>JAPWTK010000259.1:0-660713 GCA_029963805.1 Aromia moschata
ACCTCAACACGACATAAATGAATTTTTTTATTTGATTGTCTTAAATAAACGCGAACATGTGAACAGTAATTAATTAATAATATTTTGTAATTCGCTGCCCCATAAAACAGCACGTCTTATAGAAACACGTTACATACTCACTTCACCCTCCGCAACGCTCCACACTCTAGAAATGAGTAACTCTCATTTATTTCCGAATCGTAGTATAGTTACTGTTCCTAGTTGACAAAAAAGTTGAGTGAATCCTCTTTTATTTTTGAGTTATTGTTTTTCAAAGAAATCTCACAGAAGATAATTGATTTCAATAATATTTCCTTGTGAAGTAGTTTCTTGTGTTTTTATAAAAAAGGTAAATGACAATCAGATCTAAAAAAGTGGACGATTAAAAATGATGTATACTACTACAAATTCGATGATAAATTCAATGGGTACAAAAAGCTAAAACAACAATGATATATTTTAATATGTACGTACATAGGTACTTACAAATTGATTCTACAAACAACTTAACACTGAACTAATTCTAATTGAATTTTAACCAAAAAATATGTTTTAGACTCTTTTAGATTTTGATTAAATGTGAAAAAGTTTTATTTTCTTTAAATAATGATTGTTAAAGCAAAGCGAACAGCGTCAGGGACTTTTAGGTAACCACTGGCCACTAAACTCTGATCTGAAATCTGTCTGTTGCGTCGGTTTTTCGTAATTTTGCAATTCTTACCTTATCTCAACCTAGCTTTGGGTACTTTCTCGGCATTTTCTTGCCGCGCGTGGCGCGTCCGTCGTTTTAAGCGATAATCTGACCCAACATTTAACTATGTACATAATTCGTCGTTATATTAGTTTCGTCGTAATATCTGATGTCGTTACAAACGATAGGTTTCACATATAAAAAAGGATTATTTCCGGCCGGGACATACGATAAAACGATATGTCGTTATATCAGATGTCGGTATAAACGATATGTAGTGTACCTACTATTAATATATTTTATAGCTGTTGTTAGTTTGCTATTTTAAGTATATTTTCACAAATCATATTACAAACCGCCATTCGTACACATCTTCCCCAAATCTGGTTGCCACTGAACCTGTCAAAATTAGAATTATGTTTATGTAAGTATATTTTTATACTTGTCCCAGAAACATACAGTGGGCGTTTGAGGTGAATATTTACATACGCATACATCTAATTACTAAAGATTAATTCATGATTAATATTTAAATTAGTTTTTAAACACAGTTTTGGGTTTTACATGGCTATCGCTATATACATGCATTATGTCTGCTTTTAATGAATAACACAGCCGCACAAAAAAAAATTCGGTTTCGGGGGGTCTTAACATGTTAACTACACGTTTTTGGGGTCGCTGAGAATCGGGCCTGAATAGCCTCGGCTAACTCTAAAAAAAAACATTTTTGAGCAATATACCGATAAACCCTTCACATAAAAACCCCTTAACTCCTTGAAACCATAACACAATAACCCCATGATACCTCGACTCATAACTCCATAATCATATAACCCCATAACTCCATTGCCCCCAAATCAAACGAAAACAGTTCATCTCAGGCAATTTGTATTAATGCAAATTTTCACGGGCTCTCAGATAACCCCGTAACACCACTACAAAGGGGATTCCCAAAATTTCGTGCGTCTGCATCCAGGGCATCTGCTCGCGGTGACAGCGGGCAACGGAGTGAGCCCGTTATCCGGCTCCGAGTCCCTGGATTGCGGTTTAGATGTTGTCATGGTCTTATAAGACAGGGCTATATGATGTACAAAATCCGATCTTGCAACCTTCCCGCGGTGTACATCGAGTAACGCTAATGCCGACGGTTCTATCATTGTTTAATGGTGTTATGGGTTTATTTAATGGTGTTAATGGTGTTATGGGTTTAACATTTGATTCCGCTGGTCAAAACTATTCTGAATATCCGTGACAAAATGTATTAATACAAAATGCCAGAAATGAACAGGTGTAGGTATGGGGTTATGGGGTTTTGGGGTTATGAGGTTATGGTGTTAGGGGGTTATTGGGTTATGGGGTTATTACGTTTCATTTCACTGTTCGAACATATCCTGAATGTCCGTGAAAATTTGCATTAATACAAATTGCCTGAGATGAACTGTGTTCGTTTGTTTTGGGGGCAATGGAGTTATGGAGTTATGGTGTTATGGGGTTATATGATTATGGAGTTATGGTTTCGAGGTAGGGGTTTTGGTTTCAAGGGGAGGGGTTGATGTAAGGGTTTGTCGGTATTAGTCAAAAATGTTTTTTTTGGGTTGGGAAACTAGCCCGAGGGGTTATTTTGACTCCATATTCGGATTCAGGACCCCAAAAACGTGTAGTAAAGACGGTCTGACCCCCGAACCCGAAAATTATTTTTTTTTGTGGCTATGTAATTGCTTTTTATTGCATCAAAAACTAAAATTGAGAAATTTCAAAATTGAATTACTATAGATATTTCTTACGTCTGCGAATGAAGAAATGTGTAATTATTTAAGTAAATTGTAACTTATGTTTCAAGAACAACGGTGCAGGATGTGCAAGACGCAAAAACTTGGGGTCATGTCCATAAAATTAAATTGATTGAACTTTGATGAAAATGATTAACTAAATGATTAAACTATTCTCTAAGGAGATTAGGCCCGTAACAATTGTTACAATGTTCTATTCCAAATAATATAGAGCCATCCAAAAAAAGCGTCATCAAATCTGGCTATGAACGAGAGAGATGGAAATAGCGGTTATGTTCAAGTTCAAAACGAAACTTTGTTGTTGTCAAACTTTTGTCACAATTGTAAAATAAATAATGGCTCTCACATGATGTAACAGCCCTGACAATTAAATAAGGTTACAAATTTAACATAGAACAGAAATACATACGTCTTTTTTTGCTCGACCAACTTTGATGACGTTTTTTTTTTTTTTGGATGACATAATATTATTATCATGGAGATTTTGTGCCTACTTCTCAAATCAAATACAACACTTTGTGAATGTTATTATGTTACTATTCTATAAAGTTCTTAAATAGTATGATTTAACAATATTTTATGTTTTATGCTTTTGTAGGATGTATTGAATGATTGAATGTTTATCATATATTATAAAAAACATACACAAATGATTTTATTATAATAACTGAATTATTATCTATTAAAATTATGCCATAAATTAAACAATTGAGAAAGTCAATAAATCTGTTTTAGTTAATCGTCCCAATGGAGCATGCCACTGATTTTCTGTAACATTGGACAAGTCAGATAACATATCAAACGGCCGATATTTGTGGAAAACGATAAGTAAATTATACATTGTTATCTGCGTAAGTAGGTAAACTATATGCAAGGTAAAGGAAAATGGGAAATACTTTTTCAATAATCAGGACTAATTGAATTAGCTTTTTATTGTCGTTGGTAAAAATAAATATGAATGAAACATTGAAACTCTCTATAAATACCTAATAAGGTACAACGTACTGTCACACAGACGTGCATCGGCTTTTTTTTTTGGAAACTCCAAAGAGCTGAGATTTATAAACCATTTGTTGTTAATAGATACCGTTTCCACGTTTTTGTGATTTAATTAATCGTTCTAATTTCTTTATTTGTTTTTTTTTATTTGAAAGATATTGCTTTTTGTCAAAAAGATCTTGATAATCTGCATACTGATTGTAAATGTGTGGCGGGATTTTTCTATGCTCTTTCACTATGCTTTTAATATATATTAGTTCTTTTGTTAACGTTGTTACTTTCGAATGGTTATAACTAATTTCTACATTCAAAATTTGCTTTTGGAAATTGTGTAAAATTTTAAAGTTTTTGTTTACAAAAGGACTAATTCCTAGAAATAAGGCTTCAATAAATCTCGCAGTTTTCTGTATGTGTTGTGGTAAAACTGGATTTTTTCTACACTGCATTAAAACAGTCAATGCACGTCTGTGTGACAGTACTTTGTACCTTATTATTTAGGTATCAATGTTTCATTCATATTTATTTTTACCAACGACAATAAAAAGCTAATTCAATTAGTCCTGAGGATGCAAATAAATTTTGCGAAACGTCGACTAAGTGAAAATTAGTTTTTTTTTTTTTGGAAATAATTGACCTCATCCCACTAGTCAACTACAGTTACAAGGAAACAGGTCACTAATCATATATTACAATAAAGTTTTAACTTAAGAAGATAACATACTTACTATTATCATTGAGTTTGTTAGTACAAAATAGTAGCTTTTAATGAATTTAACAATATAAATGCGATTTTTCTGTTTTAAAAGAAAAAGACGCTAAAGCTAAATTATATGGTCAAGAAATTACATTTATTAGAAAAACATTAACTTTTTTAATTCACACTTGAACACCGTCAGAAACAGTTAACACAGAAACACTTTTTTTACACTAAATGCGCGTTTCGCCAACCATATTGGCATAATCAGGAGATGATTGAAACTTCAGTTCAGGAGATGATTACATTAAAACTTCAATTGCCAACATGGCTGGTGAAACGCTCATCGAGTATCAAAGAGTGTTTTGGTGATAAGCGATTGAAAGAGATTAAGTGTGAATTTGTTACAATGTCGAAGGTTTCAATTCTCCTCATGTATTAACTTTGCTAAAATTAATTAATTAACGCAATTGTTAATACCTACATTTCACATGGTCAAAGGTACGAATTATATTTAGAAACATGTTATTTTGTCTCAGGAGAGATGCCGTCTTTTACTGGTTAATTGTTAATAACATTTGAAGAGCAAGGATGATGATTTGAAAAATAAGTATTATGTTTATATCAGATACATATATGCACAGAATTCGAGGGCCTTTAAAATAAGGGATAAGGGGAAAATAAGGGGAAAAGGGCCGGTAAAACGACACGATTTTTATAAATGGATATTCACTCTTGCTTACGTCTAATGTATTATAAACTAAGGGATAAACGTCAAGAGTTTTTTTTTTTCAATAAAAAAAATGCAATTTTCTCTTCACACAAAATCTTCTTTCTTCGAGGATAATCATCCTGGATTGTCTCTGGGACTTAATTTAAAATGATGTAAATATCTCTGATTTAAGCAAAAAATACATATTTGAGTTTCACGAACCTACTAAAGGACCACACAAGTTTTATAGTAATCATAAATCTCTCTGACAAGTTGGATGGGATTTTTGTCGGAAACATCATTCCATCACAGGAAACTTACTGGTTGCATCACTCTCTCCAGACTCCAGCGGTGTTGTTAACCATTCAATGTGTTTTGAAAGATTAACTAAAATAGAATTAACATATTCATGTCGCACCAAATTAGAAGCTCTTAACCACATGTAACAATCTGCTGACAACAGCTTACAGTTTCTTGAGTTTCTCATATATTACCTGCTTTTGAGCGTCACTGCTATAAACTTAAGTTTCGTTTCTGAAACATTTGCAATTACAGAAACCGTTGATCACTGAACATCTTTTTATAGTAACAATACAAGTAAAGTTCGATTTCTTCTTTTCTTACCTGACAGGTAAGTACCTTCGATACAATAACCAACCATATACATTTATATCAGTTAATTCAATTATTACCAAAAAAAATGTTAGATAAAACTAGCAATAAGAAGTGAAAACATTATGCCGAATATCAAGAATGCTTTACCTTAACAAGTAGATAAAATACAATAATCTAAATATATGTACAAACGTAAGGAAATTATGAGGAAAGGTTTTTTTTTCTCCAGGTTTGTGGGAGAGATATTGTACATCTCGCTGGAAAGAGCACTAACATAATCGTGTGATTTACGCAACACTGTGAGTTAGTGGCGTCTGTGAGTCGGAAAAAACCTTGAAAAAATTATCTCGATTTACCCGGATCGAGAGTACCCCCCCCCCCCCCCCCCCCCCGTTTTCGAGAATGCTGAACACGATGCCGGTGTCAGAATGTCTCTTTGGGATTGCGCAACCCACCAAAACGGCAAAAAACCACACGCCTACATCATTTCCTTGTAAAAAAAAACGCCTTTTCCCCTGTTTTCGAGGATGCTGAGCACGGTGGTGGTGTTGAAGATGACTTCCGATCCTCACCAACCCATCCACCGGTCAAAAATCACCCCCATAAGGGGTGGTTTTTTTTTTTTTATATCAGTGACAAAACGTCTGTCCCGTTTTCGAGTATGCTAAACACGGTGGTGGTGTTCAATATCCCTTGTGACCCCCCACCAACCCCTCCACCAACCAAAGCTCACCCCCGAAAGGGGTGTTTTTTTTATATCAGCGGCAAAATGTCTGTCCCTCGCGTTTTCGAGGATGCTGACCACGTTGGTGGTGTTGAAGATTATTTCCGACCCCTACCGGTTAAAACTCACCCCCGAAAGGGGTATTTTTTTTTATATCATCGGCAAAACGTCTGTCCCGCCGCTTTCGAGGATGCTGAACACGATAGTGGTGGATGATTTTTTTTTTCAAATTCCTTCAATCCCCAAATCAATAAATAAATCACCCCATTTCGGGGGTGAATTTTGGCTGGTGGAGGGGTTGGTGGGGGGTCGCAAGGGATATTGAACACCACTACCGTGTTTATCAGGCTCGAAAACGGGTGGACAGACGTTTTGTCGCTGATATAAAAAAATAAAAAGCCACCCCTTTGGGGGGTGAGTTTTGACCGGTGGAGGAGTTGGTGAGGGTCGGAAGTCATCTTCAACATTACCACCGTGCTCAGCATCCTCGAAAACGTGGGATAAGGCGTTTTTTTACAAGGAAATGATGTAGGGGGGTGGTTTTTTGCCGTTTTGGGGGGTGCGCAATCCCAAAAGAGACATTCTGACATCGGCATCGTGTTCGGTATCCTCGAAAACAGGGGGGAGGTACTCTCGATCCGGGTAAATCGAGATCAATGTTCGTCCGACTCACAGACGCCACTAAGTGTGAAACGTCACATAGGTATAGCATACGAGATGCTATATGCTACTGTTCTTGCTCGTTATGTAATATACTAATTAATTCATGAATGAAAATATTTTCACATAAATTTTGTTAAGACCATATAGTAAAAATCTGTTTTATTAAATGGGCTTCAAAATCAGTTTTTTTTAATCATTAATTTGATACTAGAATAATTAATTAATTATTCTAGTTTTCAATTGTGCGCTTAAATATTTCAAGTTGGCACACAGTATTTGGGTGACACCTTCAAAAATTCCGAATTCCGAGGTTTCTTAAGTTGATTAAGAAGTATTCCGTTTTACTAATATCTTGTACAAGATCTTTATTTGTTTCTACTTATGCATTTATGCAAACGTTTTTTACTTTTTTTTTTCAAATTATTGTAGTAGATAATTTTACATACTATGATAAGTACACATTGAAGTATTTAGGTTATCGTCAGAGCTACTTATTATTCAAGCCATTGTTAAACGTTTTTGTACTTTTTCATTAATACCTAATAACAATTTAGCGAATTTAAACGTCCAAGAAATAACTAAGTTAATCAATCCCTTTTTAATGCAGCGCTGAAAGTCAGTTTTGTTGCCTTTACAAAATTAGAAATAACGAGTATAAGAGGCCATGATTTACATACAGAGATTGAGTGACAAATTAAATAATCAAAAATGACCAACATACAAATAAACAAATAATATAACAGTACACTTTTTAGCAAAAAAGGAAAATTTTAGTTTACTGCTAGTTGAGAATGAATAGTAATCAACGTCCCAGTCAGTCATTTCAATACAATTAAAAGTAAAGGTAATATATATCTGTATATCAACATCAAACATGGTATGGTAATATACAGTGGACAGAAATAATGTAATGAGGTACTATTTTAACAAAGGAACCATTTGCAAAAAACATGATATTGAAGAAAGTGGTTGGATATAAAACATTTTCGGTCATTTTAAGTAGTGAATGTCATCTCTGCTGAGGTGAAATGAAGAGACAAACAAATGCTCGTAAATTAATAAATAAATAAATAATAAATACATACATATTATAGTTACACAGATAGACCTTTGCCTATTTAGTGTCAATCTGATCAATAAAATTAACTGAAACTGGACAGAACTAAAAAAAATCTGAAGGGTTTGTTATTGTAGACAACATTGTTTGATATTATAAACAACGCCAGCAGATATGTTTTACAGATACGTAAAAAAAGGTAAAAAAAATCATCTAAAAAAATAAATGAGAACTGATGCCATTGATTTACAGCTATGTGCAAAAAAATTGCACCATAGTGAATACTCAAATTAACTCCATATTCACGTATTGACTGCTCTGCAATATGCATTCAAAAGTGTTCTCAAGATATTTATTTGGGATCCACTGAGTTTCTGAAACTAATGAAGACCGGAAAATTCTCGTTTCGGTAGGGGAAATCCCTGTTTCTATAAATAAAATCAATATTGACCTGTGTAAAATAATAGCACCAATTCAGTCTATGATAGCAGTTCGACGCCGTAACATCTAAACATCTTTTAGCATAGAACAATGAAGTCAAAGGTACAATAATATAAGCCTATTGTTAATATCTGAATTGAATTTTAATTTAATTTAAATATTAAATGGGTCGTTAAAAACATTGCACGAAAGAAGAACGTTTGTTCATAAACAAATTATTGGCTAAAGTGAAAACATACAAATTTATTAGGGAAGTGGTCGGATGTTCTAATAAAATGATCAGTAATGCCAAGAAATTTAAAGAAAAAGAAGAAAAAGAGGTCGAAAGAAAAAAACTATCTTTAACTGATGAAGGAAGCATCCTAAGACTAACAATAAAAATCATTTTATAACGTCAACTCAAGTTAAAAAGGAATTAAATCTCAATGTAGACACATCTACAATAAGAAGAAGGCTCATAGAGTAAAACTGGATGGCCAGAACTCCTAGGAAAGTACCGTTACTCAAGAAGAAACATCTTCGTGACAGAATCAAATTCGCTCGGGACAATTTAAACTCCTCTCTGCCTCTCGCACAATGGACAAATATCCTCTGGACCGATGAGTCGAAAATTGAAGTATTTGGAAATCCAGGCTGTAGAACATTTGTCCGCAGACCAACAAGAGATGAACTTAAACCCCAGTATACAGTCAAGACCGTTAAACAGGGCAGAGCAAAAATTAATGTGTGGGGTTCTTTCTCGTATCATGGTATTGTAACATATACGTTGATATAATGAGAGAAGTAATGTTGCCCTATGTGGACTGGAATATGCCGCTCAGATGGGTCTTACAGCAGGACAATGATCCAAAACACATCAGCAGACTAGCAAAAGGCTTTTTTGCACAAAATCGAGTTCAGGTTATGGAATGGCCCGCTCAGTCACCAGACCTGAACCCAATTGAAAATCTTTGGACAGATGTTAAAAAAGCTGTTTTTAAAGCAAAACCGAAGAGTACAGCAGAATTATAGTATGCTGTGCAATCAGCGTGGGAGACTATTCCATTACAGCGTTGTTAAGCGCTGGTTGACTATATGCCACGGCGTTGTGCTGCTGTTGTGAAAAACAAAGGTTATACAACAAAGTATTAATATGTTAAAGTTTAACTTTTTAATTTTATTTGATTCCTTGTACAGTAATTTGTATGTTTCACGAGCGGTGCTATTTTTTTGCACAGTAAAAACTTGATATATTATAAATTAACTGAATGTGCTACATTTATTTTTAGTTTATTTGGAACAATATGTTATATATAATGTTTTGTTATATCATTACTCTTTTGCAATAAAAAGCTAAACAGATGCAGCTAAGGCTTGCCTTTTATATTTCATGTTTTTAATGTAAAATACAATCGGTGCTATTTTTATGCACATAGCTGTAAATCTATTTTAATTAATTAAGAACATTTACTTCATCTTTATTGTTTTTCTACAAAATGTTTATTTGGAGCAGGGTTACAAACTTTTAGAAAAAAGACTAACATAAACGAAATAGTATTGTGAGTTAAAGCCAATGATATTAAATGAAAAATAAAAAAAAATATTTTCTCGTTAATTATAATGTCAGACTGTGTTCTAATTACGTCCGTTCATTACGTATACCCTCTAATTGTGTAAACGTGTTTTTATGTGATTCCACCAAGAAGACTAGAACTAAGGAGACCGAACTGCGGCTTTTCGCTGTATAACGCGACGGGCTCGAATATGTCCGCCTCCAGAGGCGCTGTAAACAGTTGTGTACCCTGGTTGCTACGGTATATAAACAGATGTCTATACGTATACCGTGGTTCTGTACTAATCTGTGTGCGTTAGAGGTTAGAGTCCGTGTGAATGTCCGTGGTGCGAATTACAATTGACAGACGCTCGATATTTTTCGTTAATTTGTTTTCGCAAATATCAAAATACAAATTTTCGCAATGATCAATATGAAAATGTACTCAAAACATTTCATGTTACGTGCTTCAACGTTAACAATACAACAAAGGAAAATATTTCGTTTCATACATACATCAGTAATTTGAAATAATGTCCGGTTATTCGGACCGCTTCTTATATCACACAATGCAACACAGCACTTTTGAACCATATTTATTTTTGTATGCCAAACGGCATGTAAGCACCCGCTTTGACAGCTTAATGATAAACGTCATATAAAACCATAGCATGGTTGTCTATGATAAACATTCACATGTGGACCGCTCCTCATCACGTGACATCGAGTACATTACTGTTTACAGCGCCTCTTGGAGGCGGACATATTTGATCCCTAGATACCGAACGAGTTCGGTCTCCTTAGTTCTAGACTTCTTGGATTCCACGAATCGCAAAGAGATCGATCTTTGTTTTTGTAGAGCCATATTAAAACCATGGATAGAACTGGACTGATAGAAGAAAATCTAGTCACACGGATCGCAAAATATAAAATGCCGGTTTAAATATGGATTATCTCGGAAAATTATTTCCATTACAATTAAACTTTCGACTGAAATAGTTGAAAAGTGTTTTTACTTACAGTTAGTTGATTTTTTTTCAACTAATCATCTTAATAAAAGAAAAACAATATATACAGAATTTATTTCATGGACAATATATACATTATTTATTTAGTTCCTAAATAACATGGCGCCACCTTATTTATCCATAAAAATTAAAGGAAAAAATTACCCGCATAAACTAAATTATTAAATATAATTACTCATATATATTAATACAGTCAAAGTTTAATGAACCACTGCTATACTGACCTTATAATAATACTTATTAAAGGGACATCGCATTAAAGGGACAGCCTTGGTTCTTAAGAGCATGTCTTGGTTAGTAAATATTGTTTTGATAAAATGTTATTTAAATCATTTGAAAACATTTTTTTCAGTTGAAGAACTCAAAACATCTTACTTCCCATAACCATATTTAAGCAAATTGATACCTACACAGACTGCTAATAATTTATTTTAAGTGTCGTGAAATGCTCACATCTCAGTTAAACGTTCAGATACTTAGGTTTTATGCGACAATATATAACGTAATAAATGTTTATTCAATTCGGTATTAAATTCCAAACTTAATACAGATTGATGTCAACAATCTAACATTATATGCAATAAACTTTCGTATTTACTGGGAGTAAATTGTACTTTTACTGAATAGGTTTACAGAGAGTTCAATTCAGCGTGTATTAGGTATATAAATTCATTAAAGATGTCCCTAGATGTGAGTTTCGAGGATAATATATCGTAATTATACTTTAATTGGGGCATACCGTTATTTACTAGCAAAATGTCAATACGACAAGGGTTACACCAATTTATATTGTGGATTTCACAAAATATTTTAGTTATGAACTGAGAGTGGAAATCTCTTTATTCAAAACAGTACACATAAGCAAGGTAAGAGTACATTTCTGATTAATAAGACTACATACATATCGCTGCCTCAGAATTACAAGGTTCTATGTTACACAGAAACAGTTTTGACATTTAAAGTTTTTGATGGCAGAAAAACCCGTTGTCTTATGCTTCTTTGAGGCTGTCGTTAGACCGAATAACGATGTTGCCAGATGTTCTAAATTGTACATAGGACCTTGTGATATATATAATTCCGAAACCGATAAAATTGTAACATAGAACCTTGTCATTCTGAGACAGCGATATATTTAGGTATGTAAAATCATAATGACGGTGCAAAAACATTTTCAAACAATACATTTTTTTGATACTGCACTTTCGGCAAAGCGTTACCATTTGCAAACTTGATTTGCAGAGAATAAAAAAATGGCGAGTATTTAACAACAATGTAAAAGCGGTAAAATAATACCAGCTAATTTCGAAAAATGTTTATAGCTAATACGAGTAATGGACAAAATTAAATTACATATAAATAATTTATGTTATGATTTCAGACTTATAGGTAGGTATATTTATGTATCATAGTTTTAAACAGCTACGTCAAATTACAGGCCTAAACGTTCTGCATTATTTCTCCTAACGACAATATTATACACCGGGTGTCCGGTAAGTAATGGGTAATGGACAATCCTATAACTGCTGATGGTTGACCTCAAGCCTGTTCAGAAAATGGATATTCCTGTCTGGTAAAGTCCCATGGTTTTCAAGATTTTCGGACTTTTGTCTTTTTTTTAATTGTCCTTTGTCACTCTTATGCCCTCAAGGCCATAGAAAAAAAAACTTAATTTTAAATTTCTAACCTTACTTTATTGTCAAGGCTGTTACATTATGTGACAGCTATTATTTATTTTACAATTGTGACAGCCACTTGTCAAAAGTTTGACAACAACAAAGTTTCGTTTCGAGCATCGATATAACCGCTATTTCCATCTCTCTCGTTCACCACCAGATTTGATGACGTTTATTTTTTTGGATGGCTCGTTATTTTCTCTTGCTGAACCGTTCAGTTCAAACTTGGGATAAAAACTAAGGGATATAATATATTTTGACTTTAAGACTTTTTATTAACAAAGCAATCATACATTAATGTTCTAATAAATGCTTGATATCACCACTGTTAGATAATATTAGTTGCCCTTTTTATTTTAAACTAAAAGTACACAAATATAGAAAATCATGGGATTTTTGCTAGATACGAAAGTCCATTTTACGAACAGGCTTCATGTGCTGGACACCCGGTATTATATTGGGAGTCGTAACTCCTATTAGGACAATTTGTTAACACTCTGTGCGTATTCTAAATTTAGATTGACATGAGGTAAGTAAGCGGCTTAAGTAGCCCCTTGGGAAATCACGACTCCTCCCCCAGGGCCCATTCTTGGGATTTTTCTGATTTGCCACAGGAAACAATATTTCACTGTTTCGCGTCTGAAGTTAGGGGAGTGCGTTTAGTACTTTCAGAAATTGCCAAAGGACATTATGGTAGAAACTTATGCAACTGCATTACAAAGTTATGACCTAAAAGTCGGCGGTAACTACACAGATTTTTTTTGTAAAACTTTGCTTAATATTTTGGTACTTGACTTGAGATTTTTAATTGAATTATACAAGGTTAGTACAATAATTTCTAGAACGATCGAATTACTTTGTTATTTGAGTTTTTTTTTCAAATTTGGTATGGATATACATAAACTCGAAAAAAAAACGAATTGAATTATGTCATTTTATTTTTTTTGACTCGGTTTTACAGGAAATGCTTCTTTTTTAATGCAACACTCACTAGATTTTTACATTCTCGGATGCAGAATGTAAAACTACCTTCATAAATATCAACATTTTTATTACTAAGAGTGCACTAACAAATAAAAAACTTAAAAACTACCGATAATGTCAAATCAAGATATCTTTTAAAACAAAAAGATATTGAGTACTGTGATCTGTCCCTATGATTGATGTCCCTATCTTTTCAGTTTAGTTTCTTAATTTCAAAATTTTAAAATGGCAGTGAAACTTTCAGAATCTGAGCGAATTGACATCTTGATGATGCGTGCATCTGACCAATGTGTGATCGTCAAGTATTCACCCAGAAACTACAAAGCGCAATATGAATATGTTTTCTATGAGCTCATAAAAATTCTACATAATATCTACATAATTTATCCTTTGTTATCGACAAATACAAAAATTGCAAATAATTGTAATACTCCAGTCAAGATGTACATCCGTGCTTGCAAAAGGTCCGGTCGTTCTGAATTTTTTATATGTTGTTAGGACCTAAACCAATATTAAAAAACCAGATTTGCATTTCCAAAGTGCTGTGCGAGCGGCGGTGTACCGAAAAAACCATGAAATTTTCGGGCTTTTTTCAGGTTTTGCTCAATATACTTTTAAAGTAGACTAAATTTGCTACAATTTGAGATCAGGGTGAGCTCTATACATCCATTGGATCCCAAGATACAGTTCTTCGAAAATAGGCCATTTTTTTCAAAAAGTGAAATTTTTTCGAAATGGTCATTTATTTTGTGAAATATCTTCTAAAATACGCATCCTACGACAAATATTATACAAAATTAAGTTGTAATAAATTTAATTAGCTTTCATTTGAGATCAAACTGTAGGCCCAGTGGTTCTCTCAAAAACGGCAGATAACCAAAAACAGTCATAAGTAGGTTTTGGTGGGAAATGCAAATAAACTGTTCTCACGTCTTTTTATGGTTTTATTTATCAAACAGTTAAAATTTATTTATTTTTGTTATTGTTTAAAAATTGTTTGATGAGAAAAGAAAAAGACAATATACCTATCGGGAATGACGTCATCATCAAACATTGTTTTATATACCTACATACTAAAATAATGGTACCTACTATAAGGACAAATTAAATTTACACAAAAAAGAAAACTAATATAAATCATGTAGGTATTGTGTTTTGGTTGCCAAATCATGCCTTTCTTTTTATCTTCGATGGCCCGGGCTTGGGCTTGCACGAAGATGGTGTCTCGATTGCTGTGATGGACGCTGGGAGAGGCGCCCAGTCTGTAGTCGGGTCATCTTCATCGTCCGAGCATGTCAGCTCCACATCCGGGACGTTAATACACAATTTGCTACCGCATGACTGACAGAGGACTGAGCAGTGGAGCCCAGCCTTTCTGCACGAGCTCCCGGAGCACCCTTTCTTGCATTTACATGAAATTTTTCGCAGAGGGGCAGGAGGTGCGGGTCCATGTTTGGGGTGAGTCCCTAAAGACATTCCACCCCAAAGTGGGATTTAAGTTGACTCCCGACTTCTTTGTTAAACCTTCTGTGGTGGCCTGCGGATCTTCCTTCGGTAACCGGCGAGGTTTGCTCTATATCTTCCTTAGCCAATTCCCTCCGTCTCACCCAAACTTGTGCCTGTTTCTCGGCTTATACAAGACCTCCACTTGCTCAGCAAGTGGTTCACTGTTGCTCAGGAGTGTGGTGATTTTGGTTTTCCTTGGCCAAACGGTGCTGAGGTGGTATCGCACCCGGTAAACGCGTGGGTGAATAGTACCGTCCCTGGTGATCGCTGGGAGTCCTGGAGGTTGTAGGAGGTCGTAGAGTAGTGACAGCAACCAGCTTCGCCCTTCATGCTCTTCTGAAGGTAGACGTTTGCCTCTTCAGCGCCTAAACTATTGAGAAGAACGAGCAGGTCGACGTCTTATCCCACTATTACGACCCGATCGGCTACTGTTCTTTTTGAAAGCGCCGTCATGACGATCTCTCGATCCGCATCTTCGTCTGCAACAGCCACTTCTACTCCCTCCTTCTGAAAGGCATCACAAAGAAGACTTATTAGGCGTCTCTCGTTGTTCTCATTGTCCAATACATGCTCTTGAGCAATTTGAATTACTGTCGATTCATCGAACGTCAATTCGTAGCTAGAATGAGCTGCGTAGCACCGGAGTCGTTCCGCTGTTTTGGTGTTTTTTTTTTGGTAGCATCTTCGGGGTAGCCGTCAAAAACGATGGAGACTTTATTCTCAAAGTGGTTACGGACGTGGTGTAACGCGCCAAAAGTGCTCGAACTGTGCTCTTCCTTACTTATGACTGTTTTTGGTTATCTGCCGTTTTTGAGAGAACCGCTGGGCCTACAGGTACCAGTCTGGTCTCAAATGAAAGCTAATTAAAAATGGCCTATTTTCGAAGAACTGTATCTTGGAATCCAATGGCTTTATAGAGCTCGCCCTGGTCTCAAATTGTAGCAAATTTAGTCTACTTTAAAAGTATGTAGAGTGATCATACCGGTCAGACCCTTCCTTCACTGAGATATTGAGCAAAAACTGAAATAAGTCCGAAAATTTTATGGTTTTTTGGGTACACCGCCGCTCGCACAGCACTTTGGAAATTGCAAATCTGTTTTTTAAATATTGGTTTAGGTCCTAACAACATATAAAAAATTCAGACCGACCGGACCTTTTGCAAGCACGACCCCTTTTCATGTTTAACTTTACTGGACTATAAAAATAAGAAGTAGTTACGACTTAAAAAAAATATAATAATATTATGGAATCTGAAAGAGGAATAGAACAGTTGGAGCAAAAATAAAAACTGATATATATGTTTTCCACAACACCAAAAACGACAACGAAACGCACCTTCGTCAACAATTCTGGAGAAGATTAAACCTCTTTTTTTATGAAGAAGTAAAAGTCATTTTGATCATTATTAAAACGAGTTTTAATAATCCAGTTATTAAGACTATTCTGAAAACAATATAATTTGTCGATGTTCTGGAAAGCAGGTCTAAGTTTTTATTATTAAGAAGGAAATCAAACTTCAGTTCTTATTTTTTATCTTTATAGCACCATAGCTAATTGGTGCATCAAATCTGTAATATAGGTAGACATAGTAAACCACTGAAACAATGTTCCATGTCTTCATTATTTGTTTGATGATAATGAGACAGCTTTCAGTAGGTATATCGAAGAAAAGAAAAATTGTTAAATGAGTAACATTTGTAAAAAGGAAACGTGATTTTAATAAAGGATTATTCCTAGGATAAATTCAAATAGCCTCCCATTCCATCGTTATTATAATTTAATGTTCGTCGGACAATATTATCACCGGTTTAAGCATTTAAGAAATATGAAATATTCACACTGTAGTCGAAGCACAACGAACGAAGTTTTATGTAAAACATGAATAATAGAGAACCTGAGTCCCATAACAATACAGTAAAAAAATGAGACATAACGACTACAATGAGACTACACTAAGGTTAATAAAACCATTTTCATAAACCAGATTATATCTTTTTTTTCATAATGCGGGTTTTAGAGTACAGAAAGTGGATAATTTGTCTTGCTGTCCTTTTGTACAGAAAACCGCGAATTGCGGTGATAAATCTCACTTTGGATTGTAATAGTAGGTCCGCATAAAGCACTGCTATTTTAGGGTTTTATGTATATATATTTTATATATGCATATTATTCAGTTAACATTGACAAGAATAACTAATTTTTAAGAACTAAAATGTAGTGTAACGAAAATTTACAGTAATTAAAAAAATAGGACTTACATAACTTTTTCTCAGATTTTTTCCAATACGTCCATCATATACATACATGTGTCCTAGTTAAGGTGGAAACAAATTGATAACAACTTCATTTTTGACATACACGGTGGAGACTTTAACTGGAATATATTCGCTAGCGGGGTGGTGAATGATTTTTCAAAAAAATTCCCGAGACACGTCAACTTTTAAATGTATTTACCTACATTTTGCAAGTAATATGAAAAATATAGCCCTTCAGGGGTGGCTGAAACCACCCTCGACATGATTTTTTCAAATGCAACCCTATGGCTTGTGACCCCTCATTGTAAAGCTGGTGGAAAGAGGAATCCAACGCACTGATCATATTTTAATTTTTAGTATGTTTGAGGGTTGCATACAATTAAAACGTAATTTTATAGTTTCATTTATTTTTAACGCAACAATTTCGTACTCAAAATGTGTGTTGTTTAGTTTTGGAATGTAAACCTTACTTTTCATATGTCCCCACAAAAAATTCCAAGCAATTTTTTACCACAACTGATATTTTTTATTTTTTGCTAGTGTTTTTACACGGCCGCAAAGAGTAATTCAGTTTGTATGCTGTGTTCAGAGTTTGAAACGAAGTGTTATTTCAAACGGGTGAAAATGTCTTATTTAACTGAATCACTAAAAATCGAAATTTTGATGTTGATTGGATATGGTGATAGGGCGCGAACTCAATGCGAAGTTGTTCGCTTGTTTCGAGAAACGCATCCTGACTTGCCACCACTAAATCAAGGTACCATTAGTAAAATTGAGACACAATATCGAGAGATAGGTCATATCAGGAAAGTACCGAGTAAGAGGCAGGCTGTTGTTGATGACGACACGAAGTTGAATTTGTTGCTTGCTCTAGAAGAAAATCCAATCACTCCAGCCCGTCAACTGGCCCGTGATAGTAATCTTAATCACAAAACAGTTTTAAAAATATTTAAATATGAGAAAAAACGCCCATATAAAATGCAAGCTGTTCAAGAGCTACTTGAAGATGATCCAGATCGACGAGTGAAATTTTGCGATTTATTGATGCCTTGTATTGATCAAAACCAGTTATCTTTAGAGTGGATAGTTTTCTCTGACGAGGCTACTTTTACATTAAATTGGCACGTAAATCGCCAAAATTGTCGTTACTGGGCTGAAGAGAACCCCCATTGGATGAGGGAACATCATACTCAGCGCCCACAGAAAACTAATGTGTGGACCGGAATAATACAAGATAGAATTGTAGGACCATTTTTCTTTGATGACACTCTTAATGGAGCAAGATATTTGCGTTTACTCCAGCACGAACTAATGCCAGTGCTATGTCATTTATTTCCAAACCCCTTAAACCCTAACTTGACCGACGAGAGGTTATGGTTTCAGCAAGATGGGGCCCCACCACACTATGCTGCCATTGTTCGTCAGTATCTGGACAGAATTTTTCCCGGTAGGTGGATTGGGAGGCGAGGTAATATTGAGTGGCCAGCAAGATCTCCAGATCTTACACCACTGGATTTCTTTTTGTGGGGACATCTTAAAAGTAGGGTTTACATTCAGAAACCCAACAACATAGCAGATCTAGAGGATAAGAGAGGAAATAGGAAAAATAACACCGCAAATGTTGCATAATGTAAGGGACGAAACCTACCACAGACTGGGATGCTGCCAACAAGTGAATGGTGGACATTTTGAACAATTGTTGCGTTAAAAATAAATTAAACTATAAAATTACGTTTTAATTGTATGCAACCCTCAAACATATTAAAAATTAAAATTTGATCAGTGCGTTGGATTCCTCTTTCCACCAGCTTTACAATGAGGGGTCACAAGCCATAGGGTTGCATTTGAAAAAAATCATATCGAGGATGGTTTCAGCCACCCCTGAAGGGCTATATTTTTCATATTACTTGCAAAATGTAGGTAAATACATTTAAAAGTTGACATGTCTCGGGAATTTTTTGAAAAATCATTCACCACCCCGCTAGCGAATATATTCCAGTTAAAGTCTCCACCGTGTATAGCAATTGGTTTATGTATTTGTATCTCAAAATGCCAGCTCTTTATGACTATTTTTTGGGCAAAATTTACCGAAACCATAGAAGTGTTTTATTTTTATTAAAAATCTGACTAGACCGCGCGGTCAAATTTAGAATGTTATATATACTTTGTGGAATTTTTTCAATACATGAATTCAACATTCTATATGAATATTTGGGATTCTTTGTAGATTTATCCTATTGTATATTTTGAGCCTTGACTTAAATGTTTTTTGCACATTCTCCAAATAAGTAATGACTTTTTTCGTTTCTCAATTAACATAATAAATTATACAGTATTACAATTAGTTCTGAACCTGAAACATTATTTCAGATTAAGACACAGAAACGCCGTGAGACAAATCAGAGTTGATGTTTTCTTTGTAAAAGTGCCAGACAGGTGACAGAAGGTTAAGACAGTGTTGCGTTAAACATTTTCTTTTTGTATAGCCGGATTTCTTAATGGGTTATTCACAAATTAAACGAAAATGAAAATATGGAGCAAATATGTATTTTCCGCTTATTGCTACATCTGAAGAACATATAATATTGGTATTATACTTAATGGAAAAATTATAAAACTTTCAAACGTTTACAGAAAATATATCCTGTATACAGCTTTCCCATTCTAATAATAATTCATATTTATCATCATTTTCAAAATAACCTAGATCGCACTCAATCTATTCTTCTTTATTAGTTTATTTAATGACAACAAAATATTTATTTTCCACCATTGAAGAAATATAATTAGAATGTCAAATATTTATAGTAAATTCACTCTGGAAAAGAAAATTTGCAAAAATGACCTCAACCGCATTATTTTTATATTTTTATTTCCTATAGTAAATTAAATTTCTGACAGCGGGAACAATAAAATATCTATTTTTACCCAAGTCATTTGTGTTATTAGTGGGAAAAACGTACATTTAAAAATATAACCTGGTTCTTGACCATTTAGAAGGACTCGCTTCGTTAAAATAATTCGTAAGTTTTACATTTTCATGCTGATTTAAATTTGGTTGTATGTACATATAGAGTATGTACATATGTAGTATCTTACTTATCAAGTTTGTAGGATGAGAAAGTTTTAAAGTGCTCTAATTATTTCAATATAATCATGTGCTCTAACTTTTCAAAGAAGGGAAGGACGAAGAAATGTCGTCTTAAGATATTTGGATGTGGTTCTTGTTAATTATGTTAAAAAACTATGTATGTAGATAAGACGTCAATAAAATTCTAACAAAGTGTTATACCAACCATCCATAGGTATATTTAGAATGTTAGATATTTTACATACATGTTTTTTTTTCTATACATATTGTTAACATAAAACCTTAACCTCATTGAGCTTTAAATGGTACGTCTGGTTTCAATTGGAAGCACTGATTGTCTTTTTAATCTTTCTTGCACATATTAGCTTTTAAGAGAGGGCGTGGTCTCGTGCGCCTTTGTCCATTGTCAATATACAAGAAGGTCAGTATTCTAGGATTATAATAGTCGAATTCTGAATGACCGAAAAATTAAAGTTTGTTGTTATATTGCAATTTAGCGAGCATTCATTGGTGGGACACACCCTATTTAAAACTTATACCTAACGGCATAAAGCTGAAATTCGTTTCTACATACACGGATTGCCTGCAATAATTAAAAAAAAAGATACATTTCACGTTCTACTGTATTGCTTATACAATTAAGTTATAAGTTAAGAGGAATGTTCGTACTAAGGTCCGAAACAAAAGTTGCTTTATTAACATCATCAGATAGTTCGACTAGAATAGTCCCCTGAGATTGGAAGAATGTCGCAATCTTCCCATATGTAATCACAGACTTGTGGCCAATGGCAAGAATGTGAACGCTCTATGTAACGTAATTATTTTCTTTTCAGCACTACAGTTGGACAAATTAGTATGACGAATATTAATCAGAATCATAGCATCTATACGATCAATAATCGGCGTCGTTATTATTTAGGAAATAAATATAAATAAACCAGCATCATCACGAGGTATGTTCTAAATTTGGAAAGCATGCAGTTATATCGAAAATTATATGAAGAAATGAACATGTCTAGAATATTCAATTAGATAAAAATATTGTAGCCGAGGAATCGTTAGGTTAGTTAGGATATTCAACAATGAAAAATAACATGACATACGTCAACAAAGAAGAAAAATCCACAAAAAATATTTCAGTTTGGACCCTAACTATATGGTATCTGGGATGTGATTACTAATGAGTAATATTGTTAGGATATACTGTCTTCATAATCAATACTCGCACGCTATCTTAGGTAATTATTAATCGGCGATTATTAATCGATTACATTTTGACTTACTCGTGAAGGTCTCTAGTACCTACACAAAAATGGCCAGTGCATTTCATCCGTTTTAATAAAATTTAGCACCTAGGTATTAAACCTTTTATTGACTGGTACTTGACTGTTACCTGACGTGTCAGTTAACCAATGTAAAAACAGCCTATTTGTTGAATCTACTAAGCGTTTTGATTACATCAATAAAATCGAATGTACCCTTTAACTTGAAAATAGGTAGAATGATTTTCAATTTTACTTTTTACCATTATGTTGAGAATTAAAATACATTTTGATTTGCTATTTCCTGTGCCGTCATCTGTGAATTTTGAAAGTCAGCTTTCCACTGTCTAGTTTCACTTCAATTTAGTTCGACCTCACTACACAACTATTTCTAAATGTAAGAGGAGGGAATTTACTTTATGGACAAACTGTATGTCCTGCGAATCGGTCTCACCATCCAATCACCTGAGGTCCTCTGAGTGGAAAGTACCTGAGGTGTGGCGATCTATCTTATTCCTTCAGGTAGGTCTTACTTCCCGTTTTCTTGGCTGGCCACTAATTTCATAACACATTCTGCATGTAATGAGCTAATCAAAAATAAAACATCATCAGATCTGGCTATGAAGGAGAGAGATGAAAATAGCGGTTATGTCGAGGCTCAAAGAAAAACTGTTGACAAGTGGTCGCCACAATTGTAAAATAAGTAATGGCTGTCACACAATGTGGCACCCTTCACAATTAAATAAGGTTATAAACTTGATATTAAGAATAGACACACGTATAAATTTATTTTTCTGTTCGGCCAACTCTAATGACTTTTTGGATGGTTCGTTATATTTCATGGTTCCTACTTGTATCACTTTATTAGCAGTTTCATAAAAATGTCGATTCAAATCCAGTTTTCATAAAAAAAGAGAAAAAAAAAAAGAAGAAAAGAAGAAGTTATTCATCCATGATTTTTGCTATATCAAGTGTTTAAGTAAAATTTAGATTTAAATTGATGGCAACATTAATCATTCATTAATGTTGCCATCAACATACCGTTTATCTGTTCCTCCGATATGTACGTACGTCATGATTTATGATGTAATTCGGTTTCTGTCGATTACTATTTTTACGAATAGAAAAAAGTCTCCGGTACATCGCAAAGTGTAAAATCGCTATTTCGGTCAGCGTGAGTTCGTCAACAGCGCCGTTTTCACCGTCTGTCTGGTAAGCCGACGGAAAGCAGATTGCACAAGAGATTTCGGATTTTCCGCGTAAATTAAATCACAACCCAGCTGCTCTGTCTCATCAAACGTCTTAATTTTGTAATTACGGTTCATCGGGCGATGAAGAAAGGTCAGTGCCCACTCGAATATTTGCTCGTGCCCGCGCAACAATGTTTTAAGTGTGTATGTATTTACATTGGGCGGAATTTATAGCTGTGCATGTGTTACCTGTCCTCGGCGCTGTAATTTAACAAGTGCTGAATACGTGTTTAGATAAGAATAAGGTTTATATGCAGTATGGAGAAATTCGTATCAGTTGTATTTCTTTCCTGTATACGAATGTACAGGATGAATGAATGTACCTAATTTTATTTGCAAAAGGTCTACGTCGAAAAATTTACCCTATTTATAAACCCTATAACTCAGGATGTATGAGTGAGTACAACCACCAAACTTTGAAGAAAGTACCTACATATTATTCAATAGATGTCCAAAAGATTTAGTGTTAGCTGGCTCATGTAACTCCGGAACCGCATAATCAATGATAAAATGGATTGTTGATTGTTATATTTTTGAGTAGCATTGATTAGCAAACTTATGTTGAAAATGTAAAATTCAGTGACTTTAGAAACTCGAAACCGTTTTCAAAATTTTTCATCGTTTTGCGTTCAATTTTTCTCGTGAAAAGGAAGTAAAGAAATATTGGATTTGCCATTTTTATTTTAAATTTTTGACGTCAGATTCACAATCCGTAATTATGAAATACCTAAAAATCATTGCTCATTTTTTTTCACATCGTGTGCATTTTCGAAAATGTAATTATTATGTGTCATACTTCTTCATGCAAGCCTATATAGAAATCTTAATTTTGATATATGTGGCGAATTTGGCGAAATTCGTCTTTATTAGTTTTGGTTTGTTGGACTTTAAGTCCGAGAATTAACAACTATTTGATTTTTGCCAAATCAAATAGTTAAAAAAACGGAAGTTTTCCACGAAACACCGAACTACAATAAAATTCTTTTCTAGACGTGCATTTGTTGGCATCTTCAGGAGAAAATTAAAACTAAATTCTAACCTACACACTTGCTATATTTATATTTAATTTGTCGTCACTGTTCACTGAACTAAACTTAACACTAAAGTTAACAACCATCATAGCGCTATGGTTAAACACTAAATTAACACTAACCCATTAATTTAACAAATTAATCTGATACCTATAGTTGCTTGTCTTAATTTTGAATTTCTCATTATCATTCGACTGAACCTCGGTTGATATAGCCTGAGTAATCACTGAAGTCTATCTTGAGATGTACCCATATGTACATCTAAAGAGTATTATGTTAGTTTATACAGTGTTCATAGTTACCGGTAGTTGAAACAAATTAACCAATAAAACACCAAGTTAGTTTAGTATAACTACTTTTCGTATCATATTATTTTAAGTATTGGCGCTGTATGTACATACATATGTATATATGAATACAAGTGCTTTACAGTACAGTAAAAGTAATCACTTCTAACAGTTATTTTTATTTTCCGCTCATAAAAATGAGTGATATGGCTCGTTACATCCAGAAATTGTAAAAGTTCTATCCGCAATTGTATTATGGATAGACTAGGAGTGGAATTCACAGACGTCACTTAAATATAAGTATCACTCAAGTGCCTGTTTCAGCCAATACGGAGCTCAAATTTTCCCATTGGTGTGTTTCTTATTTCTAAGTGCTGACAATGAATTCGGCTCTAGGTGATGGTGCGATAAAGCGCAATAAAGGCCAATGAAATCAGAAATAAAAGTTAATGCGCTTCATACACTCTAACGTCATAACATTATCCTTTACATTTTAATGTTACATATAAATAAAGTGAAGATTTCAGTATAAAAATTCTAGGGTTTCTAAACCCATGCTTACAATATATACACTTAGCGAAATAAAGCGAGACACGTGGAGATTAAGTGTCACAGTCTTCTTATAAATAACTTATTACTTACAAACTCCTTCGAAACAACTTATTATTGTTATTAGACATTAAAAAAAATGTTTTCTGATTTTTTTCATCCAAAAATCGACCCTTCGCATTTGTCCAATTTTTTTCTGTTAGTAAAAAATAGATGAACAAAAGACGGACGGAAGAAGTCATTTTGATTAGAAGTATGAGGTGTCTATTTGTAATGACAATTGTTTTAAATTCCAGTTAAACTTACTAAACTCATTATTTTTTTATAATACAGTATTTTTTTTACGTTTCAATTACCTAAATATAGTTTTATCTGCTATTTTTCTATTAATATGGTCACTTGGCTTTTATGTTTTATGTTATGTTATGTTTTATTGCTTTTCTAAGTGTTCTGGAGTGAAACGGCGACGTTTATCACTTAATATTAACGTGTGTATGGGAAAGGACCGTTCAACGTCTACTGTTGACAATGGACAGTATAAGAAATTGTTGAGACATGAACTATATAATAATATATTTTCTGGTACCTAACTCCTGATTTGTATCAACTAAAACTTTACATATGTTTTCCAAAATGAAATATCCTGGATTTTTTTCAACACGCTTTGCATTTTTTTCTTTTATCGTATTACTGACTGGGTGTATATTATTGGCGTCGTATATATTGCTTGCAACAAAGGCTTCTGTAAGTTCATAGAAAAATACGAAGTCGTCGGCGCTGGACGAGGCATGGCTTTTCAGATGTCTTGTTACTTTAGTTTTATCTGAAGAATTTATAATGCGTTCACACACAGTACAAAAAAGGTCATTTCCTTGATTATGTATGTCCCTGATACCCTCGGGATAACTGTTAAACCACATTTGAAATACATCCCGTCTATTTCTTTTCACCTTTGACATGGTAGCTCACTTTATTCACTTCTCCCCTCAACTAATGATTATTAATATTTATAAAGTTATTTAAACACACGGCGAATACGTAAAAACGAAACATATCAACGCGATGCCATACCGGCGACTGTCTGTTACAGCGTGTCATAAATAACTAAAATTGCTAGCGCAGTTTTAGTAATGCAAGTTAGCTGTGAGCTGTGAAAGCCAACGAGTCAAGGGCAGGATATGCACAGTGTCGCCCCTGTGACATTCGCGCTTGGTAATAAGTAAAGCCGGCAGATCCGGGCGGCGAGCATAAAGTTTTCACACATCTCAACGTAAATAACAGGGTACGTTTAACACATCTCTTTATAAATTGCAACTTCCAGGTAGTTAAAGACTGTATGGATTAGCTAGTACAACTAGCGGAAAAGTCAGTGTACACGGTTTGTCCGGAAAGTAATGTCAGTGAGCTTTGAAAAATGGTCTTTATTGGTTCTATGGGTACAAATCTTTAGAAACTTTCAAAATACATTCCTCCTGCGTCCACACATCGGTTCCAGCGGGTCTTCCACTCATCAAAAGCCGCACGGTAGTCGTTTTCCGGAATTGCCTTTAAAGCGTCGGCGCAAGCCTTCTGATTGTTTTTCACCGACCCAAAATGCTGTCCTTTCATTGGGGTTTTGAGGCGCGGAAACAGAAAAAAGTCTGGGGGGGGGGGCACATCGGGGCTGTAGGGAGGCTGGGGAACAACGGTGATGCCTGCCTTGACGAGATAATCGGCCACGAGGAAGCAGGTGTGCGAAGGCGCATTGTCGTGGTGAAGCTTCCAGGATTTTGAGATGTCTGGGCGGACGCGATTCACCCTGCGTTTCAGCCGCTTCAGCACCTCGACGTAAAACTTTCCGTTTCGTAAAACTTTCTTACGGTTGTCCCCTGCGGAACGAACTCATGATGGACCAATCCCCGGCAATCAAAAAAGACAATCAGCATTGTCTTGATCTTTGACCTGGACATCCTGGCTTTCTTGGGGCGAGAGGAGTTCGACGTGTGCCATTCCGCACTTTGCCTCTTCGTCTCCGGATCGTATTCAAAGACCCAACTTTCGTCCCCGGTAATGACGTCATCAAGGAAAGCGGGGTTGTCTTCGCAGGTGTCCAAAAGTTCTTGGCAGGTTTCGATGCGCCTCGCTTTTTGATCGTCCGTTAGCACTTTTGGCACGAGCTGCGCGCACACCTTCCTCATTCCTAAAGACTCCGGCACACTTTTCAATGGTTTTCGTAATGTCTAATGTTTCGGAAATTAAACGGACACTTAGACGACGGTCAGCGTTCAACAAGTCACGCACACGTTTCACATTGTCGTCGGAACTGGAGGTTGATGGCCGTCCAGCGCGGTTCTCATCGTTGACATCTTCCCGACCTTCTGCGAAGGCCTTGTGCGACCGGAAAATTTGCCTGTCCGAAAGACAATCGACGCCGAAAGCCTTCTTTAACATTTGAATGGTTTCCGCAGCACTCTTCTCCAGTTTCACACAAAACTTGATGGCCATCCGTTGCTCAAGCGAACGTTGCATTTTTTCTTGCACCGGGTCACTGTAACTACTCTCAAAAAACGAGTGATGCGACCGCTACAACGACCGGTAGCCAACTGACGCTTGTTGGATCTTGTTGCCAGATCCCCCCACCACAATCCCAGCACGTAAAGCGCGGGCTGGCGCGTACAGTCTCGGGAAAAAAATTAACTGACATTACTTTCCGGACAAACCCTGTATAGGGCTTGTAGCTACCCCATCACAATACTGCTATAAATATTTGTTATGAAGGGCAAATACAACTTACTGTCTAACATTGACGTTGCTACAATTTAAATGTAGTCGTACACACAATTTAAATGCAGTTCTGCTTTAAAATGCCGTTCGACCTTTTAGATAGTTAACAACATAATTACACTAAATAGTGAACACCTTGTATATACTATGTACATTACAGAATAATTCACAGCAATAGCAAAACTCCGCTTTAGGATGTTAAAAATTTCCATGTTCGAAAATTCTATTAAACATTCATATAGACATTTATTAAAGCAGTATTAAATGGTGTAAATTTGTTTCAAAACAGTTGAGGCGTCACCCACGCCTCAACTTACTTCTTGTAATATATAAAAATTGCGTTCTTTTTTAGACTCCGCGTTCTAGATACCGAATCAATCACTTACCGGTGATTTATAGTCTCATGTGTCAAGTCAAGTTCTGACTTCGGGAAAGCCAAAAGATAATCAACTTTTATCTGAAAACTATAAAGCTTTTTATAGATGATTTGGCGTCGCGTCCATATTTTCACTAGAGAAATTACGTAAAATATATCTTGCGCTAAGACAAGTGACTACAAAATTTCTGTGTACGGGAAAACTTAATATTCCGGACGATGGGGAAGGGTGTTTTTGCAGACGTAGCATCCGCGTGGGATCAACGAAGGAAACGCTTGCTGAATATGTTACATTTTTTGGAATGCTCCGGAAGTGGAAAGGCGTACACCAAACAGCTGTCAAGATGTAGGTCGTGCGCATATATAACAATCTACACGAGTTCGAAAGGGGACAATATGTTGAAAACAACAGGAATGCATCACCCGAAGGGGTGTAGAAAATACGTGTAGAAAATATAGAATTGTTTTGTAGAATTTACTTTATATGACTAATCAACTAACTTAGAACTGCATTTGTAACTCTAGAATTGTATTTTCGCCTAGAGATTATGTAACATAAAGAACAGTTGCTAGAAGTTAGCACCAAATTTTTATATCACTTTCTTCCAACCACTAAGATTTCTCTTTCAAGTCACAATTGAAGAATCGTACTATTGAAATTTCAATTTGCGATGTTTACTCAAAAAATTCATCGTATACTCGTATGTTTACGTATTCACACCTATTTTCACAAAGATGATGCCTATCAACATCGCATAACAACCAAATGTACCAGCAGT
Organism: Aromia moschata; assembly: GCA_029963805.1. Taxonomy (NCBI): domain Eukaryota; kingdom Metazoa; phylum Arthropoda; class Insecta; order Coleoptera; family Cerambycidae; genus Aromia; species Aromia moschata. Next base: position 28,752 of record JAPWTK010000259.1, read on the forward strand.
GTTATTCTTTCAGAAAATATAGTCCTAATAACCATTGTCCATAATGTGTTTCCCCCAAAAGCTAAACAAGTTTGATATTCACTGGTTGAACTAAAAAATTATACGGAACTTATTTCAAAATTATAGTTGGTGGATTTAATGAGTTACGCGTATTTTGGAATATGTTCATTTTCAGGTGCTCAACCTTCTTCAAATTGACTTAGTTTTATTTTATATTTACCATTTTCGTATTGTCTAATGCCTAGTTACTTTTCTCCTAGTATAGTAAGTTTCATCTGTAGTTCATTTATTAATTAAAAAGGTATTGTAAGTAATGTCGCTAATATTTTCACCTAACTTTCAAGAACCAGCTAGGAATGTTCCTGTAGATATTCATGCTATACTAAATATAGTATAGAATTAATATCTACAGGGAGATTCCTAACTGGTTCGAGTCATCCAAAAAAAAAACGTCCTCAAAGTTGGCCGAGTAAAAAAAATATTTTATTTATTTATTTATTTATCTTAAATTTATACCCTTATTTTAAATGTCAAAGCTGTCACCTTACGAGTATACGACAGCCATTATTTATTTTACAATTGTGACAGTCACTCGTCAAAAGTTTGACATAACCGAAAAGCTTTGACATGACCGCTATTTCTGTCTCTCTCGTTCATAGCCAGTCGTTTGATGACGTTTTTTTTTGGATGTCTCTTTATTATACTCTATAGAATATTTATCTACCACCATAACTATCTATCATTATTCATAAAGACTAGATCTCAAGTTCCATTCTTTTAAATACAAATATACATTCAGAGGACTGATAAAAATGAGTTTCTGAAAATGGAACCTCAAATAGTCTCGTCAAAAACGAGAAATTCTCTCTGGAAAAGTTTCAGGAGATCCGATATGGTCGTTTTCTAATCCATATTAAACATGTTGCTTTATTCTATCATAAAAGTTGCCATTCTTCGTGGTACATTACAAAATGTTCTAGAAAAGGGTGTCGTAACAATATAACAACATAATCACATTTAAGTGAAACCAAGTAAATTGTTTTATTTGATTTAGACCATTTGCGTTTAAAATATGTGAATAATATAATTCTGGACCTGCTAAAACCTTTTCTAAAATAATTAGAAATATTATCATTGTTTCATGAGTTATAACATTACAAGTAATTTATTAAAATCTTCAATGTTTAATTTATCTGAACTCCATTGTTTAAGTATTCAAATACATTTTTTGTGGCATTTCAGCAATTTCAGTTAAATGTTCATATGGAAGTACGTATGATGGCGCGCGCGAATAATACAAATTGGTAAAAATGGTGAATGCTCCAATTCGTATTGCATAAGTGATATCAATGAATCTAGAGGTCAAAGAAAGTTTATTGAATTAATCATACATTAGTCCAGTGTTGCACCTCGGCTGAAATACGGAGCCTTAAATGTTTCCAAGCCAACATTTTTTACTAATAAATCAAGAATGTAAAATCGTATTAAGTTTATATTTGGTATGAGTACTTTCGTAACATAAACCAATGTGCTATTTTGATCATTTCTGCCTATGTAAACCTTGCACTGACCTTTAAATTGTCGTATCACGTAGCAAAAATCTAGAAAATTTAATGAAAACGAATAACCATTTGTTACCGTGGCTTATGCTGTAAATATGAAAGAAACGTATGAGAACATGCGTATATTACATCAAAGCATAAAATACGAAAATCATAAATGGAATATCTGTGCCGAAATAAAAGTTGTTGCACTACTTACAGAATTTCAGAGTGGCTACACCAAATATTGTTTTTTTTTTATGGGAATCAGATTATACCGGGTGTCCCAATATTCCGTGTACAACGAGCTACTTATGTCAGGAGCATGTGGCTCCTGACATAAGTCGATTTAACTAAACTTACCTATATACCAAGTTGTTTTGTTTAGCAGCTAGAGGCCGTCAAAGTTGACATACAATTTTAGTTTTTTGCCAATAATTTAGTAACGCCCTGAATGAATGCTATGAAATTAATGAAATTTGGTGTGCTAGTATGTTCCGACAGATGGCACATTTTGACATTTAAATTGAAGTTATTCCATTAACAGGGTGCGAAAACTACCCCTACCCTTAAAGTAACCTACTCGTATTTTTTTTGGTGGGGGGTGATACCACTTCATCAAAATTTTTATCATAAAGATAAATAAGCAATTTTTTAACAAATTTTCTCTCTTGTAAAATTTTTGTATTTCTTACCGTTTTCGCTGAATTCATGTTTTATTACATCATTGTCGATTCTAATACGATTTATATGATTTCACTTTAAAATTGATTTTAGGACGAAAGCGAAATAAACAAACTTAAATAATCATTTATTGAGACTTAATTAGGTGTTCAAAATAACCCCCATTTTCATTAATACAGAAATCAATCCTATGTAAGAAATTAAAGTGCACTCTTCTCAATGTTTCCTCATTCTGCAATTCTTGAACGGCATTTTGAATTCTGTTCCACAATTGTTCCTCGTTCTCAATACTCACAGAGTAAACTTTCTGTTTGAAGTCACCCCAAATGAAGAAATTTGTTTAAATTTAATTAGGTGTTCGATACAACGATTTCATGTCACCTTTGATAACTCCAAATAACAAATACTAGTTGGCCAAGTTACCAGGTGAAACAAATGCGACAATTTGAAATTTGTCATTAGTGTCATTATTCTGTTGACTGATGGATAATACATACACCTTTGACGAACAAACCGATATGTTATTAGAATTAGGGTTTTGTGAAGGAAACTGTCGTAGAAGTGTGCGCGAGTATTATCGAAGATATCCCAATGGCAGAACTCCAAATCGTCAGACCTTTAAAAATATTGAAAGACGTCTTAGAGAAAATGATATGCTTAAGGTGAATAGACGTAATGCCGGACGGCCTCATCAAGCCCGAACAATCCTTGTAGAAGAAGAAATTCTGGAACGAGTAGATGAAAACCCGGAAACCAGTGTCAGATTATTGGAGAGGCAAGTCAGAGTTTCAAAAAGTACAATAAACAGAGTTCTCACTGAACAACTGATTTGCCCTTTTCACATTCAACCAGTTCAAGAACTATTACCTCATGATCTTGCCGCTCATCTTCAATTCTCACAGATTATTCAACAATACCATGCTGACGATATGGACTTCCACAAGAAAATTTTGTTTATGGAAGAATCATGTTTCACAAGACGTGGAATAATAAATTTGCATAATCAACATGTTTATGCAGATGAAAATCCCCATGCCATTAGAGCAAAATATTTTCAACGCGAATTTAGTATAAACGTGTGGATGGGATTTATCAATAACTCTTTGATTGGTTCGATTAGGTTGCCAAATCGCCTTGATGGCAACAGTTATTTAGATTTTTTGCAGAATACTCTGCTGGATATCTTCGGCGATTTACCATTAAATCTACGCAATCAAATATACTTTATGCACGACGGTGCCCCACCACACTTTGCCCGTATTGTAAGAGAATATTTAAATGAGCAATTCCCAGGTAGATGGATTGGCAGAGGAAACGATGCTCCCATTTCATGGCCACCACGTTCATCAGATTTGAATACTGTGCAACATACTAGCACACCAAATTTCATTAAGTTCATACAGGGCGTTACTAAGTTATTGGCAAAAAACTAAAATTTTATGTCATCTTTGACGGCCTCTAGCGGCTAAACAAGACAACTTGGTATATAGGTAAGTTTAATTAAATCGAATTATTTTAGCGTTGGAAGCATGTGGTAGCAAATATGATATGACTTTTAAAAACGAAAATTTTGAAACTATTCTTTCGAGAAAAGAAAACAGGACCTATGAGCTTACTATGGGCCTTCAAAAATGTATGTATCAACTTCCTAGGTAACAAGAAATCTGAGAACTACAAAAATCTACCTAGTTGAAGAACTTATCCAATCTTAAAAGACGTTAGGTTGCAACATGTCACTTAAGCTGCATTTTCTTCACTTAAATTTTTAATTCCTCCCCGACAATTTAGGTCTCAGACGACCACGGCAAAAGATTTCGCCAGCAAGTTGCTCAAATGGAAAAGCGGTAGTGGAAAATATACCTCAAACATATTAGTGGACTACCTACTGTTGGGCCCTCAAAAGTGAAATCGATCTCGTTTTCACTTTTGAGGGCAAGAGCGAGAAGAGACAATAAAATAAATTAGTGATTATATTATACTTTTTTCGATACAAAATGAGGTATACAAATTTTGTAAAAAAAAAAAATAATTTTGTTATTTTTCAATCTTCGAAAATTCACTAGATTGCTTATGGTTTGGGTTTCTCATATTTTTTATTCTTCTTCCATTCTCTAAAAACTTATGGATGATAGGGAAAAGACTATTAGGGAGCGACAAAGAATTTCAAAATGCAAAACAGTGTACCTATTAGACCTTTGTCGTTTCCCTTGTTTCAGACGATAAGCTTAAAATATTTTAAATAGCACATGATGTGGATTTACAATTAACAATACAAAATATGGCATTTTCGAAAGTACTAATACCAAATAAGAACTATGACTGTGCATTACTATGATGTGCATTTTTGATTTATATAAAAAAATGTATGTTGACTTGGAAATTTTTAGGACTCTGTATCTCAACAGTGATGCAACATTGGACTAACGCATATTTAGTGTAATTGACTTACTTTGGCCTCTCCCAAACTCTTTGAACTCTTCCCCTATCATTCTTGTCGTCAACCGACGATCTCAACGCACAAGATCCCGTATTCTATCGACATTTTCATCGGTTCTTGAAGATGAAGGCCTTCCGCTGCGTGGTTCATCTTCAGTTGACTATCTTCCTTCTAAGAATGCCTTAAACCACCGAAAAATCTGGGCTCTTGAAATAACACTGTCTCCGTAGGCGTGTTGAAGTTTTGCAAAAGTATCCGTTGCTCTGTGTCCAAGTCTGAAGCAAAACCTGATAGCACACCGTTGCTCAAAATTAATTTCACTCATTTTTAATACGCACTAGAAAAAAAATGGTTTACGAAAACAGTCACAAAGAACAAACAAATGACAATAAATGCATTACAACCTACTGCCCTTCCAAGTCCCGTCTCCGCAGTGTTGCTAGATCCGCTCTAAGTTGCCAGTCTCATTGCTTAATTTACACACATTGTAATTCGTCCTTAAGAAATGTCTATATAAAATGGGCTTATTCTTTTAAGAACAGCGTAGGTTATCGAAATAGAACTGCATTTTTAGAACATTCACGCTCTTACGCTAAAATAATGCATCTGGTGATAATTACTCCCAATTCGCTTTAGTTTTTAAATAAAATTTAACAACTGTGTGACGTATTTTTTACGCAATTTGTACATGTTTTATTTTCATAGAACTACTATAATTTTGAGTGAGTACTTTTATTTGTAATTAAATCTATGAAGAACTAAACAATTCATATTTGTTAAGTTGAATTAACTTATAAAAGAGCTTTTGATAACATGATTATTTATAATTATACTTAGTTTGGTACAATTTTTAAAACACAGTCAAAAACTGTGACAATCCGAGAAAGGAAACTTTATTATTTACAGGGATCATAAATTTGTATACGTATCGTATTTCCAACTTCTTTTCAGAGGAATTTATCGTAAGTACGCATCAAATGCAACATGTAACCAGTGATAATTTGACTGAAATTCCAAAATTCTATTTAAAAAAATTAGCAAACCGACACTCCTGCTAAATATACACAGAGCTATTACCACTCACGTTAACACTATAATAAGTGGACACCTCCGATTCTGACAAGTAGTAACTTTGTTGTTTTACGTGTCTTTCGTCGGCAGTCGTTGCGGTCTTTTTGATTTTCGTTTGTTTTGAAACGTGTCCACGTTCTAGATAAAGCGGTTGCAGGTAGACGTGCCGGTCACTGTCACTGCCTTTTTCAGAGTTATTTTTAAACGTCATTTGTATACATCATTTCCTAAGCACTCATTGTGTTGAAGTAAAAATAGGCTATTATAGTGACTGCAGCGGTTAGCATCAAACATTTCGGATATCGATTTTTTATTTGCCCGAAAATAGTTATGTAGGGGTTAGAGAGGAGCTTGCAGCTTTTACTCGCCATGGCCGAAGTAGAAGGCAGATTAGCCCAATAAACGGAGAGAAAACATGTCACTAATTGTTATCAGCAAACAAAAAATATGGTCGTATAGAGAAAGAAATTCTAAGAAAGATAGCGTTTTTTTGCGACTCGAGTTTTAATGGCGAACATAACCAAAAAAATTCGCAAAAGTAAAAAAAAACGTTTTTTTTTCAAATAAAAAAAAGTTTCAAGTCAAGTTCAAACAAGAAAGTTAAATTAGAAAGTTGTAGGTCTTAAAAGTGCGCGTCGAATGAGATGTGAACGAAAAAAAATCGGTTCATAAACATTTGAGAAAAAATTAAAAAAACGTCAAAATTCGCGTTTTCGTATTTTTGCTGTATAAATTCCAATTTTGTTTGAACAGACTTCTTGTTAACTAGAAACACAGCCCAAGACAAGCGGAAAATGACTATTTTTTCAAAAATTCAAAAAAGTTTTATTTTTTCGAGTTATAACGATGTTATAAAAAAAAGACGTTTTCAAAAATCAGCTTTTACAGAGGCAAAAATGATCGTACAGAAACGATCGTGGGCTCATTTTATTCGCGAAGACTTGTACTTTCATGCTATTAAAAAACCAAATCGCTTTTATTTAATTTTTGTATAAAAAAATGCGTTGTAAAATTGTATCATTTTCGCGAACCGGTTTTTTTCCAATAACTTTTTTAATTTTGGTTTTACATTTTTGGCTGTTGCATATTTGAAAAGTGCCATTCAAAACACGCATTTAATAAAAATGAAGGTCCTACGACCTCAGAGAGCCGAGAAAATTTTTTTTAAGCTGAGGAAAAGATAATTTTGCGAGCGCGATCAATTAGAACACGTGTTTATTTTTTAATACGCCCAAGCGGAGTGTCCCTCCACTCTGTCGCCGTGCATTGGCTAGCGCGTGCCGCAACCAGCGCTGTACTTTTGCAAACAATTATGTCAACTTAATTTATGCGAAATGATTTGAACTATTTTTTTTAGAAAGTCTTTGAGATCTATTTCGTGTAAAAAAGAAGTCAATTGGACGTATACAGCGATGTCAGGAATTAAAAAAAAGAATAATAATTATCTCGGCTCCCTGAGGTCGTAGGACCTTAATTTTTTTTAAATGCGTGTTTGGAATGCCACTTTTCAAATATGCAACGGCCAAAAATGTAAAACCAAAATTAAAAAAGTTATTCGAAAAAAAACCGGTTCGAGAAAATGATACAATTTTACAACGCATTTTTTTATGCAAAAATTAAATAAAAGCAATTTGGTTTTTCAATAGCATGAAAGTACAAGTCTTCGCGAATAAAATGAGCCCACGATCGTTTCTGTACGATCATTTTTGCCTCTGTAAAAGCTGATTTTTGACAACGTCTTTTTTTTATAACATCGTTATAACTCGAAAAAATAAAACTTTTTTGAATTTTTGAAAAAAGTGTCATATTCCGCTTGTCATGGGCTGTATTTCTAGTTAACAAGAAGTCTGTTCAAACAAAATTGGAATTTATACAGCAAAAATACGAAAACGCGAATTTTGACGTTTTTTTTTATTTGTCTCAAACGTTTATGAACCGATTTTTTTCGTTCACATCTCATTCGACGCGCACTTTTAAGACCTACAACTTTCTAATTTAACTTTCTTGTGTAGGACTTGAAGCTTTTTTTTTATTTGCAATAAACCGTTTTTTTTTTTACTTTTTTGCGAATTTTTTTAGTTATGTTCGCCATTAAAACTCGAGTCGCAAAAAACGCTATCTTTCTTAGAATTTTTTTCTCTATACGACCATATTTTTTATTTACTGATAACAATTAGTGACCAATTTACATGGGGGCTTTCGCTCGTTGATTGGACTAAGATAGGAAATTGGTCTTTAACCAGATACGTCTTTGATAGTTTAAAAACTAAGCGGTTGTAGACATCTGCGTTATATGTATATTACACAGGGTATCTCAAAAGAGTGAAACACTCGTAATCTTTTTGATCATTTGTTTTATTTTTATGTTTTTATTTCTTGACTTATTCCATTTCTGTGCTTGTGGCGGCATTATTCAATAAGTGGGTCTTTAGGAAGGCGTTTTAGTGATCAGGTGATCACGAAGGAGGGCCTATTTTTGTATGGGGATTTAAAAATGGAAACATATTTAGATTTATCAAGATCCAAATTTGATCTTAACAAATCTAAATATATCTAAAAATATTGTGATGAGCGCGTAGCGGGTCCGCCGCTGCTTCGATACCATCTGACAAACAATCGATGGCCCATGTCGATGTAATGATGATTTTCGGGGCAGCGCGGACCTTCGACAACAAACCTGAGTGCCCGAGAGTTCATTAGCGACAAATATAAGAAGCCTCAATAGCGGCGGGAATGGCAGTCTTTCTTTGAAATAAATCGCGCGGTCGTGGGCTTCGTAAAACAGTCGAATATAGATTGTATAAAAATAAATTAGTGTTTTTTTTTTAATTAGAGTTTAATCCGTATTTGTATTTATTTAAATAAATAGTGTTAGCTGAAAGTGGTTTGATTTTTCACACCTTACGATCCCTAAAGTGGAAAAAAAAACGTTACAATATCATGAAATTACAAAAATAAAAAAGAGAAAGAAGGAACAATATTTAATACAATATTTAATATTGTTCCTGCAGTGAAAAAATTTTGAGGCACCTTACTTCGAAATGGAGAACAAGGGTAACAGGAACGCCTTAATAACGACCAAAGAGCTCCAATTATTGGTGCAGCGAGGTAAATATACATATTATTATATATGACGTAGGAACTATTTGTGAATTATGAAGATATAGACGAACTTTTATGGATAGAATAGACTGGTGACTACTAGTTTAGTCACTAATTCGTGGGTAGAAAGGACGACCAAATAAAGTGAAAGACCTAACTAAACCTCATTGAAATTTTACATACTTATATGTAGAACAATGGATTAATAAGGTAGAAAAATAGGTATAGGTTGCTATTATAAAGTGCAATGTGAGCTATCATAGCAATGAAACAATAAAGGACATCAAAATGATTTAATTTCTGCACAATTTTGGCATCAACTGTCGCTGAAATACTTTTATGGAGAGAAAAATTGACGCGGTAGAATTTTTTTTTGTCAAATTTGGTTTCACTGCATCAAAATACATAGGAAATGATGGGTCTGATCGCAAAGACAGGACTTTTTTTTTTTGTAGACCTGTGTAATTTTTCATCCAGCATGGGTCTATACATAAGTCTTTAATTTGTGTAATGGGAAAAATATCGCTACAGATGAAGCTGGAACGTAACTAATTATTAAGGTCCGGAAAGTGTGCCATAACGAAAATGTACGCCACTGACCTATCCTGGGATCGCACTAGTACCCCAGTCCCATGCGGGAAGACGGGGTACGCAATGCAGCTTACCCACGGCTCGAGCGGAATATTCCGGTATCGACAAGCCAGCAGTCAGTATTCGTATCAGACTACCTGAACTTGATGATTAAAAGAGTTTAAAATTATATTATGTGTCGTGAGTGGCTAACTCGTGAGTTCGTGTAGTAAATTTACATATTACCTGAATTTGTATAAATTTTTGCAATAATGGTACAGTTGTTACCATTTGTCAAAAGACAAAGATGATCACATATTTTATATATTCCTTGCAATCGTCGATATATGTATATTTCGTAGTCGCCGAAACTGTGAAAGACATTTAGACTCGAATTGTTGATGTATATCAACAAAATATTACTGGTACTGTTAGAAAAGAGGAATTTTTGATTGATTTGTGCATACTGTTTTGCGCATGTAGCCTTTCGCAGAACGTGGTCGACAATATCCATTTTAGACGTTTTTTTTTGCTAAATATGTATCCAATTTTCCATTGCCTACTAGTCATACGTTGCGTTTTTCATACATTTTAGCGGTAATATGGTCGTTAATGTTCTGATACGAACTTTAGGTGTTTCAGATAATTCTCCTCCGATATTGATAGCTAGTAAATGGATTTTGCAAACAACGGCTGAAGGTGTAGAAATAGCACCTAGTAACACGTGCATTGCCCTCTGTAGATATGCAGATAACTGATGTTAGTGACAATAAACAACTCTTAGCGATTCAAACAACTGTGCGAAATTGAACTATTTTGAATTGCACCTTTAACTTCAGTAGATCTTGAACGATCATTTTCCCTCTACAACCATACATATATACAGGCCAAATCGCCCACGTTTAACGAAAAGAAATGTAGAAAGACTACTGGTCGTGGCAACGTACGATCAAGCAATGTAGACAGTCGGTATTTCTGAATGACATAAGCAATAGCTATGTGCATTATTAACACATTTTCACTCTGTTTGGTGACACTGTTTGGTGTCTCGTATATCCTTGGGTCAATGACATGCCAGATTACGAGTCCGACTTTGCGTTATGGCACACATTTCCGGACCCAGCTAATTATTTTCATTTCGATAGTACTCTTCCCGTAAAACTTATTTTAGTAGCAAATTAAAGCGTCATATTAACTTATTAATCTTAAAGCGCTACAACGACACTTCTTAACATTACACAAATTAGTGCTTACATCGATTATCTCCTTAGAAGGTTGCAAGTGCATATTTTGCTACTTTATATCCCACAAATCTTTTCTAAGTTTGGTAAAGGCAATATATCTTAAAATATATCGCTTTATTTTTTTGTCATCAATTCAGCAATAGCTTCTAGGCGTCCTTAATATGACTCAATAATCGATTCCATTTGCGAATAAAATTAATATAATGGCTAATCCGTCTGATGAAATGCACATTCTCATATGGGTAGATAAACACCATTCTTCATTTCCATGGAAGTATTTATTATTTATTACCAAATACTTAGAAAGGTATTGCCTCATTATTTTGCTCCCTAAATGGCAAGCAAATTAATACTGACATGGCAGAGTTCCTTAGGCTAATCCGTATAAACAAATTAAAAGAAATTGGTTATTAAATACGTATAAACTAGTTTCGTTTAATAGTTGTGTATTAGGTGACTAAGATGACATCATTAAAGACAAAAAAACCTTTTCACATTAAATACATGCACAGACAATGTAACACATCGTATTACAAAATCATTTAGAAAAATTTTACAAAAAAAAAGCATTTGGAACTTATATAAACATGGGCTTGTTCATTTACGTCATTCAATTGAGTTCTTGAACTGACTGGTTGGAATAAAAATGAAATAGATATTCGTAAATATTACGTAGTAAATTTTTATAAATGTACGTAGCATTAACAAAATATTGTCTACCACTACCAACACAAAACAGAGAAAAAAATTGACAATTGAAGCATATAAATTTAGATAATATTATTGAAGCTATAACTACAAAAAATACAGAGATGTACAGGGTCGGGCCGTGTTAATTTAGGTATAGCAAATATTACCAGTTAAAAAAATAAGTATGTATTAGGGAAGGCAGTGTGGAAATGGAGGCGTGTGAGATGTGTGAGATAGGCTACGTCTTGGCCCTATTGCTGGCAATAAGATCACTGATCTGTATACTAATATACTAATGTATGTTGTACCAGCTAGTAGGTATACATACACATAAGCTCATAATTGAATTACGAGTAAGTCAGGCAAACCTACTACGATTTATTAGTAACATAATAATAATATAATTCAACCTGTGATTTACCTTGAAACTGTCAAACTAATCTGAAACTGTAAAACGAACATCTGAAAAATATGTCCATAATGATTATTCTCGAGTTTCGTTATCGATGTTCTGTTATTTATTAGAAACCGATAAATAATTAATTTATTGAAGAAAAATACAATAACGAACCACACGTTTAGCACGTATTTATGTAGTTACGTAATACAGATTCTGAATAATGCAATGCGTTCGTATATGCCTGAGGTAAGTTACTTTCATTTTGACATTGAATCGTCGAAGCATTCGAATGATTAAGAAAACAAGACAACTGGTTTAAAAATGTGTGTTAGTTTATTAGTAGTTAGTAATACGTGGTGTGGGTAAGAAGTCACCTATGTAGAACTTGAGACGTGACAAAAGTAGTAACGTGACTGGATTTGTAACAAAAAGGTAGTCTAATAACTCCAAAGCGGGCTGATTTGCATGACCTTAAACAATGCGACTTCTTTCATCTCTTAGGGTGTTACTTTAAAAACATAGATGTAACAGCTACATATGAGCTACAGACCTCACTTCATTGGAAATTTTCAACTTGAAATCTAAAATGTTTTAAACGAAACCAGTATAAGGTACCTGCGACAAATAACGCCCAGTTAATACAAAACATTTTTTTTAAAACGACATAGAAAAAGGTGGTATACTTATTTTTATTGAAAAACGTACCAATTATATAGCTATTTAACATACATACTTATTAAAAATAAAAAATTAAGATGATTTTAAATGAAACTTAACGAAAAAATGTTAAAACAAAAAAACATTGCAAATGGGTCTTGTTTCTTTCAGTCGCAGTAAGTCCGATATTGTTTAAGTTTAGTAAAGGATTATTTAATAAATAGGAAATCATTTAAATAAATGTTTTCACAAATATTTAAAGTACTCCTAAAACAAAATACAGACATTCTAAAAATAAACTCCTAGACTTCGCTTTGGACACAAATTTAGTCTTCATAATCAGAGAATCCTAAACAGTCTTCATGGGCGTATGTATGGCAAAAAATACAGAGTTCAGGCATATTGGACAATACTTAACTGTACCTTGGGAAGTAGAAGTGCTTTACTTGGACCTAATTTCTAACATGCAGTGGTTGAGGTTAGTTTATTGTTATTGTTTATTGTTGGTTGTTGTACAAAAACAACAACTATATTTTGTTGACTTTTTATTTAAATATTAACTCACCAAAGGACTACTCTTACTTAACAACGTAATTAAGCCTGGCACTTGAAATTAAATATGATTCTGGGAAATAACTTTATTTTATATAAATATTATAAGATATAAGTCTGATCCGTAACCGTTTTCCAGCAAAATGAATACGTGGGGGCGGTTGGCCATTTATGTGGAATTACTTGTACTTATACTCGAACTAATCGATGGGTATTAGAGACTGAATTTGTTTTTGGCTGTAGTGGTCGACAAATTGGGCCTTATTACCTACTCGGCCTTATTTGTCTCGGGTGCCTCACCTTAACAATTTAAAAGAAAAAATAGCAGGACATACAAGCGTTAACAATGAATGTTAATACAAAATTACTGGAGAATTTGACAAGCAACTAACCTATTGTCTAGTAGAAAGAGGTTACTATTTGAGCACCGAGCTGGTTGATTTGAGTAATACTAATAAACCGTTTCGGTAAAAATTTGTTCAGCAAAAAATCTGTTTTTTTTTTCGTTATAAACTATAATAGTATATAATATTATAGGGAAAAACCAGTAGTTTTTTAAACTTCATTTTTCCGCACTGTATAATACTATACAGGCTATGACCTGAACAAGGTGTTATAACGAAAATATAACGGCCAGCTACAGACATCATAAAATCTCAGAAATATCTGCATATATTTTGAAAACTGTCCATCGTCATATACGGTACGTTCACACAGATCAATGTCCTTCTCATCTGGCCGATCTGCTTACGCTTCCCAGCTTTCCATCTGCTCGAATCAATTCCGCGTCAAGTTATTGCTTGACCTGTATCGCCATCCGGCAGCAAAAACAGAACGGAAGAATCCGGAGTAGGAGGAGGCGTTGCGTCAGCCACCCCGGATTATCGTCGCTCCGGTCCAATATGTTGCCGCATAAATTGAATTACTTATACAAACGGGACATAGTTTTTGCATGTCTCAGCGAAGGGTTTACGTACCGCATTAATATCAGATTGCGATTAACTTAAAATGAATTCCTCTTGAGAAATCGATATCCTCTTTATTAATTAGATATCCAACAAGGACAAAACCCTTGTTAGGATCACAAATCCTTATACTGCAAATTTTATAGAAAATTAATTTTGGAACTTCTCACTTAGTTTTTATGAAACAAAAGAACTAGGATAATAATAGCCCAAGAGCACAGTCCATGACAAAAATACTGCAAGTGATTTGTAAAGGCTCCTATTTTAATAGTGTGTTATGTTAAGGGTGGTAGCTGCGTCAGCTACAACGCGCAAGGTCAGGTAATGGGACAACTGGCGGCACCACGGTTTGAAGTATGTACCTAAACAGAATATTGAATATTAATTTGCTTCAAAGTGGTCAAACAGCGCACTTCTAGAACGTAGCGCGTATGTGACGCGGAAATAAGGTTATTATATGGGTTTTGTAAAGGCTGGAACTTTGCATAATGTTATATTTTTTAATATAACATGAAAAAATAATGAGATATGTATACAGTGTGTCCGAGGAGGAAGTTTATATGGAAGGTCAAAGATGCACAGTGGAATTAATAGAGATTTGTAAAATGTTTAGCTTCTAGAGGAATTTACACACCATTTAAAAGTTGTCAAAGCTGTTTTTTAATGTACAATTACTTCAAGCAAATATCACACACACTACAGAAATTTACATTCTCCCTCTAAAAGTCATTACAACTGTGCAGAGGGAGAATACACATGGAAAAGACATAGGACACACAACCAAACCTGTGACAGGTGCCAATTGCCACAGGCGGGATTGATTTTGATTGATTGATTTTGATACAAATTGTATAAATAAGTATAATGTTATTCATAATTGTAGTTGTTTATACGTATTTAATGATGATTTTCGTAAGTTTTCGGAAAGCTACTTTCTTACTTAAGCTATCTTTTATTTGTTTCCCCAGATATCGTTTTGTTTTAGTATTATTATTGTAGTATTGTAATACTGTAGTACTGGAAACCCCCTTACAGTAAACCTTAATATACACAATTATTATACATATAATATATACATAATTACATCACTTGTCCAAATTAGATGCATAACCAAGGGATGTTCAATTTGTATTAGAATTTCTCAGTCATCAGATGGACTGTTTAATTACATTTGCTTCATCAAAAAGGTTTCTATTTACAATGATGAATTAATGATGTCTCACTAACCGCGCTTCTAAATTAAACAATGAATTGATTATCAAATACATTTACATTTTCACTTAAAGCTTTTGATAGACAAATAATATGAATTGGAAAAATGAAAAATAGGAATCTCTTTATATTGAGAATGTTAGTTTATATCCTTTTCTGTTGGCTTTTCTTCCTCAATAGTGGCTCAGTAGGCTTCCTTATTTCATACACTACTTTTCAATAGGAACTGCGGATAAGACCTCCACAAATACTGCTGCTCTGCTCCTTTAAGCCCTACCTACCTACCTACCATATTTACCACAATCACAATGTTGCTAGATTAAAATTACGTATAGACTCCTCCCATATTAATGGGAATGGTCAAGAATAGCGTGATGCGACGGAAAACTTTGCAACATATGTATCGCACATATTAGAATAATAGATTAATCAGCTCACTTTAATTCAGCTATTACCAACATCGTCGTTGTTACCGACGAATTTGTATGTGATTTAGATATATTCTCGACTTAAAAACTCTTCCACCATATTCTTCAATTTTAAACACTGTAGGCAACCGATGGTTTATATTTTCTTATTGTAGCTGGTATTCAAAGTTTGACACAGATAGTCTCTAACTAGTCAGAATCATTGTTGGTCATCGACTGCCTTTATGGGCTAGTTCACGTATGCTACTGGATCAAGAAATGGTGCAGTACCAAGAATATCGTAACAGTATGTATCGTTTTAAAATTGGTTTAAATCTTTGTTTACTATGAACATCTTGCTAAGGAAATTTTATAATGACTGCAACTTCACGAAAAGTGACATTTTTGTAAAATTGTTTCACAATCGTACATCGTTGAAGTTTTTGAGGTATTGACCTACTATAGCCAGGGCTAATATAACCATTCCTTAAAATATGACATGGGTTTCACATGTTTCTTTATGATAGTACGAAAATTTGAAATTTCATTGCAGGTTGGACAGATAAATGTTTAAAAGACTAGCAAAATAACAAAAACATTCTTTGAGTTCATTCGACCCATGTTGTGTTTTGACGAACATAAACAACTAACTTTACCTAAGGTAATATATTAGTTTACTTTGCGATTCAGATATAACATCGCTGACAAAATTATTTTCATTTCGCACATTATTGCGTTAATATCGGGTATGAAAATAAATTCACACATATGTGAAAACACTTTATGGTCGAGTACACGAGATACCGTTTTTGTATATATAGGGCTTCTCACATAAAGAGTTCAATAAATGTTTTTAAATTTCAGTTTATTATTGAAATTTGATAATATGAGAAAGAAGTAAAAAGGCGAAATTGCTCCTTAATTTAAATATTTCAAGCTGTGAATCAATTCCGGTCATTTCAAGAGCTCTTACTATTTTCGTTGTTTTTGATTAATCAAGTACTAATAGTAAGTATATTTGTTTTGATTTATTGGAATTACATATGTAGAATAGGTATTGTATTTTTATATTTATTTCCAATCATAATATATTCATTAGCTTACGGTTTTAACTCACAATATTTTATTTATGATCTGGAGTATTTATCCCATACACTAATTTCCAAAACACTGTAATAATTAGAGCTCGGAGGTTAATAATAGATCCGTGTTTTACCAGGTGCAGCTCCAAGATACCAGCACTAGTGCGTTCCGAAATATTAAATAGGTCTTACCTTATACATGTGATGGTAATTGTTGTAGCCCAACTAATCGGCAAAGGAACCATAATCATAAGACACAGAACTTGCATACACAGAGTAACCGATGCTATAACGTGTCCGTACTGCCAGTTGAGTTTCCATAAATTATCAATAACTGTTCCATATGTTGAGGAGTTACTTATAGCTGCTTGTATCCATGTGCCCCAACGAGGCACAATAGGTTACGCTGGTAGATGGTGTCCTTGGTAGAACGTCCAAAAACGTTTTTCTTCTGGTTGTTACTTTCACAAATATGTGTATCACATTCAATTGTACCACATTCACTTGTATCACATTCAAAGCTGTTAACACTAGAGTAACAGTTTCGGCAATTCGGTGAAACCCGTGTGCCAAACATGTGATGTGAATTAAATTAGTATATGACCTTGAAGCTTTCAAATTCACTTTCATGGATTTTGCCTCATTCAGTCTCTCAACCACTACGCTAGCAACGCTAAGCCATATAGGTTTATCGTGCAATTCCGGGACGATATTTTTTTTATGTCCTCACACAGTGGTGCTATGTAAAATCGTCTAACAGTGGTTTCTGCAGGTAAATTAACTTCGCGTACTTTCTACTCACAGCGTTCTGAACAACTTGAACTGAACTCGGGATGATCTAATTTCGTGAATGGAACATACACTATATCTTTATTTTGACTAAATCCAAGTTAAATTGTCTTTGTTTGTCTCACACACCACTTACACGAGCTTTATGTTTGTCTGTGGCAACAAGCTGAAAAACGTCTGTTTTTACGTGCCACGCAGTACACTGTCACACACGGTAAAATGCAGTTCACTGCCATTAAAGGTCAGTTCCTCAAAATTAAATTGTTTATCCAACGCTCCACCGTAACATGTGACGGACGTTGTCCCGACATTTTTACAAACTTATTCGATGTTTCATGGACACGAATGATGGATCGATCAGCGCAGGTTAACTAATACTAAAAAAAATATGTCATAAAAGTTGGCCGACCAAAAAAAGACCCATTTCTGTTCTTGATCTTAAATTTATAATCTTATTTAATTGTCAAGGCTGTTACATTATGTGACAGCCATTATTTATTTTACAATTGTGACAGTCATTTGGTAAAAGTTTGACAACAATGTTTCGTTTCGAACTTCAACATAACCGCTATTCGTATTTCTCTCGTTTATATCAGTATTTGATGTATTTTTTGGATGACTCGTTATAACAATATTCCAGTCGCGTTAAGACCAGTCCTGGAATCTATTATTAACCTACGGGCTCTAGTAATAATTGTTAAATGAAAAGCTTTTAATTAATTGTTACTTAAGTAAAAATCTAACTAGTATAATAAAAAAGTTATTTAGTGAACACATGATGAAAAACAATACCCAG
The DNA here is from genome assembly GCA_029963805.1 of Aromia moschata. NCBI lineage: Eukaryota > Metazoa > Arthropoda > Insecta > Coleoptera > Cerambycidae > Aromia > Aromia moschata. The sequence goes on from JAPWTK010000259.1 coordinate 46,951, forward strand.
GAAATACTATATATTCATATTTAAAAAGTTCGCTCTCCTTTATTTATTATTCTGATAATTTAGGTTGTTTTCTTGAGAGAATCGGAAAAAAATAGAATGAAAAATACGGTAGTATAACCAACTTTATTACCAGCAATATTGTCTTCGACTATTTACTATATTAGCGACTTGGAAAATGGTAATAAAAAGAATGGTAAACAAACTATAAAATACGAGTTATGACTACTTAAGTTTTGAATGCTTGGTAAACATCGACTTCGACTGTCCAGAAATAATTAATGCATAGCATTATTGTTATAAGAGATTTATGTTTAGTTTTCTTTTTAGAAATGTCTTTATTCCAAATTATGCTAATTACATTATTATTTAATTAACTACGTCTTTTATTAAAAGTTTAGTGAAATATTAAGTAATAATTTTCTGCTCATACATTCCACAATGTTGCAACAAATAATATGTGTATCTATGCATATTACTGTTTCATTATTATGACGAATATAAATGACGTAATAGAGATTTTTCAACCTCAGATTTTCTATTTGTATTAAGTCTAGTTTAATTTTTCTTGTCCTTTTTTATTTATTTTAATTTATTTGTTATTTCATAATTTTTATTTAATTCTGCAAATGAAAAACAATTTGTTTTAATTGATTTTCATCTGAATATGTATATATATATTACCTACTTGTTTTTTTCGAGTAAATTGTTAAACATAATAAATTCATATGGACAACATTTCACAAAAAAAAATAAAACTAAATATTTCGGACACACTGATGCTGAAATCAGTGGTGTGTTCAAGTTTTTTGTATAGAAATCGATACAATTTCATAAATCAGAGTCATGAAAAATCACACTGAGTATTGTAAGTAAAAGGTGTTACTCAATCCTATTTGAGTCCTATTGGTTTGGTCACATTGTATGGAGTATTTATATTGTTCAGTTGCGGAAACTACATACACAGTATATCCTATTTTGAACAGCCCATGACGAAGTTTAGTCATAGACTTATTCTGTAGCAAATGAGATCTCTTTTATTTAATTTATCAGTGAAGGTTTTCATTTGAATGTTTGCAAGGTTTATGGAAACCCCAAGATCATATTCGTTACCTTTTTTGGCGTAACCTCAGGCGCATGTTGTAGAATACAAAATACATTTAAACTATACTAATTGTGAGTACGTGTAATACATAAGGTACGAATGTATATAAGGGTGTACATGTGCATTATTACATTGTCTTTGATTATATACAGGTACATCTTGTATGAAAATAATCGTAGCGTTAATAATTTTAATGTATAGAAAAAATAAAACGAAGTAGATCAATTAATATTCGCGTTGATTGACTAATGTTCGTATCTACCCAGTGACTCAAATCAGCTGTTACGGTTTATATGTGTGTCCTCGTTTACCTCATTCCATTAGCCATAAAACGCGATGTTTCAATATCCATTTTGCAATCATTTCCTTGTATTGTTTTCCCCTCTTAGGGTATGTTTGTTCCAAGACTTCATTAAACTTCATACTCCTTACCAAATTAGTAATGTAAGTGATATTGATAAACAATAGAAACGATTAAGTAGAAAACTATAGCATTCTAAAAAAAATCGAGATTTAACTTATTTTTACGATTTGAACTAACAAAATAAAATTTCTGGAAACTATCATGAACATCAACCATCATACTGCAAAATATGTTAATTTTTCTAACCTGCTAATTGTATTATATCTGTTAGTTACATATTGTTGGTCCTAAAATGGATTTAATATACAGGGTTATCATAAAGTCAATGATATACTTTCAGTTCTTATACAGTTCTAAGAAACGAAAACAATTGAAAAAAATTAAATCTAGTTGCCACAATAATGACATTTCAGTTTAATTATGTGAAACGAAAGTTTCGTTATGACATCTACTGACACGAGTGTCAAAACAATGCGATACCATTTTAATGAATTATTGTCAAAATAAATACAGTCTTTTTTATATTTATGATTTTATAGAAATTTTCAGTTCTGTGAAAGTTATGGTAATTTTAATTTTTTTTATTTCTTCCCAACATTTCGTCTTTGAGATTTTACAATAGTTGTATCTTTAAGCAAAATGAAAATTATGGAATTATAAAAAAGGAGAAAGAAGTATAAAAAAAATTTTGCATTTACTCGGTGATTATGAAAAAAAAATAATTCATAAATATTTTGCATGCTGTTTCCAAGAACTTCAGGGGGAGAGATATTTTTGGAAAAAAATATTTCGCAAGTTTCCGCTGAAGATTTTTTGCCATTACAGCCTTCTACTTACGTCTAGTAACCACCCCTTAAAATATGGTGTGGGTCCCATGCCTCCTTACGGAAATATGAGCATGTCAAATTCCACCGGCCGCCACTGAAGCGTACCGTAATTTGATTACTAGATTTGAAAGTACAGAGTCTGTATCCAACCTCCCGTAATAAAGAAAATCAAAGATTAGTGATATTCAAGTTGCAGAAGTTCTTCAGGAAAATCAAAACATAGCCAACACTAATCCCCTAGCAATCAGTAGTGTTAATGTAAGATCAAAACGACTGCAAATGCCATATACCTACCGGTTTGGAAAATTTTACCTCGAAATGAATTATCTTAAATTAAAATGTCACTTATCTGGTATTATTTGATTCAGAAAATTGTTTGTTTGGAGTTTAAAATTCTATATTTTTGATGCAACCTGTGAAAAGGTAGCAGATGTCGGAAAAACTGTTTTCGGGTGGGGGTCAGATTTCGATAGAGCATAAATTTCGCTTCATTTAAAAAGAAATTAAGTATCTACCGTTAATATTGCTCGAACTGAAAGCAGGTAAAGTTTCAATGTGTAAAATCGTAATTTTGAGAAAAACACATTTAAAGTTTTGGAACAAAACTGTACACGAAAAAATCGATATCTCCTTTTCTATTGCTCCAATCCGGCTGAAATTTTGATATGATGTCCTGCGAATATGTAGCTAGAGATCCTGTAGGTTGCTATTATGGGAGTTACATGTTTCGACTGCGTTTTGGGCTGTAGCGCAAAATTTACTTTTCCGACATCTGGTACCTTTTCACAGGTTGTATCACATTTGGACGCATTTCTGGTGAAACCGGAAGTGATACCAAACAATTTTGTAATGTCAAAAAATGGTATCGCTGTACCAAAGTTTAAAAATTCATTTCAGTACATATGGAATAAAAGGAGATTTCATGAACAAAAGGAGAATTCATTTAATACATATGGAGAAAATCGATGTACCATAATGTACTGTTATATACTGTACTTATATAAACTGATAGAGAGATAAATGCACTTCAAAATGACATTAGTAACTTCACGACAATGCAGCAAGCAGCAATAATTTCATCGTTGAAAGTCAAAGTTACAAAGTTAGTTAATCAGTTTACAACCCAATATTAACTACAGTAACACATTTTAATTCACTTGAGGAAAGTGCCCTGATGGCATATTTCGTACATATATTCATGAAATAACAGGCAAAAGCGCTTGCCCGTGAGCCGACACGAGGCCGAACGGCCATTCAGTATAGAAGACGGGCGAGCTGGCCGACGTCGCTGGAAGTAAAATAAGAATTTTATACTCTAATACTAACGTCTTCAGATTTTATCTGTGTCATAAACGTAAATCATATATGACACATATGTTCAGATTCGTAGATTCGTTTATGGCATTCGTAATTCGTTAGGTATAGACACGATAAAATCATCGAATGTTACACGAGCCAGTGTAAAATACCTCGGCAACCCGTCCATACGGAGAAACGGCGAAACTAGTTCTGCTCGAGAAGAACAATATTGCGCAAAAAATATCTTGAAAGTTGACTTATGTGTAACAACTTATTGGAGACGGAGGTTTCGAATGCACCACTGGATCTCCTTTGACGAGGAGAATTGGTCATCTTCCCCATCAATCATCCGAGCATGTGTGTATTCGACCTCGATTTTTCGTTATGATTTATCGGCGGCACTCGAACGGTGCGTTCAAATAGCCGTTTGGGGACAAATCGCTATTTATTTATTGCCCTAAGGTGAATTTTAATGGCTCTATCTGAGGTTGCAAAAAAAAAGTTGAGTACCCTATTAAAATACGTCACACAAAAAGTTATTATTACTCATTGTGTGTATAAGATCTAGATAACATTGCTTAAATGATTGTGTACAGGATGAGTTCATGATAATTGCCATCCCCCTTTTCTCCGGTAATTTTAAAGCTATGAAATCAATTGAGACAGACATATTTTTCTGAAATTTCAGAATTTGCTGTCAAAGAAGAAAAAAATAATCAAAGAAGAATTTGCTGAAAAAAAGTTGAGACATAAATGTAGCTGTTTAAACGGATCACCCTGGTTTTTTTTGTGTAATTGTTGAACTCCGCTCGTTCTTCTGATTACAACGACATAACATATGCCGTACTTTTTCCACGGATATTAGAAATATTATACATGGAATAAAAGATAAAATAATAATCTCAACAATATGATTATAATTTATAGTCAGCCGTGAATAGTTGGTTACTCTTTACTGTCAAAAATAAACACAAACATTCTGTCTTGGTTCATTTGTTGCTTATGTCAATGAAACATGCATTTTAATGTGTTGGCATATTTGGAAATAAGTATTACTTGACAGAATATTACAAATTATTATTTAAGATAGCTACGAAAGAAAAAGTTTAAATAAAGTCACTTTTGGGTGCATATTTTGACCTGTCATTTTACATTATTATCTATTCTGATAACATAAATATTTCGCAAATTTTACATGTATTATTCTTTAGGTGCCAATAGCCCTTAAAACGTGTGTTTTACGGTCATGAGCAAAAAGGAACCTAGACAGTAATTTGGTATTTACTTTTGACAACAAAGAGTAACTACCCACTGCTTGCTATAAATTACGTTATATTGTCGAGTATAAAAACCTGTGGAAGAAAGTACGATATATGTTATATCATTGTAAACAGAAGAACAAGCGGAAATCAACAAACATAAAAATACATGGTCTTCCATTTAATAAAGGTTATGCTAATTAAACAGCTGCTACATTTTCTTTCAATTGTATTTTTATCAGCATATTCACGAATTTCAGAAAAAATAAGTTAACCTTGTATTTTTTTCGTAGTTCTGAAAATAACAGAAAAAAATGAGGGTAGTTCTCACGAACTCACCCTGTACACATCGACAGTCCCAGATAGTTATTGCAACCCCACGTAATTAGTTACTGAACAGTAAATTGGCAAAAAATGAATACTGAAAAAATCGAAAGGGATCCGACAGAAGTAGCTAATTTCGACAAATATTTTACGGTGTTACGATTTTATATTTGAATGTGTCAAAAAGAAGGGTATGAATGAGACCAACCTGGTCGTTCAGCAGATCTAACTCCTTTTTGAAACTGCGAAAAAAATTATTGCAACACTGCTTCACATAAATACTTTTTCCGATTGATTATTATTAATTAAAGTTTCATTTCTTTCAATATGATCTAATATCTGGTTGTAGACTGCTAATTACAATACTTTTTGAGTTGGAATTAAAGTATTTATAGGTCGAATTCACTAGTTTTTATTGTATTACTAACTTTGAGAACAGATATTATAGTACTGTTTCTCAAATTCAAAAGGGTATGACCACACGTTTACTGACACATCGTCAGTAAACTAAATTTAATGAAATTTGGGTTCAGCGCGCACAATTACGTAAGGAGTGACCTCTAGTATATTTGTTTCTTACTCTTGCATTTCTTTGTTGTTGAAAAGCTGCATCAAAGCCAAAAAATAACTAATCAATCCCTATTGGACGTTTTATGGTTTCCATTTAATTCTACTATTCTTAAAATATTTCAACTACATCAGTCACGAATATGCCATGCCTTGCAGAAAATATATTTTTTTTTGTAAGTAATGTATAAACCTTGTTTATTGTAGGTAATTTAGCAAATGATGGGTTGTCATGACTCATGTTATTATTCGTGACTTATTACATTATTAAACAATACTTTACAGAAAATATATTCCATTCAAATTTGCAGTTGTTGTCTCAAAAGGTATCACTAGTAACAATTATAAATAATAATCATGATTATTAACAATAAATGATATATATTTACAATCACAATGTTACATCAATAAGACTTAAAATGTGTCTTACATGTATTTGAATTCTAAACTGGAAAATTGAGATGTGGTATTTGGAAATCTGGTATTTTCTACAACCTTATTATACAACATGTAATTTAAATAATGATAGTCAGCAATGCTACTTGCTGCCACTTTACTTTGTTATTTTAAAAATTTAAGGTTCAGTTGAGATTCATTGAATTCATTTCCATATTTATTTTCTATTATGGTACATTTATTCTTGAAATTCGTCAGTTTTTTTAAGCAAAATATTGTTAACTTTGGTTCCAATTTACATTAGTTTACTCATGGTGTTAATAAGGGTATACTTTTGCATCATTCATGTTTTACGGATGATGCTTTTCCATTGTTGAGCATTATGAATACATTCATAAGCTGAATAAACATTTCCAAAATAACGAAAGCGGGAAATGAGGAAGATAAGATTTAAAGTTCATTTTGCTTCTCCATTTTTTATTGCCTTTATTAGCTTCCTTTATGCCGCATTAAGTTGAAACTATTTAATTTTATCTTTATAGGTTATTCTTATTTGTGGAGTAAACGTAACTGAGAAAATAAAAAAAACTGTAACGATGTAATTTTCTCTCGGAACGCGGGAAAAATACTGAAACGTAAATATGAAGAACTGAGCAGCCATCTACTGATTTTTTCTCAGTGGGTTCGAGTCCATCTAATAAAGCAACTTTGTTAGGACAGCAGTGTGTAAACGTAACTGTGTCGGAGATTATCGTTAGATTAACAAAATTTAATTTGCTTCTAGGAAAGACTGACATATTTCATCGGCGATCCAGTACATAGGTATAATCGAGAGAAACGTCTAAAGCTACCTGCGGACACAACAGGCAAAAACCCTTGCCTGTGACCAGACCCCAGGCGGAGCGGTCATTCACGGTAGATGACGGGCGAACTGGTCAACACTCCATGACTAGCATATCAGAGAGAAAATAAACAAAATGCTTTTGGGCCAGAATTTCTCAAACATATCACCTGAATTACGTGAAAATTCAAATTTGATCGTCTTTGTATTTTTTCCATAGCTGTTGACAGTGCAAACGAAAATCCAGTTGGATTTTGCAAAAAAAAATTGTTACAGATATAAACAATTGAGGTTTTATATATATATATATATATATATTTTTTTCGAAATATTCATTACGGACGATCTAATTAACCAATATTTACGATATAAACGTAATTATAATTGCCACAGATTACTTTTCGATCGTGTATTTTTTTCAGTAAAAAATATTTAATTGAAGTCAATTTGTTATACAATTGCTTATAACAAATTGAAAAAAAAAACATGTCTTCTTCACCTCCTTTTCACTCAAAAAAAATACCACATATGCAGCATTTTATACTTATAAATATTCCGTTGAGAAAAAAAATGGCCCGCAATCGAAAAAAAGTTACATTGTTTTAAACATTGTCGCGCAACATTTGGAGCGCGCCGCGCTCGGAGCGTCAGCTTGCCTATTAGGCAAGTCCGAGCGCGCTGTTATTAGATATTTTTAAAGTACTTACCTATATGGTGCAAATATCAAGTATACAAGGGCAGCAAGGGAAGAATAACCCCATAGTGAACAAAACTGATTCATTTATTTTTCTAATTTAAAAAGGATTCAGTATCAGCACCTCTTAAGAGCAGTGTAATTTACGTATTTACTTAGTGTAAGTTTAAGTAGTATTACAACAGTGACAAAAAGAGAGAGAGAAAAAAGTGTCCAACCTATAGTAGTAATAATAAAGTATTGATAACATATATAAATAAAGTTGTTTTCTGTTAACAAATATATTACATTTCTATGTACATATTTGTATATGTATCTTACAAGTAACACTACCCTAGTGATAATCGCCGATTTTCCTACAACTTTCCAAAAACTTTCATTACATAAATTTATGTGTAGAAGTCACCATTTAAACCATTATTAGCTGCCCGTTTTGATTTTTGTTCATAACCTTGTGACTCAAAAATTTGGGGTATTTAACCATGTACAACCAACATTTTGCCATTGTTCGGGTCTATAAGATTTTGAGCAGCAATTTAGGAAACGAGACCACCACATCTTTATGTTTTTGAGGTCGCTGAATCTGAATTCGTGGTCTGGCTGACCCAATCAGGTCACGGTCAAGGTAATTTCAAAGTCAAATGAGTGAAAACCAGTTCCCAACATAGTAAACCACCATAGCTATACATTGTCGGAGTCACTGATTAAAAATCCGAGGTCAGATTCACGTAATTCAAGATGGTGGATCCAATATGGTCGACACCGACACCTAAATCTTCGAAAATTTCAATATTTTTCAGCGCAAAGGTGACGATATAGTTTTAGCCCCACTTTACAATCTTTTTCCACTTAATGTCAGGTTTTTAAGAATTTCTAAATAAAAAAAAAAAAAAAAAACAAAAAAAAAACAAAAATTGGAGCTAGAAGTCTTTAAGTCATTGTCGTTAGTTATGGATTGTGCCATGAAAGAGTGAATTTTCATTATATCATCAATAACTTCAAGTTGAATTTAGATGTCGGTGTCGGCCATATTTGATCCACTATCTTGAATTTCGTGAATCTGATTCGGATTCGTAATCGGCGACCCCGAAAACTTATAGATGTGGTGGTTTGCTATGTTGGGAACTGTTTTCAAACGTTTGACCTTGAAATGACCTCGACTGTATGAATTGTACATGTTTGAATACCCCAGGTCTTTGAGTTACAAGGTTATGAACAAAAAATCAAAACGGGCACCTAAAAATGGTTTGAAGTGACTTCTACATGTGTATTGGAAGTTTTTGTACAGTTGTAAGAAAATCGGCGGTTAACACTTGGGTAGTGTTACTTGTTAGTTATGCAAAGTAAGCAAAGTAAGTAAAGGGTGGGCCATCTATTGGTTTCTTTTTAAACTGAGTATTATTTCTACATTGCTGACACTGACGCGCTTGACATTTAACATAGTATATGTGGTGTCTAACTTCCGCTGTAAGAAATGGATCGTTTGACGCTTGAACAACGTTGGGAAATATTGAAAAATTATCTCCAAAGTTTTGCAGAAACAGTGAGAAAATTGAGAACAATTTTTGGTCGAAATGAAGCTCCGTCAGCGCCTGGTGTAAGAAAGTTCTTAAGGAAAGTTAGTGAAACTGCTTAAATGCTTATGGATAACAGAAGTCATCCACGTGCTCGTCCGGTGCGCACAGCTGAAAGAATTGATGCTGTTGCCCAAAGTGTGCGTGAAAACGCATGAACCTCAACTCGTCGCATAGCACAACATCTTAATGTTAGTCGCAGTTCTCTGAGGAAAATATTGCATAAAGACCTCGGATTATTTGCTTACAACTTGCAACTTACTCAAGAGGTAAAGGAAAATGACCATCCACTTCGTTATCGCTTCTCCGTGTGGGCTTTAAGTGAGTTTGAAAATGACGCCGATTTCAATTGAAAAATCATTTTTTTTCGGACGAAGCTCATTTTCATCTTGAAGGACATGTTAATAAACAGAACTGTAGGATTTGGGGTTCCGAAAATCCACACGTAGTCATATAGAAGCCAATACATCCTGCAAGAGTGACTGTTTGGTGTGGGTTTTGGAGTGGAGGAATCATTGGTCCGTACTTCTTTGAAAATGAAGATGGTAACAGCGTTACAGTAAATGGAATGCGTTACATAGACATGTTAACTGATTTTTTTGTGACCGCGATTGAACGATTTGGACTTGGACGGGCTTTGGTTCCAGCAGAATGGAGCAACGTGTCACACAATCCGTGAAACAATCTATCTTTTGCACACTAAATTCGGTAACCGTTTTTCAGCCGTTTTGGGGACATTAATTGGCCATCGCGCAGCTGCAATTTAACACCGTTGTACTATTTTTTATGGGGACATATTAAGGACCGTTGTTACTCCAACGATCCACAAACAATTGACTCACTGAAGGAAAACATCGATCGAGTTATTCGTGCAATAGAGCCACAAATAATCGAAAATGTACTGCAAAATTATGTGAAAAGAATAAACTAATGTCAAGCCAGCCGCGGCGGCCATTTAACTGAAATTGTTTTTCATAAATAAAGGGAAGGCATACCTACTTTCTTGAATAAAGCAACAATCATTTAAAAATAATCAGTTTTAATAGCAATTTTAAAAAGAAACCATATAGATAAACCCTATAATAGTGTTTTATGGTAATATTAGTTTGTAGTAAAACTTCACCATTTTTCATATTAACTACATAATAATATAGACCTTAAATCTCAAATAGGAACTACTGAATTTTATCATGTTTTAACAATATATGCACGAGTCAAAACGTTTTATCTCGGCGTGCTGTGCGTAGGGAGTATTCCAGACATCACGGCTTGCGTGCGCCGAAACAGGCGCAGCGGTTGAAACCCACGATTTCCTTCGTAGGTTTTAACCGCCTCTTTAATTTTCTACGCCGCCGATCACATTGAATTACAAGCTAGTCCTGCTGCAGATTCATAAGAGATCGCATTTTTTGGACTTTTGTTTCATTGAAGCCTCAATACCAGTAATGACTTTCAACATTTTAGCCTCTTTCAATTTGATAAAAGAATAACAAATAACTGTTACTTAACTATACTTAACTATAGTTAAGTATAGTTAAGTTATATAGTATAGTCAAGTTAAACGCATATAATACACTGGTGGCCATTGAAATTGCAACACACAGTATAAACAATAATAACGTCATGACCTTCTGTATTTTGATTTATGATGAAATAAAAAAAATAATTAGAATTTGATGAATTTCCGGTTAATCGTTTCTGACAAATTCATGTACACGCGAAAGGGTCACATCATCAAAGAAACTATAAAATGGTCTGCTTCTCAATATTTTGCGTTATTTTTGTTGATGCAGTGAGTGAGGACAAGTGCCACTAAATGATCCATCGAAGAGAACGACATCAATACGAGCAAGTTGGTGAATTTAAGAGAGGTCGAATTTTAGGCCTACGTAAGGGGGGGTATGTCATATCGAGATAAAGGGATCCGCATAGGGCGAAATGTAAACATGGGGGTATACTGGCAGTGGAGTGAAGAACACACTACCGTGAGACGACCTGGCACCCTCATCAAATTACATTAAGGGACCGAACACAAACTAATATATCGAAAATATAATTCATCGTTACAGTCAGTCAGAAGCTGCTTGTTAGATTTTGGGCTTCCGTCACGACATCAATTGTTGCGACTTCCGCTGACTGTACAACACCGTCGTCTCGAATGCTGCCAAGAAAAGTATTTGTGGAGGGAGGAATGACACATTCACATCTTCTTGATAATCCTGTTTTGTTTGTACCGGCACGATGGACGGGTCCGTATTCGGAAACACCAAGGAAAACGCAAAAGTCATCAGTACTTAATGACGCAACATACGGCTCCAACACAAGGAATTATGGTATGGGGCGCCATTGTTTATAACAACAGGTCACGTCTATTCGGACTCAAGGTACCTTAAACAGCCAGAGATACATCGAGGAAGTGCTACGACCAGTGGGAGTACATTATCTGCAGGATAACTTCATGATAAATCTCACCACGTAGATGCAACATTTCCACACGATAGTGCCAGACCACATGCACCAGCAAATAAGGCACAGTTTCTGAATGAGAATGCAGTTAAACGTCTTTATTGGCCGTCGCGTTGCCCAGGTTTACCCCCAATAGAAAATGGTGTGGTGGTTTCATTCTGAAAAAGGACAGACATCGTAAGAGTACCTATATCAGCTCTGAACCGATGTTGATATAGGTAGTAGCATAAGTCCTCCATATTATAACGTATTATGTATTGTTTCAGTATCACAAAATATTAATCTACAATATCTGTGACACAGCAAGTGTTAAACGATTAGCTAACATACTACAAATACAAGTAATTTTTTTATAGCTGCTAAAAATCTTTTTGGAATATTGTAAATAATTTGAATTAATAAAAGCTTTAGGTACATCGGCATTTTCTCAAGAAAAAAACTAGGTAGACAAAATTACTCCATGCAATCGCTAGCGAGAATTGACATAATTCACCCTCACCGCCGTAAACTAGACCCAAAAAATGTTTTGGTTGAACATAATAAAGCTGCTGAAATGGATGATCTACTAGGAACTGAACTGTCACTGAAATGTCCAACATCGTTTCCAACTAATTGGAAAATCCTGTACCAAACGGTATATCCATATCAATCAATCATATATCATTTGACCAACAAGGGTATGGCGCATTTCAACAGAAAACAAAATGCTAGTTTTCATACAGACCCCACCCCACAAGGAAAATGCAGTAAACGTAAAAAATGTAGTGAACCATGTAAATGTGACATGATTTTCTAGATCTCATCTTATTAACATATGCATTTATATCGAAAGTTAATAATGAGAAAGTTGGAAGTTAGGTGTAGGTGTACCTGATGTCACTTAGGAGCTATCCTTCAGTTAACGGTCACAGAGGAACACACTTTTCTAATAGGGTATGTACAATATATCAACATGTTATTCAGTATGTCAGCAGTTGATCAGCATTAATTAAGATGGAATGAACTCTCTGAAAGACAGGATGGACTCTTAACGTAACGGACATCACCTCGTATGCTTTGTAGTTGCAGTAAATTTTGCACTATGTGTATGAGATTGCTTTCGTTGGCATCAAACCCAAGGATAATACGTGAGCAAGATCACCTCAAGTGGACCCCCTATTTCCCACTTGATCATGAAATTCAAGTACAATTATTGTGAAGTATTCACTACCAATAATTAGAATCTGGAACAGTTTTTCAAAATTTTCATTTTAACATTTTTTTTATAATGAAAATTTCGAGGACTTTTAATTAAAAAATAGATTCCGAATCAACCGACAGGCATAAATGAAATAAATTTTCATGATCTATTGTTCCATATCAATATTTTGTTAAAATACTCAAAACTCATAATTATTTATTTATTATCATGTTGTTAATTAACTTTTAATTAAACAAATGAAAATTTCAATGACTTCTCCCTCAAACATTGAATTTTTTTTTATTGGTTACATGTATTATACATTTAAGTTTGATATCCTAAAAAAATGTCACTGCTCGATATTAATTTAAACAACATAAATACAAAATTAAAACTCAAAATATATATATTTAATTTTAATAATCCGTTTTCAGCAATGTACGTTTGGCCATACAAGATTTGTACACCTTTCCCATAGTTTTGACGTTAATCACTTCAATCTACCGATCAGTACTGAGTTATTGCTTCTCTTACAGCCATCACGTCGCTACAATAACAGGTGGTATTGACCTCTGAGGCAGCCGTCAGTGTGTTAAGGACCGGCTATCCACCTGTCATGACCACAGGTAGGAGGGCTGTAAAAGCTCCCGAGATTTACACGATTTTTAGGTATCGACCGACTTATCCACGTGCCCCGAGGTTATTCTGTTAAATGACCTACATCTACGGAATACCACTTCCTTACGCCATGTACAGGAAAATAGATTTTACTTCTTAAAGGGATTGCAATGGACGGTAAATGCATATCTAGAAATAAGCATTTCATTTTAGTGACACTTAGAAATATGCGTTAATGCTCAAAGCGTCTATTCCGTGAGCCGCAACAGGGATGGAATAATAAATAATATACTGCCAATGGCCATTTCTACCGAATTGCCATCGCATATAATGCAGAGATCTGTTATGGGTTCGTTTTCCTCTGTCCATTGTTTTCATTGTTTACTCGGCATTGCGGATCATGTGTGTTTGAAAAAAGTCCACACTATAATTACTGCACACTTGGATTGACAATGATTCGGAGTTGTATGCGAACATGTGTATTAAAGGAAATGATCTATTTTGTAATCTTTTTGTAAGGATAGTAATGTAACAAGACATAAAAGACGTAAAATTGTTTTTTTTGCTGAAAATTGCTAAACAATTTAAGTGAACTGTAGGTATTCAGTTAGTTATATAAAAAATACAAAAATTGCTGTTCTTCAATAATAATGTTTTTTCGTTCAAAAAACTTTTGAATATTTTCTATTAAATAGTACTTACTAGAAGACGATTTTTTAAATATTTGTCTATTTAAATTTTTTTATTTGGCCATTTGCAACTTTTTTATATTGCACATTTGTATATTTCATTGCAACAGCAATTGCAACAACGCGAGTCATAAATAAAAGCTATTCTCTAAAGGACCCCGCACAAAACAAGTGGGTGAGGGGCTACAGTCAAATGGACTGAAAATTTAGTATGTTGTACTTCATGACATCCTGATCAAAAGTCCTCATGGACAGAACGCTGAACGCTGAACTGCTGAAAACTGAAATATTGCAGCACCTGCAAAAGGCATGCTTGAGTGCATATCGTACAAGGAGGTGTTTAACACTATTATTCTACAACATTGATATTTATGAAGACATTTTCATTCGATCATTAAATTCACTCGAGAATTACCTTGAAATATGGCTTACAGGCCAAAATCAAGGTCATGTCAAGGTCACGCGAAGATGAAACGATTATATAAATCCGAGAAAGTAGATGTATATGTTTTTGGGGTCGCTGAATCCAAATTCGGTGTTTACTTAATCCCTAAAGGTTAATTAGGGGTCATTTCAAGGTCATTCAAAATCAAAACGAAAAAAACTGGTGTATTATTAACCTCAATAATCCAATATCATAGAGTTCACCTAAATCATCCAAACATCAGCTGTTGTATTCATGCTACCGTCGGCATTAGCATGATGACCTTGATTTTCGCCTTTAAGTAATTTTTCGGTGCTTTTTTTCCTTTTTTTTTTGTGCCTTGATATTTCAAGGTCATTATCGAGTGAATTTAATGATCGAGTGAAAATGTCTTCATAAATATCAATGTTGTAAAATAATAGTGTTAAACAACTCCTTGTACGATATAATACACTCAAGCATGCCTTTTGCAGGTGCTGCAATATTTCAGTGCTTTGCAACTTCGTATCTCAAAAAGTATTGATTTTCAGGCGTTCTATCCATGAGGACTATTGATCAGGATGTCATGAAGTACAACATACTAAATTTTCAGTTCATTTGACTGTAGCCCCTCACCCACTTGTTTTGTGCGGGGTCCTTTAGTCTTGTTATGTGTGATCAAATAGAAAAATTCCTTAGATTTCGAGATAAACATTTTAGAAATAGTCTTGTGATAGGTATTATTTAACAGAAAATATTCAAATATTTTTACGTAAAAAATATTTTTGAAAAGGATTATTAACCAAATATATATAAAATATTAAATTTAATAATTTTTTATTATATTTGATTTTATTAAAATTTAAAATTTAGTTTAAAAAGATTAAATTTATTTATATATAAAAATTTTTGATGAAATTATATGTAAATTAATAAATTTTCCAAATATATTCCTTTACTATAACAGAATTAGAGTAGAAGATTTAGTTTACTTTAACATTCATTTAAAATAACCGCAATATAAATGTGTATAAACGTTTTTCAGCACTAGAGTCGCTGTCATTTTCAAGCAAATGGTTTCTTATCCTGATAAATCCATTAGTGTAATCTGTTTCTTCAGATCAAAAGTAATAATGTAAATGCTGGTTTTGTTTCGAATCTATTTATACATACAATGTTCCTATTTTCTATGTAAATGTGATTATAAATATCCAATAAACATTTAATATGGTTTGCTTTGCTTGATTAAACTTTCTAGATATATTATTAGATAGAGATATAAACCACCATAGCGAATGTCTTTTATTTTCACGAAGTTAAAGAAATTGCATGTTGCACCCAATGTTTCTTTACATTACAGGAAAGACAGACAAACAGTCATACTTTATTTAAAATTTGTAAACAAAATGGGCACATGCATTTGTAATTGTGATCTAGAAGCCCTGATCTAAAGTTAGACAAAGTTAGTTGAATAAAAGTTTTCTATAGATGATAATGATGGTAATGATAATGACGATTTCTATTAATGAATTACTTTATCAAAATAAGAAAATTAAAAAAACTCGTTAAACATAGTTCAATTATGAGTTTGTCTATTACAGCAAAAAAAATGAATTTGCTCTAATGATTCTATACATTAAAGAAAAGACAAAGACCAACTTTCTTTAAGATTAGGAACCAGAAAGGGTCCATGAATTTGTAACTGTGATCTAGAAGCTAAAATCTAAAGTTGTATGTGGTCACACAAATGTTTTATATAGATAATAAGGATATTAATGATAATGATGATTTCATTTAATTAATTTCTCTACCAAAATTAAACAGCACTTGGACTCCATCCTTAAAATATTTTCTTTATTGGAGCTATCATATTTAGTTAGAATTTCATAACAAAACTATATTATATACCGTGAATTTATAATTTTGTACAGTTCAAAAAGGCAATGATTTGTATAAACTAATTTGAAAAACATCTATATATTTCGTTTTCGCCTTTGTGTAACAGTTACGCATTTCTATTTTTTTTATATACATATAAAAGTTATGCGATATTAAAATAATGTTGTTCACCAATTACTTTCTAAAATTTATTATCCTGAATTATGTATGTATTGATCCTGGATCAATCCAAGGTCGAATAGCCGACGCAACACAGCATCTTAAACATTTCCATGGAAAATGCTGCGAAAACGCGTAAAAGAAAATATATCCGAGTCTGTTGAGAAAAGAATCAAATTTCCTGTAAAAGGGCAGAGGCAAGGTTTGCATAGATTTACCGAAACGAAATAAAACGAAAATGGATTCTGTGAAACTTCCTAAAAAATAATTCGTTTAAAGTGCGGCCTCAATTATTATCTCCCATATCGTTTTTTTTTTCAGAAATATTTCACTTTTTCAGTATTTTCAATCATAGGCATTTCTTAACTCATCGTTGAGATATACAAGGAAGACCAGAGCATCTCTTTAATTTATATTTTATAGTTTGAACATAATTTTTATTTTTTCATTATATAAAATATTTTATCTCTAGTAATTCATTTTTTGCGTTTCAACTAAATGTGTAATATATTTTTACAGATATTGTAAGATGAAGAACTTCTTCTTCAGTCTACACTTGTTAAGCAGTTTCGTTGACTTACCAATTTCTGTACATCCAACATTTATTCTTCAGAACCTGGTATAGTCAGGAAATATCGACGATCTGATATAAATTTGTATCTAATTCATTAGATATTTTTAACTTAAGAACTATTAGGAGCAATCGTCTTTCTAACCCTTCTAACAGACTGCAATTTTGGTATTTAGTAAATAGTTAATATGTAGGTACATATATCTTTAATAAGTAAAAATTCATTGTCCATCTTCAGTTCAATGTGGTTATCTGGTTTTGATACTGCTTTAAAAGTCATAAATTGGTATCTGAGATCAGTGTGGCATAAAAAACGTATGCAATTTTAACAAGTTTGACGAAATAAAACGTTTGACGAAATAGCGAGGGTTGCAAACAAGCGAGACAAAATATAAAATGATGCGTTAGGTATTAACCTTTTTTCGCCTTTCCTAAACACAATATTAATTAATCGCCAAGTCTACATGCGAGCAATGTTTGAAAGTCGAATATGTTATATTGAAACAGGGTTGCTATTTTATTTTTCTGTTTTCTCTATATCGATCTTTTATTATGCTACCTGATTTTAGATTTTCTTTTTCTCTATTAGAGCTATTGTAATATGACAAAATTCCGAACTAAGGAAATATTTAAAGGTTATTATTACAGTGATTCCTAGTTGGAACGAAGAAGAGATTTTAAATTTAGAAAAAATAGGACAGTCCTGATTCTGTTAACATATAAAGTAGTTTGAAAACAATACGAAAATTTATATGAGTTACAACCGTTGAAGCATTTATGTGCAAAAATCCGTCCAACTCTATATTCTATCTATATCCGAAATAACTATATTTCTTTTGTAACCAGTTTCCAGTTCCTAATTGTTTTTTTATATATGGCTCATTCCACCAAATAAAGTTATTTTTACGGGGCGACCCCCGCCGATTTTATTCAAACTTTGTGTAACTGTTCTCTATAATGAAAAAAATCTCTGAAAATTTGTGCCCTTAATAGACACGTCGAACGTAATCGTTTCGAATTTATGATATTTTGAATTTTTGAAACAATTTTTTTTTTAACTTTTTTCGTTAATTTTTCTAACGGAGAAAATTTATTTATACAAATAAGATTTTGACAGTTTTTGATGGAAAAAAATTCTCATGCAAATACTCATTTTTCACTACATATTACTGAAGACCCTCCAAAATTCAATTAAAGTAGAAAAAACGATTTTATTGACTGTGGGGCGCGAGCTACGTCAAATTTGAATTTTTTTTCTGAAAGCTAAGAATTTTTCCAATTAAAAATGTCATTTTCAAGATGGGCATATTTTTTATTTAAATACAATTAATAATTGTTCAAATACTTGCCATTGAATTCGTAACTTTTTGTAACAGTAAAATAATTTCAAGATATTTTTTATTTTTCCGTTTTGAATTTACGTAAAATATTCGTATTATACCGTGTGTGTAAAGCCGATATCGGCCAGTTATGAAAAAGGACAAACAGAAGTGAGACGACAGATAAGAAGCAACCGCACACGCATCGAATGCATTGAGGGAATAAGACCGGCACTCTCACCACCTGTGCTTGTTGTTAAAACGAGAAGTGTAGAGTTTTTCCTTTTTCACAACTGGCCGATGTCGGCTTTACGCAAACTGTATACTATCTTGTATAACTAGGCCAATCAAATTGTCGAAATCCCTCATTTTTTTGCAAAAATTTAGTTCAGTAAACAAAGATATGTAAAAAATAGGAAAAACTCCGTATTATTGAATGAACTACTTCACCTTACCTAAATTTTTGGGCTTCATTTTCAAAATGGCGTCCAAAGTTTGCAAAAAAACAGTTATTTCATTTATAAAAAAATTAATATTTTAGAAAAAAAATGTTTCAAACAAAAGTTGTAGAAAATTTTAATACCGATCAAATACGCCGAATAAACCGGTTTTGATCGATAAATAAATAAATTAGTTATTGCAAAAAAAACCGCCAAAAATCGGAATTTTTTCAAATATCTCAAAGAATCTCTCAAAAATATATATCTTTTTATGAAACTTGGTAAAAGGATAGCTCTTGGTGAGCAAAATAAAATGATTTTTTCAGAATGGAAAAATATTTTATAGTTTTTGCAAAAAATCGAGTTTTTCGAAAAAAAAGCGTTTTTGTAAAATCCCCATAATTCATAGGCCGCCACATCTTTAGGAACGGGGTTGGGCTTAAAATCTTCTTTAATAGCCACACTATTGTATACAAATATTGCGCGAGAAAATTTTACAGGCGTAGATTTTACTTTCATAAAAAAATGAAGACTATTTAGTCAAAAAGGACGCTCTGGAAGTGCGATACTCTACATCAAAAAACGGTGAAAGGGACACAAACATTGCACACGTTTTTACCAATTGATAAAGACATATGATATGCTTACATCAAAACTCTAACGACATCCCCAAAAAGTTAAAAAATAAAAGTTTTTTAATCGTAGAGTGTTCATGTTTTATTTATTTGTATTTAAACAAAAAATATGCCCATTTTGAAAATGACATATTTGATGGAAAGTCAGTAATATGTAGTGAAAAATTAATATTTTCATTGGAAAACTGAGATTTTTTTCCATCAAACACTGTCAAAATCTTGTTTTTATTAATAATTTTTCTCCATTAGAAAAATTAACGAAAAAAAAAAAAAAACGTTTTTCAAAAATTCAAAATATCATAACTTCGAAACGGGTGTATATTAAGGGCTGAAATTTTCAGGGATTTTTTTCTTCATTATAGAGAACAGTTACACAAAGTCTGAATAAAATCGGCGGGGGTCGCCCCGTAAAAATAACTTTATTTTGTGGAACGACCCATATATATAAAACAGATCTATTAGGAATTATTTTAAAAAAAATCGACACAGTAAGCAGACAAAAAATACACAACACAACACACACAAATAATCATTTGAATAGTTTGTGACAAAATAAATTAAAACGTTTCTGTGAATAATTTTTATAACAGATTCTGACAACATGAGTTATGAAAAGTGAAAAAGTGAATGAAAAATCTTTTATCGTACTACCTCAAAGTTTTCATTCAGCGCCAAAAAGTGGCAACAATACTTTCTGTGTCTTTCATAATGAGAATGACTTCATTATTTTGAAGAATTTTCGGAATGGGATGGTTTCCCGAGTGTACAGTAACATCTACAATGATTAAGAAGAAACAAATATTTGGTACCGTTATTTTGGGATAAATGAAGAATTTTACTTTACATGTAACTATGAAGGCAAATAAAGACACTTTATATCACTTTGTACAGTAAAGTAATAGTATTATTACCCCCAAAATCCTATTTTAAAATCCGTTTTTATTGCATAACAATGACACTCAGTAAAACAGACTTTTCCAGAAAATAATTTTTTAAAAGCAGTGAAGCGGAATAAAGAAGTTATATAAATTGAAATCAAATTATTCAGATTTAAAGATATATGCAACAGCTGATATCTGAACAACTACTTCGATTTATTATTCTTGAACAAAGTTATGGTTCACCATCATTTCTGAACAACCTTCTTGGGGTGTCTCTAGTTTCTGGCGAAATGTCCTTTTTAAAATACTGATCTTATTATCTATGCTTTTAATACATCATCCAAGTTATGTCCTAAATTATTTCGTGAGTGAAATAAATTATTTTATTGTTTTACTAACTACTGTTTACTCTAGTAAACTCTATTGTTTATTTACTGTTGTTGTGAATAAATAAATGTCATGTTGCTAATTTAGGGAATCTATATTGAAAATATAGTATATAAACATAGACCAGTTGTGGCTGGTGTGTTTTCATAATGAAGCATGGGACGCACTTCATATTTTAAAGAGTATTACTAGACCAATATATAAGGGGATAGTATCAAAAAATTTTTACACGAAATTTGAAAAAAAAAAAACAATAACCGTATGTCGCATCAGGAAGTCTTGCAAACGGCTTGCAAGAGATTTGCGAAATATTTTGCAAATTCGTGATTTTTCCGTAATCACCAAGTAAATACAATGTCTCTTGACACCTTTTTTCGACGCGATTTTATCGAAATTTTTAGATCTATAAAAATTGTAATTTTATTTGTTCGTTTCAGTATTTTTTTTTTTTGAGATTTTACAATAGCTGTCAGCAAAACTGTACACAAAATGGAAATTTTACAAAGAATACAAGAGTAAAAAGTTTTATATTGACATGTAATGGGTTTTAATAGGTTGATAATGGTAGTTTAAATTATAAAGAAAATTTATATTAAATCTTATTATAATTAACACTAAGTAACATTTAAAATTTATAAGATCTGAAGAGGTTACGAGAATCGCATCTGCTGTGTGGATGTAATGGGTTTTAATAGGTTGCTAATGTTATTTTAGCTTTTAAAAAACAAATATAATTTAAACCTTATTAGAATTAACATTAACTAAATTTAGAATTTATGAAATCTGAAAGGGTTACGAGAGTCGCATATGCTCTGTAGATGTAAAGGGTGTTGCTATGTGTTAACGTTATTTTACCTTGAAGAAAATTTACGTTAAATCCTATTAGAATTGAAATTAAGTATAATTTGGGACTTATGGGATCTGAACAGATTACGAGAATCGCATCTGATGAGAAGATGTAATGGGTTTTAATGGGTTGGTAATGCAATTTTAGCTTTTAAAGAAAAAATAATTTTGCATCCCATTAGAATTAACTTTATGTAAAATTTGGAATTTATGAGATTGAAAAGGTTACGACAATCGCATCTTCTATATAGATGTAACGGGTCTCAATAGGTTGGTAATATCCCTTTAGCTTTTAAACAAAATTTGTTTTAAATCTTATAATTATCATTAAATAAAATTCGGAATTTATGTGATCTGAAGAGGCTACCAGAATCGCATCTGCTGTGTAGAGTAATGGGTTTTAATAGGTTCGTAATGATGTTTTAGCTTTTAAAGGAAATATATTTTAAACCTTGCTAGAATTAACATTAAGAGTAAAGTTTGGAATTTATGGGACCTGGCGAGGTTACAAGAATCGCATTTTCTATATATGTAGATATAACGTGTCTTAATAAGTTGGTAATATTCCTTTAGCTTTTAAAGAAAATTTGTTTTAAATTTTATAATTATCATTAAATAAAATTCGGAATTTATGAGATCCGAAGAATCGCATCTGCTGTGTAGATGTAATGGGTTTTAAGAGGCTCGTAATGATATTTTAGCTTTTATAGAAAATATATTTTAAACCTTGCTAGAATTAACATTAAGAGTAAATAACTTTGGATTTTATGGGACCTGGCGAGGTTACAAGAATCGAATTTTCTATATAGATGTAACGGGTCTTAATCAGTTGGTAATATTCCTTTAGCTTTTAAAGAAAATTTGTTTGGAATCTTATAATTATCATTAAATAAAATTCGGAATTTATGTAATCCGAAGAGGCTACCAGAATCGCATCTGCTGTGTAGATGTAATGGATTTTAATAGGTTCGTAATGATGTGTTAGCTTTTAAAGAAAATATATTTTAAACCTTGCTATAATTAACATTAAGTAAAATTTGGAATTTATGGGACCTGGCGAGGTTACGAGAATCGCATCTTCTGTATAGATGTAACGGGTCTTAATAGGTTGGTAATATTCCTTTAGTTTTTAAAGACAATTTGTTTTAAATTTTATAATTATCATTAAATAAAATTCGGAATTTATGAGATCCGAAGAGGCTACCAGAATCGCATCTGCTGTGTAGATGTAATAGATTTTAATAGGTTCGTAATGATGTTTTAGCTTTTAAAGAAAATATATTTTAAACCTTGCTAGAATTAACATTAAGAGTAAAATTTGGAATTTATGGGACCTGGCGAGGTTGGACGAGAATCGCATCTTCTGTATAGATGTAACGGGTCTTAATAGGTTGGTAATATTCGTTTAGCTTTTAAAGACAATTTGTTTTAAATTTTATAATTATCATTAAATAAAATTCGGAATTTATGAGATCCCAAAGGGGCCAGAATCGCATCTGCTGGGAGAAGGAAAGAGTTTTGTTAAAGAAATTAAACCGAATTAACATTAAGTAAAATTTGGAATTTATGGGACCTGGCGAGGCTACGAGAATCGCATCTTTTAGGAGTGACCTAGTAAAGAATTTTTTAAATTTTATAATTATCATTAAATAAAATTCGGAATTTATGAGATCCAAGACGCCTAGTAGGTTTAAAGGTATTTTTTAAATTAATTAAAATGTTTTAGGGAGACAAGAACGAATTTTCTATATAGTGTAAGGGTTAATCGGCACTATTCCTCTTTTTTTAAAGAAAATTTGTTTGGTTATAATTATAGAAAATCGGAATTTAAGTAATCCGAAGAGGCACCAGAAAGGTGCTGTGTAGATGTAATGGATTTTAATAGGTTCGTAATGATGTTGTTAGCTTTTAAAGAAAATATATTTTAAACCTTGCTATAATTAACATTAAGTAAAATTTGGAATTTATGGGACCTGGCGAGGTTACGAGAATCGCATCTTCTGTATAGATGTAACGGGTCTTAATAGGTTGGTAATATTCTAAAATTTTATTTTTTTATGAAAGATAATGTGAGGGAGTTACGGTGAATGATTCGGTCTTAATAGGTTGGTATGTTCCTTGTTTTTAAAGACAATTTGTTTTAAATTTTATAATTATCATTAAATAAAATTCGGAATTTATGAGATCCGAAGAGGCTACCAGAATCGCATCTGATGTGTAGATGTAATGGGTTTTAATAGGTTCATGAGTTTTAGCTTAAAGAAAATATATTTTAAACCCTAAAATTCACATAGGTTGGTTTTGGGAAAGAGAAGCATTTATAGAGTAACGGGCTTAATGAGGTTGGTAATATTCCTTTAGCTTTTAAAGAAAAAAATATATTTAACCATTGCTAGATTACAAAGAAAAATTTTAAACTGTATAAAGTAAAATTTGGAATTTATGGGACCTGACTGTAAGAGGTAACGGAAGATTTTAAAATCATCCGGATGACCGAAGAGCAGAATCGCCATGTGGAGAAATTCAGCTTTTAAAGAAATATATTTTAAACCTGCTAATATATGAGAAAGGAATATGGGACCAAGAGGACTAAAACCAAAAACTGGAGCATCGCCCAGGGCCAGAACCACTTTCGCGGACTGTAAATAAGAGCGTGACGGTACCACTACTCACAGTTTGGTAACGGAGTAGGGCAGGTCTCGGGGCACGTGGGTGAATCCCGCCGTCCTGCAGTAGAAGTCTCTGAGGTCCAGGGAGCACTTGCAGCCGTCCCGGTCGTGGCCGGGACAGGGGCGAACGTGTCCTGGTGTACACCGGCGGCTCCTGCACGGGTCGTCACCACCAGCAGCACCAACGGCAGCAGCCGCATGCTGGCGGCCGGCAGCAGGAGGATTCGCGCACTGAACTCCTCGGCACTCGCGCTCTCCGACGTTCGCTTCGCGTAGGCCGGGGGACTACTGAACTCGCCGGCCGAGTTGGCGCGGCATGACCGGTTTCGAGGGGGCCGCCGCGACACCACGCGCACCGCCGCGGGCCGGCCGGCCGTCGCGCAGTCGACGGACGCCGGCACCGACGGCCGCCCGGCGCACCAGGTGCCCCCTCGGCTGATAGGCCGCGCGGGCTGCTCGAAGCGATGAAGGTCCACATAATCCAGTATAGTCTAGGACAGTCGTCGGCAAACCGTGGCTCGCGAGCCACATGTGGCCCCTTGAGTGTGGCTTTGCCGCAAAAGACCACGTGTGGGCGCTAATGGTGGTTAATATCGTGTATAGCATAATAAAATATGGCATGAACTTTACTTAACCCTTTAACGCCCAAGTGCACTGTCAAGAGACATGAACTTAGAGGCTCATATTACTGATAGAGAAAAATAATAAAAAAAAAATAACCATGTGTTCCTATGTTTTCGAGGTCGCTCTTTCGAATGCAATCGTTAAAATTTGCAAAAAAATTAATGTAACCTTCAATTTTTGACAAAAACTATTAAAAAACGCGATTTTTCAAGATTCTTTTTTTAAATCACAATTTCAGCAATGTTATCGTCCTTTTATACCACTCAAAAACAAATAGAGACGTGTACTCGAGACGTGTACTTGAAGAAAAACGCAATGAGAACAATTTAATTTTCTCATTTTTGGAGTTAGAATAACTAGGTATGGCAAAATTCAAAGGGTGATATTTCTCGTTTTTTACCAGTTGCAGGATCATTGACCCAAAAGAAGAATTTTGAAATACTTAGGGGTTTTTGGGGTCGCTGATCACGATCCTGATGTCAGAATTTTAAAATTCAAGATGGCGGATTCAATATGGCTACCATCCCGAATCAAATTTCCTAAAATTTTTCGATTATTTTGCCTCAAAATTTGTAAACTAAGGGTCGCTAATCAAGATCCCGATGTCAGAATTTCAAAATTCGGGATGGTAGATATGACATGGCGACCATTTCGAATCAAATTTCGAAACCATGAATTTTGAAATTCTGACATCGGGATCGTGATTAGCGACCCTAGTTTACAAAGTTTGAGGCTAAATAATCGAAAAATTTGAGGAAATTTGATTCGGGATGGTAGCCATATTGAATCCGCCATGTTGGATTTTAGAATTTTGACATCAGGATCGTGATCAGCGACCCCAAAAAACACTCAAAGTACTAATTTTTCAAAATTCTTCTTTTGGGTCAATTATCCCGTAACTGGTAAAAAACGAGAAATATCACCCTTTAAATTTTGCCATATCTAGTTATTCTAACCCCAAAAATGAGAAAATTAAATTGTTCTCATTGCGTTTCCTTCAAGTACACGTCTCGAGTGGACGTCTCTATTTGTTTTTGAGTGATATAAAGGACGATAACATTGCTGAAATTGCGATTTAAAAAAAGAGAATCTTGAATAAATCGCGTTTTTTTAATAGTTTTTGTTAAAACTTGAAGGAACAACAATTACTCAAGAATATCAATTTTTTTGCAAATTTTAACGATTCCATTCGAAAAAGCGACTTCGAAAAACATGGGAATACATAGTTTTAGTTATTTTTTCTTTATTTTTTTCTATCAGTAATATGAGCATCTAAGTTCATGTCTCTTGACAGTGCACTTGGGCGTTAAAGGGTTAACGAAATGCCTACTCTATGTTGGCTTTCCTATGGGTTTGGTGTTCTTTCCCTTTTCAGTTCTACATTATTCATGCGAACAATCTTTTTCGACCGTGAACCTCATCAAGGGTAAATTAATTAAATTAAGTCGTCTTACTGATGGGAACCTGGAATCGTGCCTAAAATTAAAACAACATACGAACCTAACTTATCCAAATTTCGAAGGAGATGCCATTGGCCATTGTTCATATTAAATGTCATTAGTCATTACTAAATTTTATAGATACTTTACTTACAGTTCAATTTATATCGATATACAAGATCATTATTAAAAATTATGATATCAAGTTTTGGTCAGTGTACTTATAGTTTAATTGAAATCTGCGAAAAGGAACCAAAAAAGGTGGATCCTGACCGGATCTCCCAGTGCAATTTTCTTGTTCCAACATCAGACACAGCAGGCTGGCAGTATGACGGTAATTCGCAATCCAGCATGGAAGAATATCTCAAAACTGCTGTAAAATAGTATAAAATGAGTAAAAATATAAAAAAAACTCTGTCGCTTGCCAAGTATGTTCCCTAACAACCGCACAAACGTTATATACGGCTGGCAGACATTCCCTCCCCCCCAAAAAAAACACAAAAAACCAAAAGGAGTAACATGGAAAATAATTAAAGTATATTAAAGTCGATAAACTTTATTTCTATCGGTTTAAATAATCAATTTTCACATTTCACCTCATAATTAAAATATATAGAAATAAAGTTTATCGACTTTATATAGAACTTTAATAATTTTCCATTTCCCATTTTAGGGGTGTTTTGGGGGGGGGAAGTGACAGAATGTAACGTTTGTTTTTTCAGTTGTTACTCATTTTATACTATTTTACAGCAGTTTTGAGAACTTCTTCCATGCTGGATTGCGAATTACCGTCATACTGCCAGTCTGCGGTGTCTGCCACTATTTTTCCATAAAAAATGCATGTTGGAACAAGAAAATTGCACTTTGGTAGATCCAGTTAGGATCCACTTTTTTCCGGTTTTCGTCAACCCAACCCTCCCTCCGAAACCGCCATAAAGTTTTGTCTGCTACTATTTTTTCTCGGTTTATAAAAAATGGATACTTTAACTTACCGTTGTTTCCAAACGGTTAGGTTCCACATTTTTTCCCAGATTTCCACCCCCCACCCCCCTCCCTCTATTTCGAAAATGGCCGCTTTGCCATATAAATGTGGTATGAGAAAATATGCTCCACATCGACTCGGGAGCTTATTTACCACACGGCAGACAGTTAGGGTTCATCCATATTTTGACGCGCCATATCCTAGATTAGTAGGCAGGGAGGTAAAATCATCAAAAATTGTTCTTGAAACATATAGGGCTAGTTTTGACGGTTTACTATGTGTTTTTCTTTTGCGTAGGAGCACAATACGCGGGGTCCGTAAAGCTGCAACCGTCTGCTATTTTTTTCAATTAATAATTTGTTAAAAAAAACATCTTTTTTTCACATTTTCGATTATATCTCCGCTCTTGGCATATTTTATATTGCATATGCATAAAAGAAGTTGTAACCTATTGAATTTCCAAGAAATTTAAGCCCAACCCGAAGTCCCCAAGTGCTATTAGTTAACTTGCAAATCA
The DNA here is from genome assembly GCA_029963805.1 of Aromia moschata. NCBI lineage: Eukaryota > Metazoa > Arthropoda > Insecta > Coleoptera > Cerambycidae > Aromia > Aromia moschata. Next base: position 74,922 of record JAPWTK010000259.1, read on the forward strand.
CTGCTGAAGTTGAAAAAGTGCTTTTTTTCCCAATGTTTTTACTTCGAAAGTAGGGCGACTATAATCATGAAATTTGGGGGGACGGCTGTTTGTGGTATGAAGTTATAAAAAAAATTCAGCTCGATCCATTAATAACTTTTCGAGTAATTAACGATCGCATTTTTTTTGCAAGCTATTAACAATGACGCCATTTCTTTGTTTATTATACGATATTGACCGGGTTGGGCTAGGAAAAATCATAAATCTCGAAGTTTGCTGCGAGACTTTTTGAAATTTTGAAAAATATTTATTTGGGCCAATTTTTAACGTTTCCTACGCAACTACCTTTTTTGACGCGACGTATATACTCGTATTGTTGAAATTGATAAAATTGATAAAATTTAAAGTACGCTTCAAGACGCGTATTTTAAAAAAAATGGGCGTCAAGATATTATAGTCACAATTCCGAGAATTTCGAAGCGGCAACGCTAAAACAATATATACGTCGCGTCAAAAACGGCAGTCGCGTAGAAAACATTATAAAACTGGCCCATATTAATATTTTTCAAAATCTCAAAAAGTCTCGCAAACTTGAAGAGATTTATGATTTTTCTAGCCCAACCCGGTCAATATCGTTCAATAAACAAAGAAATGGCGTCATTGTTAATTAAGGCTTGCAAAAAAAATCGATCGTTAATTACTCGAAAAGTTATTAACGGATCGAGCTGAAATTTTTTTGTAACTTCATACTACAAACTCCAAGAAATTTCGTGATCATAGTCGCCCTACTTTCGAAGTAAAATAATTGTGAAAAAAGCACTTTTTCAACTTCAGCAGTCATTTGCAAGTTAACAATAGCACTTGGAGACTTCGGGTTGAGTTTAAAATTTTGGAAATTCAATATGCTATAACTTCTTACACGCATATGCTATATAAAATATGCCAAGGAACGGAGATATAAGCGAAAATGTGAAAAAAAGATGTTTTTTCTTTCACAAATTGTTAATTTAAAAAATTAGCGGAAGGTTCCAGCTCTAGCGACCCCGCGCATTGTGTTCTACGCAAAAAATATACATAGGAAACCGTCAAAATTAGTCCTATATGTTTCAAGAATACATAAAAATATCTGCCTACTGGACTGGCCGCACACTTTGAAAGATGGTCGATCCTTTCTCAGATTTTCTGTACTTTGCCAATCTTCGTTAGTGCACGCCAAGTAACCAGGCACACACGAGATGCATTTTAAGAGGGGAAAACCTTTTGGACGCCCGAAACTGAGCCTTTTTTATGAATTTTTTTAAATGTGATAAAATAATCACACCATTTTAAAGTTTTAACATCTACGCCAGTCGATAGAGCAAAAAGGGGTGAGTTTATGACACAATTGATACCTGAAACCCTACTACGGGATCCTTTTTTTCCCCCCCCTTTAAAAAAAAAAAAAAAATGGGCTAAGAAAAGATTTTACTTTTTTTTTTTTAAAAAAAAAAAAAAAAAAAAAGTTGGGTTTTTTTTTTTTTTTTTTTTAAAAAAAAAAAAACTCAAACCCCCCCCCCCCCCCCCCGGGGGAAAGAAAAAAAAAACGGGATTTATTCAAAAAATAAAATAGAAATTGGCGCGTTATCCGACTATGGGATACTTTTTAAGTTTAATTTCTTTAGATGAAAACTTATATGAATTGGACTAGGAAATAGTTGCACTTTTTTTTAACAAATTAGTGAATTTATAAATATTTATAACAAAGAAAAATTGATTTTTCAGTTTTTTAGTTATGACTTTGGGGTGGGTAGTTCGGGGTTTTTTTTTTAAGAAAAGCTATTAGCTGATGCTGTTAATCACATCGCATCCAATAGGAAAGTTGTAGATAATTCAAAAACTTCTTTGAAATGAAAAAACGCCTTGATGTAAAAACACCTTTGAACACCGCGCAAAATGTTCGGCGACGCGCTGACAGGCGATTGAGGTATTGGTTGACGGGGAAGCGAGGGGAAGCGGCGGCAGTGACCAGCAAATTTCGCGCGGTGTTCAGAGGCGTTTTACACCAATTTAATGGCATTTAAATGAAACAAAGTGAATGGACGAATTGTAGTTTACACTCTGTAGTTTCCGAATCCGTCGAGAAAATGTTATTTAATCTATCGCTCGACGTGTTATGGAATATTCAAAATACGATGTAAAAAACTTTATTCGACTATTGTGCAAAAACTATTCATCTGACATAATCCAGTTTTTGCACACTCATTCCTCGTTATATTACCTACATTTTCCCACAATATTGACTCTTCTAATGCAAAAATACTCGAATTAGGAATTTATTAAGAAAAGGTAATTTTTTCGTTTTTTCCGAGTTTTCTCAGCGAAAAAATGTACCGATTGACTTGATTTTTTTTTCATTTTAAAGGTTTTTGAATTATCTACAACTTTCCTATTGGATGCGATGTGATTGCTTCAATATATTTTCTTCTATAAGCAAAAAACTGAAAAAAAACTCCATTTTTTTTCACTAATTTGTTATTAAAAAAAAAATTGTAACTATTTCCTAGTCCAATTCATATACGTTTTCATCTAATACCTGAACTTAAAAGTATCCCGTAGTCGGATTTCAGGTATCAGTCGCGTCATGTCAAAAAAGCTCTATTGACTGGCCTAATCATTCTTATAAGAACTTTGAAGAGTAGAAAAACACTTTTCGCTTAAAAAAAAAACAAATTGGCGGCTTTAGAGGGTATTCCGTCAGGCGTCTTTGGCGTGACATCGAAACGTGCTGCACGAATTTTTCAGTTGATCAGAAACCAAAAAAACTTCCTTCATCGATATGGGATGTATTTTGCTAAACTAAGACCAGATGGGATACCAAGAAGGACGTGCGAGCTAGTCGAAACGATGAGGGCGTGTTGTTTTGAACAAAAAAAAACACATCAAGGGGTTAAATATCCTTTCTCATATTTTCAGCCAGTCAAATCTTTCATAAATTTGAAATGATGTCGAAATCATTATGTTTAATTTAGGTATTAAATCATTTACGTATTAGTTGAATGTAATTATTTAATTTTAATCATAATAGAAACTTCCAAAACTATTTGTGCTCTTTCAGAAGCGCAGAAATCATGAGGCACCTTTCATTTTTTGTGCTCTCTCTTTGTTCACGGTGTGTCAACAACGAAGCTTCGTTCATTATACCAAAATTAAAATATTTTGATATCTTCCGGATGGCGTTACACTTTCATGAACTATGATCATGATCTCTGTTGTAATCGATTTTTTTGTGCTCTTTCTGATCCAGGACACGGAAATGACGATAATCCTTTCATTATTTGTGCTGTAGACTCAGAACGCAGAAATAACGAAGCTCCCATAATTCTTTCAATATTTTATTTATTTTGGATATCGTCCAGATAAGGCTGTGCCATTAGCTGCTGTCTATTATAATTATTTTGTTCTGTTCTTTCAAATGCAGAACCCAGAAATACCGAAGCTCATTTCATTCTTTGTGCTCTTTTAGATTAAAGGCGCTAAAATAACGAAGCTGCCTTCATTCTTTCAAAATTAAACATTTTATCCTCACTTTTAATTGTTTCGTGTAACTTTTTTTTAATTTGAAAATACTCTTTATTAGAGTGTTTCAAAAAAACCGACTATTTTTTTTTCTCAGAGAACATTGAAAAATCTTCAGAGTATCCCTATAAAATGACCCTGTTAAAATATGATCCCTTAATATTAATATTTAGGGGTGGCGATTCTCAATTTTCTATTTCCCATTTAAATAACATGGGAAATTTTTTTTCTGAACTTTGGAATTTTATTACTCAAGGAAGAATCGCTGGATAGTGATACTCAAGATAGTTTTTTGTAGGAAATTGAACGCTCTATAAAAAAGGTCTGATTGAAGATTTATGTTAGGCAAGCCGTTTCGGAGTTATTAAGCCTCAAAAAATACGGGTATATTACAAATGAATATTAAAATTTCATTATAAATTTTGTATATTATGAAATAAATTGATCAGAAACGCATACAGAACTGCGAGATCAATCGAAAATATTTATTAATTAATTGATATACAGAACAACAATAGAGTTCACGTTAAATTATTTTTGGAACAGCTCGGATAGTCTTCTCTATGTTTTTTTACAGTTTGTAGCAAACTTTGAAATTGTTCTTCACTGAAGATTTTTAGTAAGTGCTGAATGTATTTGGTAATAAGCGCAACTTTTCTTTCGGCAACGTCGTTCACTACTTTAAGTGTACTGAAAAATTCAGCATTCTCTTGAAAGGTTTTATGTAGTATAGAATAGAATAGATTAATTCAGATATAATTTTTTTATCTACATTCTGTTAAAAATGTACAGATTTTTATTGTAAAGTTGAATAATAGCGGATATTTAAGTGCTATGAATCGATTTTGTTGCATTTATAATAAATAAGATTTTTATTTTAAACAGTTCATTTTTTGAGGCTTAATAACTCCGAAACGGCTTGCCTCACGCAAATCTTCAATCAGACCTTTTTTATAGAACGTTCAATTTCCTACAAAAAACTATCTTGAGTATCACTATCCAGCGATTCTTCCTTGAGGAATAAAATTCCAAAGTTCAGAAAACAATTTTCCCATGTTATTTACCAATGGGAAATAGAAAATTGAGAATCGCCACCTCTAAATATTAATATTAAGGGCTCATATTTTAACAGGGTCATTTTCTAAGGATACTCTGAAGATTTTTCAATGTTCTCTGAGAAAAAAAATAGTCGATTTTTTGAAACACTACTCTATCATCCTATTATGAGTGATGTCAAATTAGATTTTTAGGATTTTAGGTGCTCGGATAGTAATGCAAAATAAATCACTTAAAAAAATGTTTATGATATCTTTATAATATAAAATTTTCCTATACGTTGCGAACATTATTACATTATGACCAGAGTATTATATTCTCATTTCACTTCCAGGAGCGTCGACCAGTTTGCATGTCATGTGTCATGAAGCTGGGCTTCAGGTCGGATCACGGGTGACGGCTGTTGCCTGTTGTGTCCGCAGGTAGTTTTAACTGCCGACCGCTCGAATATAATGTACGTGTTTGCCGGTAAAATATGTCATCAGCGCGATTTCACATTGTGCTCGATTATACGCCTATCGAAGTGAATTGAAATTTATTACTCTAATTATAATACACACGTACACAAAAAAAAAAGTAGCCAAAACCATTATAGAATTACTCCAGCATTATTTATGACAGCCTCCCAACGTTCTGGTAGTTTTTGGATTCCGCGTTTCCGCGTTTGAAAAAAACAGTTGGTTTTAAAACATAGAACTCATTGGAGCTCAACGTCGTTATTGAAGGAAATTCCGGGAAATTCTGCAAACTCGTTCGAAAGCGACCGGAACAATTGAAAATCTGATAGCACAAGATCTGGTGGGTACGCCGGATGCGGTGAAACTTCCCATCCGAGCTCTTGAATGAAGACGGTTTTAGTAACATTTGCAGTGTGTGGTCGAGCACTGCCGTGTTGTAAAATGACTTGATTTTGTTTTTCTGGTGGAATTGCTCTATGAAGTCGACGAAGTTGCTCACAATAGATTTCGGCTGTGATTGTCACATTTCTGGGAAGCAATTCAAAATAGACTACGCCCTCTTGAATCCACCACACTACGTTTCCCGTCCTGGTCGATTCGCGTCAGTAAGTTCAAAATTTCCATCTTTAAATCGAGAAAACCATTTTTGTGCCGTGCTATCTCCTATTGATTCTTCCGCATAAATATTTCGTATGGGTCGGGCCTTCCGATGCATTAACACTCGATTATACTCGAATAAAAGAATGTAACGGAAATGAGCGTTTTTTTTTCAACTTGAGGTTCCATATTTAATTGATTTTAAAAATAAATAAATTAAAAATTAAAATATTTTTTTAATGATGTATAAAACATAAAGCTCAAATGATGTATAAAACATAAAAAACAATATTAATGATAAAAACTGAGTTTGAAAAAAACGCTATGGACTTATGCCTCAACCAAATATAATAGTTTTTTATTATATAACTAAGTAAGCATAATATCCTTAGTAAAACCAAAACATGTAGGTATGTGAATTAAAGCCATAATTATTTCGCACCCGTTTCATTAGTAATATTTTGGAGGACCCTTGTCAACCACTTATTGTGTTGACCGCAATAAATTTAGTGCAGGCATACACCATTTAAAAAGCCAACAACTTAATGGACAAGGGTCTAACTTACTGACCCTCTCAAGGGTGAACACAAAACTTCTGTCGTGCCACTAGATGCATGAATGTTCTGTGCTAAATCACCCAAGTGGGACTGCCAATTCAACTCCAATTATAACCCCTTAATTTTCATATAAAAAAAATAGATATTATAACAGGAAACCATATCTGATATCGATTGAAAACGTGATCAAGTTAAATAACATAGTTATCGTCGTTATCGTGTACAAGAGTACTTAATTTTTAAAAAAGGTTCTATTTAAAAAAGGTTGACTAATTCTTCTTTCAGTTCTATAACAAGGTACATTTACATTTAGTATTTTGTAACTGCTGCTACCAAAAGATCACCATACTTTTGATGACAAGAGTGGTTGTTCTAGCTTTAGGAACAGAACTACTCATTTTGTATTTTCTTTCTATTTAAGTTTCTATTGCACTTACAATGTCCTCTTGGAACAAGATCTTCATCGTGGCTTTAAAATTTGGAAAAAACGAATTAAAACTTTGTGAATTTTGAAATGGGTTTTAGAAACAAAATATTTTAAATTTTAATAAATTATTGGAGTTGTATTAAATGTGTTAACTGCGCGGATAATCCATAATTAAATTAAATACAGAAGTGTACTGATAATATCCTGCATATTTACTGTCCTGTAAATATGCATGAATATTTCAACAACACGCACTTCGTCAGGGTCTGCCCCTTCCTTGGGAATATTTCAAACGCGCGAAAATATATGGACGAATCAACCTGTTATGGCTTCTATGTAAGTATTTACATTAATAGATTAGAACAGATAAGGATGCTGGAAGCTGGAGATGGCCCTATTAGCCAACTCGACCTCTTAAGGTCTATTGTAGCACTCCTTTGTAGCATTAGTAGGTACATTATTAGTAGGTTGGGATCATTAGTGCGTATTACCGCGATAATGGACATTCGCATATTCACACGTTTTTCCATCCATTGTGAAACCAGACTTATGCTACAGCATAATACTGTATTATGCTTTAAGTATTAACAGTCTAAAATGATATAGTATACACTCGAACCACTCTATTTCACCTTCGCTTAATTCACACCTCCTGTTATTTCACCACGTTTCCCCCTATTAGGTCGGTTAAGTCGCCGCCTGTAAAAGTTTTAGAACTAAGCTTGGAAAGACGCATAAATATGTACATTTTTATTGAAAAAAATTATTGTGTAATACATTTATTGATTTAAAATAGGTTAGGTGTCTTTTAAAAATATTTAATCTTTAAAATATTCATTCAAGGGAAAATTGAACTTTGTCACGCACGACAGATACGACATTGATTTTTCGTTCAGTTGGTCATTTTTCGTTATAACAACTGTGGTATATCTCTAAATATTTTTTTGCACTAAAACACGAAAAAGTAAGGCTATGATCGCGACTTAAGAGAGGATAAATTTCGCGACTAAAGCGAGGTAATGATGCACGGATTTGGGACTTAAGAGGGGTTCGAGTGTATCTGCACGGGGAAAAGTCCTCTTAGGCATCCCTCACTAAATAAATGTACTCCGCTTTCATCAACTTCATCAATAAAATAAATATTAATTGTAAAATGTTTTTATCCGGTGAGTAGATAGAGTTCTAGACCAACTATGATGCAAAAATCAATTATCTCCCCTCCAGCTCATCAGACCCTCGCTAGCATTTGGGGATAATTTCCCCCATCTAATGTCTCATCCTCAATAATGTACTTCAAGCCATCTCCAAAATATTATGCAAAACGTATTATTAGATCATCTCCAACCTGAGGAAATTTTCGGGTTTGGCACATCAGATGGCCCTCCGATCGCGTCTACACATTTGGGTCACTTGTCCTCTTCTAAAAGCTTAATTTAATCACATTATAATTTTCTGGGAATATTAATTTTGTTCATAATTTATAACTAGCAATTAATTTTCCTAAACGACTCGTCTTCTTACGTCTTCCCTACCCCCACCTGTTTCCAAAAAATGTTGTCTAAAAGCTTAATTTAATCACCTAGGCATTCAAAGTTTCTGTCTTAATTGGTCTAGAACCCTATTAGCTTATCTACTTCGGTAAAATCAAATTAAAGTCTTAGGGACAGTTGCTTTGCTATATTTATGTACTCTTTTTCGTTCATGGCCCTTTTTGATTAAGTTTTTATTTATATTGATCGTTATTTTAGACAATAAAACACATTAAATTTTCCCAAACTAAACTTTTTGCAGCAAAATTCTCTTTCCTTTGAAGTGTGAATTTTACTTTAAACATAAGTTTTCCTTTTAAACCAGCATATAAGAATATTATTTGTAAAGTGAAACTACTACTAGTGAAAATAAGGTGTGTTATGCAACCAGTAATAAACGGACCTATATAAAGTGTTGCCAAACTAGATTTTTTATATAAAATACAAAACTACTTTTGTGAAATTCCGAGATAATACGTAAACACTCTTTTAAACCTTGTTACTAATCTCCATGCGTCAAAACAGGATTTTACACGGAATTAAGTTATAAATATAAAAATATAATATATAGGTAGGCAACCAGCAATATAAAGATCGATAGCATTTGGTCTTGGTCCGATAATTTTCCCATCTCTCTCAAACTCTTACAAAAAGTATTTTTCAGTAATGCACGTTTAATTATTATGCATAATTAATTATTAATTAGCTGTAAGGAATAACTATTACCATTTCAGTTTTATTTGGATGTTAGCAGTTATGTCTGTGGCTACCCTTGTTAATAAAAATGATATTCAAATCAAAGATTAAAATATGAGCGATAACTTTGAAACATACAACAATATGTAATTAGATTTAATTAGTTTCATTTTTCCTCTTGAGAAGTTCAGTTATTTATAGCTATTTATGTTTATAGTGAATATAAATATCCATATACATATATGTCTAGTTTCTTTTTATTTATGATAAAAAATTGTCTTTGTTTATTACAATGTAGTATAAATGGTGATTGTCGAATGCTTCAGATTCCTGCAGATAATTTCATTACCAACATAAAAATTACATATTAGATAAACATTTATCGGCGGTACATATTACATCCTACTGTGTTGCAGATTAGCCTAAATTTTCAAAAGTATATTCATTCTTTTTTTTTCAATGATATGTATGAATCAATACAATATACTCGTATATCAATTCAATGTATATTCTAATAATACGAGTATTAAATTCAACAGTAGTATGGATTAAGTTTAGCTCAACTGAGTATTGGTAGAGATTGATTAGTAAGTTAACAAGATGGCAATTCTCAAATGTTTTGGTAATTTCGTGACATCCCTAAGCTCTTTCCACACGAAGATGATTATGTACATAACGAGAATTACATAAATATTGCAAAAAATTCTACTTATAAGTGAAGCGCCACGTTACGCCTTGTGTACGCAACACAGAATACACGACTATAATATGGGTTGCATATATGTATGTACGGCGATGGGAAGACTAATTCAATATTAGTGGGGATATGGGGGAAATGACATATGTGTATATAATTATTATGTGGCTCAGCATACAAAAGTGTGCGCAAAATAAACAAACCACCTAAATAAATATGCAATATCCCAATATTGATGGGAATAATATGTTCTACAATATAGTGTAATAATTACTATGTACAATGTAAACAAAGTTTCAAACGAAAATAAACCAAAATACAATCTTTCATTTGCCATATTCTTCCAGTAAGCTAGTTAACATCATTCGTTCATTGTTATTATATACTTCTCTATGTTAACTAGTCATGTTGCAAATCAACCCACTATGGACGCAATACGGTGCCTTCCATTTTTTTAAATTAAACATGGCTATACCGTCAAGGATAAACATCTCTGATGGAAGGTATGTTAGATATGAAATATTTAATAGAAATGTACATCATAATCAAACCCATAGTTAGAGAGGAACAGATGGCCCATGCCTCCTTGATAAAAAAAAGAGGAAAAAAACATGGTTCGTGAAAAAACCTGATGTTATTTAGGGAAAGCAAAGGGATACATCTTGAACAAACAAGGAGATAGAAAATTGATAGACCTTACCACAAGTGATGCTTGTAAGGAAAGGGTTGATGGCTCCTATATCATGCTGAAGGGTGACAAGCCAGCTGTGGCCCAGACTTACTACGTTAAGACTGTTTTACACATACCAATTTATTGCACAATAAATTGTAGAATCTATTTTTCAATAAATTGTCCAATTTTAGTAACTGTTTACACTTTGCAATATTTGTAACAATTTATTGGCCAATTTCAACACTGCCAACTCTCAAATGACTAAAACCTAAGAGTTATCATAGGTTTGTCCCTAAGAGAAGTCGTTTATTTCATTATGAGGTCGGTACAATGAAATAAATGTAAAAAGTTACTTAATATCCCAAAATTTGTCCAAGAAATTAGAGCAAGTTCTAAATTCAACAATTTATTGTGGACAAAAATTGGGCGCAATTTCAGTTTTACACGTATTCCAATAAATTGAAAGTCAATTGTACAATTCATTGTGAGAAAAACTGGTGTGTGTAAAACAGTCATTACGTATTCACTATGGCGACAGTGAGTAGTATTTCGTAAGATTTCCCTACCAGTGAAACATATTCATTATGTGTAAAATAATGTATAAGAAATATATTAATACAACACTATTAGGATATAACATGCTCAGTGAAATCTTTGAATTAGAATTTGCACTGCATAGTCTATAAAACACTAGGTACTCCCTCAACAAGCAAATCTAAAATGCTTTGGGCACTTTACTCCAGTGCGTAGCTTAATATACAGTATGTCTAATAAGAGGGCGTTTGATTGGGAAAACATATTACAGTAGATTTCCGATAGTCCGGCATCCAACGGTCTGGAATGCTCGATGGTCCGGCATCAACATGAATTTTCAGACGATCACGTCAAAGCAGCAACCGGAAGCGCTTGCCGCGGTCGGGCACTAGTCCGAAGTATGTTCGACTAGGATTAAAAGATGGACATGTTTTCTAAACCATCGAAAAGTAGTAAAAACTCTAACATGATGTAGAAATAATTCTGTATTCTTAAAATGCACAACTAAAATTAAGTTTTTGAGTTTTATTACAGTTGAAATGATTATCCCAATGTGCCTGGTACACAATATTTGCTACCAAACTTTATGTTTTTTCAACTACAAACATCATAGCTCTACGACGAGCGTTTGGCGATCGCGACATACACTTTCCGATAATCCGGTATCCATCGGTAATCCGGCACAAGTCCCTAACGTGCCGGATTATCGGAAGCTCTGTAACTGATTTTTTTTGTACGTTAATTAAACAGCAATGGTGCCTTCTTGACTATAACCTCATTAATAGGTGGGCCAGTCTCCGCCGGCGTCGATTATAGCTAGGCGCCTTCGACTCATGCATTATACAAGAAAGTCCCATGCTCCACAAATCTGTCTAGAAAGCTCCAAGATGTAGATATTGTTCTTTCTAGTTGGAACTTGATATAAGCCCGCATATTTTCGGTAGGGTTCATATCAGGTGATTGGGACGTGATTATGTCATTTTACGCCACCCATTGACTGCACAGTTTACTCCGGTGAATTGTCCTCCTTTTGTAGCCTCTTTGCACTAGGTGGATACTAAACCAACTAACCCACAATTCGCGATGTCATCGCGCGAAGTCATCGAAATTTCTTGACTCCGAATATCGTTGCACCCATTTGCTAACGAACGATGTCGATTATCCCATGTACCTACTTTACGGCTGCGTGAGTCATTTTTTGTCCCTTGGGATGCGAATATAGAAAAAACACCGTCAAAGTACGAGGTGTAAGCAGAAGTGTAGCGTTTGACATGATTTTTTATACAAAGTTGAAATAAAAAATAAACATATTCAAGTTCCCTCTCACTCTACTCTTTACCTTAAAGAGGTATGTGTATCGTATGGGGGAGAGTCTGGAACAGTGGCTACGCAGGAACAGTGCCCACTTGTGTACTATATTTTTATTTATAAAAAGTAGTGTCTGACACCCACTGCAGAGGGGTCCAAATAACATCCTAGGAATATTAACGGGTAGTATCCTTGATCTTCAACGTTTCTTCTTTTATATTAACTTAACTTTAAATTGACCACATGTAGTAAAAATGGTGAAAATTATGCGTAAAATAAATCCCTACATACCGAAGTGAACTAATAGTGATGCGATGATTTATACTTAATGCGTTTATCGATATAACAATATTTTGATTGTATTAAATAGTTTTTGTAATTATCCAGTGTATAAAGAAAACGTGTAGTTGATGAGCAGTGGTCAGGTTAAGTAGGTACAGTGGCCACTACTTTATCATATTAATAAGGGATGACTACTGTACCACCATTAGAAAGAAGACTATTTAGAATTGCTTTAGCAGGTAAATTAAATTATACTCTTATTTTCTACCCTACTTTATCCATGTATGGTATTTGTTAACGTTTAGCCCTTAAACTACTTTGCTGTATACATTTCAGTTGTTTTCTAAATAAATTTAATCTGCATTATTACTATCATTTCTTTTGTGACATATTTTTAACATAATGTATCTTTATTCTGACAAATATCATCCATTTGCATCGTTTCCCATTTTTTAAACAGTAAAGTCTACTGTTACCATATCTTAATGGTCAGTGTACCAGGGTATCAGGGTAGATACAGTGACCACTTTATTTTAAATTTTGCAACTCCGAAATTTTTAGTAAAAATAATATTTTTTCAGTCTTAGAATGAAAATCTATAAAGAAGTGTCTAGAATTTGTTACCTAGTGCTATCAGGGTCGATAAAAAAGGTTAATTCTAGATTTTATTACAATTTTTATAAAACGTGGCCACTGTTACGAACCTCCCCTACGCTCGTAACTGACAAAAAAAATATGAAACGAAAATGTTAATTTAGTAGCAAAAATGAAAGCAAGTAGAATCGTATTACAATATGGTAAATACATTTCTATGGTAAATTCAATAACCAACTGTGGATACTAACGTTCAAAGATATTAAAATTTACAGAAATAACAATTTAAAGAAAAACGTTCCTAATATCTAATTTTCGAACGAAATGAATATCAACAATTTTATGACTGAAACAACGGCCTGATAGAAGCACACCACCTAATCTTAAATCGCAAAAATTCTTAAATTCTTCCGCTACCTGGCATACTTTCCTCTGATGCACAGGAAAATTCCCCGCTTTTGCGTGCCAGCTAACGTACGAGTCCACGATTACATCAATTCGACATGTAATTTCTGTAAATAGAGCTGTTTGTGTGGCTTACGCTAACGTACCGTTTAGAGGTACGGCGCTCTTACGCGAGTTTAATGTTTAATTCATCTCTAAGTACATTTAGAAATTTTCAGGCAAGCAAGAAGGGTAGTAAATTTTAATGAGTATTGCGGCGGGAACTTTATATTACAAAGGAAAATGTCGAGAGTGGAAGAGCCCGGCTGTTTGGTCATTACATATCCATGGTATTGCGTTCGAGTCTCGGCGGTAACATACGTTAGGGGAACTCGTTTTCTTTTATTGACTGCCGTACATCGCGCACCTACTTCGGGCCATTTAGCGTCGTTCGTACCCTCGATGTGTTCGTGCAACACCTACGTCAGAACTGAAGAAGCCAGAGCTACTGCGGATAATTTTAGAACTAATTATTGTGCCATTACTTATCGTTGTTACGTCATGTTTAAGGTGATTATGATCAATTTGTTACTTTATTTTATGATTTTGGTGTAGCATTTTATTACGAGGTGTGGCTATTAAATAACCGAACTGCTGTCATAACACTTTTTATTCGTTACCAATTACCGTAGCAACTTTTTCGCCTTCAATGTACTTCTCTTGGCGATCTCTACACCGCTCCAAATTATTTTTCTATTGTTGAAAGCACTGCTGGAAGTCCGCTTCTGTCAGCTGGTTTAGAACCTCCGTCGCTTGCTTTAACCGCTTCCACACTTTCGAATCGTGTCCTCTTCAGCGCCGATTTGACCTTGGGAAATAAAAAAGTCACAGGGGGGCAAGGTCGGACGAGTATGGTGGATGTTCCAACACAGTATTTTGAAAAAAAACGCGTTCCCAGACAAAGCAGAATGAGCCGGTGCATTATCTTGGTAAATCTTGCATGATTTGGTCTTCCATAAATCGGGTCTTTGTCGATTCCTAATATTTTAGCAAGCCCTCGGATGTTTAGACGACGCTTTTCACGGATTAATTTACCACTTTTTTCAATGTCTTCCTCCATTTTTAACGTTGAGGGCCGTCCGGGGCGCTGATCGTCTTCGGTCGTTTGTGCTTGTGTGCGGGATAAACATTCATTCCCGTACATTTCTTTTAATATTGCATTAGCTTTTGTAAAAGTTTTGCCCAGTTAAACAAGAAACTTGAGATTAACCCGTTGTTCCATTTGAACACTTAACATTTTTTCTGGTGAGTAGACTAAATCTAAACGACCGATACAGTAAAACTGAGCGACCCACTGGTCTATCTAGTGATCTCCAGAGTGGAAAAAGCATCAGCATACACAGTTCTGTTCAAACTTGTCGTGACACGCTCGGAACGCGCTGGTAGCAGCATCAGTTCGGTTATTTAATAGCCACACTTCATATTTTTTACTTTAACACACCATTTCTGATAATATGTGTATATCAAGATTTTTCGTTAATAAGTTGTTGGCATGTTTTTATTGGTTTTCTTTTGTTTCTTAGTTTTGGTACGTATAAAACAAGAATAAATAAGATAGCTTTTTTAGGGTTGGATAGGTTCATTTTAAAAAAGTATAATAATTTCCTATATATAAGGTATATCTGCGTTTTTTGTTTACAAAGCTGTTTAACATATTAATTAAATTTGTAAGTAGAACTTCAGACATCAAACTGAGCATCTTCAATCTTATACTGCAATTTTTGTCGTCATTCGAAAAGTTTTGTATGATCATTTCCTCCATCATGTTCTTCTACAAAGGTGATTTGTAGTTATTTATAGATGTTTTGCAGTTTTTTTTGATATCTTCCTTATATTTTTTATCCTTCGCTGAAACAGACAAACATTGTAATATCTTTATTAACCTTGTAAATTACTAAAACTTACGATAAAAATAGTCACCCTCAGCAAAATAGAGGAGCAGAGAACATAGGGCATGTTCTTTGTTTTCTTATATTTATTTATATTATGTTTCATATATTTACTAACAGGCTTTCATATATTCAGTTGTAGTTTATAATATCCAAGTCTTGCGTCTGTTTATACGTTCACCAAAATTATGCACCACGGAAACTTGATATTTTCTTTCTTCAAAAACACGAGGTGTAGAATTCAGTAATGAGACTGGCGGCAGCACCCAATCTATTAGCACTACGGAGACGGGACTTAGAACGATAGGTTGTATGTAATACCATACAATTATCTTGTTACAGTCATTTGTTTATTCTTTGTACATCTAACTATTTCGTAAACCGTTTTTCACTGCGTTTTAAAAATGAGTGACATAAATTTTGAGCAAGGGTGTACCAGGGTGTATCAAGGTCTTACCTCAGACCTTGGACACGGTGCAACGGAAACTTTTTCAAATATCTACACCCAGGTTTTTCAGTGGTTTAAGACATTCTCGAAGACAATCGATTGAAGATGAACCACGCAGCGGAGACTTCATCTTTAAGAACCGATGAAAATGTCGATAGAATCACGGAATCTGTGCGTTCAGATCGTCGGTTGACGACAAATTGATCTGGTAAAGTTAATTTGAATCACACCACTGTTCATTATATTTTCACTGACAGGTGGGGATGAGAAAAATCTGCGCAAAGATTATTCAAGAAACCTTTCCTTGAAACAAAGGACATAAAAAGAGGTCTTGACTTTTTGGAATCCAACGTGTCATTACTGCGATGAGACTTGGGTGTTTGAGTACGATCCTGAAACCAAGCACCAAAGCATGGACTGGCACACTTCACCTCTCTAAGACTCCAAAAAAACAAGAAAGAACAAGTCGAAGATCAAATGCATGCTTAGTTGCTTTTCTGATAGCCAAATGAATACAAAGTTTGTGGCTCCAGGCCAAAACTAATCAGCACTTTTAAGTTCTTGTAGGGTCATTGCGTGTTAGAACAAACATCGAGAACAACTGGATATTGCATCGCGACAATGCGCCTTGTCATCCAACCATTTCAGA
Source organism: Aromia moschata (assembly GCA_029963805.1). Classification (NCBI taxonomy): domain Eukaryota; kingdom Metazoa; phylum Arthropoda; class Insecta; order Coleoptera; family Cerambycidae; genus Aromia; species Aromia moschata. Next base: position 91,294 of record JAPWTK010000259.1, read on the forward strand.
AAACGAATTTTTTAGGCAATAAAAACATTCATACTGTATCAGCTCCTCAGCCTCCTATTTGTCTGACTTGAGTCCTTGGCCTTTTTCTCTTCCCGAGATTGAAAAAAAACCTCCAGGGACGTCATCTTGGGACCATAGAAAACATTCAAATGGCTGTAACCGACCAGCTGAAGGCTATTTCAGTATATGAGGTTCAGACTGATATTAGGAATGGAAGAACCATCTCCAGCGTTGTGTGACTTCCCAAGGAGGTTATTTCGAAGGAGACAATACTGATTGTTGATTCTATTCGAATAAAAAGAATTAAAAATCTCAGAATAAAAAGAAGTCTCATTACTTAAATCACACACCTCGTATAATGTTTAACATATTAATTAAATTTTTAAGTAGAACGACAGACATCAAACTAAATCTTACATTGCAAAATTTTGTTTTCAAACAAGGAGCTCTGTATGAACAAAACCTCCATCATGTTATTTCAAAGATAATATAAATAAAGGTACTGCAGTTTCTAAATAAAAGATGTTACAGAAAAATTTGGGTTTGCAAAAAAACAAGAAAACCGTAAAGAACCTACATCTACAAATAAAAATGTGCTGTACCGTAGTTTCAGTTTCAGTAACCCAATGCGTCCGTAAAAAAATTAAAAACCCAAAGAAAACTAATTAGTTTATATTCGTTTCTATACATCCGCCTTTATTGTGAAAGTTATAGAAGCCAAATAAATAAGACATAAAAAAAAACTTACCTCAACAAAAAATGTAATACAGAAAACTAAATTTCTTTATATTCTGCAATCTCGATACCATAATATAAAGGCAATCTCAGATATCCTTAAATTTTTATTATTTTTTATTTTTTTTATTTTTAATATAAAAAAAAAAAAAAATTATTTTAATAATATGGAGTTAAGATATGGGCCTCAAACAACTTATGTTGGTTGACAACACTACCAAAAAGTGTTAGGTGTACCGAAACCGTGTTTTATTTCTACATATCCACCACGTAAAAAAATAATGTAAGTGACTTACAAAGATAAAAGAAAAAAATAAATAAAAGGGGACTTTCCTTAGACTTAATTAAGATAATAGGGTCTTACGTGATTAGTTTATAGCTTAGGAACATTACGAATTGATTCTTTGGAAAAGCACAATTTTGTTAATGGCTTAACCGCGAAGTCTTTCAGACAATGCACTAGAAAACACAACTCTCTTTGCCAGACACGTCGTAAAAAATGTAACAACTTTCCATTACATTATGAACTTCGCAAATTATATTAGATAGTTTTCTATGCTGACAACAGGGATGGGTTAATTCGGGCAAGTGGTTACTTTATGACACTTTCCGATTACTTAAGTAGTAGAGGATCCGCACTAGAAACGACCTTCACCATCTGTTAAATGGATGAAAAGTATTTTATATCAAACTTAAAATACTAGAAAATATCTCGGGTGGGTTGGCTGAAATTCCTGGCCAGACTATGATTAATTAAAATTGAAAAATGGCTTTTTATTTAATATTGCACTCATGAGTTTAACGAAAAATTTAATACCAACCGAAAGTAGCAAACCTATAGAATATACAAACGTTGGTTTGTCTATTTTTTCCTGGCGTAACTACGGGAGTGGCAGGTATAAACAGGTAAATCGATACTAATTATTTCACCTATTTGTTTAATAAATAAATCTTATATCAAAATAAGCGCTATTCAATTGCAAACACGGTGATGTAGGGTTGTCTGTAAAATCAGCTGAATGACGGTCGTCGAGTTTGAAAGGTGAAAGGTGAAAGGTGAAAATTTTATGCGAGAGGAAACTTGTGCAAAGAGGTCCGGACTAACTATCCCGTGCGATGAAGAGAATTCAAAGTATGCGAAGTATGATCTTTCTTTGTTAACACGATCTTTTCTTTAACTGTTGTTAATATTTTCGTCCTCATACTGTGGCTGAGCGCCCATTTTTGACGCGCAGATATTGAGTCTACAACAAGGTTATCAGTCAACTGATTGCTAAAAAAGGATTTTAAATACAACGAAGTTGAGCTTTTGAAGTGATTTCAAAGCGATTTAAGCAAAAACAGTTTTTTAATATGCTTTTTGGTTCCTACAGTGGACCTATAAAAAGCATATACCTTTTTGGCATTAGACACGCGATAAATTGTAATGCCACAAAAAAGAAAACAAATTAACGTTTTTATTATTTCGGGTTCGTGAGGTGTGAAAAATTAAACTCGCACGTTAAACTAACACTATTTAATAAATACAACTACGGACTAAACACTAATTTATTTTTATACAATTTATATTAGAGCGTTGTACTAAAACCGCGCCGTTCCGATAATTCAAATAGAGACTAGGAGTATCCAGCGTCGATTTGCCTGTCTATATGCCGGCTGGCTTGTGCCGGCACCTTCGAGAAATCGTACTCGAAACAGCTCGTTGCCTGCGGACCCTCCTGGAAGCCTTCCGCAACGCGGTGAGCTGTTGCTGAGTCACCCTTGTTTACCGGCGGCGAAATCATAGCCCGCCGGCTAATCGAGCGGTGTACTCATAGCCCGGCAGCTAGTCTCAGGCGAGGCTACGATTCGGCGGATTTCGCAACAATATTTGTTTTTCTCAACTCTAGGAGAGTTGCTCCAAAAAAATGTTTAGTATTTACTAATGTATCGCTATACTAATGTATAGTGTATACCAATGTATGCTATCCTTCTCTGTTGCATGAATAAATATCATGCGCTCTCTTTCATATGGCGGTCACGTCGCGCGCGGCTGCAAGGTTGTATCCTCTTCTATAGCACGGGATAGTTATCTCGGACCTCTGTGTCACAAGTTTCCTCTCGCATAAAATTTTCACCTTTCACCTTTCAAAACTCGACAACCGTCATTCAGGACAGATTTTTGACAGACAACCCTACATCACCGTGTTCGCAATTAAATAGCGCTTATTTTGATATAAGATTTATTTATTAAACAAATAGGTGAAAATAATTAGTATCGATATACCTGTTTATACCTGCCAATCCAGTAGTTACCCAAAAAAAAAAGACACCCCCACGTTGTATATTCTATAGACTTCAAACTTTTCGGTTGGTATTAAATTTTTTCGTTAAACTCATGAGTGCAATATTTAATAAAAAGTCATTTTTCAATTTTTAATTAATTATAGTCTGGCCAGGAATTTTTAGCCAACCCACCCGAGATATATTTTCTAGTATTTTAAATTTGATATAAATACTTTTCATCCATTTGACAGATGGGTGAAGGTCGTTTCTAGTGCGGATCTTAAACTAGAGAGATTTCAGAATATCGGATGAAATAGGTTGTAACAAATAGTATCAAAATAATTCGTTTATGACTGAGATACAGTGTCCACTTTTTAATGGGAATGCATTGGTAACATAACTTATAAAATCAAATGAAGTTGGACAAATTAGAGAACAGTTGTTTATTTTATGCCCCATGAAGAGTACGTTCAGATTTTGAATTTTCAGCAGTTTAGGATATATTCTAAAGAGAACTAAAAAACGCTCTTTTGGAATTTTATAAATTACTCGCACACTGTAACATCTTCCAAAAATCTTCAAAAAACAATTGAATAATGGTATTCAGTTTTTTACTTAAAGTTTGTATTTATGCAGCTTATTTGATCTCCACACTGTGTTGCGGCACTCGAATTTTTGCTCCTTATGGCCACCTGTATTTGTTTAATCGACTCAGTTGCATCTTATGCATACCTACAGTATATTTTCCTGATATAATTATTACCCAGAACTCGTCTTCGGAATTTAAACTTTAAAAATCTGGCAAAGGTCGGGTGGCGATTTTAACATAATATGTAACGAGCATTCAAATAAATTTGGCCTTCAGTTGGCTTTGAAAAAAAAACGTATAAAGAGTCTTGATGAAATTTCTTCCAATATGGTTAATATGTAAATACATTTTTGACAGGTTGAGCTATATATATTCTGTTGTAATGTAATGGTAAACTAGATTTTGCTTTTTGAATTTGGTAGCGGGGGTTCAATTCCAAGCAATCATATACCTAAGGTTAACTGAAAGACGAACTTCAATAAAAATAGACATTTAACATTTTAAAATAAACAATTTATTTGAAATAAATTGTTGAAAAAGGCTCCCCACGTTGTCCTAAAAGATTTATTTTTTCGCAATATAACCGGAAATATTTTCTAAATCATGTTAGTCAAATATCGCGGAATTTTTCTCCTCGACATATTGCTTTTTTACACGACTGTACGTGGAAAATGTAGCTCTTTCGAATTCGTTGAAAAAAAATTAGGGTTGTCGTTAAAAAAAATGGCGAATAATTACGTCTCTAAAACGAAAGATAATCTGGTAAAGGGCGTTTTCTGGAAAATGTGTCATTTTAACACAAAATGAAACAAAATGGACCAGTCCGAGATTTTAATAAAATCTATCCCAAAAATAATTATCGAATTTGTTCCTTACATTGGGAATGCACCCTGTATCGTTCGACAGTCGCAGTTCCATTAAAGAATATTGAGCCTTTTATTCTCATTGGACTGATAGAACACTAAATACCAACTTTTGCGCATGAATAGATTCTTCGAAAAAACAATGTTTCTCGGAATTCCACATTCTCATATTCTGAGAATTCACCTAACCACTGACATGAAACCATGCTTCGTCGGAGAAAATATTTTGTCCAGGCTGCTATCACTAAGATTATTTAAAGACTAAATTTGCCTTCTCGAAGTTTCAAAAACTAGTTAAACGATATGGAATCAAGTGTATTTTTGTTTTAAAACAGTGTGATAGGTACCAAGAGACACATCAGTTAGCTAAGACATAACACCAGTGGCGGTGCGTGATATTTCAGTTAGCCATATCTTGAAAACGACGCATGGGACCACTTCACTTCTTAGGTGATGACTATACACCTCTTACAGAAAGGATTTATAATGAAAAAATCGTCAGCAAAGTTTGTGAAAAAATTTTCAAAAACACTGGAGCACTCCTGGGTTCTCAGTAACGCTCTGTGGAATATTTGCAGTATATTTTTTTCATAATCTAGAAACAAATATAAGTAGACGTTTTTTCGATTTGTTGCAAAATATTTTTTCAAAAAGTTATGGCCATTTAATTTTAATTTTATAGTAACATTTTGTTTCCCAAAATTAAAATGGCCACAGCCTTTTTTGAAACAAAAAATATTTTGTAACAATTCGAAAAACATCTCCTTATTTGTTTTCTACATTATGAAAAAATATACTGATACTACGATGGCCACTGCCTTTATTTCACTCCACATCCCCTGTTTCCCTAAACAGTCGAATAATGTGAATAAAATTATTCTTCAAACTGCAAATAACAGTCTTCAGAGAGAATACGTTCATTGTCTTCAACTTTTCGCCCGTTTGTGAAGCAAAACTGTTATAAACTACCAGAGACGTTGTCTGTTTTTGTATAAACACTATTTTAAGGAGTTTTTCTTAAAATTTACACAAACTGCTTTGGTTTAGAACTTTAACTTCGGCAGTTTGAAAGTTGTTAAATGCCATATCGCAAACAAAAATTTTAGGCATGAATATATCAGACCATGCGTTTGAATTGGCAAAGCTTAATTTGAGGTCAAATTCTGTTGAGTGCTCAAATTAATTAAAAAAAAAAAAGTTCTCAAAATATGGCCTGGAATCGATCTCACACTCTTTAATTACTGTATACACAACAAATAACATAAAAATTGTAAATTTAAACTAAATGAGTGACGTGTCCACGTTCTACTTCCCAGTTTGTTAACATTTTTTCTTTCACAGAACCAAAAACACTTGTGAGCACATGGTAGAGTTGTTAATATCCTGATTTATTTATAATTTTAGCCTGCTTATGTCTTCTAAATGTTCGCAAAGGTTTTGAAAACCACGTTTTAAGATGCGATCAAAAAAAAATCGCTCGGCGTTAAATTTCAGGCCATCTCACTAGTATATTACGACTAATGATTCGGTCTTCGAACTATTTTTTTTATAATGAAGTGTGAACTTCCAGTAGCTCCATATTCTCATTTCTTGAGAATTAACATAACCAAGGAAAGTAAAAACCATACCTCGCCAGTAAAGAAGGTTTTTTAAAAAACCTTATCATTATAATGCAAACCAGTTTTAAAAGTGCATTCGCTGCGGCTGGTCGTTTGGTAACAATTCTTGGACTGAGCTTCGATTCTAATCATTTACATACAATTTACATACGAGGTATGTAAATTAAGTAATGAACTGGCAACGTAGCGTCCGATCTAGCGACAATGTGGAGACAGGACTTGGAAGGGCGGCAGGTCATCTTCAAGAAGCGATAATAATGTCGATAGAATACGGGATCTTGTGCGTTCAGATCATCGGTTGACGATAGAAATGATCGGGGAAGAGTTAAATTTGAAAATTGTTCTTCAGATTTTAACTAACGAATTGGGGATGAGAAATCTGCGGAAAAATGATAAGAATGTGCAAGTCGAAGATCAAATGCATGCTGATTTGCTTTTTAAAGGGCTTTCCCCTTTTTCGCTGGATAAAAATGTTTTTTTTGGGAATTTTTTTTTTTGAGGAAAGTATAAAACGGATTGAGACAATTTTTTTTTTAAATTAAAAGATACAGGTATGTAGGTTACATTTAGTTTTTTATTTATTTGTTAAACCAAAATGGCGGCCGACGATCCTTGTTCCAATGCAGCTACTTCAGGCGGACATGTCTCATGTTAATGAGAATTTTCTACGACGCTATTCATCTGAAATCAAAAAATGAAACATTTTTATAAAATATAGGATTGTTGTTAGTGTTTATAATAGGGGTTTTTTGAAATTCAAATTTTTCGCGATTTGGTGCAACATTGAAAAAAAAGTTCGATTTTTCGTCATTTACATTTTTTGTCATATAATTATGAAATTTGTTTACTTACAGTTCGTTATCAATTCAGGGCCCGTACATGACACTCTCCTCTGTCTTGTAGACCTCATTTTGGCTTCACGTCAGATAGCGTCACGCATTTTTTCCACTGAATCCGCATTTCGCCGAATACTGATAATAAGTAACAGGCTGTAATAAGTTGTCAAATCGCCTATTACCTTGATGGTCAGTGTTCCTGTACCTCTTCCCCCGAGTCCCTTGTTTTCTTCGCATTACGGAGCCTGGTTCCCATGTGTTTTCTCCACGTGACCGACGCGTTCCTTTTTCATTACTTTCGGATCGTTGTTGTACGGGTCCAAATCCAAAGTCGCCTTGGAGGTCTTACTGTCCCCGTTGCCAATATACTGAGCATATTTTACATTATGCTTTTTCTTCGGATCGTTGAAACACTTCCTTTACACTGTCCACCTCCATTTTCCCTGCGTGACTCTTTTCAAGCGCCGGCACTGTCGTCACTAATCCGGTTGTAAGTCGAAATCTAATACACGGATCCTTTAAAATTTCAGGATAATAAATTTGAATGTATAACGCATCGAGTTCAGGAACAAAAAAGACTTTTTGAAACCGAAAAGCTGGAAAGCCCCCTTAATAGCCAAGGAATTGTCCACAAAGAGCTTGTGCCTCAGGGAAAATAGTAAATCAACACTTTTACAGAAAGGTTCTTGAAAAACTTCAAAAAAGGGTCATGCGTGTGAGACCAAACATCAAGAACAACTGGATTTTGCATCACGACAATGCGCCTTGTCATCCAGCCATTTCAGTAAACGAGTTTTTAAGCAGTAAAAACATTCATGTGGCTCCTCAGCTTCCTTATTTGCCTGACTTGAGTCCTTGTCCTATTTATCTCATTTCATTTAATCATCTGTATCGAACGTGATTAAAAAATCACCTCTAAGGGACGTTATCGTGGGACCGTAGAAAACATTAAAACAGCTATAACAACCAGCTAAAGGCTATTCCAGTACATGAGTTCCAGTACAGCTATGAGGAATGTAAGAACCGCCTCCAGCGCTATGTAGCTTCCCAAGGAAGTTATTTTGGAGACAATACTGAATTGTAATTCTATTCGAATCAAGAAAATTTAAAAAACCAGTTTCATGACTTAATTTACACACCTCGTATATAGGTCACGCTTCAGGATTGTATTACACGTATCGTAGAATATATTCACTTGTTTAAACGTCGAATAGGGGTTTCTGTATGTTTATTAACTATTTGTCTCACTTCAACTTTTGTGCAGCGCGAACTTTATATGTCCGACTGTCCTTCTACTCGTCGTCGTCGACATAGTCATCGACTTCCTTTCTCTTCACACTTCCTGTTTCTCTAAACAAAGCTACCAATCTAGTCAAAACTTGGCGAAACTGGTCGCAATCCATGACTAGTGGAGACCCTGATTGAAAATTCTGAAAAGCGTCCCGTGTTGAACAAACCCACAGTAATAATTCAAAAAAAGCGGGATCAATTTCAAGGTATGCTTTAAGGACTTTTTATCTTAAATATAATCCACAACCCTGTAGTTGAGCAGTCTTTCAGCGAATGTCGCTAAAAGGGCCCGCTGACTTATTTACCCGAAGTGTACGCCTCCGTCTTTAAATCAGCCGTATTACCGTTATTGCGTGTATCGTTATGGATGGCGCGCGATACGTCAGCCCCTGAATTATACAAGAGGTTCACTTTAACATCGCCCGGGCAATTTGTAGATAGGTTTTAAAATTTAAGGCGGCAGGGCGGAACGGCGGAGGAGCAAGGCGAAAAGAACTGTCACGTCGGTTAGCAGCGAATTTGAAGGCGCGACGAGGCGGCCTCCCGGCACCCCGGGATATCCCCAGGAAGAGAGCCGGACCGGGGACCGTCGTCGTCGCAGGTGGCCCCAACACTAAGAAATGCAATATTAATCAGCCGAGAGAGGGACTAGAACAGTGCATTAAGTTAATGGACAGTAGTTCTCTCTTCCTCAAGGCAAGACGTAAAGTGGATACGTGTGCGATGCTCTCTCTATATATGTATACGTAGGAAGGGCGGTCATCTAATTCTCGTAAATATTGGATGAATGTTTTACTTCGGGCAACTCCCCGGCCGCCGTGAAAAAATTGTTTCGTTTTGCCAATTAAACGAACAAGTATCGGTCGCGTAGGGTGATACAAATTGCTCAGAATGTACATTACAACTGTCAAGTTATTTACAAGTTTTCGTATTTTTTGTTTTTCTGTTTTTATAGGGTAAGTCGGGAGAGTTAGACCACTTTTTTTCATTCGTAATTGTAATTTTATTATTTAGTGGTATTTGATTTCTGAACCCGTTAAATCATCGGCTATACATTTAATTTCATATATTAACTGCAATTTGCGATAAAATTAACATATTTATTCTTAGTTTGTATAAAAACATACACATTGCATTTGGTCGGTCTCTCCCGCTTGTCCGGGTTAGACCGTCCACTCACTAAATTGAGACAGAACTTTAAAAAATAACAAAACATTGAAATATTAAATGAAAATATTAAACACAGTTAAAAAATTAAATGAACAAAACATAAACAAATAAACATAAATAACAAAGAAATCATTTTAAACTGGTTTTCTTAGATTTCCCACAGAAGTCGCACAAATCGTTGTACTTTGAGCAACCCTCGTTGAACCAACGACTGCATCTGAAGCATTTTACCCATTCTTTGGTACTTGATGTTTTAAAATAATCATCTCCGCACCCCACGCATTCATTTCCGTTCCACTGTTCTACTGACACATCGCTCTCTTATAAAACTGGACTTCCACTCCCTTGAATCTAAAAGATTGTTCCAACTGTTTTCTTTGTTTCTTCACGGTTTCTTCTTCTGAATTCGGGGCCTTGTTTGTTTTTTCTTTATTTCTTTAGCCTTCTGCATCGAAATGCGTTCTGAACTATTCAGAATGGTAGCAATCTGCATACCGCGTTGTTTGACCACCGCTGCCGCACTTTTTTTAGAATTGGTGAAATGTCATTCAGCAATTTATCTGGTGTGGCGTAACCTTCCATTGCAAATCCAAAAGTTTGCATTTTTTATGTGTCGCACCAATTTTAATTCTGCATCCTTTCCTAAGCAATATGATGGACCAAGTCTGTTATGTTCTGTTATATCAGACTTCCTAATCCTACCTTTCAGGGTTGATTTCGGAATTCCAAATTCTCGAGCAGCTTGGTTTACACCCATTATATCCTTTGTTACACATTCAACTGCATTTTCAAAGAATCAGCACTCCATTTAGCTCTTAAGTCATTTTCTCTTTTGTAAGTTGTAGGTTTTTTGGATAATCTGCAAAAACATTATTTTATAAACTTCAATTGTCTAAATTACTGCTCATTCAAATTATAATTTCTTTTTAACTCCCACAAGTTTCATTATTACTTAATCCCCTTCGTGATCGGTCTATACCTACTTTGTGTGGTTGGACTGTACACCAAAGTCGCGGGATAGACCGACCACCTTCTTATCACGAAGTAAAAACCGTTATGTGCATAGTTTTGAGGTTATACTGTAGTTTCATGCATATTATATCACACAACATTAAAATAGCATGGTGCAAATAAAAACTTACCTGACTTTCAAAAATTATCAACACTTTAAAACAATCGAAAAACTTTCACATGTATTAAAAATATTTAACTTAATTTACAATGTGCGTTTGCTTTGGCGGCACTAAACCTGTCAGTCAAATGGCTGCAACAATATGAACTAATTTATTAGTTTACATGACACACTAGAGCCATTTCTCGCTTTTTTCTGTAAATATCAGCACTGGCCGGTCTCTCCCGGTGGTCCGAACTCTCCCGGACTTACCCTACCGGGTGATTCTCGAAAGATACTCACCCCCATAACTTTTTTGTTATCAGAGATAACACAATGAAAGAGACTATGTCCCGATATCTATGAAACCTGTGTAATATGAGCAGGTACACTTTTGGAGTGTACGAGGTGTGTAAATTAAGTAATGAGACTGTGAGACTTAAGTATTTTTTTTTATTTTTTTTTTTTATTAGAATAGAATTACAATTTAGTATTGTCTCCTTCAAAATAACTCCATTGGGAAGCCACACAGCGCTGGAGACGGTTCTTCCATATCTCATAGCAGTGCTGGAACTCATTTACTGGAATAGCCTTCAGCTGGTTGGTTACAGCCGTTTGAATGTTTTCTATGGTCCCAAAATGACGTCCCTTGCGGTGATCTTGCAAGCTCTGGAAGAGAAAAAGTCGCAAGGCCTGAAGTCAAGCGAATAAGGAGGCGGAACCATTTTTGCGTAGATTTTTCTCATCCCCAATTCGTTAGTCAAAATCTGTTGGACAGTGGTACGATTCAAATTTAACTCTTCTCCGATCATTCTTGTCATCAACCGATTATCAGAACAAACAAGATCCCGTATTCTATCCACATTTTCATAGGTTCTTACAAACGAAGATCTTCCGCTGCGTGGTTCATCTTCAATCGACTCTCTTCCTTCTGAGAATGCCTTAAACCACCGAAAAACTTGAGCTCTTGAAAAAAAAAAACTGTCTCCGTAGGCGTTGAAAGTTTTGCAAAATTATCAGTTGCGCTGTGTCTAAGCATGTGAAGCAAAACGTGATAGCACATCGTTGCTCAAAATTAATGTCACCCATTCAATCAAAACACACTAGAAAAAACCGGTTTACGAAAACAGTCACAAAGAACAAACAAATGACTCAAATAATTTCAATCTTGTACTGAAGGTACATTGCAAGTTATCCTACCACCCTTCCAAGTCCCGTCTCCGCAGTGTTACTATATCGGGTGCTATGTTGCCAGTATCATTACTTAATTTACAGACTTCGTATACGCCTGTCCAAAAAGTCTGGAAACACCCGAATAACTTCCAGGATATTATTATTTTTGGAATTGTGAAGTTCATTTCGGTAGTAACTTTCAACGAGGTTCAACTTTCATATGATGACGTTGGCGATGACGTTCAGTTTCAACTTTCCTATGATGACGTTGGCGATGACCTTGGCAATGACCTTGAAGGTTTTTTAAAGGTCATCTTTTTTTTTTTTAATGGAAACCTCCTTTTTGACCTCGGCATTCGAAAGGGCGGAAATTTTACGTCCAGATTTGCCCTCAGGTCATCGGTTAAGGGCGACCTTAAGGGCTACTTGAAGGTCTTTGAAGTTCAACGAGATTTTTGAAAAACAGTATTTTTTAATTGTTATTTTCTTATTGCTATAGTGGTCATTAAGGTCACACCTGACTTATTACCTAAATACCTCTGCTTTAAGTTGTGAATGAAAAAGCGCGGGTTGCCGGTAAAAGAAAAGTGGCCTTCAAACAACCTTGAAGGGCATTGGCAAGTTCGAACCTAAGGTCACTACTTAAGGCACGTGAAGTCAAATAGGATAGTATCGATGATTTTCGGATGCAGCTCTTTGCAAAATATAGACAAATCTTGTTGAACTTCAAAGACCTTCAAGTGGCCCTTAAGGTCGCCCTTAACCTATAACCTGAGGGCATATCTGGACGTAAAATTTTCCGCTCTTTCGAATGCCGAGGTCAAAAAGGGAGTTTCCATTCAAAAAAACAAAGATGACCTTAAAAAAAACCTTCAAGGTCATTGCCAAGGTCATCGCCAAGGTCATCATAGGATTCCTCGTTGAAAGTTACTACTGAAATGACCTTCACAATTCCAAAAATAATAATATCCTGGAAGTTATTCGGGTGTTTCCAGACTTTTTGGACACCCTATATGTTTTGGACACCCTATAAATGTTCTATAATTAAATAAAAAACTTTTAAGCGGTGTGTTCCACAGGTTACTTTAAAGGGTGTCTTTTATTCAAAGTTATTCGATTAGAGCTAAAATTGGACAAGCCAAAAATATGTTTTAATTTTTTTATCTCAGTAACAGAACAACGTAAGAATTTGATGTCTGATGATTTTGTCTTTTACTAACAGGACATCTTGGGGTAAAATATTTATTTTCTTTCTGCGTCCATATGGAGTTGAAACAAGCAACCCCTATTCACTTTCGTGGTTTAATTCTTGTGTAAAGTTCTTTTGAAAACTTTTTTTTTTTTTAAAATCTATATTTTTTGAATATGCGACTGTTATCAAGAAAAAAAATATTATTATTCGTTGTGATTTTTTTATGAAGATGATTAACGCGTTTAGTAATATGAATAGGTCGACCATGACATACACTATTGGTCATAAGTAGAGCAACACAGTTATATTTCAGAAAATTTTCAGTGTATTGTTACACAGACAACATGGAAAAAAACGTGGTGATAAAACAAAAACACAGTTATAGTTAAATCTTATTCTGCATGCAATATGGAAGTAAGGTTAAATATACACAAAAAAATGTCAGGCAGATACAAAATCTTCCTGGTCATAAGTAGAGCAACAACCCGTAAACAGTCAAATATAGAGGTGGAAAGAATAAAATATTAATCAAGTATCTTTAATACCTTGTCCAATATACTTAGTTATGTAATGTCTCGGCACACCGTTGTGTTTTTTTGTGATGCAAAAAACGTAGTTACTATTATATTGTTATCTATTCGAGCAACTGTTATTGGAGATTACATATGCAATGCTTGGAACACTTGTTTCATATTTTTAAAATGGTGAGTTTTAATTTGAGTAGAGGAGGGTGTCTAAGTGGTCCCATATATTTTCAAAATTTAAGTATGTTACTCTACTTATGGCCAGTGTACCTCTCTGTACAAGCTTTGAGCACGCTGTGCATTTTCTTGTTATTCTTCATATACGAGACGACACACACGCAGCTAACTTCTTAACTTACATCGGACAAATACCAAATACTTTGTAAAGTGCATAAAACAAGTTACATTTCTTTCTTGGTCGAATTTTTTCTCGAATTGAAAAAATTTATAAAAGATCCTTTTAAAATCAGATGTAGAGTACAGCCTCTAAAATTTGTTCAGCCCTGTATATGATTAAGTCACTACATGTATAATCACTGATATATTAAGTACTGTAGTCTTATACTATTAATAAGTGAGTTCACAATTCGAAGCTAGTGACAATTTTATAAACAGACAGTTTTGTTAACAGTTGTTGTTTTTGTTATTGGTGACATGTTTGAAATATTCGATGGTGTTTGATATTTACAAAGCGAAGGTTTTTATACTTAAGGTTAATAATACCTTCCGAAGAAAGCGAATTAAATGACCTCAGTGCCTGTTGCTCACGTATAGTAACGAAAATAAGGTATGTATGTCGTAGATTTGTGTATACAGCAACAATAAGAATTTATATGGTTTGTTTAATTTAATTTAAGAATAGTATATGGTTTGTTCAGTATTTATGTAAATTATCATGAAATTACATAATACAAATTAAAGAATTTTTTTGTTGTAAAATATTTATAAAACGAGTTTAACAAAATGCCAATAATGTTTTTTTGTATCCTATTATTCCATATATGAACTTGGGTCTAATTATATTAGTATAAGAGTAAGAATTTATTTGGTAAGTACCTAATTAAGTACTCGACATTAAATATAAGTGTACGTATCAAATAATTATACGGAATATATATATATATATATATATATATATATATATATATATATATATATATATCAAACATAAGAAAACTTGAAGTGAACTGATGCTTTCCAGTTTTCGAGAACGTTATTTTTATTATTCCTGGCGCGTTCGCCATAATATAGCATTACTTCTATACTGTGAACAACCAACAAATTACATAAATATTTGATCAAACATTGCAAATTATTTAAAAACAAAACATTATCTCCACTGTGTACTTTCCTGAGAATAAATTTAATATATTCATAATTGGTACATGATTGGCATAATTAGATTTCTACTGATTTATTGAAATGAAACTATTTTAAATTAAATGAAATAAATGTTTATCGTCTGTAATGTTTGTAGTACCTTGTACTCATATATCTAAATAAGTTACTGCATTGGCGACAATTATTATGTCAAAATAAACCAGATAAATTGTACACAACCGTTTACATTTTTGTATTTTTTTATACAATAACATGGATTTTCAAATAAAGGTTGAATCCGTCACTATGTATTGAGAAAGACTTTTTTGACTAGATTAATAAAATCACACTTACACATAGCTTAATACTTCCTCATTCTGTCAAATATTTCTATGATGTATTATTATTCCAGACCAGACGATGTTTTTTTTTATAAATTAAAGTAAGTAAGAATTTTTTTTATAAATGTCAGTTTAATTACACTACCCTGTAAGATTTTGCCTCTGGACAATGAATAGTTATTTCCGAAGTAATTTTTCGCGATGAAAAGATTAAAATTATCATAAACAGTTTTAAACTGTTTTAATCTTCTCCTGAATATACCAGCTTAGTTGGCGGAACGCGCGTCGAGAAAAGTATAATAGTTCGGTGTTTCGTGGAAAAAATTTTCAAAATTTCGCAGGGTAGTGTTATTATATTCTGTTCATAAAACTGATGATTATTAGATTGAGTGAGTATTAATCGTGTTCGTTTTGTGTACACGTATTATCTCCATGAAGAATTTTTAGTTACATATATCATAATCGTAATCATAACATAGTATAAAACAAAGTCGGTTCCCGCTGTCTGTCCCTAACTACCTATGTATGCTTAGATCTTTAAAACTACGCAACGGATTTTGATGCGGTTTTTTTTAATAGATAGAGTGATTCAAGAGGAAGGTTTATATGTATAATACATGCATAATATAGTAGAGAAACACTGATAATTTTAGAGGTTTCTAATGTGATGTCGTAAATAAACACATTTTTTGCGCTTACATTGCAAACGCTGGCTGAACCCGACGAGATAGATCAAAATAATGTACTACAGTATTGTACACCTTAAAAAGGTCTACAAAAAAGTCCGCGATGGTATATGTCTATCTCTTGGGGATAACCCACAATAATCATTTTTTATCCTTTACTTTTTACGAGAAATATTGGCTTATTTACGAAGCGATTTTAAGCAATACAGCATTAATCCTTATTCAATTAGGTACCTTAAATACATTGTGCATTTAATATAGATCAATATGGCCGTTTACAGCATGTAATTTAAATTAATATTTTCGAAGATATTACAGATTTAAAATACAGGGACATAGCGGTTGCGGCGGTACCGGCCGGCGACGCGTGCCTATAAATGGCGCGTCGAAGGCCTGTGTTTTTTTTTAATAGATAGAGTGATTCAAGAGGAACGTTTATATGTATAATACATGCATAATATAGTAGAGAAACACTGATAATTTTAGAGGTTTCTAATGTGATGTCGTAAATAAACACATTTTTTGCGCTTACATTGCAAACGCTGGCTGAACCCGACGAGATAGATCAAAATAATGTACTACAGTATTGTACACCTTAAAAAGGTCTACAAAAAAGTCCGCGATGGTATATGTCTATCTCTTGGGGATAACCCACAATAATCATTTCTTATCCTTTACTTTTTACGAGAAATATTGGCTTATTTACGAAGCGATTTTAAGCAATACAGCATTAATCCTTATTCAATTAGGTACCTTAAATACATTGTGCATTTAATACAGATCAATATGGCCGTTTACAGCATGTAATTTAAATTAATATTTTCGAAGATATTACAGATTTAAAATACAGGGACATAGCGGTTGCGGCGGTACCGGCCGGCGACGCGTGCCTATAAATGGCGCGTCGAAGGCCTGCGTTTTTTTTAATAGATAGAGTGATTCAAGAGGAAGGTTTATATGTATAGTACATGCATAATATAGTAGAGAAACAATGATAATTTTAGAGGTTTCTAATGTGATGTCGTAAACCGTGCGAAGCCGGGGCGGGTCGCTAGTTATATAATAAGTAAAGATCCTTCAAATACTGCTGGTTATGAAGCAGGTCAATTTCTTTCTTCCCTGGGAAGGGAAAACTACTCCGTTATCTAAGCGTGCTTAATTTTCTGAGACGCCCTGTAGATTAAAGGAACCCGCCGACCGATCCCCTACATCCTGGAAGTCCCAAGAAACCTCCCAGCTCCATTATCGTATTTACTTTCCGCAAACAATAACAAAAAATAATACACAATGCCAACTTTATCAACTTAATAAAGGGAACATTAGGGAACAGAGTTTTTCGATTAAATCTAGGCCGAGGTTGGACCTAATGGCAGTATGATATAATGCGATGTGTAGAGAATTCGGTAAGTAGAATCGGGCCCCTTAATGGATCCTCATTTCCCGGATAAGTGCGAATTTGCCCCCTTCTGTCAATCTCGCCGCCTCTGCGGAACGTCTAAAACTCTAAAAGCTTAGCCGTCGCTAAAACCTTGGCTTTCGGAGTGCCCCTTGCCGCTTTTAGTCCTCGAAGATGAGCCTTTCACCTCCGAAATCTGCTCTTGTCGATGGTGCCGACGCGATGAAAGTTACTTTTTCGCCGTGAAGTAAGTGATCTATACCAGGGCTGGGCCAACATCTGTGTATATATAACCAACTTTTTTTTGAAAATATGTAGCGATATATTTACGAAAATCTTGACAGTTCATACATTCAAACTCGTGTGACGGAAGGAGGGGTGAAACCAACGTGATATTTTCTTATTCATATTTATTAAGAAATTATAAATAGCATTATCATTAATAGGAAGCCTGCATATTCTCTATCCAATCAATCGTTCATAATTTGGTGTATTCAGACAAAGATAATAATAATGAATCTTCCCTATGGAAATCAGTAAACAGTGTTGGACAATGTTTATTCTTCGTGAAATATAAAAAAACCAAGTCTCAAGTATGCAGATCCAAAACAAAGGTAAATATGTTCTCTACATTTGGTGATATTGGGACACCTTTAACTATTTAATTAAAAGTCAAGGCCGTCTGTTTCTATGAGTTATTAGGGTGTCCGTTATTTCCCAAGTTAGTTTTTTTACAAACTCCCCTTAAATTTTTAGTTTATGACCCAAAAAAAATATCAGACCCAAATAAGCCCTTAATATTCATATTACCCCTGCCTAAATCATGATACATTTCCCATTTAAATAACATGGGATTTTTTGTATTTTTTGCATTTATTTTTTTCTTCTCTGAAATGAATACAGCTGCACCAAAAAGCAATGCATATTTTTTGATGCATAGAAATTGAACGCTCTACAAAAAAGGTCTCTTATGTTTTTTTGATAAATTCTGCCTTTCAAAAGTTATTCAAGAATAAAATTGTGTTCATTGTCAAATTCATCGTTTCTTATTTTCCTTATAACTCCTGCATTTTGTTTGCAATAAAACTATGGAGTAACAGCGATTAGCCTCATATTTACACATTAGCCTCACATACTTTTATGTAAATTTTAGTTCTCAAATAGCTATTTTTTATCTAATTCGTATATTTAATGCAATCAAACAGAAAAAGCTAAAAAAAAATCGTATTTTGAATGTATTTGTTTTGTACACCAACGCCATCTACGAGTGATTTGTTATAACTAAAGCCGGCAGATCCGGGCGGCGGTCCATAATCGTACGCGTCATACTGCTTACTACTTGTATGTAAAAAACAAAATTCATGAAAACAATAAACTGCAATTTATAAAGAGGTGTGTTAAACTTACCCTGTTATTTACATTGAGATGTGTGAAAACTTTGTGGGCCGCCGCGCTGTTTAGCCGGCTTTAGTTATAACTTCAAGTAATGTGAGTCTAACCCAGTGTTCCTAGACGGCACGGACAACTGACGCATGTGCAATAGCGGGGGGCGGCACCTAAGCGCGCATTGGCGGAATAGTCCGCGCGTCATTCAAACGCACAAACTCTGCTACTCAGCTCGCTTAAGTTAAGCGCGCCACGAGAGTTCAGGCAGAGTTCCGCCAATACGCGCTTAGGTGCCGCTCCCCGCTATTACGGATGCGTCAGTTGTCCGTGCCGTCTAGAAACACTGGTTAGACTCACATTACTTGAAGTTATAACAAATCGCTCGTAGATGGTGCTGGTGTACAAAACAAATAAATTCAAAATACGATTTTTTTCAGCTTTTTCTGTTTGATTACATTAAATATACGAATTAGCTAAAAAATAGCTATTTGAGAACTAAAATTTACATAAAAACACGTAAATATGAGGCTAATTGCTGTTACTCCATAATTTTATTGCAAACAAAATGCAGGAGTTATAAGAAAAATAAGAAACGATGAATTTGACAATGAACACAACTTTATTCTTGAATAACTTTTGAAAGGCAGGATTTATCAAAAAAACATAAGAGACCTTTTTTGTAGAGCGTTCAATTTCCTTTAAATTTCTTTTTCGTACAGCTGTATTCATTTCAGAGAGAAACAAATAAATGCAAAAAAATGCAAAAAATCCCATATTCTTTTAAATGGGAAATGTATCATGATTTAGGCACCGGTTAATATGAATATTAGGGGCTTATTTGGGTCTGATATTTTTTTTAGGTCATAAACTAAAAATTTAAGGGGCGTTTGTAAAAAAAACTAACTTGGGAAATAACGGACACCCTAATGAGTCATGACTACTCGTAAGTGGTGTTTGCGTGTTGAAATCGTCTTCTGTCAGCTGTGATCTACCAAAAATAGATCGATCAAAAATTCCTGACCTGTACGAGTATCAATGAGAGTATGTGTATCAGCCTGTCATTTTCTTTATTTAAGTAGATATAAAAAGAAAAAAATTCACGTTTGGAATTTATATTGGCAAGTTGGCTTTTCGACATCTGACTAACGATTTTTCCGAAAGTACACAGTGCAACTAACTTCAAATTATCAAATAGAATATTTCTGCATAATTGAATGAGTTATTTCATTCTTTATTAAATGTCGAAATTAGGCACTAAAATTTTTCGGTAATAGAAATTAAATTGTCAGAGTAGGCCTTGACAATGAAAATATAAATAACACACTAATCACACTCAGTGTCATTCACCACCAGAAACAACAGATCCAGATTTCGACTTGTTTTAGGTGTGTATGGTCAGTATGGTATATCTGACAGCGATTGACCAATCAACGAGCGTATGAGTTTATTTCCTAGCCAGGAGCATACCGCGGTGTTATATAGAATGTATCGCCATCTAGTGTGCTTAAATGATATTAGCCGCGTCAGAAAGCCTATTAAACTGATCGAGCGGAAATGATTCACTGTCTGCTATTGATGTAGTTAAACTCACCCTAAAAATTAACCGGACACTAGATTATTTAGATTTTACGGAAGCCTTTAAAATTTAGCAATTTCGATCAATACTATACATTTTTTTATATTTTCAAAAACGAAAAAAAAAAAAACAAAAAACTTCCAAGATATTGACATTTTAATAATAAAGAGAATTAAAACAAAATTCGGATCTACGAGTAAAATCAAAAAAAGGATAATTTTTTTGTGTAAAAAATATAGATCTCTAAAAAAAAGTATTTAAAATGGGACATTCCTCGCGCTTGAACAACTGCTGTCATTCTTTCTGGAAACACAACAAAACTGGAACAAAAGGATTTCTAAGCCAAAAAAATGCTAAATTTGTGGTAACGGCAAAACAACTTGCTGACAGATATACCTATTCAATTAATATACAATGCGAATAGTTGACATTTTCTCAAAGCTCTACCATGGATCTTTATTAAAAAATGAATACAGTTTTCATTTGAGCCCATGGAGACTTTTGATTGTTTGGACACAGAGGAGCACTTCTCACAAGAGTTATAAAGGGCCCTTTTATAAACAGTCTGTAATTTCATAAAGAATCTGCAATTTTATTAAAAAAGGTCAACTGTTAAATGAAAGCACCTAGAATAGAATAAGAATCCACAAGCTTAAGAATAGGTATTACACATTTTTGTAAAAACATGTTATATACATATATTGATAGATTATTTTCTTTGGTTTTATGTAGAAGTTTGGATTTTGTAATCAAGTACCTACCCCATTTTCCAGGGACGCATTATTTAATTGGACCGTCGAGCAGTCTAGTCGGGTCCTCCAAGTTGATAAACACCATAAAACAGAATTAAAACATGCAGACGCGGGCCGGCGCAAATGGCATTTAAAATAACTCCGCTCCGAATGTAATTACGATTAGGGTAATACCGTAATGTACCTGCATTAATTTCACTTATATCTGAGACGGTCCAGCAGCCGCACCGCTGCCGCACCGCGCTAATAATAAACCGCTTCCGTAATGGCCTCTCAGAAAGTCCGCCAACAAACTGAAATTAAAATTTAATTAACCGTCGTAAATTTCGCACGGCCCGGCGAAATTAAGATTCACTGTATGACATTGTTTAGACGCTTGAATAAAGTGGCGCGAGATTAATTAAAAGCGAAAAAGTGTGTTTTATTGTGAAGGACCAGGAGAGGGGGAGGGGGGCACTCTAATTTGATGCGCGGCGTATATCAGGGTCGTGTCGTCAGATTTGCAAACAGGGAAGCAGTGGACATCGAAAACTTATCTTATTTAAATTGAAAAGAAATTCGCCTTCTGTGCACGAAAGATAGGAGGCAATGCCTTCTATGCATGAAATTAAATCATTTTATACAAGATTGGAAGTTTTAGAAGTGGTGTAATTTTCTAAACGGAATTTTAATATTTCATCGTATTTTGTAATCAAGGTATACGTAAGCTCAAAGTCTGCGTAACTTCCTTGGTTAGAAAAACTTCCATATACATTATTGTGATCCCTAAAACCAACTCCATGCTCTCCAAGGAAACACACCACATCTAAGTATATATAAATCTTTTTAATATTTCTCAATCCTTTTTAATATTTTTCGATCTTGAGACATATAATTCATGACTTATTTATTCTCAGCTGTTTCTCTAAAAGTGCTCTGTTCCAATTTTACCAAATGAAAAAAGTAGACTTGAATAAAAAAGATTTTGCTGCACAACAGTTAACCATTCGCACCGTTTCTAATTTTTGAGCACTCACATTATGTTTAAATTTATCATTGATAGATTTAACAGTGACAATGTTATGAAGGATATTGCATTTTACGGACAGGTTGACTACTGATTTGTTGACTGTTAAGTTGAAAAATAATTTGATATAATATTAATAAATAATTTTACATCAAATCATTTTTAAAAAATTAGTATGTGATTTATTTTATACAGATAATTGAGAATGAAAAGTTTTTTTTCTTTACTTAGAAGTTACATACTTTCCATGGAGAACACGCCCCTGGTGAATAGGTATCCTTCTCGAGGCGGTGACTTACTTCTTATATTATTTCTCATTATAAAAATGCATTCGGTAATGCAGTTTTAATGTTTAGGCTGAATTTTTTTTTTTTTTGCGTAAAAGATCTCAAAGATCTAAACGACTAAAATGTAGCGAGCGTTTTTAAAACCTGAATACAGAAATCTTTTGTCCCTGGAGTTTCTAATCCACATTAACGAGCGCTTAAATAAACGAGACCTCAAGTCGGCTGTGGTAAAAATTATATGTCTTAGCCTAATTGTTTCTAATATGGTTGACAGGTAAACACATTTTTAACAGCTTGGCCTGTCAGTTATTTAATTTGGTGTAATGATTAAGTTTTAAGCAAATTCATCTTTTTTTGCCTTTAAAACGAATTAATTGAAAGACGGAACAAGATAAAAATGTAATTGAAACATTATTTCAATAAGAACATTTTGTTAAAAAATTGTTGAGAATTGTCTCCATGTTGTTTTAAACATTTTTGACATCTTCGCATAGAATTGGAAGCATTTTCTACGAGATGAGGAGTGATGTTAATCTAATTTATTTTTTCCAAAAAAACTATCCTTTGAAGTCGATCAAGGTTATTAATAGGAATTTGAAAAATTGAGTTTTTATGTCATGTGATCTTGGAGAAATCAATTCATGTTCGGCACTCAAGCATCACCAGGCGATTATGGAAAAGATTTTGAAGCATTGTCATTGTTTCATAGGCAGTGTGTGCTTTAACATCGATCTTGTCGAAAGTAAATTGTAGAAAGTTCGTCATTATTCAATTTATTTACGAAAGGTCTAATAACTGTTCCTGAATATTCTACCAATTTTATCGAAAATGTCGATCACCATCTCCACAGTGGTATCAAATTATCTGAATACTAGTTTTGAGTTTTCTATTTCAATATTTTATAGTTATATATTTTATTTTCTCTGTGTATGACATTTTATTTATGTTTATAACTTTAAATACAAGCAAAACAATTCTGGCTTATATTCCTAAAATCTTATTAAACTTTTAAGTTTAATAAGATTTTAATAATTTCTGTGTACTGAAATTATTAAAACTAAACTACGAATTATACGAAAATACAAATTTGAAATTATAAAAAAGAAACATATATTACTATTTGTAGAACAATAAAACAATGCATAATATGTTTTGCAGCCAAACCCTTCAAATACACATTTTATAAAGCAATCCTTTACCCCTATAAAGTTTATATTTTAATATAAAAATGAATGAAATTTTCTCGTGAGAACCTTTTTTTTTTTTTGAATATTAATAAGTTTGTTTTTATTCATGTTCTCACGCTTGAACTCCATTAAAAAATATAAGCGCGACAGTTTAAACTCTTATTCCTGTCAGCGTAATTTACATCTAAAAAATGTATTTTATACACAAGAGGAAAAATAACGAGATATATTTTTAGCACATTAAAAGGGTCTATACCTTTACACCCCCTGAAAATGCGCGTTGCGAAAACGCATTAGGAAAGTGTATTTAAATGTATAAAACATCGAGTCCCTTTTTTTTACCCCTTAGACCGATGATTTTAAAAGATTGACGGAGGATTCCCTGCAAGTATTATTACTTGTAAGAATCTAATCTTTGCAAAAAATGGTACGGAAAGTCAAAGTTCTATATTAAATGTTTAGTAGCTAGGAACGACTGGGATAAAATTATTCTCAACGCTGTGTCTAAATTGTACATTAAGAGTCCACAATGTTTTCTACAGATTCTACTACTACTACTGCTGCTTCGAGAGCCAGTTGGATCTGTAAGTTTCACCATGTATTTGAGAAGCCTTTAAAAATATATATAACTCGAATAAACATTTTTTGTATATCATAAACCATATACATAAGTTCTTATTGTCTACACTATACACCCAGGCTAACGATTGTAAAATTCTAGTAAAGTGCTTAAAATAAGGGAACAATTTTTTTACCACAGTCTTCCCCTAAAGTAGGAGTATAAAAAATGATGAAACTAAAATTGTATAAAAAACTGAGAAAATTGATTAGCCACATCCATTTTATTTCTATTTTGAGTTACGAATAGGCAATATTTTTATCTATGCAGCTGTTGTGTATGTCTCTCTAACCTATTGGTTCCGAACCTGGTGTAAAAGGGGTAAAATGAACTTTTGTTGGGGGTAATCAAGGGATAATAATTACGAGGTTTTTCGAATGACCTAGCGGCGGCTAATACTGGTAAGGGGCACAGTACCGCCGGTTGTCTAGTTAGTTATTCGTTTTTGAAAGGGTAACAATGCAAATCTCGAGTGCCAAGTGGGTAACGGGATATAAAGGCTAGGCAAACCTAATAATATAGAACTAGGAGTATAAATCGGATAAGAAGTGACTTGAAACATGGTGAGGATAAATACCGAATCAATGAAATAATATATTACTGTAAAATATATACATAAATATACACATATATTTCAGAATGCTGAGGAACTTTATGAATAAAACCCGTAGCGTGGCACATAGTAACTTCGCTTGTTTTGTCATATGCTGAATTTTGCCAGTAAACATTTTAAAAGGACATTTTACTGGAAGTATCCTAAATTTCTTAATATTCCTCAAAAATAAAAGGAAGGCCATGATGTGATAAGGTGATCCCTTATAGGTGGTGGTTTATCTCAAGTGAAAATATATACAACCAAACGCTGTCAAAATGTTTTGCATCAAATGTACCAAGTTTACGTGGAGTCGATTGTTTTATAATGCTTCCTAAGCAGATAATTAATTTGTACATGTGTATTTACATCGTAATTGTTTTATCTTGACTACCCCATTTTATTTGTAAATGGCTAAAGGAAATTGTAATCTGTAAATCTATCAGATTTCTACCACCTGAGACTACAATTTGGCGTATATAAAAGAAAGAAAACTGCACGACGCCAGGCGTCGCGACGCTTCGAACATTTTTTTCCAGAAACATACCAGTTTTATAGTATAATTGTTAAGATTGTTAATATTTCCTTATACTTTCTTAAAAAATTGTAACCCTTTCAGTGTTTAACAGTGGGTCATATTTTTTAATGAAGAGGTGAAAACAGATTATAAATCGCAGAAATATGTTTTGCTGATCTTTGTCCACAATTAATATAGAAATAAAATATCGATAACTCTACACAACGTCTCATGGTGAATTTATTTACATAACTAGGTATACATTTTATTAAAAAAAAAAAAACAAAAAAAAAAACTGGACGTTTTCCACGAAACACCGAACTACTACACTTTTCTTGACGTGCGTTTCGATCGTTGGCATCTTCAGGAGAAGATTAAAACTAAATTCTGGCCTACACGCTTGCACTATTTATACCAAATTTGTTGCCACGGTTCACTGAACCGTAACTGTCTTGTTTATCAGAACAAACAGTGGACTGGTGGGTATCGAACCATTATCCTTATTCATACTATTGTTACACTTAATGATTTCTAAACTTTCAATCAGAGAGTTTATGCCTCCAGGCTCAAAATTACTGAGAGGTTCTTGAAAAACTTCGAAAATGGATCATACGTGTGAAACCAAACATCAAGAACAACTGGATGTTGCATCACGACAATGTGCCTTGTCACCAGCCATTTCAGTAAACGAGTTTTTAACCAGTAAAAATATTCCTGTAGCTCCTCAGCCTCCTTATTCGCCTGACTTGAGTCCTTGTAACTTTTTTTCTTCCTGAGATTGAAAAATCACCTCAAGGGACGTCATTTTCGGGAAATAGAAAACATTCAAATGGCTGTAACCGACCAGCTGAAGGCTATTCCAGTATATGAGTTCCAGCACTGCTATGAGAAATGGAAGAACCGTCTCCAGCGCTGTGTGGCTTCCCAAGGAAGTTATTTTGAAGGAAACAATACTGTTGTAATTTTATTCAATAAAAAAATTTAAATTATTTAAAAATTTATTCGAATAAAAAAATTTAAAAATCTCATTACTTAATTTACGTAACCTCGTAAAAGTATAACGTTTCACAACTGCACCCAAAAAGAAAGACAAAAAAGTTGCAAGCAACATTGTCGCTTATTTGTTAAATTGCGTCCACGACTTGCGTGTACTGTACACATCATTAATTAGCCTTACAGCGTCGTAATTAAAAATATACAGCGGTCCCGGGAAAGCGAACCTTCTCGTTATTAAATTTCCTCTAGTAAGTCGGACCTCCGGACGCCATCGAATTAATATATTAAACGTGAAACCGCCGCCCGAATTAAAATTAAACACGCTGGCGATCACCCTCTAAAGCTAATTAAATTGTGTATCGGCTACCTGTATCGCTTTAAAATTACGACGGTGTCGTTTCGGCGTCTCGACGCCGGCTCATGCGCCGGCCTGCCCTTTTCGAGTACTCCATTGGCCCGAGAATAGCGCACTGGACGCCAAACGGTCGCGAAGTCAGTTCACTGTGAGTGCTTCTGCGAGGAGTTTGCGTAGCACACCGGAGCCCGTAGCTTACACAACGTGTTCACAGTACGTGTACTTGAAACTTGTTGGCCGTTCGCGTATTCAGGATTACCGCTGTGGTCGGGATTACTTTCACTTCGCAAAGGGCCGATTCCGCCAGTGGTCACCAAAACAACCCGCGGCATATCTTCTTCAGGTATGTTTATTTACGTTATCTTAAACTATTTTCAGTAGCAACTTTAGGGTGCCTTAAAAAAGTCAATTATTATCGCTTTCAAATAGAAGAAATACCGTTAGAATCATAATATACTTACCTAACATATCTAATAATTGCTATAGAGTAAGATATCAAAAGGAATTTCCTATGGTCTACAAAAGTTTACGTTTAAGACGATTTTCTAATTATTGGTATTAAATGCTTGGGATTTTTGTTACTAAATGCATTCGGTTTCACAATATTGCATTTTGAGCGCTTTCTCTTCTACAACGTAAATCGTTAGTAAAGGGTTGTACCCACCACTAACCTTTCAGTCAACAGATTTGAAACTTACGTTATCTTTAAATTTTCAAATTCTGTTGAAAGTTTCAAATCTGTCAGATTTGGAAGTAAAAAAAATTAAATATTAACTCATAGTCCATCTCAAGTATGCGGATA
Organism: Aromia moschata; assembly: GCA_029963805.1. Taxonomy (NCBI): domain Eukaryota; kingdom Metazoa; phylum Arthropoda; class Insecta; order Coleoptera; family Cerambycidae; genus Aromia; species Aromia moschata. Next base: position 118,479 of record JAPWTK010000259.1, read on the forward strand.
TTTCTGTGGTTATTAATGAAAATGCAACCAGACGTTTTCATATTTTAAAAGGCCGTTTCGAATTTGCATTGTTTACGTTTGAGATAAATATGCAAAAAAAACCACTCTGTAAAAGGGGCTTTCTATTTTTTCTTGTTAAGAAAGGTTCATTTTTTTTTCTCGGCCAACTTTTGAGTTTTTTTTGATGTCTATATTACCTACTTTTTAATGTACTACTAGTTACGACGAAATGGCAAATTTGACAAATATAAGAAAAATTATACCTACTATTACCTACTTCATAACCATTCGCATTAGTCTTTCAAGCGTACTGTTGCAAATTCCAGTTTGTTAAATTTTCCAATTAGTAAAGAGAGATTTAATGAAATGAAATAGTTTAAGAACAACCATAGCTTAGAATAACGATTATTCACTTACTCACGTCCATCCCACAGAAACGTAAAGAAAAGAAACTTTCACGATTTTTGAAGATCTTAGAGATGTTGTGAATTGAAAATTGTACCGAACTCAATTTACCACCGATAAAAAGGATGTTATTAAACAGTAGGTAATAATATATTTATATCGAATGACATTAATTTGTGCCTGCAAAATAAAATTTCAGAAACTCTTTCCAAGGAAGATGTTTTGTTCGAATATTGACAATAATTTTCCCCCGATAATGTTATTTCACTACTTGTATGAGGAATTCTTAACAAAAAAAAAAAAAAAAAAAATACAACTATTCAGATTAAGTTAATCGCCAGTCATTATTCAAAATGCCACTTAGAAGTAATCTTTAGGTGCTACCTCACTTTAAAATTCTAACTGGATTGGATAATGCAAAATTCATTTACATTTTTATCGTAAGTAAATGGAATACTGTTGTACGTTTACGGTCAGAATGTTAATTTTTATTATGCACAGTTTAGATAGGTATAACCTACCTACATATTTTTTACTTTATTTAACATATACAGGGTGTGTTTCATAATTTTTGATATTATGATAAATTCTTATTTTTTCAATTTAAAGGTACAGTTCTGATATATAATTATGAGTTATATGGGAGGTACTTAGAGCAACTGAGCTTAACAGTAGTCAAACCGAGAGGTAGAGTAACAAATTTTCATTCACTTCCATAAGCGTGCATGAGAAAAATGCATTGGCGAGATACATGTATGAAGAGGAACGATTAAAACCACCTGCGGGCACAACGGGCAAGATCCCTCGCCCGTGATTCTACCCGTAACCAAGGGTGATTCATGATAGATGACGGGAGAGTTAATCGACGCCGCTGGAAGGGAAATGGGAACCTCATATTCTTTTATAATAAATGAATCAGGAGACTAAGTCCTTGCTTTGTTATTAATTTATTTTATATGTTATGTTATATGTAAGTTACATGTAATAAGAGTCTCATTTCACTTCCAGCGGCGTCGACTATCAGTGTGACCAGCTCACCATCTTGGATTTAGAACATCTGACTCGGTGTACATGATTTTAATGATTAGATTTAATTTAATGATTAGAATAATGTTAAATTCTCTCATATTCATTCGGCAATTCTCTGATAATCGGCAAAATTCATCTTTAAAAGACTACAAATTCGGCTTATAACCACCATAACCGCCGGCAAAAAGTCCATAATCGAGGAAGGAAATAAAAAAACCTAACTTTTACTGTATCATGAAGTTACTAGTACAATATGTACTACAAGTATGTAGTAGGTACATACATAATATATACATGCAAGTAGATGTGGGAAGAAATTGTGACCATAGTGCTACGAAAGGAGTGAAAATTCGGTAGCATCGTGTCCCTAAGAGGAGTGTAGCTTCCCCATATACATACATATATTTAGTGTGGAAGCCTTTTTGAACCAAGTTCTTGGTATGAACCAAGAATAGTGTTCTTGGTATCAACATGAGTTGATAACTTTGGTGATTTAAAAAATACAGTGAAAAATATGTTTTTGGCGGCTTGTTTCTGGTGGTTTGTAACACTGGATATCCGAAGGAATATATACGAAAATATAATGTTTGTGTTATACAAAATATTAATTTTCAATGACCCACCGACACGCAAGGTTCATCAAATTGGGAGGGAAACTGTTATGGTGGTTTCTTGAAAGGCTTTCTCTTCCACGAATACCCTTAAAAACTTGTACCTCTCAACATTTCCCATAAAATCTGCAAAAGTAAAATTATTCAATAATCATGAAAATTCCTCTACTTAGGAAGTAAAAAGAGCAAATTTATTACGTTGTATGAGTCATTTGATTGAATTTTGTACTGAAAATACGACATTATTAAGCATCCAAATAAACATAACTCCTACCTACATAGTCCTGAAGTGGGTTGAAATTAATTTCCATAATAATAATACTGGAACTTTGCATCATCTAAAAATATATCATTTATATTAAACTAAAATAACAGTTATATGAAATTTAAGATCTGTAAGGGAACCGTATTTTCTATGAATCGAGGGCCATACTTTGTGGGAGGTTTTTAATTTGAACTTTGTAACTGAGAAGACTGCCTATGGTTTATTATGGAAATATATTATTAGTATCACATCATTCCAATATGAAACACTAAGTAAAGGATACTTAACAATAAGAATATAGTCCAACAATAAAGTCAGAACAATACGAATTCAGAAACATTCAACAATACAGTCCAATCGAGTTCAAGAACACAGTCCAACAAGCAAATGACTAAAACCCCCCACGTAATCAGTAGTAAGCAGAGGCAGTTGCAGTTAAGTGTATTTTAGAAGCATCAATGTCGGTGGGTGCAAACGATGCAATATACTGTAATATCTACTAATCACGTGACATTTGAGAGTATGAAAGAATGAAAATAGGTGAGGTTTGAAAATTGGTAAGTGGAGCATTGTATTGATATTTAATATTGGGTGTTATTGAACCTTTGTGAGTTATCTGTAGAGAATCTAATTAAATTTGGACTAATGATACAGGTTTTATTATCCCTACAAGCAACAAATTTATTCGTAAATTAAACAATGCTATACCAACACTGAGTATCACAACTATTGTGGAAGGGCATCATGTCCGTGCGTGATGAGTACGTGGTTCATTATACCTTCACAAGACAAGAAAAAGGTAAACTCTTTTGAAGGTGTATTTCGTACGTGCCGTTTATTATCTACTATGTTTTATTTACATTTTTGTTTTCATACCGATTGTTTAAAATAGTGATAATAACTAATTGTAAGTAATGCGCTTAAAATTGGAGTTTATCTTCATCTTTTACGAGGGCAAGTCAAATATAAACCGAAATTTTCCGTTTAATTTTTTATTAAGAGATAAAAGTTAAAAACTAACGTTTTATTTTCTATATTAGTCTCCTTCAACTGAATTAGCAATTTTTTTGATTCCGTCCGATAAAAAGTGACAAGTTGTGCCAGCAGCCAGTTGTGCAAAAACTGTTCTTTTTTTATTAACTTTTCATTATTTTCAAATCTCTCCCTTCCCAGAGCTTTTTTAGGGGGTCCCAACGAATGGTAGTCGCATGGCGATACGTATAGACTGTAAGGAGGACGTTCAAGCTGCTCCCAGTGCATTTCCTCCAGCTTAACCTGAGTTATGGCTGCAGTGTGTGGCCTGGGATTGTCATGGAGAAGAGCGACGTTCCTGATGGGAGAACGACGCCTTTTGGTACGATAGGCAGTTTTTGTGCTATCCAAAAGTTGACAATTTTATTCTGCATTGATTGGTCGGCGTTCATGGAAAATGCCAACGAAAAGAATACCTTTCCAACCCCAAAAAACAGTCGAAAACACATTTCCTGCAGACAACCTGGTTTTCGCCTTCACTGGTGCTCTTTCTCCTTTTTGCCGCCACTCCACACTCGATTGTTTGGATTCTGATGTACAGTGGTGAACCCATGTTTAATCATAAGTAAATATGCGATTAAGTTCCCCTTCACCTTCATAACGAGCCTCTGACAAACCTCAAAACGCACACTTTTTTGATTGGGGATGAGAAGTCGAGGAACCCATCGAGCTGAGACCTTCCTGAAATCAAGTTTGTCGTGGATTATTGAATGAACACTCCCATGATTCATACCCACTGCTCCAGCAATTTCTTTATGTGTAAGGCGACGGTCATCCTCCAAAAGCTCACGTACTGCACAGATGTTCTCTTCCGAGATGGAGGTTCGAGGATGATGATCATGTGGTTCATTTTCCACCCTTTATCATCCTGCTGAAAAAAATATTATGTCACTCATGCACTCGCATTTAAGAAAGGGTTTGATCCCCAACCTGGGCGTGAAGACGCGTCAAAATTTCAGAAGGTCGCACACCTACAATAGACATAAATTTTATAATGAGTTGCGCAACAGGAGAAGGAACTACCTGCTCACTCACTGTTCGAGGTTCAACTGAATGCAAAAAAGAAGAGATGTCGCATGTCAGGAGGTGTCTAGCTATCCAGACGGAATACGCGGAAAATCGGCGGCCCCCTATAATACGCGTCTGGCCTTGTAAAGGAAATTCCGGTTTATATTTGACTTTCCCTGGTACTAGAATTTAATTCAAATTTCATCTGTTTTCAAGTGTTTTCACCTGTGCAAATAGTTACTTTTAAGATAGATATATTATAAGATATAATTTTCTTTCTCTTGAATAACTTCCCTCCAGAAAAAATTTCATATTTTTGAGTTGTCTCACATGGGGTACAATATATGTATATTTTGTAAAGTCTTTATTCTATATATACCTCTTACATCATTTTTTGTTCAACCCTGAGGTCATGTCGTGCATATATGATTGTTGAGAGAGAAAACACAAGTGCAGATTGCGGCGAAACATGAAACACAGTATACGTTAATGTATTCGTGTTATATTTATCCAGTTTTTCTGTCCGTGCTAATGACGAAAATCTAATTACGAAAAACGTAAAATACTCCATTCAAAAACAAATCCGCTCCATTTGCATAAACCTGAAAATAAACAGATTAAAGCGAAATAATGTTATTTGGCATGATCGAGCCCATTTTATCAAATAATACAACGTAAACATTCATATTTAATAAAGTTGAAATATTTATACTGAAATTTAAATTCAACCATTTTATTTTATGTGCGCAGACCTAGATTTATTAGTAATATGATTATAAAAGCCCATACATCGTGCTGCAAAAATACATAGCTTGGCGGTTTCAATGAATTCTCAAGCTATACAATTTTCAAACATAGTTTATTTATGGTTATAGTTATTCATTAGAATATTTTCCTTATTATTTTTACATGCGCGTAATATGTTTCACGTTGTTGACCTGATGATATCTGGCTCAAAAAGTTGAAGGATAAAAAATACATGTAAAATAAATCCTGAACATTTGTAGCAACTAGAAAGATCAACTTTTATTTAAAAAAATTGTTAAAGCCTATGTTCTGAGTCGATTGGCACCGGTCTTGAGTGGAGCAGTATACACCAAGCATAACCTCATAACCTCCAATCCCTTAACCTCAAAAACCTTACAAGTAGGTCTTGCGAAAACTGGGACACAACAACGTGATGAAAAGCCATGAATATGATCCAGTAATGACTCTCAAATCCATAGACCCAAAATCCCATCGCTATGAAATTCCATAATATCAGTCTCAAACCCATTAATCTCAAGAACCCTATATATAGGAGAAGAGGCACGGATATGATCCAATCATATATCTCAACCCTATAGCCTCGAAACACAATAGCTTCGAAAATTCCACAGCTGTGATATTTCATAACCTCATAATCTCAAACCTAGAAACCTAGAACCGTACATCTAGGGCCTACGAGATCCAGAACAACCCAACCAGACAACCAAAACAACCTTATGGAAGTCAGCCAGCCCTGGGTTACGTGGTTATGGAAGTCTATCTACTTATCTCGAGTATAAATTTCCGGGGTTATATGGCTTAATATTTCTGGAATTGAAGGTCATGATTGACTCACACTCATGCTTCTTCGTCATTTAGTGCGCACTAGCAGTTGCAGAAGACAAATAATTTGAGGTTAAAATTCTTGAGGTTACGGGGTTTGAGTATGTCTGTCGCAGGGTGGAAGGTTTCTGAAGCTTAGGGTTATTGTTACATCACCCCCATAACATTACAGTCACCAGTTAGTTAAGTATATGACATAGTGTCTGATTTAGTGTTTTTCATCGGGATTTTTGTTGCTAGGGGAAGGACTGATAGTCGTAAATGCATCCTGACCTCAAGTTGGGTTCAGCACTTTGAAAAACATAGAAAGGGAATGGCCTCCTCTGACTTTGACTGTGACATCATTCTGAAATGTCCATGTTGAATTTTCCAAAACGTAGTGGCGGTTGGTGCTAAAGGGCCACACGTTCAGGTATATTTCGCAAAATACTACTCGTAGTGTGACGTTAATATTGTGAAATATATTGTCCGGTTTGACCATTTGCGCAATCAGAATCGGACTTATATACTATATTTGAAAATAAATGCGTGTTTTGTGCAATAATTTGAGCGTGTGTGTACAAGTTCAATCGTATTGTGCAATAAATTTAATACCAGTAGCAGCTTAGATCTGCTTTAAACATATATATAATGGCTTCTAATAGTTCAAAAAGTAAAATATATGGTACGAAATGTCACAGTCAAATTAAACGAAATTATGTTGAATGAATTGAATGAAATTGAATGAATTAAGCTAAATTATTATGTGACAATAATATATTGACTAATAAATTTTGCCATATATTATACACTTTATATTGAATAATATAGTTAAACGTGTAAATGGTCCTTTAGGTTTGCTTAGGGACCTCACAAATGAACTAGTTTTATTACGATTTAAATTTAAAAATACAAAAGGCGTTTCTTGATGATTTTTTGGAAGTTGTACAAACATGCAAACCTTACCAGCTGATTTTGAAAGCACTTATTACGAATTCAAATCATACAGTGTTAAATCTAGTCTGTTTTTCTTTTAACTCAATCATGAAAAGCTTTGAAAACTTAGATATGAATTTGTGATCCCTCAGGCGCTTTTACAAATAGTTGCTAGATACAACTTGTAGGTCGTTCTTACTTTCCCACATATCCCTATGTTGCTTGAATCTTATTCTGAAACATAAATTAAGTAAACTTTTAATTAAGCAAATAAAGCTGACTTGTGACAAGAAAAATAGGTAAAAACCTAATATAATCCGAATGGTATAGGCGAAATAACATTCAATTTCCATTCTCGATTTTAAAAAACGCAATTAAGCGTGTTGGAAACGATTTAACGAATCAATTTCGTTCTTAATGGTGGTGGGACTGCTTTAATGACAACACGAGAAATGTGCGTTGTATATATGAGTTCTGAAAGCCGGTGGTTTTAAATGGATTTATGGTCGCGAGCACTATCAGCGTATGAACTATGCACGTCGCTGTACAAGTAAAATCGACAATTAGTGCTGGTCTCACGTAAATTGACAATGAGGCTGTTATCGGTGATTGCCTAGGTTTGCAGCCAAATGATTGTAATTTAATTTTTGTTGAACTGATTTGGTCGTTATCTGATGAAAATTCTTGAAAAATAAGTGCTTGTGATTAATTAATTTACACATTATTTAAAAATCGGGTAGTGAGGATTACTTCACGGACGTTTAACTTGAATTATTTTGATGTGCAAGCGCTTTTTTTTTTGTTGGCATTGGAATACATCCACAAATTGTTAAAAGTTGTAAAGTTGTTTTTTTTTTTAATACATTATTATTAGGTATTATTGTCAATTATTTAACACGGGTTTTTGCGTTGTTACACTTTTATCTTAGTTCTTTTAAGGGGCTTGATACCTTTGCGGCCGTTTTTCATGTTTTTTTTTTGATAATTTATTTTGAGCGAACGAAGAGAGGTAGAGGGATGGGGTTTTCTGTAAGTGAAAGTACTCCTGTTAATGTACAAAATTATATTTTATTTCACACCTCCCCCCCCCCCACAGGCCTGTTAACTTGAGGTGTTTTGCCGAACGTGGTTTGCGGTTCCCAGGATTTTGAAGCCGGCGTTTATCTGAAAGCAAAAATTAATACGCCATTTTAAACTTGAGGATTTTTGCCGGTCGTTAACGGATGCTTTTTTTTGAATTTTGAATTTTTGAAAAAATGACGGCTTTTCACATGTTAAGTACCGATTTTTACTGAAAAATTGCATCTTTAAACGTGTCAAAAAAATAGTAAAAATGCAATTATTAAAAAAAAACGTCCGTTAACGACAACAAAATATTCTTAGTTTTAAAAAAAGTAAAAGAAAATGAGAATCGGTTGATTAGAGACCGAGTAATCGTGGGAACCGACTTTGAAAGTGCGGTTTCGAGAAAAACGCGTTTAAAGTTTTGTAACATGTTTACACTGCGATAAAAAAATGTTCTCAATACTTACCTAAAATCATCTATTCCGGGACCACAAAAGGGATCTTCCTCATCACCTTCAGCCTCTTTTCTCTTGGAACGCTCACACCTGCCCGCTCTCACGGAACCGGTTTCGCGCCGTCCCAGCGCCGCTCGGACGGCGCGTCATAAATACGTCATAACTCCGTCAATTTTTCGAATTTCACTTTGCCGCTTCTTACACTAATTCTTGAAGCTTTTATCTAACAAAATATGTATAAAAAAATTGTTTTTTTTTTTTAGCCAAAAAGGTATCAAGCCCCCTTAATGTAATTCAGTAAAGTTTCTAGTATGTGCCTGTTACCAATACTAGAGAATGGTAATATTAGTAGGGAGCTGGATTCCGTAGCCGTTTAGCTTTTCTATTATAAATTCAGATATAGCTTGCGTGCAAGCACTTGACGAGATATACTTTGACATGTCCGCTTGTCTGTACATAATCTGAACAAAGTAGGCATAATTAGGGTTCGGAATATTTGCCGTCTCGCGTGTTAAACGATGTTAGAATATCCTGCCCTCCCGCACCGGGATGCCATATTACAGCGCATACGCGAGTCCTGGCGCCTTGTCAGGATCGGTCAGTAGTGTACGTATGCAGGAACAAGAAATACACGCGTATATAATTTACAAGGCGCTTAAAAAACACGGTTTATACTTTCATTATCATCGAGTTTTATAGTGCCGAGCCCTACATTGTAACACACTTTCCGAACCACACTCATAATCAACATAATCATGCCATTCGTGGCTTATAAAAATAGGAAGACTTCCTTCGAATTGATCTTTGTTCGTGATCCTCTCTCACAGAATACAGAAGGTACTGATTTTTATTCTACGATACCCTCTAATTACAAAATTCCTAATCTGTATGTTTACTAATGTTTGTAATTTGTTTCACAAAGATGCAAAATAAATCACTAGTAAAAAAATATATTACGGATTATTACGATAAAAATCTAGAGTAAACAGTAGACAAGCAATACTGACCCTAAAACGCTACAAGGTAGTGTCGAAGTCAGTATGGGAATGTCATCAAACACTGGTGGGTGCAATCTCTGGTAGATGCGAGCTCTAACAGTATATCTGAGAATTGCATGAAAGGCCATGCACAGTGCAAAGACAATAAACAAGCTGCCAAACTGGTTCGGATTGCTGCATACTCTGCCGTATGCAGCAATGATACAAATAATCAAAGAACGATTCAGACGAAAAGAACGAAAAATTCAGGAGTGTCGTTTTATGATACCCCAGCGAGGCCGTATCAAAGACATATTCAGTTATGACAAGAAAAACGTATGCCTTGTAACAGAACACTGTTGACTAAGGAAGTACTTTTTTAATATGAAGCTAAGCGGAACACTCCTTTGTAGAGGGTGTGAACAGGAAGAGGAGACATTCGATCAATCTATGTTCAGCTGCCTCGTTCATAAGATATTCCCTATTAGGAGACCGCTGGCCTTCCATGACCAGAGTGAAGGAGCTCCCATTGGGTGACCGCTTAGATCATCACCTTTTTCGAAAGAATTGTATGGTTGGAGTGGTATAGACAGTTCAGGCGGCTGCCTTAGGGAGGATGCACAAGGGGATAAGTGATATGACTATATGTGTCTCACTCCATTAGTTCCAGAATTTTGGCTACCAACTGGCCAACATATTATTAGTTATCTATGCTAATCCAATTTAAGGACAAACTCGGGGAGTATGATCATCATCTGTAACCATTATACTGGGTGGCTCAGGAGGTCGGGCCATGCTAAGATTATGAAAACTAATTGACTGATTTATTTGAAATTTGGGGAATTTATATTAGAATTACTTTCCAACCAAGTGACGGAAAAATCCAAGAAGGCCGACTTTAACTTTCGCCGAAAATGTAACTAATTCCAGTTTTTTTTTTTAATGGGACCCCTGTATGGTTTTGAATATTTGTGTTCTATGTATCAGAGTACATAGAACATAGAATGTAGACTCTGCAACAGGGAAACGGAAATAGCACACCACATACTGTGTGATTGCGAGACCTTAGATCGCAAAAGGCAGGCCATATATGGACACCCCAAACTTTGTCCAGAAGATTACAGCACCCAGCCGGCGGGGAAGCTATACAAGCTTGTACTGGGTGGTGTGAGAAGGATGGGAGGTTGCGCACAATAAGCCCAAGAGGCTGCAGTCCAATCCGGCGAAGAGGACGGCTCCCAGAAGGAGAAAACAAAATCAGAGTACATATAACCCAACTGTCAAATGTCTTGATATAGGAATTTTTTTTTTTTCAAAATTTTCTACAATTATTTCAAAGGTAATAACAACATTATTGCACGTCCTTTAAATCCCTATTAAATGGATAATTTAAAACAGGAATGGATCACTAGCATTCAATCAGTTTTCCTTGAAAAACAGGTAAAACGCTGGTATGACTTAATTTGATCTCCAATAATTTGATTGTTGGAATAATTTGTTTGAAATAGATTGTTTTTAAGAAAATTATATTTTGTGGATAATATTAGATACTTTTTGAGTACTTAGAGCAGTGTCGAGTGATCTACGTTGAATACACAATTTAAAAAAGAAATTCTACTACCACAATGACATTTGACACTTGGATTATACATATATATTGTGACGCGTAGAATCCAAATGTGCAAGAATATATAGAAGGTCCCATTTAAAAAACTGGTTTCAGTGCCATTTTCAGCGAAATCAGAAATCGGCCATCTTGGATGTTGCCGTAACTGCGTGGGAAATTAACTCTAATATAAATGTCCTGAATTTTAAAAAATCGTTTAATTAATTTTTAAGATATAAGCTGGGCCTGACCTCCTGAGCCACACGCTATGCCACCCGATACCACATATTGTTTCAGAATAACTATGAAGTAAACCTTGGCGTGTTATCGATGTTTTGGCTGAATGAACTTTTTAGATTTCCATCTAACTTTGACTGATCTTTTTTTAAAGTCCTTTAACAGAATTTTCTAGGCGTTACTTATTTTTTTAGACATATCCTTATTGGCAGCAACTGAACAGATTTCGATCCAACTTTGACTGATCTTTTTTATGGTCCTTTAACAGAATCTTCTGGGTGTTACTTATTTTATTAGACTTATTTCCTTATTGGCAGCTGTGGCAATTTCCCAGCCTACATATTGGGAGTTATCCTAGTAGGTTGTTAGGAAGAGACCTTCTCGGGGAATCCGATCACCAAATCTGCATATTAAAAATGGCGACCGGTAACTCGTTAAAATCCAATTCCCGTTAAGCCTTCCACTTCTGCAGGCCCTCCACTCGGTTTGCATAATTATTTATCAAAGCGGTTAGCTGGCGATTGCACGGCAGCGGTGCTTAATTGAAAATGTCTCCGGTTGCTGGCGGTCGTGCGCGGGGTACTTTGATGTGGCCTGCACACCATCGGAACAATGCACCGTCAACCATTATGGGGGCGGCGGGGGGTTGGAAGAGCGGCGCCCCGATCGACTGTCCGCAACACTTTGAAGGTAATGAGCTTTTCACGTCCGAGCTTTTCTCATTAGTGTAACAGGGCCATTCGCTCGTTAGCACAGACAGACGAAGCCGCATGCCATTTCATTAGCGCTAACAAGCGGGCCCCGACCTCGCCGGCTACTGGACACTCTCCGGTCGGCCGCGTCTGCCGGTTACCCTCTCTCGGCTCGTTTCTTAGTCGATGCTCTCTCGGCGGACAGGCGTTAATTAGAGGATTTGCAATTGTGCGGCCTGGCGGATGGGTTCCGTCATTTTGTGTAGTAGTCCAGTAGGCAGGGAGTTAAAATCATCAAAAACTGCTCTTGGAAGATGTAGGGCTAGTTTTGACGGTTTCCTATGTATTTTTTTTGCGTAGAACACAATGCGCGGGGTCCGTAGAGCTGAAACCGTCCGCTAATTTTTTTAAATTAACAAATTGTGTCAGTCAAATCACATTTTCGGTTATATCTCCGTTCCTTGGCATATTTTAGATAGCATATGCATATAAGAAGTTGTAGCCTATTGAATTTCCTAAATTTTAAGCCCAACCTGAAGTCTCCAAGTGCTATTGTTAACTTGCAAATGACTGCTGAAGTTGAAAAATTGTTTTTTCTTTCACCATTTTTTTACTTCGAAAATAGGGCGAATATGATCATGAAATTTCTTGGAGGGACTGCTGTTTGTAGTATAAAGTTACAAAAAAAAAAAATGTCAGCTCGATCCGGTAATAACTTTTCGAGTACTTAATTAACGATCGCACTTTTTTTTGCATTAATTGACAATGACGCCATGTCTTTGTTTATTGTACGATATTGACCGGGTGGCCCCTCCAATTGATCCCTGGGCAGAAAAACTAAATCTCTTCTTGGGGGCTTTTCAGATTTTGAAAAATATTAATTCGGACCCATTTTATAACGTTTTCTACGCGATTATCTTTTTTGACGCGACGTATACATATATTATTTTAGCGTTGCCGCTTCGAAATTGTCGGAATTGTAACTATAATATCTTGACTCCCATGGAAGCCATGCTGGAGGCATGCATTTTAAACATTTGCTGCATTTATTTTTTTTTAATGCTCCTACCCGAAACTCTTTTTTTTTATTTCTGCAATCTCCTCGTTGAATAGGAATGAAAAGCCTTTCAAATGAGTATCACAACCCTACTTACAATTTGAAATTTAGGGGTTGTAGCTGTCACCTGAAGGGGGTTGAATTTAGGGATAACATTTGTACATCGCAAGATGTCATTTTAGAATTAGAAATTGACGTGTCTCAGGATTTTCTAAAAAAAATGCATAATAATGGAGCTACTGAATTTATTCCATTTGGCTGTTCCACACTGCATGTACGTCGCGTCAAAAAAGGTAGTCGCGTAGAAAACGTTATAAAACTGGCCCCAATTAACATTTTTCAAATTGTCAAAAAAGTCTCGCAATCTTGAAGAGATTTATGATTTTTCTAGTCCAACCCGGTCAATATGGTACAATAAACAAAGAAATGGCGTCATTGAATTAAGGCTTAAAAAATTCGATCGTTAATTACTCCAGAAGTTAACAGATAAGGTGATTTTTTTTTGTAACATCATGCTACAAATAGCAGTCCGTCCAAGAAATTTCATGATCATAGTGGCCCGTAAAAAAATGTTGCAATGGTTTTCGATGTGTTTTTTGAGTAGAATACGATAAAAATATTTTCATAATTATTGGGGGTAGTATTCACCCTTATTTTGAGGATTGAAAGTTTAAAATAGAAATTTCGAAAAGTATGACACGATTTTTTTTTCATTTTTTTAATTTTCTTTTTTTTTGTATTTTCGATTAATTTTTAACTCATAAGGGGCGTCGACCAGGAACTGGCCCAAAAAATGGCCAAAAAAGGTGAAAAAGCGTGGTTTTAGCGTATTTTCTCATCCTGTGAGGTACTAAATGGCAAGTGAATAAATATCTTCCAAGGTTTTTGGGGTCGCTGATTACGAATCTAACGTCAGATTTTCAAAAAACAAAATGGCGGATCCAGTATGGTAGTCAACTTTTAAAAAATGGCTAAATTTTGAAATTTAAAAAATACCATCGTATTCTACGGGAAATTTTCTACATTAGATTCGTAATCAGCGACCCCAAAAACCTTGGAATATATTATTCACTTGCCATTTAGTACCTCACAGGATGAGAAAAAACGCTAAAACCACGTTTTTTCGCCTTTAGGCCGTTTTTTTGGGTCAGTTCCTGGTCGACGCCCATTATGAATAAAAAATTAATCGAAAGTACAAAAAAAAAAAGAAAGAATTAAAAAAAAATTGAATAGAAAATCGTTTCATACTTTTCGAAAGTTCGATTTTAAATTTTCAATCCTCAAAATAAGAGTGAAAACTCCCCCAATAATTTTGAAAATATTTTAATCGTATTCTACGCAAAAAAAAAAACACATCGAAAACCATTGCAACCTTCTTTTTAATTTTTCCATTTTTTTATTGAGAAATATTGAAATTTTAGTGTCTAAACGAAAATTTGTATTTTCTCACCCTCGCCATCCCTCTCCTTGTGGCTCAAAAAATCTAAAATTTTAGGGAAGTTAGTTTTTTTAGTAAGTACTATCGATTGTGATATGTTTCAAACAGAATTTTTTTTTTGCCCCCACTTGGTGGGCGTGAATGCCCCATATACTATCTAAAATATGCCAAGGAACGGAGACGTAAGCGGAAATGTGAACGTTACGGAGCATTAAGACGTTTTTTTTCACAAACTGTTAATTATAAAAAAATTAGCGGACGGTTCAGCTCTACGGACCCCGCGCATTGTGTTATACGCAAAAAGATACATAGGGAACCGTCAAAACTAGCCATATATCGTTCAAGAACACATGAAAATCTCTGCCTACTGGACTGTAGGGCAGAACGAGACGAAGAGGTGATCTGCATGGGAATAGCGCAACAGTCGAAGTGGCATAATTCAGCGAGATATGGCCCACATTTTTTAACATGCTTATACAGGATGGTACTTCATTATATGTACCAGGTGTTTCACTGTAAATGGAAAAATGTTAAATACGTAAAGTTTTTGGAAATATAGTTTTCATGTGTACAGGGAGTTTGCAGAACAGCATGAAAAATAAAAAAAGTATTTTTTTTTATTATGTAATATCCTGTATTTAAATTGATATAAAAAATCAATTGCATTACTAGAATTTCTGTATATTAATTGTGTAAGGTGACTGCAAAAAATCGAAACCGACAAATAAAAACCTCAGCACTATAACAAAAGTTACTTTAAAAATGGTAGAAAAATTGATTCATTCAACAAGAGCTGTACATAGAACAATAAATAAAATTTCCACATTAATCATGAATTTTGACCAGTGTCGCCTTGAGCTTTTGCTAGATCTGTGGCTTTGTTAGAGAGACAGGAAATGTGAATAGAAAGGAAAGCAATGGGACACATAAAGTTGAAGAAATGTGACCTGCATATGCACGCTTACCGTCTAAGCTTAGTTCAAGATGTTACCAAACGACTACATGTAGTAAATGCACTTGTTGGAGTGTTTTTTTTTTTGCGATTACAGCGCGATCTATCACGAATCAAAAAAAGATTCGGACAAAACCCACGTATTTTGTGGCGTAGAATTTGAATGTGTAATAAAAAATAGGGCTTTCCATTTGATATTTCAAAGTTGCTCTCCGCCCCACCCCAGGGGATGGGTGGAGTGACAGGTGGGGGGGGGGTCAAGTTTGGTATCATTGAATGTTCTCCTTTGAGACAAATTGAATTATAAGTAAGGTTTGTAAGAAAAAAATAGGGATTACAATAAAAAAAAGTGTGTGTTAGAAATAAAAAAAACAAGTGGGTAAAATAAAATATATAGAAAAATCACTCTCGAAAAATCATGTTTCGTGAACTGTATATTAGTGGCAACGCTTATTGGCAAAATTCGCCATCATCCTCAGTTCAAATCACGAAATCAACCAAATGCATCCTAATTTATGCGACTGCAATTTCACTTCGACGGAAGGCGACGTTCAAAAATATACGCTCGCACTCGAATTAGTCTTTCACACAATCCTCCTAACGAATCCGGAGAGTGAAGTTTTTCGATGCAAACGCACGCACTGGCGGCCCGATTGTTGAATAACAAGAGCCACAATGCCGTCTGAAAGGCTTCGTTATCGTCCTGAATGACATTTTTAGTGGCGGCACGGCGACAATGGACGGTTCGTTAATGTTAACAAGCGCTTGATTAACTCTTAACTATTCTACACGGGAAACTACCACAATGGCATGTGGCTGGTAGACACTAATAATTAATCCCATATTCGTTGGCTATTATGCCACGGCCAATAAGGTCACTAATCGTGAAAAAAGCCTCAATTACGCCATATTTGTCACTTGAATGGATATCTTTTGCGTTTCAGGTGGAAAAAGGCGAGTATCGAAAATATGGAATTATTCGGTTTGCGATGTGTTTCAGTGTCGCAATGTTACACAACGTGGCTGAGAAATAAAGGTAAATATTGAAATAAGCAGATGTGCATACAAAACGCTTTAAAAACTACGCCGGCAACCGGCACAAAGAAAATGTCATTTACGGTAAACTGCAACACCATTTGCAGTTTGCATTTTGAGTCGCTGAATCCGAATCTCCAGTTGGTTTAAACTAATCACGTCATAGTTCGCCCCTAACTTCAAAAATTGGTCAAAATCGTCCATTTCGCCATTTAAAAGGTTCAATCGACATTCATGGTCTAAAATAATGACTTATTGAGATTTTGTGTCATAATATACCACTTAGGGGTTAACAGAAACCCAAAGTTAACCCCACAACCTTATAACTCCGTACCCTTAATCTAAACCACATATTTCGAGGGTCGTGAGAAGACAAATTCATTAACATTATAGCCCTGAGGGGTTGACAGTCATAATCCTCAAACTCAATAACCATACCCTTGAATCCCATACCCCAAAACCCGACCCAATAGCACGACAGCTGCGTATACTCGTACAGAACTAGAAACGAAGTACATACCTCGCACGTCTTTTAGCACCTCAAACTCAGTCTCACCTCAATCTCGATAACCCCTTAGTCTGTACAGCTGTGAACAAAGGTTCTAACATCCAATAAACTTTAACCCCATTTTTTTCAAACCTAATAACTCAATAAAACATATTCAATTCTACTGTAACCATGTAGCTCTATGAATCAAGTTCATTTGAGTTTAGTTTAGACTTTATAACCCCATATTTTTCATAGATTTTTTTCCAACGTATTGACTTTACAACCAGATAATATTTTGTCTTCTAAGTTCCGTAGTCAAATTCTTAGGTGAACTTGTAGTTTAGTGCATTTTAGTATATGCTTGTGGTACATCATCTTAGTTTCAACAAAACTTTTCTTTTTTCCCTTCCCGGTATAAGATGAAAGTACAAGAAAATATGATAAAAAAATAATTAAACATCACCTAATAAACTATAAAAACATTATTGATTTTAAATGAGTTCGAAAAAAAAGGAAAAAGGAGTGGGAGCTTTGATTTAAAAAAAATATATTTTAAAATTTTAAAAAGTTATTAAATTATTACGTGCCTCGGAATTTTTCATAAATACTGGGTGTGTAAATTAAGCAATGAGACTGGCAACGTAGCGCCCGATATAGCAACACTGTGGAGACGGGACTTGAAAGGGCGGTAGGTTAACATGTAATGCACCTTCAGTACAAGTTTGAACTTGTTAGACGCATTTGTTTGTTCTTTGTGACTGTTTTCGTAAACCATTTTCTTGTGTATTTTAAAAATGAGTGACATTAATTTTGAGCAACTGTATAATATCAGGTTTTGCTTCAGACTGAGACACAGTGCAACGGATACTTTTGCAAAACTTCAACATACCTATGGAGACAGTGTCTTTTCAAGAGCCTAGGTTTTTCGGTGGTTTAAGGCATTCTCAGAAGAAAGAGAGTCGATTGAAGATGAACCACGTGGCGGAAGGCCTTCATCTTCAAGAACTGATGAAAATATCGATAGAACACGGGATATTGTGCGTTCAGATCGTTTGACGATAAAAATGATCGGGGACGAGTTAGTTAAATTTAAATCACACCACTGTTCATCAGATTTTGGCTAAAGAATTGGGGATGAGAAAAATCTACTCAAGAATGGTCCCAAAAAACTTTTCACGGGAACAAAAGGATATCGGAAGAGAAAGGTGTCTTGACTTATTTGAATCGATTGAAAATGATCCCCATTCTATGGAACGTCTCATTACTGGTGATGAGACTTGAGTGTTTGTGTACGACCCGTAAAAGGACGGTCAAAGCATGGAATGGCACAGTTCAAGCTCTCCAAGACCCAAATCAAATGCAAGTCGAAAATCAAATACATACTGATTTGCTTTTTTGATAGCTATTGTCCACAAAGAGTTGGTGCCTCCAGGCCAAACAGTAAATCAGCACTTTTACAGAGAGGTTCTTGAAGGGTCATGCGTGTGAGACAACACACAGAGAAAGCAACATCAAGAACAACTGTATGTTGCATCAGTAAACGAGGTTTTAGCCAGTAAAAACATCCCTGTGACACCTCGGCCTTCTTATTCGCCTGACTTGAGTTCTTGTGACTGTTTACTCTACCCGAGATTGAAAAATTACCTCAAGGGACGTCATTTTGGGACCATAGAGAATATTCAAACGGCTGTAACGGACCAGCTGAAGGCTATTCCAGTATATGGGTCCAGCCTTGAGACGAGAACCGTCTCCAGCGCTGTGTGGCTTCCCAAGGAAGTTATTTTGACGGAGGCAATACTGAATTGTAATTATATTCGAATAAATAAATTTTAAAAAAATCAGTCTCAGTACTTACTTTACACACCTCGTACACACAATAATAATTGGGATACTGAATTATTCCATTCCACTGTAGGTATATATGTCTAAAGTAAGTAAAAACAAACATTGGCCAAATGTATTTGTTGAATAGATATGTTTCCACCGTATAATGACAATGTTTAAAAAAAAACAATCAATAAATCAAACGCCCAGTGGTTTCTTTCAGACGCGATAACTTTACAAAAACGCATTTCGCGAGCGAACAAGCCGAGTTAACAGAACCGGCGTCCGTCCCCTAATTAACAGCGGGAGCGCGCCTCCCAAGGAAAACGAGCTCCGAACTTTTGTCTTGAATATCCTGATTATTATGACTGCGAACTTCCCGGTAGTTCTCTGATTGGTGCAGGGCTGTAGTGCGTCCCGCGGGGAGCGTTTTAATCAGTCTCGCGCCCCGCCGCCGATTGCCTGCGCCGCCACCTTGCGCCCCGCCGCCCTGGCCGCCGCACGCCACTGCAATAAATTAATGAACAGCCCGGCTCCGGCCTGGCGCGCTCCAAGCAATTCCGAATGTCGAACGAACGCATCGCACTTGATTGAATGCAACTACCAATCTAAAATTCAATCTTATATCTGGCCTTAAAGCTGGCAAAAAATGCGTGTATAAAGGTCAAGATAATGAAATGAGAATTTTCTACATCGTAAACTAACATGAGGGGAAGTATTATTGCTCTTTTCGATTCGATTCCATTTTTGGCTTCGAAGTAATTGAATGCCGGCGACGCTCCAAGATATAAATTCGGAAGGAGCAGTGCGGAGCGATTGCTAGTGTTAAAGTGATTGGGACTTGTCTTTCGATCGAAAATGAGCTTGTCAATTAGAAATATTACTCAGAAGTAATACGAGTATTATTCGAAATACTATTAACCGATATTGCTAAAAATTATCCATACGTTAGACGAATGATATCCATAGGGCGAATTCAGCACGTATGTCGAAGTTTATTCCACAGATTTTTGTAATATCGAATATATAATAGAATATTCACAATATGATAATGTAATGTATTTTATCAGATAAAAAAATTATTGTGGTTTCATTACTTATTTATTGGTAAATATTTAAAATAATGTTCTATAATGTATTAATGTATGCCTTTTTCATGGCATTAATTGCTAATAAATATTATTTGTTAAGAAAAACATAATAATTACTTATATTAAAAAAAAACGACATGAGGCAAAAAAATGTGGCAAATAAATTTAAAAAAGGTGATTTTTTAAAATTTAAAAACATTTTTTTCAATTTATTAGAAAAGTTTGAGGTTATGACGAAAAATAGTTAACACAAAATTGTAGATCTTTTTATTATCTACAACTTTTTATATTTAACTTTTGTTCATCCGAGCTATAAATGTTTTTTTATTAACGAAAAAACCGTTATTTGCGATCCTTTTTTTTTTTTTTTTTTTTTTTTTTTCACGTGTAGGCCTATATAAATTAATGTTTTAACAATAGTAATAATAAAGGTACCATATTTTGAAAACATGTTTTTTATGTAAAATTTGACAGAGAATACGATAAACATAAAAAAAACTTGCTACGAGGTGGGGGCCGTTGTTAAAAATTGATTTAAACAATTGAATTGTTAGTAATAATATGAATTTGATATTTTTTATCTAAAATATTTTTTCTCAAAAATTCAGTCCTTTAGTTTTAAAATGAAAAAAAGAAGTTTGTAGCTCAAATAGAACCGGGCTTATACGGAGTGTGAATAGAGAAATAATTTTTCTCTAACACTATTTATCTCTATTCTCTAACACTCTAACACTCTAACATTATTTAAAAAAAATCATCTTTAGTCTTATATGTATCAAAAAAAAAATCTTAGAGACCGGGCGTGACCGGGCGGGCTACTTTAAATAAAGCTTAAATAGTTCCTGTTCCAAAGTGAGGAGGGGTCACATCTCGCTCCTGATATTGTTACCAGAATCATAAAAAAGTCATAGGGACACAAATAAACCAGGTGGCCGGTGTGGTCACTTTACGAGTAAGACTTGGTTTAAATAATTATTGATCTCTGTCGAAAGCGACGAGATGCCCCACATTGTACAAGCCAGACATTATTAACAGAATTTTAGAGCTTTTAGAGCTTTCTCATCTAGCGACCTAAAAATTACATGATTTTCTTGATTTTTTTTTATAGAAGGAAGTAAGTAAACAACCTAGGGTTTTTCACACTTATTTAATGAGTCATAAAGTACAGGTAAAAAAAATGTATACAAAAATAATGACGTGGTAATTAGTTATTCGTTTGGTAATGTGACCGTCCGAAAAAAAGGTGTCCAACTGGTGGGAAAGGCAGCACTTGTAAAAATTATCTGAAATCAAAATTTCAAAAATATTTGTAAAATATATAATATTTGTGGGAATTTATACCAATAATATCAATAAAAAGTCCAAAATTATTAAAATGGCGGACATGCGAATTTTCGGTAGCGATTTATTTTTTCGCTCTTTTAAATTATTATAATAAAAAAGTTAATGGCAAAATGCATATTTTTATAGGTATAAGCTCCCATAAATTTAATTTACTTAAAACAATTGAAATCCATTGATTAGCCAGTTTCAAAAACATAGTTTCGAGTAAAACGCAAGATTTTTTTGAAAGTAAGACAGGCAAGCTTTCTAAACTTTTATAATCATAGTCAACATCCTGACATCTGATGGTACTTCAGGTAACTACACTTACCATAGAATCCATGATATAGACGCGTATTTCAGAAATCGTAAGATAAAATAGGGTCTACCGTGCAGTCTATGTTTGCGTAA
This sequence comes from Aromia moschata, assembly GCA_029963805.1. NCBI lineage: Eukaryota > Metazoa > Arthropoda > Insecta > Coleoptera > Cerambycidae > Aromia > Aromia moschata. The sequence continues at coordinate 139,987 of JAPWTK010000259.1, forward strand.
TTTTTCCTTAAAAGGTGGGTCATTATTATGCAATATTTTTTTTTATAAAAATTTTTACGATAAAATCGTTTTGGGAACATATTCTACACAAAATAAGGTACAAAAAAGACAAAAAAAAAACGATTTTTTTGGACGAGTTTCATGAGAACACCCCTTAATTGAAGAACAGTACTCTGTCAGTCAATCTAGATATTTTTCATTTATCGTTTTCCCTACCAACTTTTTGAAATTCATACTTAAACCACATCATGCTGGGGTTAAAGGTCCACTTTCTGAGAAAGTTGGGCATTCTACAGTTTTTAGGAGGGTGCTATATTGAGGCCAATATCTACAGTTACTTCCATGTAAAGTTTCATGTATAATATTAATCTTATTGTGGTCATAGCGAAAAATATAATGTTCCCTAAAAATTAATAAAGAATAAGGTCGCCAGATTTCCCACGGGTTGGTTTACTATTGGAGCAATAATCTTCAAATTTGAGTGAAGAATAACCTAAATATCGCCTATACTCAAAGTGTTCCATTACTATTCTCAGCGCCGTACCATATTTATACTTATGACATAACCTCACCTATACTATTTCTATAAAACCAGTCTAAAAACTTTTTGACTCCACTGTGTATATAGATAATGTCACCTAAGTCTCCTTAATTAAATCCATTGATCCCATCTGCATGAGCCCATTGAGACAGACACCGAATCGAGTTATGCTCAAGTTGTTTCCGGCCCGGCAAAGTCTTCATTACAAGGATCGTTCGGCGGATTCCTCCATAGTTCAATTTCCTGGATCACGTGAGACGTGTGGCGTAGGTGTGTTTGTTTACATTATCATTCCGCTCACGTATTCCATCAAAGCCGACGTTTAGACTTACCTGAACTATTTCGCTGCAGAAATTGATTCAAACCAATTGGTTGCCATTTATTGAAAATGTATATATATTGGAAGTTGCGGAGTTTACTACACGAGAAATAAATTTGTCGAGAAAATAGAGCGTTCAAAGTGGTCATATAAAGGATTTTATTCGCGTGTATCTATTTACTTTCTAATTGTATCTATTAAAATAATTATGTTTCTTTTTCGATATCATAAATTCGATATAACATGTAGCAACAAATCATCAATCATATTTATTCTAAAAAAGCTCACTTATTAACATACATATATATTAATTATGATACAGGGTGTCCCGAGATGGAATTAACGATAGATGCAAAGAACAAAAAATACTGTAGTTTAAAGTCCTTGTGGGAATTAATACAAAGTTGTTTTTGCTTTATTTTTTGTTTTCAAAATGACAGCCTATGACACAGCTACCAAAAGATGTTATTAAGGAAAATCACATAATCACTTACAATTGTTAGGATATATGCATGTGCGTCAAATTTTAGAACCATCGGGCTACTTTGGCTCTCTGCTCAAGCCAAAATGCAGCCACAGTTATTCTATTTTGACAAATGTAATAAATAAGTCTGTCAAGAAATGGATCTAAACCCCATAGACAAACTTTGTTATGTCAAATTTCCCAAAAAAAGAGATTTAGTATCAACAAATAGAGTATCATTATCACATTTTGTTCTCAGTTGTCTTAAAACTGAACTAGAATTATAATCTGAAATTTAATGCTTAATGGGTATCTTAACAGACGGAAAACAGTGTGTCAACCTATCGTCATGGGGTAGACGGTAGTAGGAAAGTTTTAGTAGAAGAATATAATATCTAAAATAAATGATGACTGGAAGTGGGCGTAGCCTGACACATCGCCGGGCGGAGGCAAGAGGCTCCGAATCATAATACCAACGAGCCACAAATAGTAATATTACTCTTTAATTAGCCTATGACCGACATTATTCCAACATCTCTTGTTAGACGATTACAGTTTTCTTACAAATGATCAGGTGTTAACCTAACGAGTTTTACATTTAAACCGACGAAATATACGTGTCTGAGTTACCAAAAACGGGCATTTTGGGAACAGGTATTTGATCAAGTATACCCTTAGAACAGGAACACATCTAACTTGTCGCAAAATTCTGAATATCTCGACGTAGCGAAAGAATTTAACCACTTCGGCAGGCAAAAGCTGGGTCATAAACTATGACCCTAGGTTTTAACTGAGTTACAACTTATGACCCAGCTTTGCCTGCCCATGTGGTGAGACTCTTTCCCTGTGTTGAGGAATCCATAGTTTTACGATAAGAGGTATGATGTGTTGCTGTTCCGAGGGCATAACTGTTCCAAATACCTGTTCTGTCGTATTGTCGAGCACGTTCTACGAAAGTCTACATGCGCAAAACATTACGCACAAATCAAACCTAAATTTCTCTTTCCCAACAGTACCAGCAATATTTTGTTGATGGATATTCGAATCTAAATGTCTTTCACTCGGTGTCTACGAAATATATATCGACGATTGCATAATACATAAAATATATGATCCGTCATATTGTAAAATCCTCTTCATTTTCATTGATCATTTTCAATATATCCACAAATGGTAACGACTATGCCCTTATTGCAAAAATCCATACAAAATCAGATATTATGTAAATACACTACACGAACTCTAAAAGAAATACTTTGTTCATTTATATTAATATACAATATGTGTAAAGCCGACATCGGCCGATTGTGAAAAAGGGCGTCGTCTCACTTCTGTTTGTCCTTTTTATAACTGGCCGATGTCGACTTTACACGCATGGTACATTTATACACATACATTTTGTAATAATACACATTTAATGGAAATGCAAAAAGCAAAAGACGGCTTTTTATATTTTAATATTTCGGTTTTCTAAAGTTTTGCTTTGAAAAACTTTATTGTTGGGAAGTGTTTTTGATGTTGCAAAAGATATTTCGAACTATGCAATGAAGGACACCTTCACCACATCTTCTCTGAAAATAACATTTTTTTTATTATTAAAACGGCCTCTTTATTTAAAAAATAAAATTAAATGTAATTTGAAAGTGTATGTAAACTAAGATTTTAATTCATGTTTCTACTTTATTAGACGGATGTGAGATACAAAAAAAAATAGAACAAATCATTGAAACAAAAATTGGCCATCATTTACCCCTTTTGTAGCATAAACTGTGTGTCGTTTTAATACAATCCTGTCCTTCAGCCAAATATGCAAATCGGAGTGCCAATAGAAAAGTTTTTTAGAAACGTACACTTTCCTCATTCAATTAAATGAGACAAAAGTAAAGTTTTCAAATTTACTAGAATAGTTTTATTACCAGACATTGTTATATCAGTAAAACTTTAATCCACTTTTGAATTTAATTTCGCTTCTAATTTGAAGCGACGCGTTTCATTACTTATAGTATGGAGACGACAAAAGTGACACAGTACATCTGTTGTAAATAGTAATTACACACTTTGGCGTCTTATTTAACGTTGCAGCGTATGTTGAAGTACAGAACAGATGTATAAAGGAATCTTTGTGAAATATAAGATCTAATGAGAATGATTGTTGATCGTTCTCCTTAAAAATTTGTTGACTACCAACAGCAATAAATTGGCCATGAAATCGATACTTCAATAAAAAATTATCAATAGGTAATCACCCTGATACAAGCACAATGTCAGTATAGTTTAACAGCATCAGTAGTGAGAGCTGCAAGCAATACGGTATACCATGATAATTAATAATAATCAGTTGATAGTTTATTTACGTGGAACACTATTGATATTTATTACGTATTTGTAAACCACAAAGTGAGCACTTACTCTTCCGAATACTGGCTGACCTTTTTTGATCTCAGCCTGACCAATTTACTTACCTAAAATATTGTAGCTGAGATGCTGACTTGACAATAATTCACCATGATTCTTCGTCGTTTTATCTGTGCTGTGAGCAACTGAATTTATTTTAACCTACTTTTAAACAAATGTTATAGAAAAAAAAATATTGCTTTGTTTTTAAACAAAAGTTGTGGAAAAAAAACAACCTTTGTTCTTTAAGTGTCTTTAAGCACAGAACACGGCAGGGAATTATGAATCCATGATTCATGAAAGTTATCTATGCCATAGAACATATTACGTTTTTTAGATCTTTTGCGAAACTCATACAAACGATTCAGGGAGTTTTAAGCCGCTGACTGTCAGAAAAGGCTAACTACTAACACATAGCGGTCAGCGGCTGAGCGTCCCTGAATGCGCCCATTGTTAGTTAACTTCACATGAAAGAAAGTCACATTCTTAAGATTTATTAGTAATGTTAATGTCTTTGATTTATGTCTTAGTAGATTAATTATTGGGGTGGAGGACAGCACAAAGTAGACAAGTTTATATTTTTTTAAAATGCCGTTTCGACATTTTATTGACATCTTATTCAAGGCTATTTAAGTCGAACAACTTGCATAGTATGCTTTTTGATTAATTTTGATTAATAATTATTTGGGAATGTATATGCCCGAGACAGTATTTACTTAGATCATAATCAAAAAAGCATACTATGCAAGTATTCGACTTAAATAGCCTTGAAAAAGACGTCAATAAAACGTCGAAACGTCGGCATTAAAAAATATATAAACTTATCTACTTTGTGTTGTCCTCCACCCCAGTAATTATCTACCAAGATTCTTAAGATTTCGTATAGAGAACCATGGTTTGCACCTAAGTTCGTATGCAGTAATGATAGGAAATTGTCTACAAATTTTTTTATAAGAATAATCAATGGTTTTTGGCAAATGTTCTCATATAATAAACTGTATTTAAATAATAAATATTTTGTATTTTTTAGAACATTGCTGGTGCTAGTAACCTATATTACTCTAAGAGTAATCTGATTACACGCCTAGAATAACTCCTCAAAACAGCATTTGGAGATGACAAATCAAGAAAGGCAGTCTACATAGTATCCTCTGAAATGAGTAGGTTCGATTTGGTTTGGTTTAAGTTGGCCCCAATACTGCAGGCTGTTGGCTTATTCTGTCACTAACCGAACTTCATTATACGAATAAGTAAGTTGCCTTTATATGTTTCAACAGCCTTCACTAAGTTTTCACTCGGGAAAGCCTCAATATTATGTGTGGCCCCCATGAGGTAGTATCCTCAGCCTGCTAATGCTTCACAGTCGAAAAAGATAAGAAGGGTTGATTGATCCTCCTCATTACAGTTCGTCATCATATGTTTTTTAGGGTACAGTGTACAATTAGTAGTGCTGTAATCCGTCTGACCTGATTCCTATTTAACCATTGGAGATCAGCAGTCAGTACTTTCACCAAAGTTTTGGTGTGGCTCCGTATTGCCTTGGAATGTATTAGGCAGTGAATTAGGTGTTATGTCTCAAGATTCAGCCCCACTTGTCACTCAGCTTCTCACCAAGGTCTTTGCCAAAAACAGGTTCTAGTCTTGTGAATTCGTATTCAGATCCCTTCCTTACTAGGAGGTCTGCTTTTTCATTGCCCTGAATTCAATTTTATCCTGATACCTATAGGTATTGTATTTAAAAAACTGAATGGTTTTTATATGCGTCAGGATTAAACTTATAAATGCATAATTTTGAATTCACAATGGTTCTACAAAAACGTTTTAACAAGAACACAAATTCTTTAACGGTGATGTAAAACTCAATAATTTTATTTAACTTTATTAAAAAATATCAATTGATTTTAGCAGCGTTCATGGTTGCCTTGATCTGCAGAGAAATCTAATTTGAAGTCCACAGGTCATTATTTAAACATGTTTTCATTATTTAAACTGAAACTTGTCATAGGACAGCTGAAATGTCCAAGATATATTATTCTTGAAGAAAATACGATATCATCGATATGTCGACAAATGTAACGCTTGCATTTGGTTTGAATCGACTGTAATGAAGGTAATATATTAACAATTTAGGTGAGCTATAGATGCAGCAGATGTAATACTAATCTCCAATAAATAAAATTATGTATTATACAGCTCCACAAAAAAAAATGAAAAAAATTAATGATAAGGTGTGACTATGTTTACTATACGTTTCTGACGTCGCTGAATCCGAATCCGAGGTCCATTTAACCCCATGTAATTAAGATTTTCCATAACCTCAAAATTTAGACCAAAAACCCTTGTTACCCCTTGAATTTTAAACCACATAGCTCCATAATACCAAAATCCCCAAAAACCATAAGCCCTTACCCAATAACTTAATAAACCAATAACCCCATAACCTCAAAATGAAAGCAGCAAAGTCCACAATACGCTTCATATTACCGAGGTTAAGGCTACATAGGTAGTCGACCGTACATAATGAAATGCAATTAAATAAATCTCCAAAAACCCTAAGTCCTGAACCCCCAACCCCTCAACCCAATAACCCAATAACCCTACAACCTCAAGATAAACGTGGCAAAGTTCACAATACTCTTTTTATTTCCGTGTGCTACATAAGTTCTTTGACAGGGAATAACACAGCTCAAAAAAAGAAATCCTGGTCGATGATCTAATGAGTAACAAAATATTCTCTTAGGTTTGGTTAGGTTTTTGGACCATAACTGCAATGATCTCATTAACAGGCGGATATGTATGGAAACGGTCGATTATCTCCTAAAGTAAGGTAGCTAGCGAAAATGTTAAGACACAAACGTTTTAGGGTTTTTTAAAATCTATCACAATAAAGAAAAATTAAGTATACAAGACTCAAAGTTGACGAAACAAAGTTGCTTTTTATTGAATGGAACACCCTGTATATTATTCCATATTTCAATTTTCTCAAAATTATAAACAAAATCATATAGCACATCGAATCCTAAATTTAACTGTTTTTCGAGATATCGTATTTTGAAAAATCATTTTCTTATAAAGTATACAAAAATATTTTAGTTTATTAAGTTTATAGTCCATCAAGTTACCTTTGAAGGTTTCTAGCTCCATAACAACCCGCTTGTTCTTTTGTCTAACAGTGATGATTTTGACAACACTGTCAAAAACATTTAGTGTAAATTATTTTGCGCAAAAATGCACGTTTAATGAAATCGAGCGTATTGAAATTTTAATGATCATAGGATATGGTGATAGAAGACGAAGTTTTGACCAAGTAGTGGTTATTTTTAATGAATTGCATCCCGATCGGGAACCTCTTTCTAAATCAACCGTTTCAAAAACATTGCAGCGTTTTCATGAAACTGGAGGTGTCAAAGATCGACCAAAAAGTGAAGACCAGTAAGCGTACAAACGAAGAAAATTCTTTGAATGCCATGTTAGATGTGGAAAATCCAATAAATTGACGCAACAGAGGGCTAAATCATAACATGAGTCGATATTCCATTCAAAAAATTTGCAAACGTGAAAAATTCCATCCATATAAAATTCATATGTTACAAGAGTTGAGTGAAGACGATTTTGACCGTAATCGAGTTCTCGAAGTTATTATGGATAAATTAAACGAAAATGTCAACTTTGTCAACCACATATTGTTTTCTGACGAATCTACATTTTGTTTAAACGGCACGTAAACCGACACAACTGTAGGTATTGGTCAGACCAAAATCCACATTGATGGAGGAAGTTCACACCCAACGACCACAAAAAGTAAATGTTTGTTTGGCATTTGTATTTCCGTTTATAAAAGTAATTTTATAAACGGAAATTTGACCTCTGAACGATATTTATTACTTTTGCAAGAGCGTATTATTCCAGAGCTTAGACGATTATTCCCGAACAATAACAATCCCAATTTACCGGCAGAACAAATATGGTTTCAACAAGATGGACTCCTCCACATTTTGGACGTTTGGTACGGGTATATCTAGATGAAACCTTTCCTGATAAATGGATTGGACGCAGGGGGCAATTGAATGGCCAGCTAGGTCTCCCGATATGACCCCACTTGACTTTTTTCTGTGGGGTCACATAAAAAATGTAGTCTACAAAAATAGGCCGCAAAATATCGAAGAGTTGCAAGAAAGGATAAGGCATGAAATTTCCACCATTCCTCCTAACACACTTTTAGATTCACTATAAAATTTTGTTCAACGAATTCATTACTGTCAGGAGGTAAATGGTGCACTTTGAGCACCTTATAATAAAATAGAATTCCAAAAAAATTATTTGTTGTTTATTAAAACTTGTTTTCTCTTTTTTTTTTCTGGCATAACTATTGTTTTCATAAAATTTGAAAATATCCAGGACATTCATTAAAAAATACATTTTTTCGTTTCATGCATTTTTATCAACCCTGAACAATTATGCTTTTTTTATTTTCTGTAAAAAAATAATAATTAAAATTTAATCATCCATATCTTCCACCTTGTGTAATTTTCATAATAAATATCCATCATTTCGGGCTTTTCCTTTAATAAATTTGAGAATAGTAAAAAGTTATTTTCAAAATTCGATATCTCGAAAAACGGTTAAATTTTAGGTAACGATGTGCCATATGAATTTTGTTTAGAATTTCGAGAATAATTGAAATGTGGAATAATATACAGAGTATTCCATTAAGGAAAAAGCAACTTTGTTTCGTCATGACTTTTTGACTGATCCTGTATACTTAATTTTTCTTTATTGTGATAGATTTTAAAAACCCTAAAACTTTTGTGTCTTAATATTTTCCGCTAGCTATCTTAATTTAGGAGGTAATCGACCGTTTCCATATATATCAGCGACCCCTGTATATAAGGTCGAGGATCTTTTTGGATAATGGCCTACGTTTAGCCGAACTCAGGAACGACGATGGGGACGTAGTAGTAGGCTTCGTTCGCTTTGGGGTGCTTTTTTTAAAATGAGTTCCCCTTGCCCCACACTATTCGGGGTGTTTTTTTATAGTTTGATTTTTAAATATACTTTTATTGATTTCTATAGATGATTTTCAGCAGGGAGGGCTATGGAGTTTAAAATTCAAGGGGTAATACGGGTTTCTGGTCTACATTTTGAGGTTATGGGCTTACTGGTTTATTAAGTTATTGGGTTAAGGGGTTGGGGGTTAAGGGTTTTGGGTTTTTGGGGATTTTGGTATGATGGAGCTATGGGGTTTAACATTCAAAGGGTAAAAAGGGTTTTTGTTCTAAATTTTGAGGTTATGGAAAATCTTGACGACATGGGTTAAATGGACCTCGGATTCGGATTCAGCGACCTCAAAAACATATAGTAAACATAGTCAGAGCTCATCATTAATTTTTTAATTTTTTTTGTGGAGCTGTGTTATTATCAACCTTAGTTGCTATTTTTTATCAATATAACGTTAACAAATTATGAACGTTTTCCAGGAAACTCCGATCATAAAAGCGATTTCGTCAATCATGTTGGCATCACTTTATTAAAGAGCTTCAATTATATCATCTCCTACTAGCAAAACGATGTATTCAGAATATCGAAGATTGCGATTTTATTTACGATTAGACGACGTTTTTCATTTACGTTCCAAAATAATTTTCAATTAGGAATTTTTTACGAAAATTAGACGTGGACTTTAAATAAAAAGTCACTTTAATATAGCAGCCAATCTGTGCCTCCAAGGGTAGGTCAGGAGCAAACGTCATGGTGTTAAATCGATCGGAATACGCGAGATTAATTAAACTTTTTAATTACCGGAGGTTTATACATATCTGTACAGTATAAACAAATCAATTCGTTTGTATTAATTTAATTAAAAACAAAACTACCGCTTTCGTATTGACAGTTTAATATTCGGTGGGATTTTTACTTTGTTAGAATTCATCCAATAAAAACGGCGAGTTTCAGTTTACATTCTCTGGCAGACTTTAATCTTTTTGAAGGTAGTTAAATTATATTTATGTTTTGTACCAAGTTATTTATTTATTTATTCGTATTTGTACATATTCTTGTGTTCTGAACTTCGGTATCGTCCATTTTACTTTTTTTTTCAACGTAGTTTGTAGCAACTTTTAGACCATAAAAAACTTATGGAAAATATATATCTAAATAGTAACATCAAGTTACATCTTGCTATTAATTTCGATCAAAAGTGATGTCGTAATATTAGATATTAATTTTTCGTTGTATGCAGATGATATGACTGTCCCACTCTTCAAAGGGTTTCTTCCAAAGCTTTCAATAGTTTAATAGACTGTCCTTTAATAATTGATAGTATTTCCTGTATAAACACAATGCGTGCAAGTACATATTATATAAGACAACAGCTGTCATAACTCTGATATCTTCAACTGAAGTGTAATTATATTTTCCATGTAGTGGAAAATCGAACGCTTTTTTAGAAGTCATAAGCAAATAAAAAAAACATATAACTGAAAAACAATTAAAGATAAGATAATGGTAATAAAGATCGATGCAAAAAATGAGTTCTACATCAAAATGTAAAATAAAACTACAGGGTCGCAGTATTTAAAAAGTTAGAGTTCTCATAAAAGCACAGTTGTAAAGCTGTAGCATTGTATTATTCACTGATGATTTATTTTCTAAAATGATCGCTACAGATGATATCAAATATCATGGTAACTAATTAAAAAAAGCAGATGACGTTTTCTAGCATTTTCTTCCAAGCTTCATTTGATGTTTTTTACTTTGCTATAATAGTTCCAATAATCACCCTCTAACATATGATGTGGGTATGGGTGACTCCAATATGAAAATATGAAAAGCCATTGTCACCCCCCTCTGACTATAAGTAACATTGCCAGGTATTGTATATCTACTAAATGTTTACGCAAGTTTGGAATTTTAATTTAAAGCAAGTTAAGTTAACAATTTTCAGGGAAAAATGTCAATTTTAATGTGTTCCGGTTAGTGTTTATTCCAAGTGTTATAACTAATCAGTAATCAGTTTGATTGATGCAAAATGATTATCTGTCAAGTGGTACTAAATGAAGTTACTGGTACATCTGAATCTGCATAAATAATTCATATTTCTGTAATTGTTCGCAGATTCTTAACTACCAGTTTAAATGCAGCATCAACTAATTATTTGTGTGAAAACCTGTAGTGTAACTTGTTTAACTTCGAGGTTAATTGGCATTCCATTTATTTCAGAGTGATTTGTAAAGGTATCGTTTGTCCCGTTAGCAAAATAACCGTAGATAAATTGAGAACGAAAAATGTATATTCCTGTTCTGTAAAGTAAAAAAAAAAAACTGCGCAACAACATTCTACCTTATCTATCGTAGTTCTTCGTACACATTGACGGGTACTGTTTTTATTTTAAAAGTATAAACTGACGAATACTATACAGGGTGAGTCTGTTAGGTATCACTCCCCCTCCTCCCAAAAAATTGATATTTTCAGGGATGAAACTATCTAGTTTCTAGTAAGTAATCTTGTAGTATTTTAAATCTTAAAATAATACAAATTTACACAACCAAAATTAATTTGTTACTGATTAATTTGTTACAGCTGTAGACTCTCATAAATTAACTGGATAGGCAGTGGGACGTAAGTGTGGGGGATTTGAATGTCCACCATTTTGTAAGACAGAAATGAGACCCAATTGCAGCAGACCAGTTTGTGTATGATCACAAATCGGCAGGTATTTTGTGATATTAACAAATAATTGTGATCGTTATAATGAATGTAAAAATTATGTATAACTTATTTATAGTGTATTAGAATTGTTTTATTTTCTATTAAGCATTCAGAGATTTTTTATTTTGAAGAAATATCGGTACAAAAAAGAAATTTACAAAAAAGTACATTTTAGAAATTATTTAAAAAACAGAGAACAGAAAAAAAATTCCGCCAAAATATGCGGAGTGAGGACTATTCTACTGCCTGTCCAGACAGCATACCGATCAGTAAATAATACTGAACTTACTTAGTTAATTAGTTAGTTTACATTTATTTATTAAAAAAAAAATAGGCCTATAATAGCGTCGAACAATGTCAAAAAATAGAAAAAGGACAAAACACGGACAGCACAGTTACACTGAATAAGTCATTACATATTACAAATTTAAAATAAAAAAAAAGTTAGAGGTATTCTACACTTGACACATACATATGTATATAAATATTCATACTAATAAAATCAATTAATATGAAATTGAAAAGATTAATAATAAATTAATACGAATAAAAATTAGTTTTAAAAATTACAAATTAAAAATAATATGTCTGATTACAAGCTAGTCATCAAAAACTCACACAAAGTTAATGTGTAATAATAATAATGTCACTTACACAAAGTTAATGTGTAATATATCTTTTCTATTAAAATATGTCGTAATTTGTTTTTTAAGACTTGTATAGGAAGAACTCTGGTGTTGTGAGGTAGCTTGTTGTAAATACCTATAATACATATATATGGCACATTTTTTTACATATGAAAAATTTGGTACATCTGTCGACAAGTGCATTCGATTTTTAGTGGAATATAGGAGGTGTGTAAATTACCTGGCAACGTAGCACCCGACACTGCGGAGACGGAATTGAGAAGGGCGGTAAGTTAGCATGTAATGCACCTTCAATAAGTTTGAACTTGTTAGAGTTGTTACACAGCGCAAAGGATACTTTTGCAAAACTTCAACACGCTTACGGAGACAGTGTTTTTTCAAGAGCCCAGGTTTTTCGGTGGATTAAGGCATTCTCAGAAGGAAGAGAGTCAATTGAAGATGAACCACGCCGCGGAAGGCCTTCATCTTCAAGAACCGATAAAAATGTGGATAGAATACGGGATCTTGTTCGTTTAAATCGTCTGCCGGTTGACGACAAGAATGATCGGAGAAGAGTTAAAATTAAATCACACCACTGTTCATCAGATTTTGACTAACGAATTGAGGATGAGAAAAATCTGCGCAAAAATGTTTCCAAAAAAATTAAATAGCTCACGAAGCTACGCACGTGAGGCCATGGAACATTCTGTGTCTTTATTATGAAAGAGGACCCAGAAAGATGACCCAAGAGGTAAACCATCAAGACCCATGACGTCATGCGTCACCTACATGATGCTCGATAGAGTTTTTCCCTACTCTAGATTTTGCCCCTTCAGGTTAGGCAAACCATCTTTACCAAGCGTGACGTGACGCAAAACCATGACGCAGATCGCAATATTTTCCAGGGGCAATCCCATACTAAAGACATAGAATGTCAAAACCTTTCGCAGGAACAAAAGGACATCAGGAGAGAAAGGGGTCTTGACTTTTTGGAATTGACTGAAAATGATCCCCATTTTCAATCGTTTTCAATTGAACGTGTCACTACTGGTGATGAGAGTTGGGTGTTTGAGTTCGTCCCGGAAACCAAGCGCCAAAGCATGGAATGGCACACTTCAAGCTCTCCAAGATCCAAAAAACCAAGAATCAGCAAGTCGAAGATCAAATGCATACTGATTTGCTTTTTTAATAGCCAGGGAATTGTCTACAAAGAGGTTTTGCCTCCAGGCCAAACAGTAAATCAACACTTTTACAGAAAGGTTCTTGAAAAACTTCGAAAAAGGGTTATGTCATCAGACCAAACATCAAGACATCTGTTGCATCACGACAATGCGCCTTGTCACACAACCATTTCAGTAAAAGAGTTTTTAGCCAGTAAAAAAATTCATGTGGCTCCTCAGCCTCCTTAATCGCCTGACTTGAGTCCTTCTGACTTTTTTCTCTTCCCGAGATTTTTGGACCATAGAAAACATTCAAATGGCTGTAACCGACTACCTGAAGGTATTCCAGTATATGAGTTCCAGCACTGCTATGAGGAATGAAAGAACAGTCTCCAACCCTGTCTCGCTTCCCAAGGAAGTTATTTTGAAGGAGACAATACTAAATTGTAATTATATTCGAATAAAAAAATTTAAAAAAAACCAGTCTCAATGCTTAATTTACACACCTCGTGTGTGATTTCTTGTGTGGTTTTCGACAACAAATTATGTTTTATTACAAATATTATTGATTCATATTTATAGAGGCTAACCAAAGTAAGAATCTTATTTGTAAAATCAAATTTCTCTTTACATGACTCAGTTTCCTTCATATTCAAGATATTCCTAAGACCTTTTTTAGTAAAACAATGACTCTATTTGCATCGAAGTTGTTTCCCCAAAAGAAAACGTCATATCTAATTTTTGATTATAATACCATCAACAGAGTTTATAACACGATTTTAAAATTGACTTCGAGAAAAAAAGCAATTATAATTATTGAGTTTTCCTTGCAACTCAAAAAATCTATTTCCTGGTAACTAAATCTTCTACAAGTGTCTTTTTTTATGATCGAATTTTTGTTCATTATTTCTTAAAAAAGGCATAACTGAAATAGAAAATTTCATTTGGTAATCCTGTACATTTTTTTCATTTTTTTTTAAATCTCAGATGTTAACGCCTATTTGCGTTCTTGTCATCGAAATATTTGCGGCTTTCGTCACACGACCAACAGGCAATCGATACGTAGCGCGCGTTAACTGACACAGGTTCATTTCCTGCCCGTTTACTAGTGGCAATTTCGCCGACTGTCACTTAAAACCCAATTCCAATTTAGGGTCTCATAAGACGGTCAGCTCGGCCTTCAATTATAAAAGTCGTTGAGTGACACCTCGGAGCCCGCGTTATCCCGCTCTATTTTCGTACGTATTATGAGACGAACAAATGCTATCTGTATCCATGGCCGCCCTTTCTCGCTTACGCTCCATACCCCTCTCTCGCTCTCTCGATTCCAGTCGAGGGGGAAGCGCGCCCCCCGAAGTTTTTCCGATTACTGATGGACGAGATAAGAGCGGATCGGCTTCCAGTTTTTGAATCGAAACGCCGAAATTGAATAAGTGAATCGAGAGGCGGAGATGGCGAAGAGGTGAAATATTACTTGGACGAGATTCGGGCCTCGCCTAATCATAAATGTATTGGCTTTCGTTCGTAGCGCCGCGGGGAACCTCATTAGTTGTGTGTCATTTTTTTAATAAACACCCGGATTATGTTCGACGCCGACGCCGAGCAGAATTAATCGTCATCGAGAACTAAAACGTGCATTGGTAATGCATATACAGGGTATACCATTAATTTCTCCAATTTTATTGACATTGCGTTGCTGAAGGTCTTCAATATCACCAAAGAGTTTAAAAAATTGAAATTTTTAGATAAGGCAAAATCTAGATAAAAAATCACGGGGTCAAATCACAAAAGCTAGTGGCGAATATGATCTGCGTGTTCAAACAAATCTTCAAAAAATTTGCCTATATATTAATTGTTTCTCTAGCAATATGCGTAACGTTTTTGCAATTCATCATCATGCAACATTTGTACAAAAGATGTTAAGATGTCTAAATGGTACTTCTCTGCATTCGGTGTTCCGTTAAAAAAAAAGTCCATCAATCCTCCTTCTGCTCACAGCTGCCTACACTCCAATTTTGTGTGAGTGTAGTGGAGTTTCAATATAAAAGTGAGGATTGCCTGTACTTCAAAGTCTCATATTCTGAAAGTTGACATACCCTGAAAGTTAAAGAACCAAGTCTCATCATTAAAAACAGAACTGTAATCGTAGAAGATCATACGCTCTGAGAATTTCATGTGTGGACTAGAATGGATGGATGAAGCTCCTAATCATCTTTGAAAATTTGTTGACACGTATAGTAAGATTCACTTCATTATCACTTGCCTAACCATTTTAACGTTTTCTTCATTCCTTGCTCTGGTTTTGCCGCTTCCTTGTTTTCGACTGAGTTTGCCTATAAAATTTAGGATATGATTTACTGACCGACTAAAATGGTAGAAATGAATAACTGTGTTTGGAAAATCTTCCCTGAAGTCCTCATATGCACCTCTCATTGCATATATTTAGCTTCCATTGATTCTACAGCCATTTCTAAAATAAATTCGACAAGTCTTAGTTGACAAGACGATTACTCTCTACTTATATTTTTATGGGGCTCACTTTTAAATTATTATTACACCAGCCTGCTGAAGCCTCTGGCTGATCCTTTTCGGTATAATGTCTCCTAGACAGAAGCCCACGCACTGGTGCTAATGACTTTGACCTTGAACCTGATTTTTAAGGTTATTTCAAGGTCAAAGTGGTTTTTAAACGGGAACACCAGCTTTTGACCCCAAATTTTAAAAGATCGGGAAATTTTTCATCCTAAATGGTACTTGTCAACAAGGTCAAATTGTTAAATAACGAGAGCTAGCCCCTCATTATTTAACAATTTTCGAAAATTTGACCTTCATTCGACCTTGCCATGACTTTGTTGATAACTACTATTTTAGAAGTAAAATTTCCGTTTCTTTTCAAATCCGGGGTCAAAAGCATATGTTCCCATTTAAAAAACCACTTTGACCTTGAAATAACTTTGAAAATCAGGGTCAAGGTCAAAGTCATTAGCACTTTTGTCTAAACGTTTTTTTCGTATCTAGCTTTGATTCTGAGAAATTCCGGTGGGGGAGATTAAAATGGCCCATCCTATATATTTGCTCACACTTTTTAATTTTTCCGGCCAATGTCTCTTTACACCCATTTTGATGCGCAACATCTTTGTGAAACCGAGATTTAGTAAAGCATAAGGACTACACAATGTACTTACTTTGAAACCGTCCGAGGTAAAATATGTTTTACCTTGGACATGATATCTAACGTTCATCGTATTTTACTGTGTTCAAGGTATAATATTGTATCATATAATAGAAAATAAACATTAAAAAAATGTATGGTTTGGAATTGAGTACTAAACATAGGCGGTAAGAGCCAAATAAACATTAAATCAATAAAAAATTAACTACTGTCAGTTATAATTCTGATCAAATATGTATGTGTAAAAAAAGGTGCAAATATACTTACTTTTTTAAGGGTAACATTTTTAAAAGTCTCCAACATACTTAGGCTTATTAACATACAATTGAAACTAAGTTGACAAGACCCACCTGGTGGTTAGTGTAAGGACTACTAGCACGAAATTGGATAAAGATCCGTGAGGTGTCAGTTGTTCAACATGTCAGAGGTACAACGATGTCAAATGTACAACAGGTTCCCCTACTCGAAAACTTACTTCAACTTGAATTATAAACTTACTTGAAAATTGCATTATTGTGTGATGAATGCAATCCTCGTATATTTTTATGTAATTCAACATCTACCGTGACATGCAGCTGGAGAAGTATATGTTTTGAAATCATATATGTTTTTTACTCTTGTCGTATAAACAAATTACTTATTTATATGACTATCAGCAAAAGTAAAATATAATTTATAACTTTCTTGGTGTACATACTTAACTTATTAAGGTTTATTATTTTTCTTACGAAACGTAAATAACACTACCCAACTGTCACTCACCGATTTAAATGAAACTTTGCACACTCATAGAATACTAAAGAATATTGAACCCCTGTTTTTTTTTTCTTCCGGAATATGCTTTTTAGGGGTATAAACCACCCCTAAAAAGGTGGTAAAAGCAAGAATCGCCGTAAATGATATTAAAAAATCAAAATATGTTACAACATAAAATTTAATATGATTTATAATGTAAGAATTACTAAGAATTTATGTACTGAAGTACATAAAAAAAATGTATTTCCAAAATCCCAAGTGGCTTGCACTTCTTTTCTTGGGGATGTCTGCGGCCTGCAAAAGAACTTTTGCAAATCTTGCCGTACTACAAATACTCAAATTGCATATTAAAATAAATTACATTCTCTAAGAGAAGTACACAAAATTATTCAAAAATATTAATTTAAAGAAAAAAAAATTGGAACTCTGCCATTTTTTTTTAAAAATTAATATTTTTGAATAATTTTGTGTACTTCTCTAGTATTCTATTTATATCTCTAGTATATATATATTTATTTTAATAAGCAATTTGAGTATTTGTTGTACCGCAAGATTTACAAAAGTTCTTTCGCAGGCCGCAGATGTCCCCAAGAAAATAAGTGCAAGCCGCTTAAAAGGTTAAAGACCCCTCTGGAAATTTTTTTTTTCGATTTTTTTTTGCTTAAATGTTGTAAAAACATCCCAAGAATGATATCCAAAAGGAATTATTGATGGGAAAAATGTTTAACAATTATTTTTAACCTAATTTGTGAAAAAACTATGTCGCTCCGAAATGTTCGAAAATACCACTCCGCTGCGGTATTTTTAGTATCATATATAGCCTATCGTTTTGGAGTATCTGCTGTATTTTGAAAATTTCATGAAGCTAACACGTCTTGAAACTTTAAACGCGTTTTCCTCGAAAACATGTTTTTCAAATTGGTGGGCAGTATAACTCGCGCAATTTTTATCCGATCGACTTGAACTTTTGACTGTAGCTTCTTAAATAAGTTATCTAAAGCGGTACACACGATTTTTTCGATCTGTTAAAAATTACGGTTTTTATAAACAAATTAATATCTTTTTTTTTTTTTTTCGTAAAATTTGATTTTCTTTTTTCTAACTGCTGGTATATATCTAATAATCTTGTGTACCGCTTTAGAAAAACTCATGTAAATAATGAAAAAAAATTATTTGTTTTTTCTAGTAGCTCTTAAAAAATTGCTGTGTTGCCCACCGATGGTCAACAAAAAAAGCGGATGTGTTCGATGTGTATTTATGACACCATTTTGTATTTCTTATTAAACACAAATATAATCTATATATTACGATTACGTATGGGATAGGTACATGCCCTGTGCACTTAAGCGATGCTTATTGTGCCCCCATAGTCTAGTAATTCCATTAGTCCTGTTTCCTTAAGAAATTTAAGGACAGTTTCTAATGGAGCGTCTGTCACTTCTTTTGGTTCTATTGTTATAGCCCCAAAGTTCGAATACCTGATAGCTGCTAGCCCTGGGCATTCGCACAGTATGTGGAAGGAGGTTTCTTCCTCCTCTCCGCACCTTCTGCAATCGGGATCATTTTTCACCCCGATTGTCGCAAGATGTCGCATGAGTGGACAGTGTCCTGTAAACAGTCCTACTATCCATCTCAGTTGGTTTCTACCCAGTTTTATGAAGTCTTTTGACTTGTCCCAGGATGGTTCGCCAATGAACATCCGCGAGTGTCTCAACCCTGGAACTTTCGCCCAGTGCCGATATACATATGTTTTCTCTTAATAGGTCCTTCACGACCCCCCTGGCTGTCCAGTAAGCCAGATCGCAGGTGGGTTCCAGCCCTATCAGTGGAACTATATCTATATATACCTCATTATGTACTTAATAAAGTCCTAAAATGAATTTTTGATCGCTTTATTAGTAGAGCAGAAAAAAATTCCCAAAGAATGCCTTGATTTTTCGCATTCCAAACCTCTTAAGATTTTGGAAATAAAAAATGTTTTATGTACTTCAATACATATTATTAAATTATAAACCATATTAAATTTTATGCTGTAACATATTTTGGAATTTTGTAATTTCATTTACGGCGATTCTTAGGGGTGGTTTCTACCTTTAAAAAGCATATTCTCGAAGAAAAAAAAACAGGGGTTCAATATTTTTTAGTATTCTATGAGTGTGCAAAGTTTCATTTAAATCGGTGAGTGACAGTTGGGTAGTGTTAGTTGTTAGAAATATCCTCATTAAGAAATAGTCGACTGTTTTTTATTGCCTTCTGTTGGGATCTCTAGTATCTGACTGTATTTATTGAAATATTTCATTTTTGTGCGAAACTTTCAGAGAAAAGCTACACTAAAGAGGTACAGATACCGAAAAGTGTCTTTAAATGTTTCTCAAATTTTCAGTCGTGGAGTGATCTTGTTTTTGGCAAGTGTTTTTCATTTAATATGGCTCTCTTCATTATGGAAAACGCTCTCTTCTCGCGCAAAACGAAATTAAAAATTAAAAAAACTTGTACTATAGTGTGAGATGTACTGAACAAAACGCGCATATATTTTTCACACAATTCGATATCTACCGTGTCCTGAAGCTGGGGAAGTAGTTGCTTTGAAATGATATAAGCAAATTACCTATTAACAAGTATCAGTGAAAGTAAAAAAGTAACTATATTTTCTGTCTAAGTTATTTTGTTAGAATTCGAACATAAAATATCATCTACCTCATTCGTGGATTTAAGTTTAAATTTTACCCGATTATGGGTTACTGCTTTAGACACCAAACTAAATATTGGAATACGAACGTGTTGCTTTAAACTTATTACAAAAGTCAAAATTGCTTATAGCTTCTAGGAGAAACAGAACATAAAACAAACCCTTCATCTCATCGTACGTTACGTGCAAACTTTGTCGTATATAGCCTGTACGCGGATAGAAAGGAGAAAATATTGAAAAATTCCAGCACCCACCTCTAATGCAATTTCACGGATGTTACGCGTCTACGTACATAGGGATTAAGTATCTTAACTAAATTAAAAATATCGATTACTCTCTCCTTATATTTTTATGGGGCTCACTTTTAAATTATTATTACACCAGCCTACTGAAGCCCCTGGCTGATCCTTTTTCGGTGGACTGTCTCCCAGACAGAACCAGAGAAGTGAGGTAAGCGTTTTCGAGGTTATTTCTTTACAAACGTTAATTCATTTGATAAGAAACATTTGTCATCTACGTTTTGTGACATGATTATGCAAAAAAAGACCTTTTTTTATTTGTTAATTTAATGTATTACACTCTAAAGTGTAAATCAAAGACTAATTGTGTATTTTAAGTTCAATTTAAAAAAAATGTAGATTTGTTTAAACATGATTTTACGTTTGTTGGTCTCTTAACAGTGGCGGTTGATGGAATTTGAGATTGTTTATTTTGGAACGAAGGATGGGACTCGATATACTTTTATAACGAGGGATGGGACATATTTTAGGGAGTTATTACTACACCAAAAGGATGTAATAGCAAAAAAATAAATTTTCTTAAAAGCTCTGCCTCGCCAGATAATCTTGGAAACCACTATTTGCGTTTTTCTTTTTTTTTTATAATCATCAAGTAAATACGAAGTCTTTATCACATATATGTGATATGTTGTATCTGTGTATATGTATGTAGATTAGACTGTATAAAAAAAAATCGACTATTTTTTTTTCAAAAATTACTCTTACTTATGAAAATATTGTTCAGGATGTCGAAAAAATGAGCCTGTGAAAATATCAGCTCTTAATTTTAATATATATTAAGAGGCGACTCATCGCGATTTCCATTTCTCATTTAATTAACATGGGAAAAATTGTTTTTCAAACTTTGGAATTTTGTAACTCTTCAACCGATTATCAGACTGATAAGACCAAGACATATTCTTGGGAATTGAACGCACTACGAAAAATATTATATACGACTTATAATTTTTTTGATAAATCTAGTCTTTCAAAAGTTATTTAAGGTTAAAGTTCAACTCACCAGAATTTTTGAGGTGTTTTCATTTTTTTTGGTGAATTAATCAGACTAATTGCAAAATCCTTGATTTAGAGGCGTCTAAATCAAGGATTTGTGGACACGACTACCGATTAAATGGACTGAGGATACTCTCAGAATTTAAAAAAGACTCTGAAAAACATAATTCAAGGCAAAAATTTTGCAATTAGTTTGATAGATTCACCAAAAAAGTGAAAACACCTCAAAAATTCTGGTGAGTTACACTTTAACCTTAAATAACTTTTGAAAGACTAGATTTAGGTATCAAAAAATTATAAGAAACGTTTTTTGTAGTGCGTTCAATTCCCTACAAGAATATGTATTGGTCTTGTCTGATAATCGGTTGAAGAGTTACAAATTTTCAAAGCTTGAAAAAAAAATTTCCCATGTTAATTAAATGGGAAATGGAAAATCGCGATGAGTCACCTCTTAATATTAAAATTAAGAGCTGATATATTTATTCACAGGCTCATTTTTCGACATCCTAAACAATATTTTCAGAGTGATTTTTGAAAAGTCGATTTTTTTTGATACAGATTGTTGTGTGTACCTAGATGGGGTATCGCGCTCTTTGAAGCTTTATTATTCTCCATTTTTCGAAAAAATATTGTTTTTGATAAAAAGTTTTGCTTGTCCTGAAATACCATGAGCACTAATCAAACTTGTGAAAAATGTAAAACTTCTTTAACAACATTTTATTACAAATTTAACTTTTTGACAAACCTTCCATATCATCAGGGCGAGTAAAACTTTTTGACAAAACGCAAAGGATATTCGATAAATTGAAAAATGTAAAACTTCACTTAAGTGAAGTGCCTTTATTTTTTATTATTGTAAAACATGTTATTTAACACATTTGTTTGCAAACTAAAGGGGTAGTTAAATATGGAGTTTGATTAAAAAAGCACCAAACACCGCATTTGACAAAATTTGGAGAATGAAACATTTGAGTAATTGAAGACCAAATTTATGAAAAGCGATTCGTCACTTATTTTATATAAACATAAATATTAACCTAATAAACTTTTTCGTTAATAATAACGAAAAAGTTAATCAGGGTTTTCTCAGCTCACAAGTAAGTTTGTCTAAGAATTTAGATTTCTGCTTATTGAATTGTCAAAAACATCTCACCGAAATTGTAGGTATTGGGATAAAGAGAATCTTTTTTATTAACAAAATTTTTTTTATTAACACTGTTTGACTTAATAGTATTTTTTTTAAAGAATCTTAATTAAAATTCGTATCTCCAAATTCTGATTAATTTTGTTGTGGCAAAATTATCGACTCAAAAATTTTGAGTTTAGAAGAAAATTAATTTTTCACACAAAACGTTCTTCACATTGTACAGGTTGAATTAGAAACTGGCTGACTTTCCGAAAAAGTGAATCTATGTAGTCCAGACCAAGCTATGGATATTTGAATGAAAAAAGTTTATGCTAACGATTTACAACAACGACAATATTGAGCTATTAAAACAATTGTGAAAGCTGTTGTCACCACTACTCAATAATGGATCTTATTAGTGTATGAGGAATTCAAAGAAAATTTTGAAAAATATGTAGTACTTGTAGGACTACTTGTTTAATATGTTTAACTATTTACTTTGCGCAAATGTTTAAACTTACTCATAAAATATAATAGTTAACAAGTCGTGGCGTCTATGTTTTGTCAAATATGATTTTTATTGTTATTTGACCAAACTACGTTTAAACGCTCCATCAGTTTGCAAATAATTTTGTTAAATAATATATTTTTACACAACTGAAAAAATAAAGGCACTTCGCTCAAGGGAAAATTTAATAAATAAACTTAATCAATTTTTCAATTTATAGAACACTCATTCTATCACAAATGTGACTCACTGATAAACTTTCCATATCATCAGGATGAGCAAAACTTTTGTTAAGAATTATATATATATATTTTTTTTTCGAAAAATGAGGAATAAGAAAGTGTACAGTATATAAGTGATGTTTTCGAAATTTCATGATCTGCAGAATATATCATGTGAATTGTTAATTCATCCCAGCATTTGTTTCTTGAGACGTCACAATATTTAAGCACTATGAAAATTTTGCAAAAGAGACAAGGATAAAAAAGGTTTTATATTCACTTGGTAATTCTGAAAAAAAAAGTATTTCGCAAATATTTTGCAAGGCGTTTCCAAGATCTGATGAGGCAGACGTTTTTTGATTTTTTTTTTCGTTAGTTTTTTGCTATTGTACCCTTCTACTAATGTTAAAAATCACCTTCTAAAATATGATGTGGATCCGATGCTTACGACAATACGAAAATCTCAAGTTCCATAGACGCCACTCACCTTATGATAGATTGGTACTTTCATCCGTTGTGATTTGGCAACACTGGACTAAACTAGATCTTGTCACATATCGCGCGTTTTTAAGTAGACGGTCCTCATATACGCGTGCCCAGAAGTATTTTCAACACTAAAAACGCAGCTTTCTGAAGTTTTAGCGGCCTCACCACGAATGAAGAATGGATGAAGTCACTTATTCATTAATAAACCATAATAGGAAAAAATATCCATATTATACTGCTTCATTTCTCCTCATATTTCCATTCTATCCACGGACCAGAGAAATAGTACAGAATTTTATCCATAATTCGCTGCCCTAGAACACTTACTTATACAGGGTTGGAACGGCAAGATTTCAAAGCCGAGCCTTTTAAGGTAGAAAAGAATAAACTCTTCGAGTAAAGGGAACTGACAGAGAAATATTATATCCATAGTTGCCAGACTGATATGTCATTTGAAAACTTTTATGAGCGTTATTCTCTGTCTTTCATGATAGGGTAGCAATAAAATATGTAGGCGGGACGCCCCCTCCCATAAATTATAATGCGCACGTGTGAATTGAATTATTATATCGTTATTGGTCTACGTAAAATAAGCACTTAAGTATTCTTGTGCGCACGCAGTATCCTGAGAAGTTAAATGTTTGGGTTGGTATTTTAGGCGATTCCATCGTTGGGCCATTTTTTATAAACGGTTCCTTAAATGCCAACAAATATTTAACAAAATAAAACAAACTGTTTCCGGACATGAAAAAAGAGTATTTCTAGTCTTAATCGAATTTTAACCCTTTCTTGCAAAACGCCCCCCCTAAGCAAATATTTTTTTTTTTTTCAAATTGGGCGGTCCTTCCCCAAAAATTTTAAAAAACCAAAAAAAATAAAAAATCTTTTTTTTTCTTCCCCCCCCCCCCCCCCCCGGAAAAAAGGGTTTTTTTTTTTTTTTTCCCTTTTTAAAAAAAAAAAAAAAAATTTTCCACGAAATTTAAATGATTTACGGGCCAGAATTGTACAAGTCCTAAATAATATTTTCCTGAAGTGTTAGAACGCGTAAGAACTGAGTTTTACGATAGACTAGATTTTTGCGAAGCACAAAGGGGCGACATTTTTGAACCACTTATTCAATAGGCATTTTTCTTTCTTTCGTATTTAACCAGGTTGATTTATATTATTTTTTATAGAAACTCAAATTTATTTTCTTGCAGACCGGTTAGTTAAGGAATACAAAAATTTGAAAAATAAATGCAATTATGTTCGTACACTTCTTTTAAGTGTATGGGATAATTGTAAAAATCAGAATTACGTAAGAATTTCGTTTCATACAAGTCGATGTACACCCTCATAGCTGCGAAAAAGTACTGAGTCCCAGTCACTCAAATTCGTTAGGTGATGGGCGGTGTCTATCCACCTCCATATTCCAGTTTCTGTTACGCGCAGGTAACATTTTACATCATACGTTTCTAATACGTACACAAGCGTGAAACACTGGTGCATCTAACTGTCTTTGTCTCTCCTTACTGGTGTCTTTTAACTTATTCTCTTCTACACATGTATCGCCAATATGTAAGGGTGCAATTTCCTAGGGTGTATATTGTTCGCTATATATTATCGCACCCTGTATAATTCTGTAAACCACGGTGCTGCACTATTATGTGTTTTACTAGCAATTACCAATAATTAAAATAATACTAAATGTAATAAATTTCCACGATAAAAAGTGTTATAAATTATTTTAAGAGTCTATAGGTAAATAGAATGGCAATTACCGCAATATTTATTACTCCGGCTCATGAAACTATCATTAAATTTAAACGGTTATTCTAATGGGCACAATTAGAAGCAATCGAGAGACCTGATGAATAAAAGTAATTAAAATTGCCATTTGTTGAAACCTATCCGGCTATTTGTTTTCCATGAGATGATTTCATAACTATTATTTTGAATTAGAAAAATCGTTTGAGTTGATATTAATTTGAGGTTTAATAAAGTATAATTAATAACTGTTCAATAAATGTTACTCTTGCGTTTGGATTAATAAATGTTATATGTGCACTCATTGATTGTTTATTATAGAAAAATATAAAATACATAACTCAGTAATAAGTAATTACACTGTAATTATCTCTTGAATTATTATTAGTGTATTTAGTTGATTTAGTTAAACAAAATGCAATTATAAATAACTAAATGCAACTAAAAACCATATTTATTGAACTACTAAATTTGACATATTCAACAGTAGGATAGGAGTAACCAACGAGCCATTAAAAGTCCTCAAAGTTGGTCGAAGCAAAAAATACGTATTTCAATTCTAATCTTAAGTTTATAACCGTATTGAATTGTCAAGGCTATGTGATGGATACATTTGCTGGGTATATAAAAAACAGAAATTAAAAACTATTCAAAAGAAACTATCTTTTCGGAAAAATAAGACACTATTAAAGAAAATGATTGGAGCGCGCATATTTATATACACTTCAGCTCTTATTTTACCTGTCAATGAACATGCTGCAGTATCCATGGTGTTCCATTAATTTCTTCAATGTTATTGTTATTCGTTGCTGAAGATCTTCCATGTCGCTGACGGGAGTTTCATACATTGAATGTTTTAGATAAGGTCAGAGAAAAGTAATCACAATGGTCAAATGACAAGATCAAGGGGGTGGGATATGATTTGCGTGTGAAAACTAATTATACGGTTTTCGAAAAATTCGCCAATATGATTGATTATTTCCCTAGTCCGCTCTTAGAATTTAGAAAGTGTGGATTGAAAACAATATGGATGGAGCTTCAAATCATTTTTGAATATTCGTTAACACTTAACGATAAGAATTCGAAAAGTATAGTAGTTCGGTGTTTCGGGGAAACGTCCAGTTTTTTTGTCCTTCCCCGAAGGTTCCAGTACCCACTCCAGGAGCCAGATTTTATGATATTTTTTTTATTTGTAGTTATTTTCAGGTTGTAAAAAATGTAATTCTTGTAAACGGCTGTAGGAACGACGGTGTTCTTAAACACAGGTTCGGAATCCTTCCAAAACGTTTATTCAAGCAAGAGAGCGCAGAACCTAATAAGGGTTTAATTTATGGACAGAAGAGAGCTAAACTCTACAATAGATTCTTACCTAACGTGGTAATCGTTGTATAATAACTGATTTATGAACTAAAGTATGGGAATAATGCTTTCATATGTAAATGCTTGTGCAATTCAAATAATAGAATGGCGGCTTAAAAGCATAGTTCACCTGAGTGTAAAGCGCTGTTGCGTTATAATATACTATACGATCCTCGAGCTCTGTGCCCTATGCAAACTGAGGTCAACCTGTCTTAAACGGCATGGCGCTTCACGTTTTCTACATAGGAGTGTTTTAAGAGGCCTATTTATGCGCTGGGTTGTTGTATCCGCTTGAAAAAATTATTTGCTTTTTTATTTTCAGTCTAATCTGTTCGTGAAAATTAGCGAAACGCTTTTTAGATGAGCATCATATGGGTTCTATTCCGGATAGAGGCTTGCGGTTTGAAAATGTTGCTAATCTATAGGATTAGTACCCGAAGTGGCTACATTGCGTCTTAACGGGTTCGCCGTCCCATAATGCAACCCCATGTCGACATTTGCGATCACAGGATTCTGATGGCAATTCAGACATACGGGATGGGTTGACAAGGACGCTGTCACGTAAAAACCCTGTCCTGACACACATTAGACCTTCCCAACGTTTGGAACGTCCATGGCACCTTAGGAAAATACGAGAATTTGAAATTCCACCAGCCGCCACCAACTATAACCGTAACCTTTTATTATTATCTGCAAAATAATATACTACGTTTGTATGCGGGTCAATTTTACTCAATTTTGGAATCTTACCAAATAAAATTATTATGATTAGGGTAGGATTAAGTACGAGGAGTGTAAATTAAGTAATGAGACTGATTTTTTGAAATTGTTTTATTCGAATAGAATTACAATTCAGTATTGTCTACTCTAAAATAACTTCCTAACGCTGGAGACGGTTCCTCCATTCCTCATAGCAGTGCTGGAACTCGTATACTGGAATAGCCTTCCGCTGGTCGGTTAAAGCCGTTTCAATGTTTTCTGTGGTCCCAAAATGACGTCCCTTGTGGTGATTTTTCCATCTCGCGAAGAGAAAAAAGTCACAAGGACTCACGTCAGACGAATCAGGAGGCTGAAGAGCCTCAGGAATGTTTTTACTCACTAAAATCTCGTTTACTGAAATGGCTGTGTGACAAGGCACATTGTCGTGATGCAACATCCAGTTGTTCTTGTGATGTTTGATCTAACACGCATGACCCTTTTTGGAAGTTTTTCAAGAACCTCTCTTTAAAAGTGTTGATTTACTGTTTGGCCTGGAGGCACAAACTCTTTGTGGACAATTCCCTGGCTATCAAAAAAGCAAATCAGCATGCATTTGATTTTCGACTTGCTCATTCTTGCTTTTTTGGGTCTTGGAGAGCTTGAGTGTGCCATTCCATGTTTTGGCGCTTGGTTTCCGGGTCGTACTCAAACACTCAAGTCTCATCACCAGTAATGACACGTTCCGTAAAATGGGGATCATTTTCAATCGATTCCAAAAAGTCAAGACACCTTTCTCTCCTGATGTCCTCTTATTCCTGCGAAAGGGTTTTTTGGAACCACTTTTGTACAGACTTTTCTTATCCTCAATTTGTTAGTCCAAATCTGATGAACAAATGGTGTGATTCAAATTTAACTCTTCCCCGATTATTTTTGTCGTCAACCGACGATCTGAACGCACAAGATCCCGTATTCTATCGACCTTTTCATCGGTTCTTGAAGATGAAGGCATTCCGCTGCGTGGTTCATCTTCAATAGACTTTCTTCTTCTAAGAATGCCTTAAACCACCGAAGTATCTGGGCTCTTGAAAAAGCACTATCTCCGTAAGCGTGTTGAAGTTTAGCAAACGTATCCTTTGCGCTGTGTCCAAGTCTGTTCCAAGTCCACCCATTTTTAAAACGCACTAGAAACAACCAGTTTACGAAAACAGTCACAAAGAACAAACAAATGACTCAACAAGTTCAAACTTGTACTGAAGGTGCATTACATGTTAACCTACCGCCCTCCAAGTCCCGTCTCCGCAGTATTGCTAGATCGGGCGCTACGTTGTCAATCTCATTACTTAATTTACACACCTCCTACGTATACTTTTTTGCATGTCCCATATTTAAGGAAATATTAGCTGTAAAATGATAAATCAAACACCCTGTGTAGCATAAAACACAAAAACGCGTAAAAGAAAGCCTCAACAGTTGTCACGATCTAACGATTTTATATCATAATCATTATTAATCATGACTATTATTAACTGCTATTTTATATCTGCTGTACGGGTCGCTAATTGAATATTACTCGGAACAACTGGCAAAGGCGATGCGAAGGCATAAACATCATTTAACTTGCAAATTGTTCAAACGTCTCGGCAATTTTAATACCAAATTAATCGCGCGTCGTTAATTAATGCAATCCTGATACACCTAAATGCAAATAGCCGCGCGACACGGGCCCGAATTAAAACCAAACCTCCACTACGGCCCGTAACGAAGGAGATAAAGTGAATGTATGTTAATTGCTTCTATAATTGGAGGATACTCCGCGAGCCGTGTAGTATAATAATATGCCGTAATTGGAAAAACGGCGATACAAAATTATTATAAAAGACCAACCGCGGACGGAGCGACTGCCGCGTCCGTTTTTAATGAATTCAAATTGGAAATAACATTTTTCTAAATGGGAGAAAAAAATAAGCCGAGTGTAAAGGTAAGTTATGTTTTAATGAGTGCCGCGATATGTGTCTTGCTTTCCGTTGAGAGTGAAAAGAAATAACTCGGCACTGTAAAAGTCTATGATAATGAAAGTATAAACCGTATTTTTTAAGCGCCTTGTTAATTATATACGCGTGTATTTCTTATCCATGCTACGTACGACGTTGACCCTGCCCGACAACGCGCCGGGACCCGCGTATGCGCAGTAGTACGCCATCCTGGTGCTGGAGGGCAGGATAGTCTAAAGCAGTTTAACACGTGTGAAGGCAAACATTCAAAACCTTAGTAATAACCCAGTCGGATTAAATCAAAAAGTGTCCAATTTTGCCCACAATTCGCAATCAAGTTTTTTTTTGCTTAAACGCGTCTAGTGGGAGTATTGAGGCCGACCAAAAGTAGCAGTTTGTGAGATGAACTTGAAGTCCGTGGTTCATCTTTACGAGGACGGGAAATCCAGTATACTGGCTCAAAAAAAGATTCGTCGTCTGTTCAAACATCATCTCTTTGGGGTTTCAGGGTCGCCCATTACGAATCTGATGAGTCAGATTTTTAAAATTCAAAATGGAGGACCTAATATGGCGGACAAATCCCATATTGGGGAAAACATTTTAAATTTGCTAAAATTTGGACTGAAAATTATATACGTACATGAGTTTTTGAGTTCGCTGATTACGAATTTGAAATCAGATTTTAAAAATTCAAGTTGGCGGATCCAATATGGGGGACAAAAATCTCAAATTTGGTGGAAATCGTTCTGAAAACTGTACTCATGGGTTTTTGAGATGATGGCTGATGGCTGATTATGAAACGAAAATTTTATTTCAAAAATTCAAGATGGTGGACGCAATATGGCGAAGAAAAGTTTTTAATTGAATCAATTGTGGAATAAAATCTATATACATTATTTGTTTTTTTGCATCATTGATTATGATTTGAGGGTTGCTAATGATAAATATGATATCAGATTTTTCTAATATAATATGACCGATTCAGTTGGATTGATTCAAGCTGGTGCAATGAGGATACCAGTTGATACAAAGAATATACATATATATGTATTTCATTGTTGGGAAGAGCAATGTTTTCATTCTGTTGCAGTACTGAGAAATGTCCATATTATGTGTCAAAATAAATTCGATATACCAAAATGTGTTATTATCACTTGATATTATCATTGGATGAATATTTCTCGTTTTGGTGACATTTGCAGTACCGTTACGTGATAAGAAATTTCAATCGATCTCAACAAGTGATAGTTTCAGAAAATGAGTGGAAAACTTGATAATATTGATGAAAATATGTACTCAAGAGCTCGTATATTGTGATTTTTTATTTTTCGATCGCCATCTTGTATCCGTCATTTTGAATTATTTAAATTTAAAATCAAACATGTAGTTGATTATTTTCATTATTTCCATCATCTTTCATTATTATTTGATGACATCCTTAATTCGCCATCTTGAATCCGCCATTTTATGTCCACGATTTTGAATTGTAGACGCCTGATTTACAATTACTAACGTAAAGCTTTTTTTTTTTCGTTTCATCAACTGCTAACTTGCATCCGTCATTTTCGTTATAACAGATTCGTGAAGAGCAATGTCAAAAACTTATTGTCTTTTTTTTTTTTGACATTGTCACTTGTCAATTTGTCAATGTTTTTTTTATATTTTTTCAATCACTAAGTCAAATAATTGGATTTTTTCAAAGTGGAAAATGTAACATCTACCTTCCGGACAGGAAATCCAGTGTACTGAGCAGACTCATGATCAACACTTTACCATCAATCTGTGATATAAGATTCTTTTTTATGCATTTTCTTAGAGGGATCGAGCCCCAAATGCCGTCCTCTAAAGGGTAAAGTTGAAATGTCTAATTTTGGAATTTTCATCACATTTTGCTCTGTAATTTAAAAATTAAAAATTTGACAAGAAAATGCTTGAGGCAGAAGTTGCTCGTTATAAAGCTGTCTAGAGAGTAAGCTATTGTGACGAGCTCGGAATATCGCTGCAGTTTTAAATCGGGCCGTATTGAAACATACTTTTTCACAAAAATTAGCGTCGCATTCGTCATATCTCGAATAATCTGTGCTGGTACTGTTGGTTGTTGATCATCTTTTTAGTAAATTTTTGTAAAAGTATACACTCACTTATTCACAACATTACTCATGCACAAAGGGCGAATTGAACTCCCGCCCTGTTTACTTGAACCATCTGGCCAATCTCAGGTTATAACGAAGTTAAAAAGTTGATCAAGCATTTACATGCCACAAAACAGGGTGACTTGATAGATACATTTTTCAAATTTAAAAAAGCATTTCTCAGAATATTATTGCTTAACTGAACGACTCATATGCACGAAAAAGTTTAGTGTCCATCCAGTTTTTAAGTACACCAACTATAAAGAATAAAATAAGACCAATCCAATTTCTTGTTTAAAAAGAAAGACTTTATTTTTTACGGCATTATATGTGTATCTAGTCACTTCTGAAGATAATATTATGGACTCTACTCGTCACCAATATCCAGTGAGTTTATGCATCGCCACAAAACTTACATTTTAACGTAAATATCTAAGGTAACAAATCACCAAAAATCAGCCTATTCGCACCTGTGGATTCTGAACACCGAGGAAAACGTGTTTTGAACTTAATGCTTATAAATCTACTGGAGTGTCATTTAATAATAGGTAGAGAAGCTTTGTGAAGACACAATTCAAATCTTTTGTAAATATACGTGCTCGAAAATCTCAATTATGTTACCATACAACTTAGTATTTGACAGAAAAAGAAGGTGGCACATGGATTGCGTCATTTTAGTATGTCAATTCACCCCATTTTACGGTACCTTAATATTTTAAACAAGTAAAACATATATTATTTTGCATTACTAATCTGTTTCAACTGACCGCCGTGTTATTACATTGGGTAACTTGGTTTTTCGTTTCAATGAGCATTTGTATACCCACTCAGTTCTTGCCCCATGTAATTCAGTTTCATTTCCTTGCCTTATTTTTCCTTGAGTTGGTTTGCTAGTTATTATGTTCGTGAACCCTTTATCGTTCCGAAATGTAATAACTTACAAAGCAATTATATTCTTTGCGGTTGCTCCCTTGCCTGCTGCGTTCCCCTTCTAATTTAGTTAATATACGAGTAGTCTTCTCATTTCCCCATGATCAATATAACAATGTATTTGCTTTCAACTCGCGTTATGTAATGCTGTTTTTTTTTATTACTGGGATTATTTCTTGAACATTATCGGAGGGTGCGTTTATTTCCAATTTACATACTCTTATAGGAGTATTGTACACAAACTTTCAAGTTATTAAAAACATATTTATAAATAACCGGAGAGAATTTTCAAGGAGCCCAATACTAACATGGTCTTATTTTATATTCATAAATAATACCTAATTTAATTACAAACTTTCCTTCCTTACAATAGGAAATATTAGGTATTTGAAACATACAAGGGCTGGTGCAGCAGAATTATTAAAACCTCAATCAAGTAATCAATGTGCAATCAATGAGTACATCATCAATAAATTAATTGTAATCAATGAGTCTCAAATGCAACCATAACCTAATTAATACATAGCCTAATTAATAATTTTCCCCATTGTCTATTTAGTTATCGACATATATTAGTTAAAAATGAATGTACATGATGGCCGTGTTAGTTACAATAAAGTTTAAGATCTTACTATTAGAGTGTATACTATTTAATTTATTGAGTCTATACCATTTCACAGTTTTATGTGTGGTTTTCATCCTATCAGTAACGTTTTCCTACACTAGTGCCAGCTCGATTTTAATATAAAGCAGGTTTCTGACTGTTTCATTAAACTTTCACCAATTAAACTATTAAAATCTACACAAACAGTAGACAGTCGCTAATAGCAACTATAAAGTAACGACAGTGGAAGTAAAGCTAATCCCGCCAAGCATTTGTGGTCGCACAAGCACCATTTCTACTTGTTAGGTGAAAGGTCATACATAATGCAGGGTCAACAAGGAAGCTGTCAGGTTGGCAAGGAAAGCATCCAGCCTTTCCAGTCCATCCAGTGTGAAAGTGAATGAACTGTGGTATGCTGGCAACTTTCTAGGGATCTTTTAAGTTACCACAGTCAAAATTGGCAATGTATCTGGCGACGACCAGATCTTCGTTTTCTAGCAACTCAATAGACATTACCCCTACGAAATACCTACTATGCGACTGCTCCGTCCTCTCATCAACAAGAAAATCCAAACTGGATGAACATTTTCCATCCTTATTTATTATAGCCATTTGCCATCTCTATTATTATATCTCATTTGCCACCATAACACAACGAAAACACCCCTAGGCAACGTCGTCACCTTTTTTAAAACCTTAACTTAGCTAACGGCTCAGATTAGTTAAATTCCAAAAGAGGAAGCACAAGGGGTCTAATTTGGTCTAAGTGTTGCGACCTTCTAAAAGCCGTCCACACACATTTCCAGAATCCAGAATTTTTGGCTCAAATATAACTTCTTAGGAAATTTCGTAGTAAATTAGTCACACAACTGTAGACTTTTTCATTTATTCTGTTGATCAAAGTACATATTTACTATTTAAACAAGATTAAATACGATCCAAATTGCGAATGCATCACGATAACGAGGTAAACTCGGGATCCGCTCGAAAATAATTAGCAAGTCAACGTCGCTGTGAGACAACAATCATTAAAGCTGCTACAAGTGATACATTTTCATTTGTGCCATCAGACTCTAGGCCGTGTCAGCTGCATCTGCTCACTTTAATTTAGGCCGGGGATAAATAATTGCCATACCCGAATTCATTATACGTGCCAACTACGTGCGGATTTTCAAAATCCCGCTAATTAACGCCATCTATACTTCGTTCATTAGCGCGCTTCAACCGTGCAGCGTGAACCTAAGGCGCGCTCTTTGCGCAGCCTGATTTAAAAATAACGTTAATTGTCAGTTTAATATTTGATCAACAGGCAGCATCGAATCGTAATAGATTATAATTGATGATTAAGAATTGTCAACGCTTAAGTCTAAGCAAGCTCAAGTAGAAGATAGTGAACGAGACAAAGTTGTAGAATATAGAAAATTATATAGAAAATATGTATGAATTTGCAATGTAGCATTAGGGGCAGCAATTTGCAGCAAAATGCAGTCAACATTTATTATATAATAATTTACACAATGTTTATTGCTTTCGTAAATTCAAAACAATGAGTATTATAGAGGTTTCAGGCCATGATGTCATCTTCGGTTTCTTATTCTTATAAAATAAATCCTCCATTTTTGTAACAACGAATAAAATGTGCCAACCTTACCGATATCGATGATTTGAGCTCATGAGCAGTTGTTTTCCAAGTTATCCATGGAAACATACAGTATACAGGGTGTCATAATTATGTTAAATCTTTTAAATTGTGTTGTAAAGTTAAAGCTTTTAAAATTTGTAAAATGTTTTTATCTCAATAATCGAATAACGTCAGAATTTGAAATTTGGTGTCTATCTTTTACAAGCAGAAGGATATCTTGGGGTAACATTTTTTCCCCTCTGCACCCACATGGGGTTGACACAAGCAACCCTTATTCATTTTTGTGTCATAACTTTTTTGTGGATTGATTTTAACACTACAAAAATATGCAGGATATGATACAGTTCTTTTAAACGCCTTTTTAAGTCTTTCTATTTTTCGAATATGCAACGGTTGACAAGAAAAAACTAAAGTACTAAACAAAATGAAATGCCAACCACAACTTTTATTTATATTTTAATACAAAAACGAAAAATTGGAGTACTTCGGCCATGTCATGAGACATGAAAGTAAATATCGTCTCCTACAAAACATTATAAAGGGTAAAGTAGAAGAAAAAAGAGGTCTGGGTAATAGAAGAATTTCCTGGTTAGCCAATGTCCGCAAATAGTGTGGTGTAAACTCCACTGAGCTATTCAGATGTGTTCCCAGCAAAGTTCGCATAACTATGATGATCGTCAATATCCGGAACAGATAGGCAAAGAAATAAGAAGAATTTACTGACTTACATCGGGCAAATTATCCAATTTGTCCAAACCTTAGTGATTTTATCCCCAGCGTTATGGAGTTATTAGGTGTGAAGAAATAGGGTTAAGGTTTATTGGATGTGTTGACCTCTAGTTACAGAGCTTCAGGCTATGGAATTATTGGGTTGGAGGTTGTGTGTTAAAAAACCTCCGAGATACATGGTTTCTAGTTTCATACGCCCTTATATACCCTTGGACTATCGGGTGATTGGGTTTAAGCGTATGGAGTTAGAGGGTTCTGCGGCCACCATCTCTTTCTTTATTCTATACTCACCATTATAAAGACAATAACAATTTTAAACCATTTTTTGACGTTAGAGATGAGTTATAATATGATGGGTTAACCAACCACGGAAAGACACTTTGTTTTTGTGTACAGGTGTTATTTATTCATCGCATTGTACCACTTTTTCGTACTTTTCATCACTGTGGTCACAATTTTAAATTCTAAAATTTTTGTGTGAGTGTACCTATTAACCGTACCTGAAAATGTATTATTAATTCGCCAGAGTAAGTTCACTCAACAGATACCAAAGTTTGTAGCTCGAGACATTTAAAATTAAAAGTCGAGGATAACTGGAAACCATTCGGAAGCATTCTCTAACTTATCATAAGAAAATATTTGACGGAATAAAAGTGGCTGTAATAAAGTTTAAAATTGCTTTTTTTTGGTCGATTAAAATTGTATGGGAATTCTCCTTTGAGCAGATACAGTTTTCAATTTAAGGATGTAAATTAGTACAAATTAAATCGAAAATATGGATTCTTTTCATTCTGCGAGCGATCTAATTTAGATAAGACAAGCTTTAATAGGCTGCCGCATCGAACCCTCGTTCTCTCTCGCTGTGTGTCACGGCCCTCGCCTGATGCTGATGTCAATGTACAGGGGAAAATTTGATATTTATTCGTATTATTCTGATGATAGATGGAGCTAATCTGCGTGAGAAGAAGGTAAATAAAGAAGGTAAATTGTTTTTCTATATCGAGCTAAATGGAAATACGATTTTTTTATTCTGCCTTCCTTATTAGCGAGAGTATAACAGAAAATACTTTCCCTTAGATACCTTCCCATTCCTATTTAAAACTGCATTTTATGTTACAATTTTTTTTTAGGTACAGTAGGGTAGACCGGGGCACGTTTACGCATGGGGCACGTTTACGCAGTGCACTTTTTCCGAAACGAGTTATAACTGGCGCGCCACCAGTTATGACATATTGATGCTGCTCCCCAGCGGGTATTCTCACAAGTTTTTGAGCATCAGTCGAGCTTCGGTCTAGCATGCGGAAAGGATAACCTGTTTTCTGTCAAGCTGAGTAAATTTTGTGTTGAACTTATTGAAACTTATTGTGAACTAATAATACTTAGTTAAGGATAAACAAATATATGAACATAGCAGAATTTTATCCTTTTTTGAGAACTGTATTTGTATGAACAGAAATGTTATTAATTTTCGTTGCACGTTAAAAATAAATCCAAACATGGCGATGGGGCACGTTTACGCATTGACATCGGGGCACCTTTACGCACGTTCTTTTCAGGCTATTTAGTTTTGCAAATCATCATTTAATGTTTAATTGAGTAACAGATTCCTCTCTTATAGCTTACAATCATATAGTTCTTTATTCGTGTCTGTTCAGCTTTAATTTTATAGACTATTCAGCCTGTAATGAATTACCTTTATTTTACAGATGGTAAGACATAATGTTCAAAGAACTAACAGAACCAAGTTAGATGTCAAAAAATAAAATCTAAACTGGTCTGGGATTGCCTAGAAACCCTCCAAACTCTGGCAAACCATAACAAGGTAACATTTAAATGGGTACCAGGACATAAAGGGGTCGAAAGCAACGAAGAAGCAGATACCCTAGCGAGAAATGACTCTGCAACGATACTCATTGGTCCTGAACCAATGTATGGTATACCAAAGTCCTCAGTGAGGCTCTGACTCGGTGCAAAAATAAAGAACACCAGTCTTACTGGAACCACATACCAGGACAAACAAACAGTAAATGGATGGTAGAAACACCATCAAAAGTACTGACCACGAGATTCTGCGATTGAGTAGAAATCAGAAGGCTTGTCACGGGACTCATAACCGGGCATTGTCACCTTATGAAACACATACACAGAATGGGCATATATTTAGATGAACCTATTTGTAGACTGTGTAATGAGGAGGATGAAACATCCCGACACATTATACTAGAGTGCCCAGCACTAACACACTGGAGATACGGTCTTCTGGGAATAGAAAACCCTCAGGAGGCCTTTCCAAAAGAAAAATCTTGTGAAAGGGCTATTAAACCTCATAAAGGCAACAAACCTATTCACATGAAATAACGATGTAAACTGGAAATACAATAAGCATGATGGCTGCAGTGTTGGAGGCAAAACAAACCCCAAACCAGACACATCGGAAGAAGAAGAAAAAAAAGTTAGATGTCTGTTTAAAGTTTGATGTTTCGATGTTAGCAAGGGCGTAGCCAGTAATTTATCTTTGGGGGGGGGGGGGGGGGCGTCCAATGCAGATTAAACAAAAGAGCCAAAAAAAAGGTCATTGGAGGCAACGGCAACCGCAATGCCCCGAGTATTTTGGTTTTTACTTGACCATTTGGGGGGGGGGGGGGGGCGATCACCCCCCTCTGGCTACGCCCTTGCATGTTAGATGTTTGATTAAATATTTATTTCACTTACTCCTTGGTATCACTTATAATATGCGTAAACGTGCCCCATTTGATGCGTAAACTTGGACCTAAAAAATTTTTTTTACGGTTAAAAACATAAATAGGGCAACAACTGAATACACAAATTTTGACTTTATTAACTGCTTTCTAAAACCACAATGTCTAAAATTTCCTAAGTTAAAACATATATAAAATTAGAAAATTCATTGAAAAAATCCGCGTAAACGTGCCCCGGTCTACCCTACAGTATTCATCTAGTTTAGCAAATCTATTCAAATCCGATATCAAACATTTTGCATTATTTTTACGTGTGTTTAAATAATCTTTTCTTAGAACCAGGAGGATGGTTATCCCAAGCATTAAAGAGTATTTAAGCAAAATTTAGTAATTAGTTCTGCAGTTTTGGAGGTAAACAGTGTTTTGCATCTAGCCGCTTGTTTTTATCAATATCCAGCCAATGACTCTAATTTCAAGCGAAAGTTAACATGCTCTCATTTTGTATAATTCATTTGTATACAAGTACGAGTTGGCACTTCTACAAATTTAAACGACCAAGCGTTTTTGTGCATACGATCTTCCCTTAAACGCCGTTTCTTAGCTGTTTGGCAATTCAAACTATGCAACAAACTGTACCCGTCACAGGAGGCTCAAGGCATGGCCTATTCCCTGTAATTCAACTGTAATCTACTACTACTTCAACTGTAAGTTTTCAATTTCGTGAAAATCGTTTCTGCATCATTAGAAACTTGAACCTCGTCCCTAAAAACACGCAAAATACAAGTGATGTAACCAGCATTTACAAAACTTTACAGAAGAGCATAAAAACGAAATTGATTAACGCTGTACCTATTAAGATATAGCTATAATACTAAGCTGATAAATACGCTTTTTATTTATTGAAAAATATACAAAATGGCATATTTTTTTATCACTTTGTTGTTCGAACTGCTGTAATAAGGTAGATTTAAATACTTGTATAAATTTAAAAGATTTAAAAGGAAAAAAAAACACTACCTAGTCATGGGGCAAATTTTGGTAGAAATATTTCATTTCATGTATTCGAGTGGCAGGATTTGGACTTGGCACAAAGATATTAAATCATTGTATTTCCTATGTTTAATATTAACCATTAATCTCTATAGAATGTTAAAATCAATTTTTATCTCATTTCCTGCTCCTCGTTTTAATGTAATGAGTTGTAGTTTTCTTCTGACTGGCTGAAGTTACAAAAAGTAGCTATTCTGAAAAACTCTTAAAGGCCTTGCAAGTCACTGGGATGACTTTATAAGGCTGTTTTCGCCTGACCAATCAATTACCGAAAGCAATTGATTATAGGGTGCAAAACATTTCTAGCTTCGGAAATGGCATGGGAAATGGCACTGTTGATATAATCTCGATTCTGCCCATGATTAGGCTCATAATATCTAAGGAAAATCTTCTTCAAGTTTGGGCAAACTCTTAAAGCTTAAAAGAACATTCCCACAACAATAGTATACTTATTCTGGTCATATCAGCCATTAGAAAATATACACACTGTCCCCCTGATCAGAGCTATCCTGTATAACTTGCATGTAGCAAGATTGTCGGACAAAATTGTAGTATCTGGAGTTTGATAAGGAATTAGGTGAGGTGAAATATGGATGCCTGAAATTATAAAATCTGGCGTAACCCACATTTCGAAAAAAAAAAAAAATTGGGTACGTCATTTCGTGTTTTTAGGGACGTTATTTTCTGTCATTCACATAAAATGGAAGGTTATTGCAACTAAATTAATCACGTGACTTCTGGGAACTGTTGAGTTTGTTTTTTTTTCCAAAAAAATTGCGAAAACTATTATTTTTTGAAATTTCAATAAACACAACTTATTTACCAAATCTTCAACCCTCTAATACAACTTTATTAATTTTTGTAAGCTGATAAATCATATTAAATTTCCATTAAACTTAATATTGTTTCAATATAGACATTTGAAAAAAAAAAATAATAAAAAATACGTTCAAAAAGTGATTTTGAGATAAATAAATGATTCTGTGCCATGCACGTTGTCAAGAAATTGGCGAGAAAACATTTAAAACAGAAAATGAAAAATAGTTTTGTTAGAGGGTACGGGGATGCAACTGTTTTCGTTGTTATGTTACTGAAATTTTGATTAATGCCTTTTTTCATAATTTTTATGGAAAAAAATCAAATGTGACGATTACCAAAGGTTACGTTATTGATTCTGACATGATAATTTTTAAGCAAAAACTGATCCAAGTCAAAATTTATCGACCAACTGAATACAAAAAAAATCCATTCCAATTTGGTAGACTTTATGTGTGATACTGTAGAACAACGCGAGATTATAATTACGACTAAAGTACACATACTATCATATCAGTTGCATTATTTGTATGAATATTATTTGTTTATGTATGTTATTTATTTTTACCAGTAATAATATTCTTAACCCTGAATTCAAATGTAAAAAAGTAATCGTAAAATAATTAGCTACTACAAAATTACTTACATTGTTAGTGCAATTAAGTGACTTAAAGTTATATTTCCTATTATCGTTAGACATTACAAAAAATATTCTGGTTCATTTTAAATTATAACGACCAAATTAATATCAATGCATTAACAACTAATAATAAAAATGTTAAGTGGTCGTTGTTTCGTGATACCTACCCTGCAGCCTCATATTTAAATGGTAAATGTAAAATATCATTATTAAAGAATATATTTATACTAATACGCCATAAAAAAAAGATGCAAAAGTAAACGGTTAATTAGGTTGTTAACTAATTATTGTTTTAATAAAACATCGTTAGCGGATTATAAAATGTAGCGTTAATTACAAAATAATTATTAGTTACTTTTTTAAGTGTAACAGGGGAAATGGGCTGCTGAGTGTGGTATTATAGCAGTTTGTTTAAGTACCTGTTTTAAATTAATTATATCGTTGCCAGTTCCAGGTCGCCTTGTTAGTACTACTCTTACAATTTAGTCTGAAAACACATTAGTTTGTATGTAATTAATTCATGTAAAAA
Source organism: Aromia moschata (assembly GCA_029963805.1). Classification (NCBI taxonomy): domain Eukaryota; kingdom Metazoa; phylum Arthropoda; class Insecta; order Coleoptera; family Cerambycidae; genus Aromia; species Aromia moschata. The sequence goes on from JAPWTK010000259.1 coordinate 181,013, forward strand.
AATGTAACAGGACAACTTAATTGAAGTGTATTTTTAGCTTAAACGCAAATGTCAACACGGTTATTTCTGAAAATTACTTTGTCCACATAGACTGTGATATTGCAATATCTCAAATATAAGTATTGTGTTTTTAATGTGGAAACGTCTGAACCGTACCACATTGTATTCAGAAGTGTTCTTAATCTTAAAAAAAACACGTACAGTAACAGAAATGACAATATTAGATAAGAGATATCTCAAATCGCAAACATTATATTGTTCATGTTTAAAGTTACACTTTTAAAGAAATGAGTATGTATACGGGGTATCCTGGAGTGGGTACTGGAACCTTCGGCGTAGAAACAAAAAACTGGACGTCTTCCACGAAACACCGAACTACTACACTTTTCTCGACGCGCGTTTCGCCAACCAAGTTGGCATCTTCAGGAGAAGATTAAAACAGTTTTAATCTTCTCCTGAAGATGCCAACTTGGTTGGCGAAACGCGCGTCGAGAAAAAGTGTAGTAGTTCGGTGTTTCGTGGAAGACGTCCAGTTTATACGGGGTATCTACGAAGATATAGTCCAATCAATTAATTTTTAACGGAACGAAACGAAACGAGATACGCGTTTCTGGCTTTCACTGTTGGAAATATCTGAAATGTACGGTCTTTTAACATTGTTCATGTTTTTTCACCAACCAACTAGATCTGAAGATAAATCGGAAGTTTAAATATTTAAAAGGGACAGCCTGTAGATATTTCTATCATTTTAATTTATAAGTCATTTACGTAATTTTTGTTTTTTTTTTCCAAAATGTCAGTTTTAGTCCGCTCGCATCGAGCTAACTTACAATACTAAATTTCGAAACGGATCTCTCGCTACGCTACGTGGATAAACCGCCGCGCCGGGAGAGTCCCAACACATTACCAGGCACGGTCATTGGCGTACGAACGGGCAAGAAATACACATGTATATGACTTACGAGGCCCTTAACAAATACGGTTTATGGTTTAATTATCATAGAGTTCTTATTGAAAACGCTATTGGGGGGGGAGGGGGGGGAGGCAAACGATCCGAGCACGTCTGCAAGGGTGAGAGTGCGACAATTTCCTGTCCTCCTCCGCCAGCACCCGCGCTCATCCCGTCAGTCGGTTTCACTTGGTCCAAATACCAAGGAAACCCTACGCTGCATCCTCTACGCTTCAAACCCCTTCGCTACGCCACTGGTTATGAATGACTAGGTGAATTAAATCGTAGGAGATCCGTTTCGCCACACACCTTGTCCGCTCAGCAATCTCTAGCACCTATTTACGCAAAATAAACAGATAATTATACACTACGTCCGCTTACGGCGCTAAATAAGGTAGCCTTTAACCGTAAGCGTCCCTCCGCCGTCCCGCTACTGTTTCACTGTTTGCCCTGGCCGCGAGACCGCCATCCGCCATTAAAGGCCTTCCATCGCGCAGCGTTGCTGACCCAAGAATGTTAACGACATGTATAGCGCATTAATTACTCGCACACTTAGAATAGTTGGCGCGATTAAACACAATGTCGGATAATGTAGGCCCGAATCCGGTAATGAATGACGTTACTTAGGTGCCTGCGGTATCTGTGGCGTCAACATCCTCTCGAGCTCTAATTATAATTACACTTATACCGGCGATATTAGAGCACATCCCCGCGGATCTCGCGCATTTACATCAAAATTAATATAGCAAACAAAACGTAATTCAACCCAATTACAAACAGCCATTAAACGAACTGTAGTTACTTGCATGTTTGGATGTGCGCAGTGAAACGTGGGGTGGAGCAGGCGCCGCTAAATATTAATTAAGTCCGGGCGTCTGTTACGTGTTTCTGGTGCTTGCGTCGTCGGCGGTGTTCTCCGGGGTACCGTCCTGAAGCCAGTCCGTTTGTAAATTCATTAGCGCTTGCCATTATCGTAATGGCTAACGAATGAAAAACCTTGTTCATTGGCGAACTAGTATCAGACATTCTCGTTCAATCTATCAACGAGTGTCTTGAGAAAAGGATACTTAAATACCTTAAGTTACTTTGTTACGTACAGGATGATCACCATAAGTGTCCCCTCTTGTAACTTAACAAGATTTTTATGTCAGATTTCTTGCCACTGTCGCCTTTCCACTTGTCACTGTCCTGATGTCGTCTCTCTGCTTCTTCTCGGTCCTCTTGTCGTCGTGGTTCTACCTCCTCATGATCCTCTTGTCGTCGTCGTTCGTCCTTTTGTCGTCCTTTTTTTTCTCACATTTCTACCTCTTCACGGTCCTCTTGTCGTCACTTTTCTCTCGCCTTTCTAACTCTTCACGATCCTCCTGTCGTTCTTGTTACAAAAATTTTAATATTTCACTCATTTCCATTACCGTCGTTTCTTCGTCGTACGTTGTCGATCTCGTGTTCACCATAAAAAAAATATCCTCTTTTAGTTGTTCGATAATCCCACCGCTGTCACAAAAATGTTATGTATTTCTCTTTAAATACCTAATTTACTTCTTCACTTCAAAAAAGACTTTTATTAATACTTTACAATTCATCGAGCTTAACTCTGTAACATTCAAATAAAAACTTTTTCGTAGCAACAACACCACTATTCATAATTTTTTACATATTCTAGAATATTAATCTGACTTCTAGAATATCAATCTGTCATTCCATATAATTATTTACTAACAAGTAGTGTATAAACTAAATAAATTCAGTATGTACTCTATAAAATTTAATAAATGTCAGCTGTCACTAATGACACTCCACAAATGTCACCATATGATTTGAGAATAATTCAAACAAGCGAGTTTACAAATTCCCTATTGTTATTGAATCACCTTGTATATTTACAGGCTGTCAGATTTTGTGCAAGTCCGAAATAACTGTTGAGATGAAAAAAAGGCGATCATAAAAAATGCATTGTTCATAATCATAACATAGTATAAAACAAAGTCGCTTCCCGCTGTCTGTCCCTACCTATGTATGCTTAGATCTTTAAAACTACGCAACGGATTTTGATGCGGATTCTTTTAATAGATAGCCATCCAAAAAAAACGTCAATAAAGTTGGCCGAGAAAAAAAAGAGGTATTTATATTCTTGATCGAATTTATAACCTTATTTACTTGTCAAGACTGTCGCATCATATGACAGTCATTGTCTATTTTACAATTTGTGACAGTCACTTGTCAAAAGTTTGACATAACCGAAAAGCTTAGACATGACCGCTATTTCCATCTCACTCGTGCATAGCCAGAGTTGATGACGTTTTTTTTTGGATGTCTCTATATAATATAAAACACAAATCATATTTATCTTATAACTTTTTGTATTGTTTGTTTCTACGCTGAAAATTTCAGCATCATTCTAAGTTGACCGTTTTGACATCATACGAGAAAATAGATAACAATCATAAAAGTTTTTAACTTTACCAATTAGATTTAACAAAATCAGTTTATATTTATTAATCTTTGTTTCAGGTAAGCCAGACAGAGAGGTGACAAAGTCTCTCAAAAGAAAAGATGTACTCTTATTGTAAGTATACGAGTCGTCATCACAAATACTCGTAAAGTAGGGACTTTAAGGAACGGACTCGCATTCCCACGTAAAGGAACAAATAAAAAAAATCATATTGTATCAACCAAACTCAACGACATCACTAGATAATTCTAGAATTGTTCCTTGGGATTGAGAGGATGTCACAGTCTTTCCATATATGGTATGACCCACGTCAAACATGCGGACACTATGTAAGGTAACTGACATGTTTTTAACATTTAACGAAAGTGTTTCGTATCACCTCTAAAGGTAGGACAGAGCGTAGCATTTTTAGCATAGATATTTGATCGCAACTGTCATTTATCATTTATTATTTGTATTTAGCTGTCATTTTGGCGTTAAATTTAACAGTAATCTTGAAATTCTGCATATAGTCGAGTGTAATATTGTTATTGAAGTAAAAATAGATGTATCCAGTTCGCATCTAAATTATTAAGAAAGTATAATTTGTGAAAATGAGTGATAATAGCGATCGACGCCTCGAATGATTTCGAACAATCTTCATACAGCGTTAAGAAGGGAAGTTAATACATAGAAATGAAGCACCATCCTAGCAGTTGGAAATATCCGCCATATGCATTTGATTTTAAAACCAAAATTTCCGGGTTCGACTAGTACGTACCCTCGACGTGATGTTTATTTATTTTACATGTTTGTATTTTTACTTAGAACATCTAAAAGAGGTTGGCGTTTGTCTTACACAAGAATTTAAAACTCATTGCAGTTTGATCGCTGTTGTGGAAGAAAATGTGGAATTAACTGACTGTTAATTTCTAACGGATCATTTGTGGTCTACCTCTTATTCTCCACAGGTCAACCACATTGAAGTGTGCAACGGCGGTCCAAAGAATCTGCCGATGTTTGAGCCTAGGCCATCGAGTCCCCTCCACCGTCTATCCATCCCGTTATCTGGATGTCTCTCCCGACTTACACTCTTATTCAATCTCCCATTATCCTTATTCGCGATGTTGCTTTAGTCACGCAGGGCCGTCTCTACAAATAATAGAGTCTGAGAAAAACTATGTGGGAACACATATTACCACATCCATTACGTGACAAGTGAGTGAGATGGAAATATAATTTTAGAGAGGGAATGATATGTACCCCAGTTAAAGGGACGGATGAATGTATCATATAATAAACTCTATATAATAAACGACTAACTACATATTCACGTCCCAGTATCATCGGTCACAGTGGTCCTAAATTCCTGAAAATTTGGTCAAAAATCGAATTGTGAGCAAATATTCTTGAAAATTGGTATTCAAACTTTTTCGGGGCCAAGGAATCCAAATCCCAGGACAACATTTTTAAAAACAAAATGGCCTATCGACTTTGTCAAAAATGACGCCACTCTTGCGAAAATCAGTATTTACCAGTTTTCGGAGTCGAGGAATCCGAATTAAAATTTTAAAACACAAAATGGCCTACCCAAAATAGCGTGTCGTCAAAATTGTGAAAAATGGCGACACTCTTGCGAAAATACAATACAAAATACAAAATACAACAATCTACTTATCTTTTCAAAATGGCGTCTAAACAGTCAAATAAGATCTGATTTTAAATTTTATACTGAATGTTTCAACATCGAACACACTATCTTGTACAAATTTTCATAAATCTCGGATGCATTTTTGAAACATTTGTCCGCCACTTTGAGCTCGCCATTTTGTTTTCACAAAATCATAATCAGCGACCCCAAAAACTCTACTATACAAATTTTCTTGTAAATGAGATTCATTTTTTAAGAAATTTGCCCTCCATTTTGTTTTCGAAATAATAATACTGTAATCAGGAACCACAGAAATCCTTTTTTATTAAGTTTTTGAATATGTTTATTAATTATATTATATTAATTATAGTATATTAATTTTTAAGAAATGTTTCCACTCTTTTGCGTCCGCCATTATATTTTTAAAAAATTAAATGCAAAATTCACAAATCAGTGACCCCAAAATGCTGTTGAAACTGCATTTTGATGATTAATGAGCATTCAAAATTACACAGAAAATAACTTAATTTTTCGATTTTTGCTAGCAGTTCGTGTGTTGAACTGTGCAATGTGGTAATTTCATTATCTGCCATTGTCTCTTATGTCGATATGTAAAATGAGAAAAATATATATCTCAACACCACTCAAGCAATTTAAAGGTCCAAGGCCATTGGCGACATTTCTTAGATATCAAAGAAGTGTCGCATTTGGCAGTAATATGTGGTAGAAGTAAATAGAATACTCCATAGTTCTATGGACCTTTTTGGAGCTACATTTGACTTTTTTTATTCTAGATATGTCTAGATAGTCTAGTAAATAAAAGTAAATATTTCTATTCAATGTGTCATGAAATTTAACTAGTTTATGGGTACCATAATTTTAACACTTTCTTCACCATGTTTATATGAAGAATATTACTCTGAATAACAGATTTTCTCGTACAAGCAATAAATGAACATTTAAAATGTCATATATAGAAAAATAAAAATCCGGTAATGTGTGCTGCAACGCCGGGCTCGAAACTATAAAACTCTATGATAATGAAAGTATAAACCGTATTTCTTAAGCGCCCTGTAATTTATATACGCGTGTATTTCTTGCCCGTGCCAGTTACGGCACTGATCCTTCCCGATAACGTTCCAGAACCCGCGTATGCGCAGTAGTACGCCATCCCGGCGTGGGAGAGCAGGATAGCCTAACACAGTTTAACACGCGTGACAGCAAACTTTCCGAACCCCAGTTATAGATTAGATAAAGAGATAGAACAAAACCAGTCTTAGTTGCTAAATATCTATAACTGAGGTAGAGAGAGTTACGTTAAGAGTCTTCAAGAATCCTTGCAGACTTTGCATAGCCTTAGAATTCAATAATATCGAAAAAGGTGTGTGATAACTACAGTTTTCAGTAGAAATACAGAATACAGGGCAGATACCTTAGTGGAACCAATGGACAACATTCAATGAAAGTCACCAAGAATTAACAACAAAATATAAAAACCTAGACATCGAGCGTGATCGTGATCGTTTCGCTAACTACCACACTGTTATTCGTTTCAGAACAAATACAATTCTCGTATTTGTCCTAAATCCTCATCCTTTGTTTGCAGCTAGCCTCATACCGGCCCTGTGAAGTTCATAACGTGGGGCACGGGACGGTTCTGTAGTCAAGCTTGATTCTGTGTTGATTTTATAGGCTGTCACCTGTAGCTGTGTCACTGTTTATATGATGTCAGGGAACGCTGATAACATTTACGCTTATCTTGGTTTTACTTTACTTTGCCTTTTGTCTATACTTCGCCTCGTGGTCTTATAACCCGCACCTTATAAGCATGCGATTCTCTTTCCTCATTTGATGCTGTTCGAGGAAAATGAAAACAAAATCGTGTCTTTATTTTTTATATAGCGTTTTGGCTGATTGGAAAGATTCAGATTGAAAATGCTGGGAAAATGTAATCGAAAAAGAAGTGTAGTAAGAAGATGAGAATAAAACTTAGATCATAGAAATATGATTTGATTTCGATGGTTGCTGATGTTTGGATTGGGACTTAATATGGACCGAATATTAACTAACCTGATGTCCAAAGTCACAGCCAATGTTATAGCAGTTATTTTGTTCTCAGAACGGTCGATAAAAGGATCATATTTTCCACATTAAGAGTGACATCCCATCAAAGGGTGAGTATCTGTGACACAGAAACGGTTTGTTTGGAAAATATACGGGGTGATTCACCATGAATGGCCTATTAAATGTTTTGGGAGAACTAGAAATTTGATAGTCTCATAGATACATTCAGTTGTTTTCACAATGAAATATTCACTACTGCTACGAAATCATTCATACCAAATATAAAGTTAATACGATTTTGCATTCTTCATTTATTAATTAAAATGTATGTTGGCTTGGAAATCTTTAGGACTCGGTATCTCAACAGGAGTGCAACATGAAACTAAGGTATGTTAAGTTCAATAGACTTAACATTGACATCCAGATTTACTAGTATCATGTATGCTACTTCATTTAGAAATACTCTGTAAATTTTTCACTGTTATACGTACCTTATTCATTGGTATGGACAGTTGAAGGGTTTCGATTACTTTCATGGATGATGAGAAACCATCACTTTCATCCCGTCATATGTCCATAACCGTGCATTTGCTTTTCTTAAAATTTCTCTGGTTTTAATGTCTCATGATATACGAAGTGTGGCTATTAAATAACCGAACTGCTGTCATACCAATTTTTATTCGTTAGCAATTGCAGTAGCATCTTTTTCGCCTTCAATGTACTCCCCTTGGCGATCACTACACCGCTCCATACGACTTTTCCATTGTTGAAAGCAGTGTTGGAAGTCCGCTGACAGAAGTGTCAGCTGGTTCGGAACCTCCGTCGCTTTTGCTTTAACCGCTTCCACACTTTCGAATCTTGTCCCCTTCGGCGCCGATTTGACCTTGGGAGAGAAAAAAAGTCACAAGGGGCAAGGTTGGTCGAGTATGGTGGATGTTCCAATACAGTAATGCCGTACTTTGCAAAAAAATGCCTTCACAGACAAATCAGAATGGGCCGGTGGATTGCCTTGGTGAATTTTCCATGATTTGGTCTTCCACAAAATTGGGTCTTCGTCACGCTCTCACGAAGGGCCGTCAGAATCTCGATGTTGACTAACCGTCTGACCCTCAGGGACCCAGTGAATGTAAACAATGCCTCGAATGTCAAAAAAGACGATCATCATCACTTTGAATTTGAATTTGCTCATCTTAGCTTTTTTTGCCTTGGCGAGTTCGGGCTTTTTCAATGTATGGATTGGCGCTTTGCTTCAGGGTCGTAAGTAAAAAAAACCACGGATCATCACAAGTAATCACCGTGTCTAACAAGCCTGGATCAATGTCAATGTTGTTTAGAATGTCAGCGCAAATGTTCAGTTTTGATTACTTTTGCTCGGGAATGAGGAGTTTTGGCACCATTTTTGCGCATGTTCATGCAAAATCTAGCGAACACATTCTATGTCGGTTCCTGTTATTTCAGTAAGCCCTCGGACGCGACGATCTTCGCGACGATCTTCGCGAATTAATTTACTAATGTTTTCAATGTTTTCATCCGCTTTTGACGTTGAGGGCTGTCCGGGGCGCGGATCGTCTTCGGTCGTTTCACATCCTTCTTTAAACCGTTAAACCATTCAAAAAATGTTGTATTTGTGAGAATAAACATTCATTCCCGTACACTTCTTTTAACATTGCATAAGCTTCTGTAAAAGTTTTCCCCAATTTAACAAGAAACTTGAGATTAATTCATTGCTCCATCTGCACACTTAACATTTTTTCGACGTGTCACTGGTGCGTAGACTAATTCAAACGATTGCTACAGTTAAACTAAGCCATCCACTGGCTTGTCCAGCCAGCTCAGAGTGGAGAAAGTATCACCAGACACAGTTTTGTTCCAACTTGCCGCGACACGCTCGCAGCGCGCTGGTAGCAGCATCAGTTCGTTTATTTAATAGCCACACCTCGCAGAGTATGATGGGACATGGTCGAAAAAAATAAGTACCTATTTTTGCCATCACTCCTTCCAAAATAGGGGGGTGCTAAAAGGTTTCGTGCGTCTTAAAGCTGCATGCGTAGAGAAACTTTCGATCGGACGAGGAATCAGCACTTTCGTCACACGCTGTTTAAGTGGCCACTCCTGCAGGCACCTGCCCCCCCTTAATTGTTTAAATAATAAGAGAGCCATTTATCACTGGGAGTCATCTGAAATGGAAGGGAGTTAAATTTAACTGGTGGACCGACTGTTACGGGCGGCCAGGGGGGAGGAGCGGGCGCGATGCGGATATCGACGACGAGGAAATTGGGTAGCGCGTTTATTGGAAATCTTTCAACTGTCCGAGCCGTTGAAAAGGTGAGGAGAGGACATTGGAGTTCGAACGTTCGAGGAATTGCATTTTCAAGCCACGCCGCCGACGAAATGAATGAAAAAAGACGGATATATATGCTATATGTACGTAGGATATAGAAGTAACGTAATACCTAAGTTCTAAGCGATTTCGTTTTCAATTTACTCCTGGGATATTATTAGTTTACCAATGCGTGCGCACGGAACGGGTAATTTTAGGAAGTAAGGCTTATTAATTTCTAGCGAGGGAGAAGAGTGGCAGCGGCGACTCGTGGCATTCAGTGGCACGCCCAAGGGGGAGGGAGAGGTGATTTCCGGGTTAACAGTTTAACAAACAATACAATAAAACAAACAATTTAAAATATAGAATACATTCGTACATAACTCAGGAAACAACAGACAGTACATAAGGTAGTAGTGGATCACTTTTCCCAATCCGTTTTTCCCAATTTCCATATTTCCCAATAATTATTTTTCCCAAAAACGTTATTACCCAGTAATTCTTTTTCCCAAATGCTTTATTTCCCAATGACGGCTTCTCCAATTGCTTTATTTTCCAATTTTTTCCTCCAATTATTCAATTTTCCTTTTAATCAAAAATTTATATTTTCTGTTTCAATAAACATTCTACTTCTACTGTCAAATGGTTATGAAATCTGTCACATTAGTCTTCCGTAATCCGTTTCTGTTGCCGTCGTTATGGCTGAATTAATTAAATCAAGGGGAAAAAATCACAAAGGGCAAAAGGTCTGCACATTAACGGTTATTTATATAATATTACAAACATTCTGAAAGCGGTGGTAGCGTATACTGGAATTTCCGAAAAAAGCAAGAATGTGGTGCACGCGCTATTACAAGATCTGATAGCGATGGAATAGGGATTCTTAAAGGCCCTGCAGAATCAATCGGCCTACAGATAACGGATTGACGAGAGGATTGTTAATATAGTGACAAAAATATTGGAAAGAGGAAGACAAAATATTGGACCACCTCAAGGCCATCGGATCGAACATACATTTCTAACTCTCTAAATTTTGTAGAACAGCACTGTGTAGAAAATTGTAAAAAATAAAAATTTTCTAGAAAATTAGTCATTGAGAAAAACTGTCTTTGGGTAAAATAGTCCTTGAGAATTTCAGCTTGGGAAATGTACCCCATTCACATAATGTACCTATATGTAATATATAATATGGATATATCTATAATACATTAACATATTTATGTATTTTTTTTTTTGCAATTTTCAGATCTACTATTGAATAATATAAATTCAAGGTGTTGGATTTCAAATTGGACAAAGGTTCAATTTTAATCCGTTTATTCAACAATTTGTGTGTTATATTAATCCATTTAATGATATTATTTTTAAACACTTTACAGGCATTTATATTTCTAAGGTAAATTGGTAAGTTATTAGTTAATTATTATACATTTTTGGTGCTATATTAGATTAGGAATGATTTCTTTGACAGACAATTTTTTTTATTTTTAGAGTGAAGGCTTTCACCGACACTGCCGTTGTCTATCGACGACTCGGTGGTTTCCGGGTATTACCAAGTATGATGAATTTCTTAAATATTTTCTAATTGTTCACCAGTCCTCTCCACCTAATTATGCAATAAGATATAATATGAGGTTGAATTAATGCATAATGTACTGTTTTGAAATTTCATTATGCGATAAGTAGGTATGATGTCAACATGTTTGGTGAAACGAAATTGGTGGTTTGGCGTTGAGTAAAATATGTAATGTTTCGTTGTTAGAGGAAAATCTGTTTAAGTTTGTATTTGCTTGTATTTGCTTGTATGTTAAGGTTCCAGACCTGAATTATCATGGTGACTTCACGACTAACTAAACTTGTCAGTTTTAATCATGTCTGGCAGTGCCAACATGGCTAACAAAAAAGTGTAGTTAGCAAAGTACAAGAAAAGCAAGTGCTTCGATCTACTGATGAAGTTTTCCGTTGTGAATAGTGTAATTTTTTACGTTTGTTTTTACTCTTAAAGTTCCAGTCGCATTGCATTTTCCATAGGCATGTTTGTATTAACATTGAAATATTGATAATATGTAAGTAAAATACATGTTCCATTTATTATAATAACGGTTTACGGTCTTTTAAAATTTATTTGAACATCTTTTTCCTGTTGCACTCAGCATAATAGTCCTGAACACTCAGCGTGTCAAAAACTAAACCACGTAGGAAAAAACTTTATACGATCTTTTGTTCAAGAAATCACTTGAGGTTCTCCTTCAGTTTTTCAGATTACTTAGGAAACGCTCTGTATATTTCATACATAAAAACAATTGGTTTTATTGAACTATACAGGGTGATACGCGTTTCGGGTTTCCGTTGATGCAAATGGCTGGAAATTTGGATTTTTTTTTTACAATTTTCACGTTTTCCTATAACCAACTAGATCTGAAAAATGAACACGAACTTTGGTTTCTTAAATATAACATGCTCTATGTATAATTTTGAATAATTTTATTTTACCTCGTTTTAAGTCGTTCCGAGTATGAAGGCTTTATTCATTTTCATCAAATTCCATATCCAATCCATATTGATTCACTTTTCCCGTGACCCTGTTACACCCTGTATTAAAAAAAAACTGCATTATACTATGTGCAAAAAACTGCATTCCTTGTGCAAAAATGTGATATTTCGAATATTTTTGAGCAATATTGGTTCGTCATTTGTGGAGCAACGCTGGCCGATATTTTTTTAATGTATTTTTTCCTCATACCGTCTGCGCCGGCACCATTAACGAATAACTGCGCTAAACCGCAAACTTATTGAACATTATATGAAAAATATAGGCATATTAAAAATGCCAGAACTCTGGTCATGTCTATTTTGTGGCCTCACCGAAAGCAATATAACGTAACTGGGGGAAAAGCACAATCGACCCACGGGATTATATTGGAGATCGGATTTTAGCGAATCATTATACTCCGCACGCATTCCATTCTATTTCCCTCACTATTATCACTGTTATTGATTCCTCATAATTGCTTTTTATAATTGGAAAACTATTTTTAATTTTCACGACTTCCTTTGACCGTGCTCTCCGACATATCAATGGAATATTGTATGGTGCATGCAAAAGGCATAGGTACGTGAATTATAATAATGTACCTACTGATTGCAGCATGAAAAAAATCTACATAACCAAGGACTTGCTAAGTCTATATTGACAGATAATTCCTGGGGAAGAGGACGTCATAAAGCACACAAGTTTATATATTTTTTAAAATGGCGACGTTTCAATGTTTTATTGCCGTCATTTTCAAGGCTAAAATTAAAGTAAAAACACATGAGATTCTATGAAGTTTCTAAACGAAGACAATTTGTGCAAATTAAAACATTATTTCAAATCAATAAAACTAACAAATTATTATAACTTACATAAAACGCATGTCATTAACCTAAGTTAAGTCTTACCTATTTAAATCAAACAACATGCATCATATGCTTTTTTGGTAATTATGATCTAGGTACATATTGTCTCGGGTACCTACATACTTACATTAACACTACTCTGCAAAATTTGTTTGTGCCCTCGACAATGAATAGTTGTTTTCGAAGTAAATTTTCCCTTTGAAAATACATTCAGAAATGCTCTATCACGTCCGATTTTTGATATATTGTGACCTAAAAGTGTAAAAAACCCTGTTTTTTGACATGTTTGAGGTTATGTAGCACCACATTTTTTTTTTTTCAGAAAACTATGTTGGATATTATTGTACAAGTCTTCCTCTTTCAAATGCCTTTGAGTTTGTTCGAATATATATATTTTTTTTCGCCGAGATATCTCATTTTGATATGTTCATTTGCATTTCATTTTTTGTTTGTGATTTTTCCTGTACCTGAAAATCCATTAGGAACACGTGTATATCAAAAGATTGTTTTTTTTTTTAATTAAGAAACGTAAACAAATATTTAAAATTCAATAAAAAAGTTTTTGCACTTTTAGGTTAGAGTATATCAAAAAATCCTACTTATTTTATCTATTATTGATGCACTAGAATACTTCGTGAAATCGTAAATCACACAATGTCTCGATTATCTCAAATATCTATACAAAGTTGGAAAGTATACACCTTTAATCAACAATGCGTTTCTGCGCACACGCTCCTCCTCTAAATGCTTTCGTTTAGCTGCCCGTATTGTATCGTTGTTTAGTTCACGTTTTGTCGATATTAACTGCACTCATCATAGACAGCTCAGGGGGTGGGCTATTCCCTTTCACACCTAATTTTTCACCTGTAAATCTATCTGTTTCTATCTGTTAATATATCAAAGTGAACGTTTTCCATATCTGTATAATATTATTGTTGTTGTAAATGGAAATCGAAAGACAAAAATCCTTTGAATGAAAAATAATCGTTTTTTGTTGTATGTGTTTTGACAACGATCAATAGACACATTGACAAAACACATAAGCATAGCATGGAACTGAGTAAAAACACTGTATATTAGATTCTTGTATTTTACCAACTGAAACGCTACCTAATGGATATTTCAGTACCTGAAACAGTCTGCAGGTGTTACTTTGCTCCTTTGCCGAAAAGTTTAATTTTATCCGGCAGAAAATATAAACACCATTAGACTACCACCAAACCAAAGATTATCTTAAATGACTATTGTTTACTGCCTAAATACCTGTCCCGTGTGCATTTTAGACAAGCAACCGGCGGCGAAAGTCTTTTTGTTCATACTTGAACACTTTCAATCACTTAACACCGAAATACGTTTTTGCAATCATCCTTTTTTGTTGTTAAACAAGTATTTTTGAATTTGTATTGTATCGTGTCATTATTATTTTGTGTTGTATATAAATAGATTTTAAGCTATAAATTAGTAGGTACAATTTTTTACAGTTTAGACATGCAATCTTACACATTTGGAGTTACTTTGCGCTAGATCAAAGAAAAGTTTAGACCTTATCCCCAGAAGTTCATTCTTCTTCTTCTTCTTCTTAAGACACCGTTTCCCTACGCAGGTTGGCGATCCAATTGGCTATCATTTACGGGAGACCGCAGCTCTGAAAATTTCTGTTGACGTGTGTCCAAACCATCTTCGTAGACCCTTCAGCCATGAATTTTGCCTTCAACCAACTAACCTTTTCCCCTAGATTTTTCCTTCCATTATCAGGCGGAGGATTTCATACCACTCGCCTCGCGTGATATGACCTAGGTACTCTAGTTTTTTCTCCTTGATTGTCGGGAGGAATTCTTTATTTTTTCCCATGCGCTCGAGTATCTCTATGTTGGTCTTACGTTCCCTCCAAGAGACTCGGAGCATTCGTCTGTAGGCATACATTTCAAACGCATCAATTCTTTTTTTTGTGATTGCGTCGTGTCCAGCTCTCGCATCCGTACACAAGGACAGGTAAGACATAGCAGCGCAGTAATCGAATCTGGAGTTCAAGATTGAGATTAGGATTTGCCAGAAATATTTGTTGGTGAGGGTTTTCCGCGCTTGCTCAATTCTTGATTTAATTTCAACTTTTGCGTTATTTAGCTGGTTTAATAAGTGTACCAAATATTTTATAGATGATACTTGTTCGATGATCTTCTCGCGTAGCCTCAGCGTGTCATTTGTTGGTGTCTTTCTTTGGCTCTAGTAGGCTACTGGCTATTACCACGGTACCGTCAGAATTGCGAAAATTATTAATGTTGTTGCCATTAATCTTTATACCTCCGTTTGTGTTTTCGAGAGCTTCGCTAAATACTGCCTCAGAATAAATATTGAATAAGAGGGGGATAGAACACATCCCTGTCGTACACCTCTTCTTATTGCCAACTCTTCTGATGTAGATCCTTCAATTCTGACACTTGCTGTTTGGTGCCAGTACACTTATGATGTTTAGATCTTGTGCGTCGATCCCGGTCATTTGGAGGATCTTGATAAGCTTTTGATGTGATACACAATCAAAAGCTTTTCTGTAGTCAATGAAACATGCGAATACATTAACATTCATATCCCTACATCTCTGAGTCAGCACATTTTATGAGAAAAGAGCTTCACGTGTTCCATTACATTCCTGAAGAAGTTCATATACTTAATCAATGTTCAATGCTTTTCTGAATATGCTTGAAAAAAAAATACAATCAACAAAAGTCAGATTTCATGACAACTCATCAAATGGCATTTAATGTGCTTGCCAATAATCGAGAAGAAAAGTGTTTATAAATTCTTCACAGTCACTAAACAGTCAAAGGTCTTCAATCTGACAATCTTGATTTTAAGAATGCTGTATATATGTTATTTTATACATACCTTAAATATTATAGGACGACACATAATACATTTTTTCTTTAATTTTGATGTGATTCGCAGCAATATTGTTTTTAATTTTTGTTAATAAAAAATTAAAGATAAGTATTGTTTTCCCACAGATGCGATTATTTGAGCAATGTCAAAAAATGCAATTTAATTTTCTCTATCAGTTAAAATACAAACATTTAAACCTTATATTTACTACCTTCAGATGCTCATATTTTTAAGTTTTAGACACATGTTTTCTAAGATATTATTTGTACTTTTGATAAAAATGAATAAAAAACGTCCAATTGTATAATAATTTTAGCGAAATTTTCAATTCAACTTTAAAAAACGGACCAAAGTAACTCCTGTTTATGATGCCTGAAAACTGAGTAGGGGAAGCTCGGGCAACGCTGATCAGTTAAGTTTAAACTACTACAGGAGGGACATTTTTTGTAGTGTTTTTATAATTTTTTAAAATTCGTCAAATATACACTTTAGTGTTAAGTATATATAAGTGTCACATTAATAATTTAAAGTAAAAAATATCTATAATCAAAAAAACTAAAGATGTAACAAAAAACGGTATTGCCCGATACCCCTAGGCAAAACCGATCACAGGATTGGGCAAAAGCGATCAAAACTGTCTATAAATTAAACTGTATATAAATTACTGTCATAGTTATATCAGTAAGACATAAACTTTAGGAATTTAAAAATGTATTCATTTGAAATACAACTAAATATCATTAACTTATCTTTTTGACAAAATTTCTGTTCTACAATATTCGCAAATGAAAACTCCACTCTCGTAGTCGATGCACAATTTGTGTGCCCAGTTCTCACAGATATTACACTGTATCCAGTGCTCACGTGGTCGTGAATTTAGGTATAAGTCTCCACAAAAGAGGCATGGTACATTCTCTTCTGGATTCTCAACGATTGTGGGAGGTCTAGGATAAATAAATTCTGTCGTCGTTTTTTTCTTAACTTCGTTCTTAGTTTCTAACCTTGGTTTCTTTTCTGTCTTGATTCTTGCTTGGACTGATGTAGATGTCGTGGGTTTCGTCAAACTCTTTTTCACATTTTGTACTTTCTTATTTAATTCTTTTTGTCGTATCTCTTCTTTGACTGGTGTAGAAGTTAATATTTCGGACTTTAGTGGTTTTCGTTTAACTATATTTCTTCTGTCTGTCTTGGGCATTACTGAAATATCTGACAAATACTACTATTTTCTTCTTCATGGGAGGGGTTAAGGGTTTTTGATTTTCTTTGTTTTGATTCGTTTGCTGCGTTACAATTGTTAAACCTTCTGTGCTATGGACGAGGTCTTCTCTGCGAACATTTGAAGGTCCAGGAATATCAGTCAAATGCGACTTCTGCATAGGAACATCATCTTTTAATTGTACTAGATTATCCGTAACATTTATTTCCGTTACATCAGCAGGCAGCAAATCAAGTTCGGTAAATACACCCATATCGCAATTTAAAATTCCAGTTTTAGCAAATCCCTGTACGGCGTTATTAGGCACTGCAGATTTTAAATATGCTTTTCCAAATATCGATCCCACATCAAAAAGTGTAACTCGCTGTGCTGGATGTGTCTTTTGCCACCCGTCTAATTCTTGCTCAAAATATTTGCTGAAAGGACCATAAACAGACACATCCAGGGGTTATAATTTATGTGTTGTGTAGGGAGGTACGGAGAGAATTATTACATTATTTTTTGAGGCATAATCCAAAACTTGAATTGACCTATGTGAGACATGGTTGTCGACAATTAATAAGCATGTATGTTTTTCTGTTGGTCTAACACTTGCCACAAAAAATTGCATCCATTCCAAAAATGTTTCGGATGTAATCCACCCGCTATCGGTTACTAACATTAATGTTCCAGGAGGTGTTCCTTCTAAATATTTCGGATTCTTTTTTTTCTTGGGAAAACTAATGTTGGAGGTATAAATTTACCAGTTGCTGAACAACAGAATAGTGAGGTTATTAATACCCCACGCTCTGTGGAAGAAATAGCTCCAACCTGCCTTTTTCCTTTTTTTGACAAAACTTTTGGAGGCTTCTTGGCTGATGTTTGGATACCAGTCTCGTCGACGTTGTACATGTCATCAACTGCTATGCCGTATTTTTCTTTCACAGTTTATAAGTTGTCGAAAAAAATCTTGACCTGAACTCTGTTGAAGCCACACGCTCTTGCGACACTTGTTGGCTCTGGAGCTCTTAAACTAAGATCCGGATTTCGTCTCATAAAATTTCTGTACCACTGTTCAGCAGCCGATCCCCCTTTAAAAGGGTGGGTAATATTATTTTTCTCTGCGTACTCGTAAGCTAATCTGCACAAATCTTTTTTGTCAACCCATAAAACCTATCGTCCATGTCTATGAGATGGTTAACAAAATCTCGTTCTTCGTCTGCACTGAAAACATTTGTAAAACGACCTAACTTCTTTTTCGGAGAAACTGTTTTTTTATGATCGGTTAAAGTGGTGTACGGAATACCATATTTTCTTGATGCAGCGCGTATCGATAATTTATTTTCATTTATATCGGCTAAAGCTAACTGCATTTCTCGTTCTGTCCAAGAATTACCTCTGTTAGATTTTCTTTTATAATTGAAAACCATGTTCTTGCCCGATCGGTATTGCCCGAAATGTATCACTCTAGTACAATTAGGCATAATTATGGCAACCTAGCATGAACGTAAAATATTTTTAGGTTATATTTTAGAGTAAGAAACACCCTACTACAAAAGCAAAAACTTTGTCATATCTGAATGTCTCTGTTGATTCGGTACGTTCTTAAAGTACATTATACTTAGTAATCAGACAGTTACATATCAGATTTGTTAAAAGAAGCCAATATTTACTTACTTTTTAAGAAAGCTTGTACACAATTATCACGTAGACTCAAATGGCTTTCCATAGATACATGTTGCCAGATTTATGTATTTGCATGTCACTAAATATGTAACTGATCGTATTTGCCCGATATAACGGTACTGCCCGAGCTTCCCCTATCTGTCTTATCCAATGCAAAGGAATGACACGACTAACCAACATTTTTTTTACAGTTTATGTGTATGCCACGCTTTGTTTCTCTATATTTTTAGACGATAAAGAAAAGTTTAATATCATCATATTGTGTATTTGTTAGTGAATCGTAAGTGGTCACTCCAGGTACCAACCCACACGCGAAATAAATGTAAATATCCCGCTAAATACGTCCCACGGGGCGGTTCGGAACGGGGGCCAGTACGTATTACAACCGAGCGAACGGCAAATAGCTTTTTCCAGGGTATAATTTCAAGGAGGAAATTGGGAAAATCTTTTATATTTCCCTTTTTCATTCTCTTTAGGCCGATCATTTTTCATGCCATCTCCATCCGATCTCGGACGGCCTCGCCTGGTCAGGCTCGCTGTAGGATCCCGGTCCGGTTCAATTAAGATGGTGGCGGTCCAGGGGGACCGGCCCGCAAGGCTTCCGCAGATATACGATGGCCTCCAGTCGCCGCCGCCGCTGCGGACGCGGGAGACGACGCGCTGGCCTTCGAGAGCCTTGCATAAACATGGGATTACTCTTTAATGTCGCTCGAAGCCGGGCACAGATCGCAAGAAGAGCGTACATCTGGCGATGTAATGTACCGGGTGGGCAAATTTCGATGTTTTTATAGGGTATCTCGGTAACTGTAAGGGCTATGGAAAAAATGAACCCACCTTTCCCGACCTCTTTTTTTCGAGATAAATTCATTGGTGAAAACCAGAATTTGCTATATCTTTTTCGTTTTCGAGTTGTAAACGAAAATTGATTTTTTTGAGTTTTCGATTGGTGTCGATAACTCGGTTGTTTGTAAAATTAGAAGAAATCTGTTTGCACGTTCTACAGGCACTTTTTTAAGTAGAATAGGATTTCCTTAACAGATTTTTTATATCTTGTGTAGTTTTCGAGTTATGGCATAAACTTCTATTTTTTTTAAATGGAAACCATAGTTGGCTATGATTTAGCTAAAAAGAGGATTTTTTCTCTTTACAACGATATATAGTTTGTGGGGTCTATGATGAGTGTTTATGCGGAAACAGTTAAAAATTTTAATTTTTTGTATAGGTATACTTACTTTGTTTTTTCTTTGCAGGAAGAGTCAGTTTCTATAGTAACACATTGTTACAACAATGTTTTAATAATAATAACTGTTGCTATGGAAATTTACTCCTGCGAAAAGTAACATAAATACATAGTAACAGTCGTATATAATGAATGGTATATTAAACTTAAATAACTAATTATGACATATTAGTGACTAATTAATAATTAATTATAACATATTCATAACAAGAAAGTTTAACACACTTAACAATCAAATTTGTAACAAATAATGTATGTAAAAAAATACAATACAATATATTTTACAAAAACAAAACTAGACAGATTAAAAAAAATACGAGCATGATTATTTACCTAAAGTTTTCAAATTGTCGTCCATTGTTTGCGATGCACAGTTCACATCGCTTTGAAACACTTTTTGTTGCATTATAGATGTGAATATTTGAAACGGAATTCAGACAGTCTATAAGATTTTCTCTCAGTTGAACCAGTGTATTATTTGTCTTTTTGTATAAATTGTCTTTAATGGTTCCCACAAAAAAAGAAATCTAACGGTGAGAGATCTGGCGACCGAGGAGGCCACTTTACTGGCCCATTGTTCCCTATCCATTTCTCCCCAAAATTAGTATTTAATAATTCCGAGACTAAATTAGTATTATGGGGTGGTGCCCCGTCTTGTTGAAAAAAATACATGTCGTCTTTCGTTAAGTGGCAAGTTGTCTAAAAATTCTTCTACTATGTCGTAGTTTATCATATTGTAATACCGTTGACCATTTAAATTGTCATCATAAAGTTGGTAAGCTAAAATGCGGTTATTATATAGGGCACACCATACACTAAAACCGAAACGTCCTTGATTTTGAACATCAACAGTCTGATGAGGATTATCTTCAGACCAATAATGTTTGTTGTGTCGGTTGAAAATTCCGGCACTACTTACGTAACTTTCATCTGTCCAAATGATATTTTTAAAAAATAATTGGTCTTGCTCAATTTGTTGTAGGTACCAATTGCAGAAATCCAGTCGGCGTTCAGGATCAGTTGGAAGGAGCTGTTGTTGTTTCCTTATTGTATAAGGTCTAAATTTGTGTTTTTTTAAAACTGAAAGTGCTCTTCGTCGCGATATACCAGACTCTGCTTCAATTTGCCTACTTGAAATTGAAGGATTTACGACTACCATACCAACAACATTTATGGCAACATCTTGAATACGATAATTTTTTGGTCTTGGTTTATTAAATCCTCCGTATTCAACGAGGTTTTCTTTTAGTCTACCAAAGATGGACATATTAGGTTGTCTCCTTTCAGGGTAGCGATTAAAATATGCTTCCGATGCAGCTTCAGAATTATATCCATTTTGAATAAAACACTCTAGCATATTAAACTTTTCGTAATTTTGATACGCCATCGCGCCTTGTCAATTTCTTTAATCGAAACTTTAAAACTATAATGCAAGCAAAAACCAAACATAAACAATTAATCAAACAGTAATGTGTAACTGTGTATTTACATCCCAATATCCAACTGTTCTGTTTTCAAAATGACAGGCGCCTACTGTGCAAAATCATTGAAATTACTATACTGTCCTTTATTAGAAAACATATGTTTTTAACTGTTTCCGCATAAACACTCATCATAGACCCCACAAACTATATATCCTTGTAAAAGAGAAAAAAATCCTCTTTTTAGCTAAATCATAGCCAACTATGGTTTCCATTTAAAAAAAATAGAAGTTTATGCCATAACTCGAAAACTACACAAGATATAAAAAATCTGTTAAGGAAATCCTATTCTACTTAAAAAAGTGCCTGTAGAACGTGCAAACAGATTTCTTCTAATTTTACAAACAACCGAGTTATCGACACCAATCGAAAACTCAAAAAAATCAATTTTCGTTTACACCTCGAAAACGAAAAAGATATAGCAAATTCTGGTTTTCACCAATGAATTTATCTCGAAAAAAAGAGGTCGGGAAAGGTGGGTTCATTTTTTCCATAGCCCTTACAGTTACCGAGATACCCTATAAAAACATCGAAATTTGCCCACCCGGTACATGCTCTATTGGCGTTCAAAGGATGCTGCCATATTACAACGAGCGTTCATATAAATTTATAAATAAACCGTATGTCTTATAGTAGAGGATCCGCACTAGAAACGACCTTCACCCATCTGTTAAATGGATGAAAAGTATTTTATATCAAATTTAAAATATTAGAAAATGTATCGCGTGTGGGTTGGCTAAAAAATTCCTGGCCAGACTATGATTAATTAAAAATTGAAAAATGACATTTTATTAAATATTGCACTCATGAGTTTAACGAAAAAATTTAATACCAACCGAAAGTATGAAGCCTATAGAATATATAAACGTTGGGTTGTCTATTTTTTTCCTGGCGTAACTACTGGGTTGGCAGGTATAAACAGGTAAATCAATAGTAGTTATTTTCACCTATTTGTTTAATTAATAAATCTTATCCTGGAGTGGGTACTGGAACCTTCGGCGTAGAAACAAAAAACTGGACGTTTTCCACGAAACACCGAACTACTACACTTTTCTCGACGACGACTTGGTTGGCGAAACGCGCGTCGAATAAATCTTATATCAAAATAAGTGCTATTTATTTGCGAACACGGTGATGTAGGGTTGTCTGTAAAAAAATCTAGCCGGAATGACGGTTGTCGAGTTTTGAAACGTGAAAATTTTATGCGAGAGGGAACTTGTGCCAAAGAGGTCCGAGCTAACTATCCCGTGCGATAGAAGAGGACGCAACATTGCAGCTGCGCGCGACGTGACCGCCAGATGAAAGAGAGTGCGCATGCTATTTATTCATGCAACAGAGAAGGATAGCGAGCGATACATTAGTAAATACTATATAACATTATTTTGGAGCAACTGTCATTAGAGGTGAGTAAACAACGATAAATATTTAATATATTAAATATTAATGTAATATAATATCATAATTATGTGGCATTACAATTTATCGCGTGCCTAATGCCAAAAAGGTATATGCTATATATAGGTCCACTGTAGGAACCAAAAAAGCTGTTTTTGCTTAATCGCTTTGAAATCACTTCAAATGAATATATTCTTACTATAAAAGAATTTATATATTTTTTTCAATAGGCCTTTTTGGCGTTTATTTTTTATTTTATTTTTATACTTCTGAAGTACTACTGAAATGCACAAAGTTTACAGTCAAAAAAATTAAAATGAAACCAAATGGTAAGAAACATACTCAGGATCTTGTATTACGTACAAAAATGTTATTACAATATTATATAAAATTATAGAAAAAATTTCCCATTAATAATTACTAATCTGTATCCGATTCATCAGAAGTGAAAGTTGGATCCTCGAATTCAGTACATTCGTCATAATTTCTCGACAATGTCTTCTATTTTCGTCTATGTTGCGTCCTCTTCTATCGCACGGGATAGTTAGCTCGGACCTCTTTGTCACAAGTTTCCTCTCGCATAAAATTTTCACCTTTCACCTTTCAAAACTCGACAACCGTCATTCAGGCCAGATTTTTTTACAGACAACCCTACATCACCGTGTTTAAATAGCGCTTATATTGATATAAGATTTATTTATTAAACAAATAGGTGAAAATAACTAGTATCGATTTACCTGTTTATACCTGCCAACCCAGTAGTTACGCCAGGAAAAAAATAGACAATCCAACGTTTGTATATTCTATAGGCTCCATTCTTTCGGTTGGTATTAAATTTTTTCGTTAAACTCATGAGTGCAATATTTAATAAAAAGTCATTTTTCAATTTTTAATTAACCATAGTCTGGCTAGGAATTTTTTAACCAAACCACCCGAGATATATTTTCTAATATTTTAAATTTGATATAAAATACTTTTCATCCATTTAACACATGGGTGAAGGTCGTTTCCAGTGCGGATCTTAGACTGTTAGTAATTTTTTTTCCAATATGGCTCGAACTGTAGGCAATTTGGTGTAATGATTAACTTTTTGCCTTTGAATCTGAAGATCCGACGTCAAATGTCAGCAGTAACTTCATCTTTTTCTTTTGTCTTTATTGTGGTAGTAAATTGAAAGGCGAAAATGAGATTCAAATAGGGATTATACATAATTATTAAAGATATATTTCATAATAAGCGTTTTAATAAAAAAGTTTTTGAAATTGGATCTTTTTTTGGTCTAAATATTTCTGACACCTTTTTTTGAATAGACCGAAAACATTTTCTAGGAAATGAGGTAGTGTAAGTTCCAGTCAATCAAGTCGATCAAAATATTGTAAAAGTTTTTTTGGGACGGCCACAAAATGGAGAAAAAACTTTGACGTTGAAACAATTGTCCGGTTACTCGAAATTTTGCATTCTTATATTCTGTGAATTTTCATAAGCACTGGGATGAACCGATGCTCTTTCAGAGAAAGAAAATTTCGTCCAGGTTGTCGTCACCAAGATTACACAGGTCTACAAAAAAAATGTTCTGTCTGCGATCAGACCTTAATCGATTATTTCCTATGTATTTTGATGAATTGAAACCAAATTTGGCAAAAAAAAATCTACCTTATCAATTTTTCTCTCCACCCCCATATAACCCCCATAAACTCTTATAGAGGGAATTTGAAAAAAAAAATATTTTGTTTTTTTGGGTGTGGTTTTTTTCGCTGATCACGAATCTGAAGTAAAGAATAAATTTCGACTTAATGACAGCTGTCAACAAGCTGCCAAATTTCACTAAAAAGTAAACAGTTGATATTAAATGCATATTTTTAAGATTTTTTGGTTGCTGATTACGATTCTGAAGTCAAAAAAAATCATTTTTGACTACCATTCCAGTAATTTGTCATTTATCCATTTACGAATTGACGTTCTTATCCATGGTTTTGTGACCACACAGAAAGGTTCTTGTCCTATTAGAGCGTCTGATAGGTCTTTTCTAGATAGTTAGCCAGTTTTTTTCTTTGTATTTATATCCCTTTTGTCCTGATATTCAATCTAAAATTACTCTGTTTTGGCTTCCTAATTGTTTTAACGCCTCCACTCACAATCAGTCTCATACTAATTTTGATATAATCTGAGTAGTGCTGATTGATTTCAGCGCTACTTGGCTATCGGAAAAAATGACAATTGAATGGTTCTCATTTCCCCACCTTAAGTACATAATACTGGTTACTGAATTTGGTTTGTTAGATCCAGCTTGTAGTGGATATCTGAAAAATAGTAATAAAATTTAAACTACGTCTTCATGAAGGACATTTTATTTACACACAACGTTGGGCATACACTTAAATTAGGCATATAATCATCAATTAGGCATACACTTAAAAAATAATAGACTTTAAGTACCAGGTTAAATAAATATCTGGGAGCCAAATACGTATTTAGTTTTTTTTATATGTACTTTACTGAACAAACATCTCTATTCAAGTCTATGTAGTTTAAGAAAACGCATTATTTAACCCTTATAGAGCATCCGCAATCGAGTACCGGGAAATATAAAACGAAACCAGTTTAACTTCGCTTTTAAGATAAAATCATTACGGCCGCTATTACCGCGTATTAGAACGCAAAAAGTAAATGACCGTACACTTTTGTGAAACAATCCATTTTAAGTATTTCTAAAGCAGCGACGTCCAGCTATCCGACTCAAAAAACTGCCATAATGGAATACAGATACGTCAATCTGTTCAACACGGAAAAAATAACCAGTCCGGGGTTTGCCTTCTACTACACTCAGAGAATACAATTCAACTACGTTGACCAGCATGAAAAGTGGGAAGTACAAATGAGGGGTACAGATGCAAAACTCACATTATCCATAATTTTTCGCTATTTTCGAGTTAGTGCGCTATCTTGTTCATCGTGTTGAACTACACCATTTTAAATTTTAAAAGTGGTAAAAAACTCACATTTTCGTATTTATTTTAAATTGTGGAATCTGTGAATTGTGTCAAAACTCTTGTCCTTTGTAATTTTAGGTACATTATAAAAATATTTCATTTCATCAGTTAATGATGATAATAACACCGTATTCTAAGTATTTTGTGCAGCTTTTTATTTTGATTATGAACTACCATGTGACATAAAAATTTTATTGATATACCATTGAGTTTGTTTCCAAGTTCCTTTTCTTAGCTTAACTTCATGAATTTTAGTGTAAACAATAATATTATGTAGAATAATCTGGAGAAAAACGACCATTATCCAAAAAGTTGTATCAAAACTCACATTATCCAAATTTTAATTCACTTTCTTGGAGTCAAATATTGTTGTGCTGTCATTTCACCAATTGAGAAGCAAAAGTTCTAATACAAATACCAAAAAAAATTCAGAGCGTCAAGTCACTTGAAAAGTGAGAAATCAGTTATTCCTTCTTCCTGAACAATTTTAAAAAGTGGATAATGTGAGTTTTGCATCTATACCCCTCAAATAAGCAGAAATCATATCACACATTAGTTTTTACTTCAGTGATGACTCTTGATTTTGTTTACGAAAGGTGGATGAAAGAGAGAGTATCTACATACGTCGAGGAGAACGAAATCAGGCTGCTGTTTGCCCTCCACGTGTCTCCTTTGGTAGTAGTTTATTAACGGTGTGGAGTGGTATACGTTTGGAGGCTTATGTAGAGCTAGTTGTCATACCACAGGCTACACTAATATGTGAACGCTATACTGCGAAGGTATCATGCTAGAACATGTCATGCCATCCGCACATCGCATGTCACGTAATATAAAACAAGCATAAATTATTTCAACAATGTCAACATTCGAGTCATGGATTGACCAGCAGGAAGTCCAGACATAAACCCGATAAAGCATGTCTGAGACCAGCTGGTAAGCGTATCCGGATATAATCCGTTGTTGTAAACACCATGGCTAAACTCAGGCAAGCAATAATTGAGGAAAAGGCTCAGATTCCTCAAGAATTCGTACCAACTTCATTCATGGAATGAGAAGAATAGTGCAATTTTAAAACAGGCAGTTTTGAGCGCTTGAGAAGGAAGCTGTAGATACTAGCATTTTTACTTTTTAAATTTACAAGTACTTAATTGAAAGTTTGTAAAAAAAATAATTTCGAGTAGAATTTTAAAGTCGAGAGATTTTTATTTTATTTAAAGTTTACAATTTACATCTGTTGGTTTACATTTTAACAGTTATTTTGTAAAGGTATGTAATGCTCTATTGCAAATGGGCTGCACAGCTTTTCTGCGAGATCCCTCATTCAGATTCAGTGATCCCAAAAACCCTTGGAGAGCATGTCGTGTGTTACTTTAGGCTCTAATCCTGATTTTTCGTTATGGTCTGCTGTTTGGAAAGCATCATATTGGATCTGCCATAGTGAATTATTATCAGATGCATCGAATATCATCGAAAACAGGAATTGATATTGCAACTTGTAACGAAATAATTTTGAAGGAATATTTTTTCCGGCTAAAGTCGCATTCGGAACCACTATGGGGCGTTAGGATGTGAAGATGAGTCAGAAGAACAAACAACAATGTTCGTTGTTCGTTGTATCTGATGCTGCATTTTCTAATTTCTCATCTGATTATATATCTCTACAAAAATAGGCAAGTAGAACGATTTTCTCAAGATAAAATTAATGGAACACCGATGTCAAAATAAATGGGATATACATATGGGACATGTCAAGTCGGACAACAAAATTTTAGATTTGGTCCAAAATTTGTGTAGAGGTAGCTTTTCGAAATAAAAATACGATTCCCAAACTTTTGGACCCCTAGGGTCAAAAGGTGAAGTTTGGTGAAGGTCCAAAGTTTGGTATGTCTCTTGAGAACTTTAACTTTGATAAGTTGTCTACTTTTTGCAAATGTTAGAAAAAAATATTGGTTATATGTTATTTGCCGATAACACTTGCCGAGTAGAATATACCTATATTTTTTTTCACATTGATTGGGTTTTTTATACCCATCATTAGGTGCAAACACTTTTAAAATTAAAAAAATCGGTCAATACGACACTTTTTTTGTTTTTGTTTTTCTTAAAAAAAAGTTCATTCATTTTACTACCGATCCCTCCTAGTCCGAAGTAATGGGCCTGAAGTAAGTTCAAGGAGATTTTTTTCTAATTATGATAATTTAAAAAAAACTATTTTTAAAGCCTTTTAATTTTTTTTATTTCATATTCGATGTAAGATTTGCGTAATTTACAATGATTGATTCGATTTAGTGACGTCAGAGTTATAATTTAAAACTTTTTTCATTTCAAAAATTTTAATTATTTGTTCATAAATTTATAAGTAATAATTGTAAACAATTATTTCTAAGATTTTGTTTCCGTAGTATTCAGGTTTTGTAATAAAAAACTAAAATAGTCAATCAAAATTGTATTGTAGGTATACAATTATTTTATAATCTTTGTATGTTTTTAATTCTGAATGCGTTTTTGCTCGTATATAAATCGTATCTTTTTTTTTATTACAAAACCTGAATTCTACAGAAACAATATATTAGAAATACTTATTTACAATTTGTACTTATAAATTTATGAAGTAAATAATTAAACTTTTTTTAAATGAAAAAAAGTTTAAAATTATGACTCTGACGTCACTAAATCGAATCAATCATTGTAAATTACGTAAATCTTACATCAAATATGAATTAAAAAGTTTTAAAAGCCTTTAAAAATAGTTTTTTTTATATTGTCATAATTAAAAAAAAATCTCCTTAAACTTACTTCAGGCCATTATCGGACTAGGAGGCATCGGTAGTAAAATGAATGAACTCTTTTTTTAAGAAAAAAAAGTGTCAAAATATGTAAAAAAAATATAGGTGTATTCTACTCAGCAAGTGTTATCACATACAACCAATAATTTATTTTCTAACATTTGCAAAAAGTAGACAACTTATCAAAGTTAAAGTTCTCAAGAGACGTACCAAAATATCGGGAATACGTGAACAGAGACGTCATAACTCAAATGAAATATCTACAGTGACACATCATCAGCAATGTACCTTCAGATTTCGGTCATCAATGATCTTGGTGCATCCCCAAAATATTTTTCTCAGTGTAGACGGTGCGCACCGTTTTTGGCGATGTCGCAGCGTCCGGTTGACACTCGTGTTCATGGCCGCCGAACTGGTGTACCAAATGGGGCGCTTTGTCGGACGTCGCTCGGGAAAAAACTCTTCTCAGAAATGATATAACCGTTTAAATCGTCCGATGTCCGATAATTGACTGACAATTACTCGTGTTTTACGACTACCGTCGATATTCCGCTAGCTATTCATTAAATAATACGATGCTATTTAAGTGCGTTTCGGCATGTCGATGGCTGCGAGCTGAATGGCAAAAAAGTCCTCTTAATTAGTCTTGTTGGAATTGCAGTGGTGACTCGCCATTAAGCTCATTAAAGTCGAATTTTTTTCCGAGATTTACTGTTCTATTGTTGGAAATGCGTTAATCGGTAGTTTACGTCAATAATGTAAATTCGTCCGCATAAGAAACTGGTAATTATGAGATAATAGACACATTCATCTATGTGTAGTATGTGTGTTTTAAACCAGCCATATTCATCTCTAGAGACGTGCAGGTCGTCCACCTCGCCAAATGTCGTAACGGGTAGGTGACGGACACCGATATAAGATTCGGGTACGTCCGTAAATCTGGCGCGCTCGTGCAATCTTATGTGTCAGCGCTACTCTAACGGTCAGCTATTACAAGAAAAATATGGTATTTAAACTTTGTTATTATTGCTTCATTTGGCATTTTAAATACATGTTTTTCATATTATAACAACTAACCTTACAGTTTTCTTCCATATTCCAATTTCCATATAGTTTTCTTCCCTTCCAAACCACTGCATCTATTGCACTGCCACTATCGTTGTCTTCCCTTCCACTTCCCCAGCATACTGATTACCGATCACATAACTGATGTCAAATTATATTCTGCGATACTCGAACATGCAGAATCGATCCCCTAAAAATGTTTTACGACATCTTTAATACAAATTTTTCCCATATGTTACAAATTTTATGGCGCACTCTGTATATAATTTTATATATTCTAACGTCGGTAATTACCTTACAGCTATTGTAACGCTTCTGAAACTTAGTAAGATTTAAATTAAAACTTAATCAGCCAAGTAGGTATCCGTTAGTTAATGTATAGGAAACACTCCCATTAACATAACGCCCATAAATTAACTACTTCTTATTTAATTACCTTATTATTACTTTATGATTGTGTCATAAAGTATCGAATATCTATTAACTAAGAATATATTTAACAGTTTAAATATATTCTTAGAATGAAGTAATATTAACCAAGCCATTCTTATTACAATAGCTCATTTAACATCTACTTGCAATACACAATAAAACAGTATTAATAGAAATTCAACACATTTCAGTTTCAATAACTTTCAGCTACAGCATCGCGCATCAGTCTACTGACAACTAGAACAGCCATGATAGTACCTATACTACCAAATATATACATCCAAAAATATTTAGCTGTGTGTGGAGGCAACTATTTATTCCATGAATATTGTAAGGAATGTCCTTGTCCACAGATTTTCAAAAACTTACACGCCATTCATCTTTGTTTGGCTATCAACAAGTTGTGTTTTGACAGAAGCCCTTCTGAATACAATAAACAATGTCGTATCACTGTGCATCATTCACTTTTCCTCCATTATTGTATACAGGGACTTTCCCAAGGATTAGTGACTTGAAGTGTAGGTACTGTTCAGTTCGCAATATTGTAAATGGTTGAAAGCGAATGACAATGGTTGAATGAAAAGGAAGTAAATGATGATTGATGAGCAGTGTTTGACCAATCTCAAATTGCACCTGCATCTCTACGGAAAATTGTGCTTTTTTATTATGCAAATAAAGATAGTATTTCAAAGGTTTTCTATAACAGAACCATTATACCTCTCAACTACGCCGATCAGCTGGAGAAATTAGACATCGTTATCTGGTAAGTCATAATAGGTATAACGACATATGTTCACCAACTAGATTACCATTCGATTCGGATTTTGGAACAGATTTGGTGAGAAAGTCATTATATTAAGAACACCTCCAACTGGAGATTATAAATCTAATTGTAAGTCAATGGATACTGAGGCCCTAGAGAAGCAACTCTAGGATATGCTACTGTATTCCTAGCAGAAATCCATGCACCTGAGATGTGCCTGCGGAAAAACTTAACTGCGGGATATAAATGCAAAAAGATCCTTATCCACTCCGATAATCAAGCGGCAAAAAAAGGCTCTTCTAGCATGCAACAGGACTAATTCAAAATTAGTCTGAAGTTTTCTACATTGCCTAAAGAAACTGGCAGAGCACCATGAACTGATTCTCAGGTGGGTTCCTGGACACAGGGGAGTTCAAGATAATGAAAAAAGCAGATATCTTAACAAGGAAAGTGAGTTTGGTGCGAAAATCATTATCTTAATAAGAAAACCTACAACAGGAGATTACAAATCTAATAGTAAGTCAATGGATACTGAGGTTCTGGAGAATCAACTCTAGGGTATGTCACTGTATTCCTAACGGAAATTAATGTACCTGAGATGTGCCTGCGGAAAAACTTAACTGCGGGATATAAATGCAAAAAGATCCTTATCCACTCCGATAAAATCAAGCGGCAAAAAAGGCTCTTCTAGGCAACAGGATTTATTCAAAATTAGTCTGAAATTTGCCTAAAGGAACTGGCAGAGCACCATGAGGTAATTCTAAAGTGGGTTCCTGGACACAGGGGAATTCAACAATAAAAAAGCAGATATGGAGTGGAGAGGATCTGTGAATAGTAAATTTACAGGACGAATTCACTATCCAAAAATTCCAAGGCAAAACCGTCAGCAAAACTTTGGTGATCATCATCAAAAGAGCTGATCACTGATCTGCTGCGGATAAATGGGAATCGGATCAGACGTGTTAATTTAGTAAATAGACTGTTGAAACATGGAGGCCTCTAACTTATTCGCATAATGTAGTATAGCTAGTGATAACAACACAGTCAAGAGGTTGCAGAGTTGGGGGCAATTTATTCCTGGCCAGCTGAACTCGGAATCAAAGTTAGCAGCGAATGACTCGCCTCGTCAACCAAAATAGGTGAAATGTAATTTATATGTAACTAAGCTAAAATGCGGATAACGTAGTACAGTATAGTCATTGTGCCTTAATACATTTAACTTGGTTTTTACAATACAATGCAACTTGGTTTTTGGTACATTTTGGTAACTTGGTCATGGCGCATTAAAATGGTGTCAAGTAGGTACAATGACCACACTGTACACAATATTTTTAAAATAAAAAAAAAATATCATTTCAATGATAATACAAACCTGCAAAAAAAAACTTAATTTTTGAACCGTAATAGGTGATCCCGAAGGTTTTTGACATGCTAAACACAATACCGTTGTCCGGTTTGCCCTATCACGTCACAATTTTCAGAAAACTTAACCTAAAACTGAAAAAATGTTTTTTTAGCCTATATTGAGGCTTTCATAGCGGAAACCAGATTGGGTAAAATGGATTCGACCATCGTATTCAGTAAATCAAAATCTACAAAAATCAATAATAAATATAAAAATAATAATAAAAACATTACTATAGATGGCGCAATTATTATTTTATTTAAGTGATTTCACAAAAAATTCCAGAATCTATGTTTCGGAAACGTACAAATGATTCAGAATTAAATAGACTAATCCTAGTATTTTGACCTGCTGAACATGATGCCGTTACTTGTTTTTCTCCATGAAGTTAGAATTATGAAAAAACAACCTTAAAATTGATATGAAGCAAAAAAGTTGTGTTTAAAGTTATGTTTAAAAACCGTGCAATTTATGGACAAGACTATTCAGCCAACGAGTACGAGTATAGCTTTTGCATAAATACTCCGATCAACTATATCAAAGAAGGCTAACGAACATAAAAAAACTAGTGGGTATATAAATTTTAACAAGCGTCGGACGACTTTGTTGGCTTTAATTATCCCGTATGTAAACAAGCCAATTTATAATCTTCGTACCTTAATTATAAAGCCGGAAGCCATCGAACGCCGGTGCAGTCCTCATATTTGCTAAGCCGCATCTGTATGGCTTGGCATTATCATAAATAAGGTTCTTCTCTCGGTACAGTAAGGTATCGGTTGACTTTTCCATGAATCATAACCCAATTAGGCAAAATTATGGCTTTCCGCGGCCACTACGGAACGGGATTAGGACGGCGACTCGTGCAACGCCCGCAGGAGCACGTACGGGTCATTCCGTCATAAAGTGTGGCGCACAAAACCCGATAAGACGTCTCTACCGGCGCTACGGCACACATCATTATCGCCTTGTCGATAAATAACACCCCAGACAAATGATAAACATTACAATTTTCGCGTTTAGTCCAGTCGAAATCACCGGCGCACAGTGGGGCCAAACCCTCATGCTTCTGGCCAATAAGAAATGATGATTTTTGCCCAAATAAATTAATTGCATGTGACTGTGATAGCTAAATTTGGGTAGATTACGAATTTGATATAGCTATTAGTGCAAAATTCCGCATTTGGCCGCTAGAACTTGGACTTAGCGAAGCACATTGACGAAGTTTGTCAAAACGAAGTGATCCTCTACTTTACTATCCATCAGTGGCGGCTAGTGATAAAGGGCACATTTGGGCCCAGCCCAAATTTCAATAGAAAATATTTCTTTTGTGTTAATTTACTATAAATTACTCTTACAATAATATCAATTAAATGTATACGACAAACTATTCATATTCTAATTATTATTCCTTTTATACCACAAATAATTATTTTTATCACATATATATGACAGACTATCGATCGAGCACCGAGCCACCGTAGTCTGAATTCGCATCGAGCCACCATAGTCACATTTCGCCCGCGTGGCCGAGGGCACACAGTATCCCAGCCCCGTTTTTAATCGGGCTTTTTCGGTGACTGGTATGTTTGGAGACAATTGCAGCAGACATACGTCGTTAAATCGTTCGAAAATTAGCTAAACGGGTCACACTTGTTGAGTGACCTTTTTTAGTGATTGTTTATTTTCTTCGCTGAGAAGTGCGTTTTTACTGTTTTTGATTGTGAAACGTTTCAAAATGAATTCGGTGGACTTTTTATTGACTAATAAAGATATTACATACGAGATCCGAACGGAAATTAAACGGTTAGGAAGGCCGATACCCGATTTGACTATTTCCAAAACAGACGTAGGAAAATCGCGAAATTACTCACGAAATTTTTATAGTAGTGTCTACGACAGATTTAAGTGGTTATGTGTCCTAAAACAAACAAACTGTTTTGTTTTATTTGTTTAGTAATGGGTGGCAACCGAAGTGCATGGACTCAAGACGGGGTGAGTGATTTAAAACATTTAAATGAACGAGCTAAGAAACATGCAATAAAAAACATTTACATAACATCTTAGATTTTAGTGTGTTGGGAAAGGTAGACATAAGGCAACAGCTTGATAGTGCTTATCGTGAAAATATATCAATATGTGGATTAAAACAGACATATTTTAAACCAAATAATTAATTGTATTAAATTTTGTGAAACAAATCCGGCACTTTAATGAAAAAGCGATTAACATTTTAATAAGGACAGGCGAGCTGATTTCCTCTACAAATAACGGTAAGATTCCCATGTCAAATTTTTTCACATGGTGCCACCAATTATTTTAATATATTTAAGCCCTCAATATTCGTGACTAAATATTATTTAAAAAAAGCCACCAAATCCCAAAAATGATTCTTGTGAAAGTCTATATTTTTTGTATAAAAGAATTTTTCATTGAAATTCTGAAGTGTCAGTAAAATGCATGACCTTGAAAATTTTTAAAATTTTCGCCTGCGGCGCCATTGGTAGCTAATAAGTAATCTTACTGACACACCCTGTGCCTACCCGTATAACTCCCACACCCACGAGCCGCCACTGCTATCCATCCTCGCGAGGCTCAGAAACATAGAAAATCTATGCTACACATTGAAGCCCAACTTTATTGGAGGAATTGAAACCGTCATGGCGAAGTTCTTCGAGCAGTCAGTTTCTATCGCTAGAAGCGCATGAGTACATGATACAAACTTCGACGTTTAAAACGTGTTTAAAACGTTCGTTTTAACTGACTCATGTGTGGCGTGTGTGCGTATAATATGTCCGTACAAGCTCGCAGCAAATTCTAAATACTCGAAAAAAGTTACCTACGTTTTTAAATTTAAGTTTGTGGAATTTTAGTTTAGTTTATTTAAGTTCGTAGTCTACTCGTATATCATGTGTTGATCATTTTTCAGCAGATATACATACATAATATATTGTTCAGGTACATGCATGTCTCTCTTTGTCCTCTTTTCTACACTACTTTGTTTTACTATTGGAAGTTACGAACCTGGTCACCCTAATATAATCCAGAAGTTTTTAGATATCTCTATTGGATCATTTAACATTGTTGGACATTAAAATAACAATAATAACTTAATAAACAATAAATTAAACTTATTTTTAGTTCAAAGCAACTAAGATATATTTTAATATATCTTAGTCAAATGTCAGAATCATCAGTTTTATATCAGATTTATATTCAACAACCTCAAAATCATAATTTTACATGAATTCCCTTTTTTTATACTTAATGATGATTTGGCAGCTAGTTGACAGCTGGTTGTCAGCTGCCAAATGTCAAAATAATGAGTTCGATATCAGATTTATATTCATCGATCTCAAAACAAAATTTAAAAAAAATCCATTTTTCTTTATTTTTAACGATAACTTAACAGCTATTTGACAGCTGACAGTTGTCAAAAACGTCGATTTGACTCTAGATTTGTATCCAGTGACTCAAAAACCTTTAAATGTATATAAGATTTTTTATAAAATTCTTTCAAATAATGTGTGTTGCAAAAAAATAACCACCATTTTTTTTTGTGGAAAACTAGTCGTTTGAATTTCGCAATATTCCCTACGTTTTCTGAAATTTTCTAATAGCTAAGTTCAGTGACTAAAAATCTATAGAATCCAATGGATTTCTTAGGTGGTCAAAAAACGGCACTTTTTTAAAATTGTTCTTTCGGTGCTACTTTATAGTGTGCAATTTTTATTGTCAATTTTATTTTATTGTCAACAAACAAAATAGACATGATTACATTAATCTCAGGGAAAATTCAGAAAACCACAAAATACGGAAATTTTAGATATCACAAAACACAAAACAAACGACGTTGAACGTTGAGGTTATATCAAACACTTTTGGCAACACGTAAAAAATGTCTGTCAAAAAAAACTTCAAAAAAATAAAAAAATTGCAGATAGCTTCAATAATTATTATAGCTCCGGGCTTGATATGTTTATCTGCAAGAAATTGCACTAACAAACATAAATACGCATGCGTGCAATAAAAATTGGTGCAATTGCAACAAAATACAAACTTTAGACTGCACAGCAAGTTAGTGGGATCATAGAGTCAAATGCATCAGGTAGTAACGTCTTTGCCCTTTTAAAAATAGTTTTTATGTCATTTGGAAAAGTTCCATGCGAAATAAGGAAAGTGAGCAAATCAAGTATTTTCATTTTTCGAGGTAGTATTTTTATCGAGAGTTTTAATATATCTCCTTTTACAAATTTGCCTTTAAATATCGTATAGAAAATGACACGTGATTTCCTCTTATTAGAGTAGAGTAGTGCGAGTAAAGTTTTGATCTTGACATTAATCTTGACATTTTCTTAGCCCCAATAGGTAAAATTTATAAAACCAATTCATCCAGACAATGACTTTTAAAACATTTTTTGAGGTTAAATTCACCAAAGTTCAACAAAGTCACCAATTCATCAAGTTAATTGCCAAATAATTGTGTTTTATAACTGTTCATACTAAATGCATTAAAGTACAATTTAAACCACCTCGTGTTTATTAACAGACGGTTATCTAATCGCGCCATTATGTTATGTAAAAATACTTTCTGTTAACTGCTGGTTACCTTATATGATTAAAGGAACCAGTAATTACTCAACCATATAAATAACCAGTTCAAAAAGTACCGGGTAGTCTATTGTACATGGAATCTTTGATCGATCAGACTTGTAAGTAGTGGCGAGTAATACTAATTTTAATTTTTAGCTGTCAAGAATTGGTTATCAATTTTTTTTAATTTTGCGCTGAATTCTTGGTAATACATACAAAGAGCGGCAAAAGTACTGCCGATTCGGTGAAACCGAAACCAGAAAGTTTTCGCAAAAGAAAAAATGAAATACGTCAAATTTTAATTACAAAAGTGCGTCAAATTTTAATTATAAAAAAATATATTGACTGCCAACATGATATCACCTTTCAATTGTCATTCATCATACAGAAATGCACATTCCTTCATTAGCTGATGAATTTCAGTAAGTAGAAAATACTTTTCCAGCTATTTTTCAGAAAGCAAAACAACCATAAAAGAACTCTCATATTTTGTAACGATGTTCCTTGATTCAGGTTGTAATTTATTTGTTTGCATTTTATTGAACATTTTCACAAACTGCAGTTTTTCCAAATATTGTCACATTTCGTGTTTATTCGACTGGCATACGTGTCAATAAATAACCCCCCAGACAAATGATAAACATTACAATTTTCACTTTGGCCGGTTTCCCGATGGGCCAGCTCGACCGCCGATGCCAAATGCACTTATTATTATTGCCGTTCCACTATTTTGCCTGAAATATGACGTCGTTTACCATTTTAAATGTACTATAATAATTTTGTTGATGGAGTTGCTTTGATGCGCGCGCTATTTCGACGAAAAGTGTCACCGTTGCAACGGCAGCGAACCATTGAAACGGCAAACGGTTTTCCAGGCAGCTGTTTGCATGTCAGACTTGGAAATTTACAATTGAAATAAAGACATTTGTTGTATAAGACATTTGTTGTAAAAGATATGTCAACATGATTATGACAACTTATATGTATTACCTTACACTACATTTACAAGTTTATTCATCGTTACATTGTAATTTGATCATTTTCTTTAATAAAAAGGAACGTACAAACACCTACATTTATTTTAGAAAATTCTATTTTCCAAAATAAATGTAGGTGTTTGTACCTAAAAAGAATGATATATTGACAAAACAACTTCAAATAAAACTTTTTAAAAATATTTTTTTTTGACAATTACCGTGTTAAGTTAATACAAACACTTACTCAAATGCTTTTTTAAACATTTTGTAAAAAAAAAACTAAAAGACGAAATGTTGGGATTAAGTAAAAATAATAATAACCATAACTTCTATTACCTTAACAGATCTCGAAATATCCAGAAAAAAAAAACACTTTGTATTTACTGTATGAAAAGAAATATTTCGTAAATATTAGCCGTAAAGATCCTCTGGGCAGGCAGCCATTTTTGGAAAAACAATTTGCAAGTTTCATTTGACGATTTGCTATTATATTGCAATATGCCTTCTATTTAGGTCTAGTATCCACCCCCTAAAATATGGTGTGGGTCCTATGCCTCCTTAAGAAAATACGAGCATGTCAAATTTCACCGGCCGCCACTAATAAAAACATAAGTTCTCCTGTGAAATGCTTCCTAAAAAGAGCCTACACCCCATCAAAGAGGTATTAAGAATAACACAGAAACTTTAACGTTTCTGATGACAACTATGAGGGTTCAATTAGGAATTTATTGCATCCTACTTAAAGCTTTTGATATCACTAAAAGATGATTACCTTGAATACGTATGAGTAATGAAATAATTTTCGAATCGATTGCTCAAAAACAGAATCCTAACTAAATTTAACGAGAATGCAATGTAGTATGCAAGTTATCTAATATTCGACAATACCATAAATGACCTACGTAAGGTTATGTAAAATTATGTAAAACATGTAAATCCTGATCAAAACACATGATGTAAATGTACGGTTCAAGTTATGTGATAATAAATATACCGGGTGTCCGAAAAGTTCGGAACTAACGAAATATCGTTATTATGTACGTCGTTTACCATTTTAAATGTACTATAATAATTTTGTTGATGGAGTTGCTTTGATGCGCGCGCTATTTCGGCGAAAAGTGTCACCGTTGCAACGGCAGCGAACCATTGAAACGGCAAACGGTTTTCCAGGCAGCTGTTTGCATGTCAGACTTGGAAATTTACAATTGAAATAAAGACATTTGTTATATAAGACATTTGTTGTAAAAGATATGTCAACATGATTATGACAAATTATATGTATTACCTTACACTACATTTACAAGTTTAGGCATCGTTACATTGTAATTTGATCATTTTCTTTAATAAAAAGGACGTACAAACACCTACATTTATTTTAGAAAATTCTATTTTCCAAAATAAATGTAGGTGTTTGTACCTAAAAAGAATGATATATTGACAAAACAACTTCAAATAAAACTTTTTAAAAATATTTTTTTTTGACAATTACCGTGTTAAGTTAATACAAACACTTACTCAAATGCTTTTTTTAAACATTTTGTAAAAAAAAAACTAAAAGACGAAATGTTGGGATTAAATAAAAATAATAATAACCATAACTTCTATTACCTTAACAGATCTCGAAATATCCAGAAAAAAAAAACACTTTGTATTTACTGTATGAAAAGAAATATTTCGTAAATATTAGCCGTAAAGATCCTCTGGGCAGGCAGCCATTTTTGGAAAAACAATTTGCAAGTTTCATTTGACGATTTGCTATTATATTGCAATATGCCTTCTATTTAGGTCTAGTATCCACCCCCTAAAATATGGTGTGGGTCCTATGCCTCCTTAAGAAAATACGAGCATGTCAAATTTCACCGGCCGCCACTAATAAAAACATAAGTTCTCCTGTGAAATGCTTCCTAAAAGAGCCTACACCCCATCAAAGAGGTATTAAGAATAACACAGAAACTTTAACGTTTCTGATGACAACTATGAGGGTTCAATTAGGAATTTATTGCATCCTACTTAAAGCTTTTGATATCACTAAAAGATGATTACCTTGAATACGTATGAGTAATGAAATAATTTTCGAATCGATTGCTCAAAAACAGAATCCTAACTAAATTTAACGAGAATGCAATGTAGTATGCAAGTTATCTAATATTCGATAATACCATAAATGACCTACGTAAGGTTATGTAAAATTATGTAAAACATGTAAATCCTGATCAAAACACATGATGTAAATGTACGGTTCAAGTTATGTGATAATGAATATACCGGGTGTCCGAAAAGTTCGGAAAGTGTCGAATATATCGAAAAATACTCTTTGGATTGAAAAATAAAAAAAAACGTATTCAGTTTTAAAAAAGCTATCCAGTGATACAAAAAATTGTTCGCTCGCCCCCTAAGGGTGGGGTTGGGGTAACTTTAAAATGTCAAATGGGAACTCCCATTTTCTATTGCAGAATTGTATTCTTTAAAAATATATATATACACTGATGGTCTGACTTAGGATTCATGTCATTTTTTTTCATAGAATATTTAACAACCGATAAAATTTGAAAAAAAAAAAAGAGAGATATGTATGTGTTTAAATGATAGAATATCTCTATTCTATGGTAGAATAGAGGACCACACTGGATTGAAAAATAAACAGTACGTATCCAATATTTTTAAAAAGCTATCTAATGATACCAAACTCGAACCCCTCACCCAACACCTGAAGTTGTGGGGGGGGGGTCGATGATTTTCATATATCAAAGGGGGAACTCCTATTTTTCATTGCAGATTCAGATTCAACATGAAAAATTTAGTTTTCGATGGAAAATTCTAGGACTCATGCTTTTCAATTCCTTGAAAAAAATCAACATAATATATATACAATCAAAAAAATCTTCTCAATTAATACCAGCATGAAAAGTTTATTTTTGCACTAAAAAGTAGTTCAGATTTAGGATTCCAGACGTTCGTACCTCTCTTTGATTTTTATTGTTTGTAGCGCCATCTATGGCACGTTTATTTGGAGAAATTAATTATGCAATGAAAATGGGGACTCCTACATTAAATCTTAATGTGCCCCCCACTCCATCCGCAGGATGTAGAGGAGGGGGTCAATTTTTGTATCATTTGGTATCGTTTTTAAGTATAGTCGTATTTTTTTATTTTTCATAATATTTATTATTTATTTTTCATACAATTTTTTTATTTTTCATATTTATCATACTTTGTGTTAATTTCACAACTTGAAATTACACATGGCTATAATTTTACTTGTACTTACATTGTATCTTATTTTGTAAAATAAATTACCTATATGTATGTTATAAATATTTTTTTCTGTGTACTAAAGTTTTTGGAGTGGATACTGGAACCTTCGGCGTAGAAACAAAAAACTGAACGTTTTCCACGAAACACCGAACTACTACACTTTTCTCGACGCGCGTTTCGCCAACCAAGTTGACATCTTCAGGAGAAGATTAAAACTGTTTTAATCTTTAATCTTCTTTAATCTTCTTTGATTAAAAGTTTTAATCTTCTCCTGAAGATGCCAACTTGGTTGGCGAAACGCGCGTCGAAAAAGTGTAGTAGTTCGGTGTTTCGTGGAAAACGTTCATTTTTTTTACTAAAGTTTTGTATAAAAGTATAAATCATAAAGTTTTCTTCATAATTTCACATAATCTACATATATGTACTTTTGACTGGTGATCACTATT
Source organism: Aromia moschata (assembly GCA_029963805.1). Lineage (NCBI taxonomy): Eukaryota > Metazoa > Arthropoda > Insecta > Coleoptera > Cerambycidae > Aromia > Aromia moschata. The sequence continues at coordinate 222,410 of JAPWTK010000259.1, forward strand.
GTGATCACCTGTTTTAGAAACACATTGTATATACTATATCACATACATTCAATATACTGTATATATTGAATCACTTCAATATGAAGCCAACCAAAAATAGTTAGTTTCTTTAAACGAGATTCAAATCCACCAATAATAATCACAATATTTGCCATAGGTTCCATTTTGTCGTCAAATCAATAGACACTAGGGTGCCAAAGTGGCGAGATGCAAGTGGTAGAACGGTTGATGGCCAGTGTGTTTATCATATGCATGTTTATCGTCTAAGCTCAGTCCAAAAATTGTTACCAAAGGACCAACCACAGCGACTGCAAATTTCATGCAGTGGTTTATGGGTAATTTGCATGATACTGAAAACGTGTTCGAGAAAACCTTTTTACTGACGACATGGGTTTCCCTCTCTACTTATGTTAGTTCTCAATAAAAGAGAATGTGGGACGCTGAAAATTCAATTTCTTTTTAGATATACCATAGAAGCCTCTGCATCATGAGAGAGATTTAGATATACCATAGAAGCGGCTATCTGAAAAAAAAGAATATATAAGTACCATTTCTGATATTTTTTTTGTGCCTTATACACTCACGCAGTAACACCCATGTCCTAATAGAGTTGCCAAGTCTATTAGGCTGGACGCGAACCCACTGACAGAGGTTCACCAGATGGCTCAGATTGCCACCTCTGATACCATCCACGAGATGTCTATGACTGAGAAACTTTCACAGATCAGATAGGGTCACTGAAGATGTATGGATGAAATTGTATAAGAATATACAATTACCATATGTATAACTTTGTAACAACCATTTTGATATTAAAAAACCTTTAAAAACGGAAATCCACTACATATTTACACAATAACACTACAACATTTATACGCAATTACTAGCAGTATTGATCAAAGCTACATAAAGTAATTAAGCAGATTTTATTTACGTAAAATCCTATTACAGATTTAAGCTTCGATCCTCATCATAATTACAATTACATACAGGTAATAGGTTGAATCTGCCGTTTTAAACAACTTCATTAATTACCAACGAATAACGCGAACAGAAACAATCCTCTTTAGGATTCCAATTAATTCGATATTGATTACGGTTAATTTGTAGGAGTGCGGATACTATTGCAATGGCTAAGATTATTGATTGATCGGAACGAATGTTCTTGGTCGGACGGAACAAACTTGCTTTTAATTACCTCTCGTGGGGCTCTGCTGTAATCAACTTTTTGATTGAGACTAATTGTTTATCTAAAATTGCGTTATCGACCGACGCCAGGGGATTTCCGTGAGAGCGAAATGAACTGGGTTACAGTATCCAACGGCGTACCCTTCGCAACAATTTCAGTATGTGTATGTGTGTGAACGGGAAAAAAGATAAAACTTTCCCAAATTGTTTTTAGGAAAGGCATCAATATGACGCAATTTCAATATAAAAAAGAGTAATTGGCATTTTGTATAGATTATACTGACCCACAAAATAAAAAAAAGATGCGAGTCCATCAAATGTGACACTATATTTCCATGTATTTTTTGCCGTTGAAACCGAATCTGAACTTAGTTTAGATTCAACACCTCAGAATTTTCGTTAAAATCGGAAAACGCCATACATTTGTAGAATTCACTATGGAACATAAGAATTTTGAACACAAGTTATAAAAATCATGATAATATAACATGTTTGTGTTAATTCTATAACCAGAAAACTAAGTATGAGTAACTTCTATGAGCAAAGAACCATTATAACACTCTAACACACAATAAAAACAAGCTTTTAGGAATCGTATTAGGAAATCTATCAGTAACAAAACCTGATTCGGAAAATCTCGTCGTTTTCCAGCCTCGTGATATTTCTCACAATAACCGCGTAACCCGAAGGACTCTTAATAGTGGTAAACCAAAATCTAATAACCACATGACCTGGAAGACTCTTGACAACAGACAGGCGACAGGCCTAATAACCACTGTCCCATAGGTCAATAGTTGACGCCTGATTTTCGATTTGGTAAATTATGATCGTATAGCAGCTCATGATCATCTATGTTTCCTCACCCTTTCATCTTCAAATGACCTGTGAAGCGGGTTTAGCTTTCGCTTTTTCGGACTTTCTCTCTTAAACCCCCAACAGAATTTTCCTTGATACCAAGGTCTTTCCTTTACCTTGATATCTTGATGAAATCTTTGTCCTTGTTCTTCGCTGTAATCTCCAAGATTTTCTGCGAAGTAATCTAAATGCAAATGAAGATACAAGTGTAGCTTGTAATTCGTCAAGCAAATCAAACGATGGTAATTGCTAATTAATGATAATTCCTAAGCGATTGGTAACAAAAATATTAAAATGGTTTTAGATAGAATAGAGAGCACAATTGGTAAATCTGTGGTGATCGCAAGATTCTCACTATGATTTTGGGTTAGCAGTCAAGATATACGAAGTTCTTATACTGCTTTATATGGGATATCAGAAACCACGATAACCATTATATCAAAGTAGATGGCTTATCAGAAGATAGATTATTATGGCTTGTCAGAAGAACACTAAAACCTGGATCAAGTAACATCATCGCCGAGTCATTAGCAGAACAATCTAAAGTCCTCCTCCCTTCTTTTCATGTCACACGTGGTTTGATGAAACCATATGTTAAAGCATTGGATCAGGAGGGTGGATGTTTTACGTACTTGAAAACAAAATTTCCAGAAATATCTGACGCTAAATTGAAAGAAAGAATATTTGACGGTCTTCAAATCCGTACGATGTTGAAATATGACGTATTCGTACAATAACAATGAAGAAAATGCAGCGCGGCTTAGCTTTAGGAGTGTGGTTGATTACAATAGCGAGAATTACACGGAACTAGCTGCTGACTTGCTTGAGTTGTTTGCCCCAAATTGGTTAGGCATAAATTGGTATGGCGACTATTGTGGGAGATAGAAAGTTGATTAAATGGGAAAAGTTTTAGAGAATTTTATTACCTCTTCAATTTTTTCAAATTCGATTTATCTGAGAACGATCTTTATCGTTTTTGAGATAATTCCGAGATGATAAAAGCTGAGAAGATGAATTTTAGAAAATGTCCCAATTCTTAATTACTGGGTTTGTGAGATTTTAGCGAGTACATTGTTAGAACCCTTTTTTAAAAGATTTTCATTGACATTATCAAAATTGTCATTTGTTTGTTTCCGAGGTAATACCATTAACTATGATGTTTCTTACGGGCACCATATTGGAATTTTATGTGGTTAAATAGTGCCTAAAATTTGCTTTTTATCACAATACTAGAAAAACGTGTTGCCTTCGGTGAAATTTAAAAAAAAAAAACATATTTTTTGGAAATAGGCAACAGTTTGCAAAAAAAAGTAAGAAATATATTGATTATCACATAACTTAATACTGTATTTATTATCTGATTTTTACATTATAATTTTACATAACCCAACTTAGGTCCATTGAAACCAACGTTATGTTATATATTATTGCAAATATTTCTTTCTGTGTGTAGCATCTAATAATGCCCCCTAAAACATGAGGTGGTTCCCATGTTTCCTTACGAAAATACGAGAATGTCCAATTCCACCAGCCGTCACCGCTACGTACTTTTCCTATTTACGGCTCTATTAGGGTCCGTGATTTCTCGACTCCACCAGTCATTAAGCGTGATCTTAGGAGAGTCCTTGCCCAAGACTCATCCTCCTCCATCTGTTATTAGACCACGGTTTCGTGTGTACATGAAAATCATTATTACACATTTTAATCTCGAATCAACATCGGCTTTCTGCCACAAAACAACGCATAAATCAACAAGTGACTCAGGGGCCGATTAATTAGCAATAAATAAGCGGATAATGACAAGGCATCGCATGGACGATACTAATGAAATAAATCGCCAGCCGCGGGGGGGCAAGTCTGCCCGGGAGCCGGAGTATGCACATTAGTTCGAGGATGTAATTAGAAGGTAGCGCGGCGGGAAGCTCGCCCACGTCCCGCTTCATAATCAAGGCCTTTTCGCGCAGCCCGGCTATTTTTACGTTTCGGCCGAATCGACGGGAGTTAGGATGGGCGAAGAAGAAACAATCCAGAGGCGGTTCACTGATGAAATCTTCGTACGTTTGTTCGGAAATTTCAGTATTGAAAATACTTCTGAAAGCCTGCATATAGGGACCGTCTATGAAAAACCCTAACGACATGCGACAGATCCACTTGGGCTTGAAGCAACGGAGAAAGAGTTTACAGGATCCGGCCTAAGTATGAAATAATGCCTATATCTTTTTGACCATCTGTTTTACAGGAAAATTTTTCAAATAAAAATTGTTTCTTATTTTTTTTTGCATATACCGACGACTTTATTTTTAATTTCTTCGATAGTTTTACAGCTGTGGCAGCCATCTCTGTTTTTTTTTTAAATTAATTTTATTTTTTAATTAAGATATTATATTCACAAACACCTCATTACTAGGGTCCGGAATTGTGTCCGGCAACGCAGGGCTCGGCACTGTAAAACTCTATGATAATGAAAGTATAAACCGTATTTTTTAAGCGCCTTAATAATATATACTGTGTTTCCGAGCTAAATTCCTAAATTCCGAGCTTTACGCAGTTGTCAAATCTTCAGGAAACCCAATGAAGATGAAATTATTTATGTTTTTTTTTTGAAAAATATAATATAGTAATTAGTTATGTGTCAATGGATGTTGGATATTAATGTTAAAAAGATATTGTGTTAACAACTGCCAATTTAAAAAATATTAGTTCCTCCAAAATGCACACTCTTTTTAAGCATAAGATAACTTAAAAATTGGAATATATTAATTTAAAAATCCTTTTGGTGCGTGTCTTGTAGAATATAAATTTCTTTGTTGAGAATTGTTCATTAAAAAAAATTTCTAGAAAGTGAAATGTAAAATATGTTTCTTAAATCCTTAGAAAATGAACCATGTCCATTAAGTAATTTGACAGTTGTTTTGACAGCTGTCATATTTAAATTTTAATATTAATTACGTAAATAGAAAGTTTTAATGTATGTTGTATGTAGGTGTTTTCTTTAAAATTATACATTTTTTTATATAACTTAAGAAATACGTCTATTTTATTATCTTTTAGTTAATTTGGCAGCTGTCAACAATAAAAAAGAAAACGGATAATATCATTTGACAAATCATTGGGTTATTTGTAAAATGTAATTTTAAAATTAAAGTCAAAAATATTTATACATTTGAGACCTTGACACTGATTTTCATTAGAAAAAAAAACATATTTTCCAATAAAAATAAGTACGTTTTTAGATTAATATAATAAAATATTGGGAATGAAAATCAAAAATCCAGCTAGAGGAATTTATGGAGAAATTCATAACGAACATTTAAAAAAAAGCATCTTAAAGTCCTTATTTTTACATACTCTAGATTGATTTGGATAAAACACTACAGATTTGTCCCACTGTGCGCTGCCTTAGAGCGGTCATACTATACTCAGCATAACGTTTTAGCTCAAGACATAATTCTTGTAGGAATTCTAGACCTGTCTAATGGCCTATGGGCCCTTTTACAAAATCCTCAATATATGTAGCACGTCCGTTAATCTTAATACCCCATTAAATTCCAATTGTCCCTTTATTGCCAAACAAATACGTCAATTTTCTTAATTTGTGCCATTAAAGTATGATTTATCTCGTTGCTCGTAGCTAATGCGCGACTCCCAGGAGCGTCCTTATTTTGTTATGGCCGGCGGAATGAATTTCGTAGCGAATGGTCCGCGCTGAGCCCATCAGCTTTGCCGGAAGGACGGCGAAGAATCAAAGCAGAACAGTTTAAGATGTGTTCCACGCCGTCGCATAAACATAAATGTCCTTTATTGCCGCTTTTATGAACAGCCCTCTGCAGTCAAATTTAATTTAAAATGTCACATAAAAATCGGACGGCATAAAAAAATAACAGACTACATTGTGCCTCATCTGCATATATTGCTACATAAAGGGACCGGTCAATGTTATATATATGTAGAAATTATTGTCTTATTATGTTTGTGCGGATCTCCTTTGCGGCAGAAAATTTCGGAGGTATATACGTTTTATTCGTTATGGCATTACAAAGATCATCCCGAAACGGTCGGTCTCATACATATAAGTTTATATAAGGCGGCATATCTTTGTTGGTTACAAAATGATATACCAAACTTTCATAAAACGAGAGAAATGATATAAAACACTGTGTTAACTTTTTTTGTAAACCATTTTGTTCTTCATCAAAAAATGTTGGTTGACGGATTCAAAAGTAGTAGTAAGTAGCACTCCATAAACCGGGGAATATTTTTATAAAGTAACTTTGTGAGGTCTTCTTACAAATTACCAACAAAAAAAACTAAACAAAAAACTCTTCATCAACCTTTTCTACCAACCATTTCTACCAATAATTCTGTTACAATCTCAACGAACAAAGAATATATTGAGTAAATTTGCACTAAAATAAGTAATTTCCATCTTTATTAAAAAAAAACTTTAATGTTAATTCAATGAACGACAGTGATTCCATTAATGTGATACATTTATACCATATTATACTGATAGCTTCACTTGATTTTAGCAGATTGTAAATCAGTAAATAAATCGATTGCCATGGGAGTTCCTAAGATTATCCCTAATGATAATCACTGTTACCCACTGTTTACAATCTGCTAAGGTCAAGGGACGCAGTGGGTATATTTATGGTTATCCATTGCACAATAATAATTCACTTCCGGTATTTCTAGAAGTGACATAAAGTTGTATACTGTTTTAGATAAATCCCTGAAACCGAAAACAAATTTTTGGTCCCATATTATTTGTAGGTCTGCTAAAATGTTTAATAGCCACTCGTCATGAAGCACCTTGTGTATTACTGCTACAAAACTATTTATTATCAAAGGTATACCAATTGTCTTCTGATCTGGTTACCAAATCCAATTACCAAATCCATGTAGGTGTTACATGCTGTCTGCTAGCAGCCCTGATTTTGATTTCATTTCTAGACACCAAGAAGATGATTAACTTTCTCGTCGTCTTCTTGTTGCATGGTTTTGAACAATCACTCACATCTTTGACATATTTCAAGTGCAACTTAGACCATCTTTTCCATATTTTCGTAACTGTTGTGTACACAAATTCTAACCATAATTATATTTAGCTCAGTGTAACTGGTAAAATAAAAACAAGAGTTGTAAAAAATAATGAATATTTGATCTGTATTAAAGGCATTACATAAATTTTGAGTTTCAGGGTAGCTACTTCGTAGGTAGAATGTTTGTTAACTCTGTCGAATGTATGGGATATGAATGAATGAAAGAGAAAAGTGGGCGGGAAAACCCATGCACCTAGGCCGCCTGACGGGCCTATTGTGCACCCACATTCCATGAGTATTCACCCAGGTATGCTGACCTCTCTTGCAAAGGCGCATATTTTCCTGGGGTGAATACTCTTAACATTCTCTGTGAGACGCAGTCTCCTCATCCTCCATGCACCATCCACATTCAGGATCATCTATGACCCTTATCATGTGGAGGTGCCTTTTAAGGTGACAGTGGCCTGTAAGGAGTCTTGTATGGGATATATATTCTCTTTTAAATCGCTGTTCGTTGTAATCGATACCACCAATATTGTCATTACTCCATGTACTCGTATGCTGCTCCAAACTTACACATTAGAATAGTTTGCATATTCATAATAATTTATTAATTATTATGATTAACAACTTAAGTCTATATTATGCATCTTAATTTGTAATGCATATATATTTTCGCGCTATCAAACTATCCACATCCAAATCCACATACGAGGTATGTGGACGTGGTACAGTAAGGAGACTTGCAACGTAGCGCCCGATCTAGCAACACTGCGGAGACGGGACTTGGTAGGACGGTATATTGACATGTAGTGTACCTTCAATACAAGTTTGAACTTGTTAGAGTCATTTGTTTGTTCTTTATGACTGTTTTCGTGAACCGGTTTTTTCTAGTGCGTTTTAAAAACGAATGACATTAATTTTGAGCAATGGTGTGCTATCAGGTTTTGCTTCAGACTTGGATACAGCGCAACGGATATTTTTGCAAAACTTCAACATGCCTACGGAGTCAGTGTTTTTTCAAGAGACCCGGTTTTTCGGTGGTTTAAGGTATTCTCAGGAGGAAGAGAGTCCATTGAAGATCCACACAGCGGAAGGCCTTCATCGGTGCGTTCAGATCGTCGGTTGACGACAAGAATGATCGGCGAAGAATTAAATTTGGATCACGCCACTGTTCATGATATTTTGACGGACGAATTGGGGATGAGAAAAGGCTGCGTAAAAATGGTTCCAAAAAACCTTTCCCAGGAACAAATGGATATCAGGAGAGAAAAGTATCTTAATTTTTGGGTTGGGACTCGAGTTTTTAGCCAGTAAAAACAATCCTGTAGCTCCTCAGCCTCCTTATTCGCCTGACTTGAGTCCTTGTGACTTTTTTCTCTTCCCGAGATTGAAATATAATCTCAAGAGGTGTGATTTTCGGAACATAGAAAGCATTCAAACGGCTGTAACCGACCAACTGTAAAAAAGAAATAAAAAATCAGTCTCATTACTTAATTTACACACCTCGTATGTTCTGCTTTTTAGTTTCAGTTTTACACAATAAAATTCGTTTTGAAGAAAATTCGTCATCCCCTTGTATAGCTTTGGAACAATCACACCTTCTATGTGGTAAGTGTGCTTTTAGAAAAAACGTTTCCATATTTCTACAACTGTCGTAGAAACAACCTCCATTCTTCATACTACATATTTTGCAGAATGTAACAATGATTATAATATCAAGTTATTATCATTATATCGAAAAAACAAAACAAACGTTTATTTCCTTATTGTTTTGTTTGTAACAAACTGGTTAAAAATAGTTATTTATGTAACCTGTTACAAAATCCATCATTTTCTCGTAAAATTGTACGAGTTAAACAAAATTGTATATCTTAACGTGTTTCACACATTTTTTTTCTAATTTTGACTAGAACAGGTGTTCAAAATGAATGTATTTATCAATTTTTATAAATCATTTTAATCAAAAAAATTAGTAGAGAGTTGACTTATCTAGATTGCCAACAAGTTTGTTAGTTTGAAGTTTCATATGTACAAATTCATCGCTAAATGGTTATGAAATGTGAATACAGGGTGTTTCCTAAGTAGTCTGGAAAACTGAAGGAGATCCTCGAGTAGATTACCGATAGATTCTTCGAGTTATTTAATGAAGAAAAGGTCATATAAAGTTTTTTTCCTAAGTGGCTTAGTTTTTGAGATAGAGTTTTATTTTTTAGTTTTTTTTTTCCGAACACCTCTGGAGTCATATTTTCTTTTTAAATTCATGTCACTCACACACCATGATATAAGGCATGTTTTGGCTGTTAATTTTTTATTAACAGCATTTATTTAATTAATAAACAGGGGCATGAATTAACGTTTCATGAAATGTGTCACTTTAAATGTCAAAATTAGAAGAAGATAATTTCTGCAAGTGTGAAATGAATTTGTTCCCTATTTTGCCGGCTGGGCTGCCGGCAATTTTTGCTGTAGGTCACCAGTCTGTGATTACGTCACTGGAGCCCCATGACATTATCCCCATCCTTATCCTAAGGAATTGTTTTAGGGAAAGTATTTGATGATGTAGATACAGTTGCACAAGCTAACTTTTCCTTAGCCGTCTAGTATGTTACGTTATTTTTGAGTTTCAGGGTTGCTTCTTAAGGTAGCGAAAAAAAAATCATTAACCTCTGCCATGAATGTCGTGATAATTTTAGATAAGCCGTTTGCCTTCATCGACACTCTGCCGCTATTGCTCCGACTTTACACAGCAAGTCCTCCTTTCGAGCATCCTTTAAAATTTCCTGAAGACAAATCCCTCTAGCGCGGATCCACTCCGTAAATCCGGAGGATAATTTGAGAAATGAGTTAAATATTTGCGAGATGGAGACCAACATTTGTCAGAGGGGCTCAGCCAGTGATCAGGCTGTCTGTCGCCGGCGACACGTATCCAAACAGATATCCTGAAACAAGCAGCAGGGATCACGGGAGTCCTGTTCATTACGGGATTACGCTACTTTGACATTTAATTATTTAAAGTGAGACTGTGGAGAAAACCCGCAACCAATTTATGTGAGAAGCCGGCTCGGAGTTAATACAACGAAATTCCATCTCAGAGGCGGCCTCAGTTGCGACATGAGTCGCGAAGGCTGCGCCAAAAGGCGCGCCTTAAATGATTGGGATTCGTTTTGGAACTTGACGAATATATCTTAAATCTTAAAAATAAAAACGTCATCCGCTACACTCAGGAGAAATGGAATCCCATAGGCACATAATCCCTAAAAAGTCATGATGGTAATAAGAATACCAATATATATATATATATATATATATATATATATATTTTTATATATATATATATATATATATATATATATATATATTTATTTATAACGATTAAAATCAAAATAATTCCAGTCATCATCTCATAGAATAAGATAAAAAGATGCATTGAACGTTTAAAAAATGGCGGGTTACTTGAATGTTTCCTATAGATACTGGTGCTAATCAAAGCTACGTTTAGTTGGGATTACAAGAACACTACGCCATGCGCCATTCGGTCTGTCATTCATCTCACCGAAAACATAGCTGAGACAGTTTATTGCGCTGCCTTCGACATTAATCATTTTTCAATATCAAAAGTGCTTTTCAAAATTGATTAGTTACTTTATTACTAATTGTTTTCAGTTTGGCAACTGGATATTCACATAATTTACCCATTCCAATGATACTTGTATGCAAAACTTGATTGGATATTTGTGAAACCGTCTGCTTCTGTTAGCGAGTATTTTTAATACGAGATCTGACCGCATGATTTATGTCTCCATAATCCTCCTTATACAATGCGATGAAATTAAAGGTCATGGGTTAGTTTGATCAAAGACCAAAAGGTAACTCATTTACTCCGGCCGCAAATACATCTTATATTCCATTCACAATCTTATATTCCATAACATGGCGAAGACAAAGTTATTGTTTATCAAATGAAGAACCATTGCGAAGGAAACAATTTAAGATTTTTAATTGAAGAAATGGGTTGCCGCCACAATCCCTGGCAGCCACCTCATTTATACAGGATTTGTGCTGAACTTGACACTTGTTACTCGATGTGACATTTCTGAAACCGGGATGCCCAATTGTCGTATTTTCGAAATAATTTGGATAATATCAAAACTCGAAAGTCGTACAAGATGTCAAAACGTAGGACAAAAAATCAGATACCGGATCAAAACCCTTAGAAGTCTGTCGGCAGAGGAAGGGGAGTTTGAGAGAGAGCGCAAGGCAGAGGAAGGCGATGATTTCTTAGATGGGGCCGTCGGTCTGTTTGGGCCTGTTATAAAAAAGAAATAATATACTTCCATATAAAAAAGAAATGGAATGGTTTTTTGCGTTTTTTGCCATGCAAAGATTTTTCCTTTTTTGGTACCTACGCACCACAAAATGGACTACGCCAATCGCTGCGTGGCGTAAATTTGACTATTTAAATATACAAGTATATATAATTTAAATATCTAAAACAATATATTGTTTATAATAAGTCGGTTATATGAGCTTGTGTTAAGCAGTATGTAATTAATGGCTTGTAATAAATAGCTTGTATTTTTTAAACCTCCTCAAAAAGTTAACTCTGTGGCTTAAGAGATACCGTACACAGGGTGCCCAATGATTAAAGAGCCACAGCGAAATTACAGACTCATCACCAAACAAAAGACAATCACCAAATTTTGAAAAGAATTTGGTTTTTTAAAGAAGTTATTTACAACAGAAATCGAAAATAAAATTATGACTTTGACATTCTGCATCTTGGTTACCAATAAGGTCAGTTTCGTTGAATCATAATATTTTTACACAAATAATCTTTAGTTTATGGCCCCTTAATAATGGGACACCCTGTATATGGGATCGTATTATTATTGATAAACATTGTTTAAGCATCTCTCTTTACTCTTTGTTACTTGTCTGGGAGATTCATTGAACTACTAAATGAAACCAAAATTTGGAATCTGAATTTTTCAAGTACAATCACCCATTCAAATTCTTGTTTTACATATTTGTTTTATTCTTGTTTCAGGTAAGTCAGGTACCAACGCGAAGTTCTACGAAAGGTAAAGTATAAAAACCTACATGTTTGGGATCTTCTGATCTCCTTAACTTCAATTACTCGGCAACAAATCATATAACTGAATCGTGGACTAATTATTAAAATAAAAAAAAAAACACATTTTCTATAAAACAGTCAATATGTACTAAAATTTGTTAGTACTTATTTGTTAGTACGTATCCCATAAATGTGACCTAGAACGGGTTTGTTTAAAACCTTAGTATGACTTGATTTATTTTAATTGTGTGATTTCTTGGTGAAGACAAAGAATTAAAATATCCAAGTTGGACTAAAACGTAGAATTTTTAGACCAAATTAGACTGGGAGAAGTTTTTGTTCCATATTTGCACGATTTAGTATCACCAAAATTTTGTTTATTTTTAACGATAAACTTATTTCCAAACTTCTAACTAATTAAATGATTTATTTTATTATTATTTTAGAAAAACTTCTTAGCCTTATTGTATAATTATGTCTAGTTATTCGTTTCACTGGGGAAGTGGATCCCAGGTAGATTTTCTTTCAACACAGTCCGGCCCTGGAAAAACTATTCGTTCAGAACTGAACTCATTTCAGCTAAAGCTCATACGTCACTCTGAGTAAATTAAATAAAGTCTGGCCACGCCGTACTACTATGGTATATCTGATCGTTGGCCATCCAATTTTCAGGATCGATCACGTCGGACTGTATCCTTGTCTCTGAGGCCGCATGAAATATTTAGAGGGTGTATTGCAATCTGCGGAAGAGCACTTAGTCGGCATTAGTTACCATAAGCGTCCCAGGGGTGATCAAGTGGATGCCTTGTTATCTATCCTTAGGCTTTTTAAAATGTTGTTATCCTAGTGGGTGGTCGGAAAACTTTACACATCCAAGATGTCTGCATGAACCATACTCGACTAAGGTTCAGGAATAACATTTTTGTTTTTGTATGCTTGATAAATTTGTCATTATCTGTAAAGAACAGCCTAAAAAAGATCCAATCTGGTAGTCAATGTGGCGCTAAGAATGATAGAATAAATAAAAGCTAAGTAGAAAAAAATACAAATTACATAGCAGAAATTCAGCGTTTTAGGTACGTATAATATAAAAGAAGATCGTAGCTGTGAGAAACTACCCTAACAGATGAGAGGATAATTCTGTCCGACAAATTACGCTGACACCACCTGAAAAAAATACATACGGTCAACGAAAACATAACTGCGTGAGAAATATATACGATCTACGGAAAAAATATATGTAAAAAGTATTTAGTTCCTAAGTTCCAAAATTAATTAAAAAAAAAAACAAATAAAATCGTTTTTTTAATGATAACTCCATGATTTTTTGGTTTGTTTATATTGGCTCATTAGATGTATCGTTTCACAATATCTCCGTTAAATTAAAATACCGCGTAATATTTTTTCATAGTCAGTTTGACATTTTAATAAAAACTTTAATCTGTTATGGAAAGTGCCTAGAGCAAGTTGTTTAAAAAAAAGAATTATTTGCGAGTTCCTTTCTATAGCAGCTTCAACCAGCGTTATGGTAGAACTTTGGACTTAGTAGGTGATGAATAAATTGAATTTTTTTAACGAAAGTGATATAGAATCAGTCTGACCACGTAAAATTATCACCGTATGTATTAGGTAGTTTCATCAAAATCAAAAATATTTATTTGCGACTCTTGCAATTCGGTGTAAATTGTGAATACCCTGTATAAAACAATAAATGCAATAATACGTACCGAATACAAAATTCAATCAAAGAGTGATGACAAAAATACCTCTTTTTTGTCCATTTTTTTGGCCTCGAATTTCACACTTGTGTATGCCAAATAGTACCTACCCCTACTATATGATGGAACATTAATCTCAGACGAATTTTAAAGTGAGCAGGTACTGGAGATATGGGAGGGTGAGATGGTGATGGTTTTGCATAGATAATCTACAAAAGTTTACGCAACCTTTCCAGTGTCCATATCAAAGAGTAAAATACAAATGACGAAGTGAAATAGGTGTATCATTTTTTAAGATTTTCTAAATCAGAATGAGGCAGCTAAACATGATATTCGTAGATGATATACAATTTCTACAAAGAAAATTAAGTACTGACCCTACCTCTTATCAAAGAGCAATTACCGGATTATCTTGATTATAAATATACATTAGACTGTTTCAAAAAAAGTGACTATTTTTTTCTCAGAGAACATTCAAAAATCTTCAGAGTATCCCTAGAAAATGACCCTGTTAAAATATGAGCCCTTAATATTAATATTTAGAGGTGGCGATTATCAATTTTCTATTTCCCATTTAAATAATATGGGATTTTTTTTCTGAACTTTGGTATTTTATTACTCAAGGCAGAATCGCCGGACAGTGATACTCAAGATAATTTTTTGTAGGAAATTGAACGCTCTATAAAAAAGGTCTGATTGGAGATTTGCGTGAGGCAAGCCGTTTCGGAGTTATTAAGCCTCAAAAAATGAACTGTTTAAAATAAAAATCTTATTTACATATAAATGCAACAAAAATATCCACTATTATGATATAAAAAATATCCACTATTATCAACTTTACAAGAAAAATCTGTAAATTTTTAATAGAATGTAAATCAAAAAATTATATTAATAAAGGGTGAATGATTAATTTGATTGATCAATAATAAATAATAGGGATATATTACAAATGAATATTAAAATTTCATTATAAATTTTGTATATTATTAACAAATAGTTTATTTTGAATCTTTATAATTTTTTTCCGTCTTTTAAGAATGACTTATAATCATGAATAAAAATATTTAATTTTATTTTGTCATTTATGAATGATTAGTTTCTTTTCCATTTAAATTGCTAGAGCAATTTAAATTAAATAAAATTAAATATTTTTATTCATGATTATAAATCATTCTTAAATGATGGAAAAAAATTATAAAGATTCAAAATAAATTATTTGTTAATAATATACAAAATTTATAATGAAATTTTAATATTCATTTGTAATATACCCGTATTTTTTTATTATTGATCAATCAAATTACTCATTCATCCTTAATTAATAGAATTTTTGATTTAAATTCTGTTAAAAATTTACAGATTTTTTATTGTAAAGTTGATAATAGTGGATATTTAAGTGATATGAATCGATTTTGTTGCATTTATATGTAAATAAGATTTTTATTTTAAACAGTTCATTTTTTGAGGCTTAATAACTTCGAAATGGCTTGGCCTCACGCATATCTTCAATCAGACCTTTTTTATAGAGCGTTCAATTGCCTACAAAAAACTATCTTGAGTATCACTGTCCGGCGATTCTTCCTTGAGTAATAAAATTCCAAAGTTCAGAAAACAATTTTCCCATGTTATTTACATAAATGGGAAATAGAAAATTGAGAATCGCCACCTCTAAATATTAATATTAAGGGCTCATATTTTAACAGGGTCATTTTTTAGGAGAGATTTTTCAATGTTCTCTGGAAAAAAAATAGTCGTTTATTTGAAACACTCTAATATACATATTTGAAGAGACCTAAGAAATAAATTTTTAGAGTGTTTTCAGTATAAAAAGATAAATAAACATGGTTGTATGATTCCGTAATTGTTACACAAAGACAAGAGTATTTGCGACAAATGAAAATATATCGTCAAGAAAACAGACATCATATACCTTGATGAGACGCGGTTCAACACACATGACGTTTTTTCATACGGTTGGGTTGCTTACAGTATGAATTGCTGCTTCAGTGGACCATCTTCTAGAGGTAAGCATATTATTATTTTACAGGCTGGAGCTGTCAATGGGTTTGTTCCTGATGCCCTTTTATTATCAGCCAAAAACATTAAACATGCAGTAATTACCATGAAGATATGACGGCAGATTTGTTCGAAACGTGGTTTAACAATTATTACCCCACATTCCGCACAATTCTGTTGTAGTAACGAACAACGCATCTTATCATTCACACTTACTAAATACAGGTACAAATACCAAGAATGAGGATATATTAACGTTTATGCACGAAAAAAAGAAAATCCCTGAAAATAAGCCAACTAAAAAGGTTGGATTAGACGTTAGAAGAGAAAATTTTAGAAAATAATACTATATTGATAATAAGTGTCAATCACACCACCATACCATACCATGTTATTGTGTACTTCATCCGATTGAACACATCTGAGCTGCACTAAAAAAAATATATATGCCAACGAAACAAATTGCCTACGATAGACTCAATTATTATAAACAATATCAAAGAGGACGATCTCATTCAAACTGATACATAGAAAAAACTGTGTTAATCATGTAACAAAAACAGAAAATGCATACAATGTTTTACCACCAATTGATCCAGTTATAATTCAAACGGGTGATTGTTGTTCTGATTCAGTAATCTGACAGTAATTATTAATTGCTTTATAAAAAAAAAACAATTATTATTTAAGGGGACCGCCTACATTAGAGGGTCAAAAAAAATCGATTTGTTTTTTTTTTTGCTTAAATTGAAAGTATATCATCTGTGGACTATGCTCCCAACGTTTCGAGTCCGAACTCGAACTGTAAACAGTCGAAATATAATATATAGTGCGCTTGCTCCGAAGCGTCGGTAGAACGAAGCCGAATCAAGACGAATCAAGCCGAAACAATTGCAAAGGAATTAAATGTTTGAAGAAGAGGAGGGACTTTCTTATGGAGCAGGGATAGCAGATTGACCAAAAAGTTAACGCAAATAAACGAAAAAAAAATTTTTATCGACTATTTTTCATATACGAAAACTTTAAATGCGTTTTTCTCGAAACGATGTTTTTCAAATTGGCGTGCACGATTACTCAAAAAACTACTGGACGGATCGATTTGTTTTTTTTTAATTAA
This sequence comes from Aromia moschata, assembly GCA_029963805.1. Classification (NCBI taxonomy): domain Eukaryota; kingdom Metazoa; phylum Arthropoda; class Insecta; order Coleoptera; family Cerambycidae; genus Aromia; species Aromia moschata. The sequence goes on from JAPWTK010000259.1 coordinate 239,423, forward strand.
AGCTTTTTTTAATTGCCTTCTATTTGAACTAAAAAAATCAGTAAAAATGATTGCCCATAAAAAAGTTATTAACAAAAACACGAAAATTTTCCACAAAAAATCATTTTTTTTTAGAACAACAATTTTTTTTATTTATTCTAATAAATTCATTTTTTTTTAGTTCAAATAGAAGCTATACTCATAAACTTTACGATTTTTTTTTATTTTTATGATTCAGATGATTCTATGGGACGCTATCCTGCACGCCGTGGAGAAGTAATTTTCAAAGGCAACGGCATTCAATTATTAATAGCTTTTATTTAAACATGAAATTTAATAAAAAAACCTTATGATAGACATAAAATAAACAGTAAAAATTTCAAAACAATCCATTGTGTAGTTTCTTTGTAAAAAAATTCACGAAAAAGTGCTTGATTTTGACCTCCTAATGTAGGCGGTCCCCTTAAAACTTTAAAGACAAGTTTAAGGTGATTTGCTTTTTCCCTATGGCATAAATATATTTTGGTAAGTAAGTAATTTTAATTATTATACTTTGCAATACTAAAATAATTTGTAACGCCACTGAATTGGTCTTGTCGGCACTAGATCCTCAAGAGCAAATAAGATTTTCATATGTTCCAGTTGAATCTGGATACACTATAACACCTTGTATTCATAGGTGTGGACTCAAATCTGTATTACGCTTACCCGACAGCTAAAGTAATTAGTCATTAATTAAAAACACGCGGGACTATTCCCAGTCACTTTCTTTAATTATAATACTTGCTTAACTATGAATCCGAACCTCGTCCGACGAGCCGTCTAGTTGATCCACCTAATTACGCTAATTAACTAATTAATTTGTGCGAGAATAATGCCGCGAGATGTACATGTGACAAAGGCAACATGCTGCGGCCCCGAAGCAGGCTGCGGCAATTAAGGTAATGTCGCAGAATTCGCCGTAATAAATATTTTAGCGCTACCCATAAACGAAAACCATATGTTACAATTATTAATTACGCTACGAAATTAGCGTGCATCGCGTTCGCATGTTTATAGCGCGCGTATTTTGTTTCATTATATTAATTTTAATATTAATTAAGGTCGGCGAGATTTATTTGGATTTTCGGTGCAGTTTGTTTTCGTGTAATTAATTCTCGAAATGCGTGATATTATTATTGACCGGACGAGCCGGTGTTTGGCTACCGAGGTTTTAAGATAAACAAGGGGGAAACGTAATTAATGTGTCGCGTATGTGGTAATGCTAAGTAATTATTATTTACATTGAGGTGTAAATGCATGCATAGAATCTCCGTCATGAAGTTGGCTACATATGGGAAACATTTTTACTATTGATATTTTTAAAACACTCTACTGGGTTTCTGTATGTCCAAAAACCAGTGCACAACCAAAAAACCTATTTTAACACATGTCGTGATAACAGGATAGCAGGATTTGGCAGGATATTAAAAAAAGTTGACGGTGGTAACGGGTACATGCAGCGACCAATTCTGTGTACCAAAAGTATAGCAATTCTGAATTTTATCTGGGAAAAAATAAAAAACGCACATTTTCCCACCATGTACCAATACAATGAAAAAGTATACGTTATATTATATTCTTACTTGAATCAGTATTTTACATAACGAGCATGAAAAGTAGCATATAACATGCCAGTGTGACGTTTCACACAAGTATGTTATGTTTTATTCTATAAGGTCAAACAGGGTAAAATTGAAACGGTTTCAGAAACTTTTGAAGTTCTGTTATCAAAAACGTGTAATAAATAAGACTTACCCTAGTGGATAGATGCAAATTTGCATCCACTGAAAATTAAAAAAAAATTGAAAATAATGTTTCACTCTTGACCTACATAATATGTGAAAATATATACGGGAAACACTTGTGAAACATATACGGGGGAAATGTGAAACACTTGTTTAGTTGCTTACTTTGAAAGAGTTAGTTACTGATATGGGTAAAAAATAAACCTTTCTGGAAAAATTAAAACATAAATTGTAGACTACATATATATTTTATTGACCTCATAATTAAACTAAAATTAACATTTTTCCTATAGACTATCTGCAGAAAGGCGGAGCTTAGCGATTCGCGACAACAGCGCTCGCGGCGGCTTACTCTATAAGTTTCGTGCTGGCATATTACAAGAAGACAATACGCAAAATACTATTTATTGCTCTTTATGTCATTGTAATCATTGCGGAAGCCATCCAATTCATAAAAGTAATAAACTATAACTTTACGAACACGAAGTACTGTGGACATCACATCTTGAATTAGGATCGGGCATTTTAGCAGTGCAGTGTTTTGTGGGGCGCCAAACCAAAGTGGCGTGCGGACAGTCCGATGACAGAAAGCTTGTCCGTCTTCAAGAGCAGTCCGTCAAACTGTCCGTCATTGAAATTTTTTTATTAAAATGTCCGTAATTACGTCTTCTAGGTTAATCTGAAGACGTATCGACGTATCGTATCGATCGTGATTAAATATCAGTATTTCAAAAAGGCATCAAATTCCAAAACGCATGACATTGGAAGTTTTAAAAATTTTCGCCTGCGGCGCTATTTAGCTCGCGCCCGAAGGCGCGAAAAAAATAAACTCTAGCTTCGTCAGTGTGAACCAGCTGAACATGTCCATCTTTGGCAAAATCAAATTCTGGTCACATTTTCGATGACATTGTTCATATGGCAGCTATTTTGGTTAATTTACAACCTCCAATTTTGAAAGTAAGCACTCATGAAGATTTTAGCGAATAATAACGAAATAAATATTATTTATTTTTCGACGCAACACCAAGAGAGTTGTATAAAACATTTGTCAAAAATATATATGATATAAATTGCGGTACATAGATTGTCATTTAATAAAATATAAATATCATTAAACCTGACTATTTATTTAATTGCACTATTGTTGTACATACTATCCTAATTTTGCACGTTATTATTTTCTTTATCAGACATTTCACTTAATTCTTTACAATTACATTCATAACCTATAAATCAAATAGTTTAGACAGTTTCAACACAAAATATAAATATGATTCTCGTGAAAATTATACTTACTTTATCAAGAAATTCTTCCCCGTGCAATTAATAACATTTGCAACACTGTGAATTCTTTCCCAAATTCAAAAATAGTACAAAAAACAATTCGACGCATATGACACAATACAAAATCCACAGTACAAAAGTTATCAAAAATTCCGCGCGCGGCGCTTCTAGTTATTCTGCAGATAGTCAATACGTGTAAAAATTACATGATGTTGGTCAAACTGACTTTTTACTTATTTGATTGTACAAACCCCTTACAAATTTCTAGACTACTACACACTGGTACTTTCCAATATTTTCAATTTGTAGCATAAACACAGTCGTTCACTGTGTTTCATTTTTACCCAATATTTGTAAAGTTTCACTTTTACCCCGTTTGACCGTATGTGTTGTTTTCAGCAAGTTATGTACAATATTTTTCCCACAACCAAGACCAAAAATTGGAATTTCTTTTTAAATTGTAGAGAGCCATCCAAAAAAATATCATCAAATATGTCTATGAACGAGAGAGATGGAAGTAGCGGTTATATCGAAGCTCAAAACGAAACTTTGTCGTTGTCAAATTTTTGACAAGTGACTGTCACAATTGTAAAATAAATAATGGCTGTCACATAATATGACAGCCTTGAAAATTAAATAAGGTTTTAAATTTAAGAATCGAATATTTTTTTGCTCGGCCAACTTTGATGACTTTTTTTGATTGCTTGTTATTTTTAATTTCAAGACAAATTGACAGTTAATCATTCATGTCATAAGTTATCAGATACTTCTGGTTTTCATCTGGCACAGCTTACTCCGTATCTCACGGCACCCGTCATTGACGTCGTAACGCTGCGTGATTGTTTCCGCGCGACTGTCATTTTACTAATATTAATGACACTTAATGATTTATAAATGCCTTAATTATTTATGGTGATAATATTGTTACTCTGGAGAGTATTAATATAAATAAAGTTTTTCTTGTTACAGAGGAGCGTATTAAGCTATTTAAATAGTAACAGAAATAACCTAAAGTTTGTGACGACAGAATACTGCGTTAGGATTTCCTAACGCACAGCCTAACATAGAGAAAATTGGCGAGAAAATAGACGCTAACACACAGGGTGTTAGCGTCTATTTTCTCGCCTATTCTTTTCAACTGTTATCTGTACTTTCTCAGGAGGTTGTGAGCAAATAACTTTATTCAACAAAATTGCAGAGATTTATGACAAAACGAATCAAACATTTGTGAAAGTAGATACTTTGTGGAAAATAATTTAAGAAAATAAGGACTGGCTGTGTCGATGTCATCTGAAATGCCCCTGTACATGAGTTTATCGGTCATTAATATTAGTATAACATTTGCGGTTAGCCAGTAAAAGGACGAACTCATAATTAATATTGAAACTTAATAATACGTACAGTATTTTTCCAAATTACAGGAGGATTGTAGTCTTCGGAGTTCAGTTTTTATCATCTACTGATGATACCAACATGGTTGGTGAAACACACACTGAAGTCTGAAAAAAGTGTTTCGGTGTTAAATGGTTAAAAGTGTTCAAATGTGAAATTCCAAATTACATCAGTATACAAGGCATGACCAGGCCGTATTTTTTTAATTTATTTCGCACACAAAATATCTGATTAGTTTTGACACTAAGTGTAATTTGGTTGAATAACGTTATTTTCAAGGAAATTAAAAATTTTTTTTTTTTTTTTTTCCCACCCTGATAGGGGTAATATTTGATAGATCATAAAAGGGAAAAAATTTAGAATTTATTTCAGAAGGCAAAAGTGGATTTTAGACCCTTTTTGTTTTACCATCAACTTTTTTATTTGCCAACCGATATGCACATAACATATCTCAAAAAAAATTTTTGTTATCAGATCAGAAACGAACTCCTAACAGTTTTTTTTTATGTATAAATATCAAGGGTAAAAATAGTTCCCATATGTAGCTAACTTTATGACGGACACTGTGTATACACACTTGATTTGGATCAATAGTGCCAAAAATATTAAGGGGTAACACCAGTCTAAAAAAAGGTCCAATTTTGATAATTTATTGTGGGAGAATGAGAAGAGGAATAGGATTTCTTTTTTGAAGGATTATTTAAACATGTATTGAACTATAAAAAAATCATATTGCTGTTTTCATACAAAATGACGGCGACACAGCGTATATTTAAAAACGCCTTTATCAAAAATCCTTCCATGGGCGGACAAATTTCTCGAAAAGTTTTAGACCTGGAACAAGAAACCAACAATGTTCTTAATTTACATATTATTGGCTCGAGAAGTACGTAGGTATTTTTTTTTTAAATTGATTTTTTGTAGAAACAGTGCACTAACGAAAAAAAAATCAATTTTCCCTATAAAAATTCAGCAGTAAATTGTTTATAACAAAAAATACATTCTATAAAAAAAGGGAATATAATTGGTAAGGTACTGTTAAAATTTCAAATTGATCGATGGAACGGTCTTTGAGCAATGTGTCCGCTCAGTTCGAAAAAAAGTCATTTCGAGATAATGATGTTTAAAGTTTAAAATAGTTTACACATACATGTGTATTCCGGTATTTGCGCACCCTGGTGGACTTCTGAGGAACCCGAAAGACCTTTTACTTTCTTAGTAATAGGAGCCACTTATTATTTTGAAAGGTTAAAAACAGTATAAAAGTGAAATCCGTACAAATCCGAACACAGTCGCATAGCGCTCGACGCGCGCTCAGAGGTGCTTCGACAAAATCGAGAATCAAACCTATCAAATTTTTTTTTCGTTATAAGACCAATTGCACATGATTTTTATGATCCTAAAGTACATTTGAAGCCAAAAAAAAAACGATTTTTTGAAAATTCTAGAGTTGTGTCACCCCTTAATACCCATTGTTTATTTTAAAATAATCTATGACAATCAACCTCTTATTAATAATTACTCTTAATAGTACATTTATTATAAACGTAATAATGTTACAAATCAAAAATGAAAAAAATATATATATGTTCAGTTAATAAGTAGTAAATTATTTTTGAATACTTAATTACATAATATGTAATTATATTAACCACAGACTAACTGTGCTGTGGTCAGGAGACGGAGCACTGTTACGTATCTGTGCTACCAACTTTATAACTTTTCAATATTCTGTTGTTTTGAAAAACATTTTCAAATGTTATTGGTTTACCATTTAAAAGTAAAACGTGTAGATAAAATATATCCCTTGATATAAAATTTAATGACATGTTGGTGTCAGTATTTTGTAAGTTTTTTTAAGTAATACTAATATTGATGCTGAGAGTTCACTTAAAAGTGGAACAATAATAATACCACTTAACAACATTCTTAAAATTTCTTCAATGACCTCACGCGATCTCTAAAAAGAATTCCCATAATTTGGCAGTAATAATTATTCATGTTTTAAATCATCGGTTGAATTGTAAGTTTGCAAATTGTTTATTGAAGGAATAACAGGATATGTATTGTATGTATAAATTCCTTTATAATAAATCTGCATCCAAAACACTAGTAGGTAGTCAAATGACATATTAAGCATCAATATGAAATCAGAGATTTATTTATTTATTAATTATGTCTCTATAATATCCGTATTTGAATGGGCCAAAGAATTATACATATACCAAATATCGTATAATTAGAAATGGAACATGACACACGCTACAGAAAACACAGAGTAGAAGGTTACGCTGTGTAGGTGCCAGCTGTCAAACATAAAACTAAACTCTTTTTATATTGACTAACGGCCCTTTTTCCTTTTTATGACCAGATCTCAGAGATATGGTGCGTAGTTCCGTTCAAACAGTATAACCCGTTCTATAGTTATCCGTTTCGAAATAGTCGTTCCCAGTGACACGATTTTTTTTTAAATTTATAAGTGTACATATTTGATACCTATAAAAACACAGGACTGTAAAAAATATATTATTTAAGGGGAAATAGAGAAGCACATGCGACTCTTATTTTTGTGTCACGTTTAAAGGGCCAAGTTGAAATTATCAAGTGTACTGTTATTGGTGGCGTTTTTGAATACGCTCCAATAAATCAGCGATTTTTATACAATTTAAAAATAAAAATTATAATAATTTATACAAAATATTTATTAAAGATCTCGACAAAAATAACAAAAAAAATCCCCTCCAATGTTCATTAAAAGTTCAGTTTTCATTCAAGCACATATATTAATATAGGAAAAATCATTATGGCCTTTTGTTTTTAATTTGGCATACCCGCAAATCATGATCATAAAACCATACTTACAAATCTTAAAGCAATCAAGAAAATCGAATTCTAACAGCATAGGTTGAAAAAGAACCTACCTAAGTGGATATAACTTTGTATATTGTTTATCTGTCAATATTTATTGATTTTGTTTATTGAGAAGACAGAGGAGCCTATAAAATAAAATATTTTGTATGTGTTTTCTAAAATTTGCTCATTTGTTAAATTTATATTTAAATTATCATTTATTTTATCTATCTCTTTTCCAGGCATATTATTTTAGCGCTCATTTATCAGTTTTATTTTAGCTCTCTTTTCCAAGTTTGTTCCTTTTCCTACAAATTTTGTGCAATTTATTTCCTACATTTTTTTTCCTACAAATTTTTTCACCTCTATTTAACTTTATCTGGCAGTTATGTAAATAAAATCCCTTTTCCCCATGTTCAACTTAACTTTTTCACCTTCTGTGATCTGTCAGTAAGCCATGCATATTGCATAATACCACTCATTTTGTTTTTATTTATCGTGTTACTTGTGTCAAATTTTTAGCTTTTAACAGTATTTTGCCCAAGTATTTCGCAAATAACATTTTGTTTTACTATATTCAAAAAGTTTTTTCGGTCTTATACGAAAAAAAAGATCTTCAAGGTATTCAAAGTATTCAATGTAGAGATGGGCAAATTTTTAAAAACATCGATGTTAACATCGATGTTCAACATCGGTACCTACTATCGATGGTAGTAAAAACATCGGCTAGAAAACATCGATGTTGTGAAACATCGATGTTTCAAAATAATATATGGGGCATTTCACGCCAACTAAGTGAGGTCAAAAAAAAAATTTGTTTGAAACATATCACAATCGATAGTACTTGCTAAAAAACTAACTTCCCTAAAATTTTAGATTTTTTGAGCCACAAGGAGAGGGATGGTGAGGGTGAAAAAATACAAATTTTCGTTTCGACTAAAATTTCAATCTTTCTCAATAAAAAAAATGAAGAAAATTAAAAAGAAGGTTGCAATGGTTTTCAATGTGTTTTTTTACGTAGAATACGATAAAATTATTTTCAAAATTATTGGGGGTAGTTTTCACCCTTATTTTGAGGATTGAAATTTTAAAATCGAAATTTCGAAAGGTATGACACGATTTTTTTTTCAATTTTTTTTAATTTCTTTTTTTTTGTACTTTCGATTAATTTTTAATTCATAATGGGCGTCGACCGCAAAAAACGCCCAAAGGTGAAAAAACGTGGTTTTAGCGTATTTTCTCATCCTGTGAGATAGTAAATGGCAAGTGAATAATATATTCCATACGTCAGATTTTCAAAAAACAAAATGGTGGATCCAGTATGGTAGTCAACTTTTAAAAAATGGCTAAATTTTGGAATTTCAAAAAAATACCATCGTATTCTACGGGAAATTTTCTACGTTAGAATCGTAATTAGCGACCCCAAAAACCTTGGAATATATTATTCACTTGCCATTTACTATCTCACAGGATGAGAAAATACGCTAAAACCACGTTTTTTTCACCTTTGGGCCGTTTTTTGGGCAAGTTCCTGCAAGCAAATTTTTAAACTTTAAATCCTCAAAATAAGGGTGAAAACTACCCCCAATAATTTTGAAAATATTTTTATCGTATTCTACGCAAAAAAATACATCGAAAACCATTGCAACCTTCTTTTTTAATTTTCTTCATTTTTTATTGAGAAAGATTGAAATTTTAGAGTCGAAACGAAAATTTATATTTTCTCACCCTCACCATCCCTCTCCTTGTGGCTCAAAAAAATCTAAAATTTTAGGGAAGTTAGTTTTTTAGCAAGTACTATCGATTGTGATATGTTTCAAACAGATTTTTTTTACCTTACTTAGTTGGCGTGAAATGCCCCACATATAAAGTGACTTTAATTTTTATGTTCTCTAAAAAAAAAGTGTATAGTTTTGTTGAAGAAGAAACTAGAAAATGTGCCTATATATTGGCTTACCGGTGTTTAATAAACGAGATCTTTGCTGAAATTTAATACTTACTGCCATGACGGATATATGTCGCGTAAGCCACAATGTACAAAGAGTACAACAAATCAATTAGTAATTTTTTCGTTTTTTTTTAGCAACTTAAAAACTTTCGTACTGAAAAATTAAATGATATTTGTGGGATACGTATTACTTATCGATGTTTCGATGTTTACAAGTAACATCGATGTTGAAAATATAACATCGAAATTAAAACATCGATGTTCAGTGGAAAACATCGATATTTCAGAAACATCGATGTTAGGTGCCCATCCCTAATTCAATGTATTAATTTTATACGTAATATTAGTATGTCTGAATGAATAGTCAGAATAGTCAGATAAAATCTGTTATTAATCAGTGTTGCAGGACACACAACGCTATGCTTTCTTCTGAGAAACGGTATATAAAAATAGCGAAATATTACCTAAGCTGGAAAGGAGTGAAATATACATCCAAAGTAAATCTACCAAAAAAAGAATGCGATTAAATTAAATATTTCTTTGCAGAGCTTAAATAAAGTTACCGTTGTAATTCATGGCTGTAATTTCACGGAAACCTGTAAATATTTTAAATTAAGCTGTTAAAAGCATTCGGCTTAATATGTTTGTTGAACACACTCAGGCAAGCAGCGGCAGGCGTTAAAACGTTTACAAATAAACAGCGATTTTTTACTTAAGAATACCGCAGATGCAAACAGTTTTAACGCTTTGTCTCGGAGGGTACTAAAAGTGGTTAAAATGTGAGGGTGCTTTAATTATTGTCGCTTGTTAAAGAATATGCATTCAGCTAATCACCAAATAGGAAGTATATTGATTTTTACATATTTGTAAATCCCATTAATTAGCGCCCATTATATACCTAGATGTTACGTTAAATGTGTAGATACTTTTCAATATGTTTTGTAAACAATTTAAAAAATACATATGTATGTATTTGAAAGTATCGAAAAACAAAAGAACAGAGGGGTTTCTAATGCAAATGCCTAATCTTTTAAACTTAATAATAACGAGTATGTTATGTACAATGTTGCAGTAGAAGGCGTATTATTACATTATTGGCAGAGAAAGCCTACACGATGATCTTTGTTTCGTCTGCAACTATAGATAAATAGTAGGTCTTTTATTACTTTAGAAATTTCTTCTTGGCATACTCTAAACATCGTTTGTAAAATCTCATTTTATATCATTTTTTCATTGTGGTCTTTTATAGTAACGTCCAACTCAGCACAAGTTAATCCGCGAAAAAATTCCAGAATTAGAAGAAGGTTCATCATGTCATATCCTCTCAATGCAAATTTCAACGTACCACAAAAACGCACACAATTGTAGCGTTGCCGTTCCAAAGGGGATAAATGCCAAAATAATGTCTCAGAGATATTGGCAAAAACATTAATAAAAGCTTTAAATTAATAAATATAAGCATTTTAACATGTTGGCCACTTTAATGATTGTAAGGGATCATAACTCTTATTGCAATTAGAGTTCCTTACTGTAAGGATTTTTATAAAAAAAATTAAAACTTGAATGTTTTTAGAAAAGGGGGTAAGTGCCCAGAAAGAATGTTGTTATTATTATTTATTTATTTATTATGTATTATCATTGTTTATTTATTTTTTAATGTAATAAAGTAGAAAGTCTTGTTACAAATAGACATATAGTTGATCATGTTTCATGTAAGACAAGGCACTTTCTACCTTCCTGTGGTGAAGTTCCAACTTCATTTTTGCTCAATTTTCACCTGATTTTACTTTGCAATTTAATAAAACACACGTCTTACATGTGTCTTGTCTGGGATGTTTAAATGATAGGAGAGGAAAATCTTTCTTAAATATTTTTCTGTAATGCTTACTAGAAATATTTGTATTTGAGTAATTCTGAATAAATGCCCTGTATAATCTATTAATATTAGGTCAGGGCTCAAATACTCTTTGGTGGACTTTTTTCTACAGTAGTGACTCTCACTACGTGGAAATTAATTTATGTGTTCATGGATCAAGTCCCTATGTTACGCCACAATTATTATCCACAACGATATAACAAAACACAAGTAAACGTAAATGGCCAGGCGAATGACAAAACATACGGTCTGTGGTGACTCGATTCACTGTTGGCACTTACCACATCTTCAAAGAAAATTACTCTGGAGGTACACCCAACACCAACTTTTACGTTTACTAAACACAAGGAACATGGCGATGGCATTTACAACCTATTGATATACAAATATGTGTTTTTCAAAATTTGGCATCTACCCCCTTTGGAACGGCAACGCTACAATTATGTACAATATAGGTACGTAAAATGTTGTTGCCCCACTCTTTCATCGCGTACTACATGATTTTTAATTTGCCTAAATGATTTAATGTCAGTCCCATTTTGGTGCATAATTGTTCATCACCAAATAATAAGCAGTGGAACCAAAAAAACGCATTTTTTATATTACAACTGCAATTCCCAGTATTTTTTCATAAATCTTTCGTTTGAATTTTCTATTACAACGCCGTCTTTTACGAGACACTATCTGTACAATATTTAAGTCTGGAATAGGTATCTCAAGGCTTTTCGTTTCAGCTTTAAAGCGGCCACAAAAAGCCCCCCCTTTTAAATTTTCCCCCCCAATTTTTTTTTTTTTTTGGTTGTTTTTTTTTTTTTTTTGGTGGGGCCCCCCCCCCCCCCCCCCCCTCCCCCTCTTGCGGGGCCTTTTGTGGGGGGGGGGAGGGAAAGGGGGGGACACAACCCAACCCGGGGGGGGGGGGGGGGGGGGGGGCGAGAAATGTCATCACGATCGGCTCGAGTGCTATACTATTTGACAGCTGACTGATTTTAGAAAAAAAGTTTTGGTCGCGTCGTTTGGTTTTTATATCAAGTTGAAAATGGAAGATCTAACTGTGCATTTTCGGCATATTTTGCTTTTTTATTTCCGCGAAGGGAAGAACGCAAGGCGGGCCTGTGAAAAATTGCGTAAAGTCTACGGTAACAATGACCTACAAGACCATCAGTGCCAGAGTTGGTTCATCAAATTCCGTGCAGCGGTGACTTTGATGTCACGGATGCTTCTCGCTCCGAATGGCCCATGGAGGCTGATGACGACTAAATAAAGGCACTGATCGAAGCAGACCTACATTCGACCAGTCGTGACATTGCGGAGACACTAAACCTTCATCATTCCACCGTTCCCGATCATCTACGGCAGCTGGGATTGATTCATCAGCAAGCTCGATATATGGATTCCTAATGAACTCAAAAAATTCGTCTCACCAATCGCATCAATAATAAGTTTTTGTAGCGCCTGGTAACAGGCGATGAAAAGTGGATTGTCTACAACAATATTCGACGTAAGCGATCGTGGTGCGGTGGAACTGAGCGAGCCCAAACACAATCCAAAGCTGATCTTCACTAGAGGAAAGTTATGCTCTCAATATGGTGGGATTATAAGGCTGTGGTGTTTTCGCTAGCCCCTACCACACAACCAAACGATCGATTCCGATGTGTACTGCCGCCAACTGGATGATTTGAATACATTTTTTGCGGAGAAACGGCCAGAACTCATCAATCGCAAAGACGTAGTGTTCTACCACGACAACGCGAGACCCCATACAAGTTTGGTGATTCGCCAAAAGTTGCTGCAGTTTGGATGGGAAGTCTTGCCTCATTCATGAAACGCATCATAACTGGAAATGAAACATGAATCTACGAGTACGATATGCAAACAAGTAGTCAATCATCGGAATGGCGCTATGATGATGAGCCGAATCCGAAAAAACCGCGCCAAAGTCTGTCGAAAGTGAAGGCGATGCTGACGGTTTTTTTATTATCAAGGCGTGGTACATTCCGAATTCCTTCCGGAAGGACAGGCGGTTAATAAGGAGTATTATTTCGGCATTTTGAGGCGTTTGCGCAAAAATATCCGTCGGAAACTCAATAAATACGATCGATCAACCAGCGTATTCACCGGATATGGCTCCGTGTGACTTTTTTTATTTCCAAAACTAAAATTGCCACTACGGGGTCGCCGCTTTGAAACGATAGAGGCTATCAAAAAAAATTTGGTGAGGGAGCTGAAGGCTATACCTTCGGCGGCCTATGAGCGGTGTATGGAAGATTACGTTGAATATTGGCATGGCTGTATTGCACTCGATGGAGTCTACTTTGAAGGGGACAAAATAAAATTTGATGAATAAATAACAATTTATATGTTTTTTTTTTTTTACAATTTCCGGATACTTTTTGTACGTAGTAGTATGTCACAAATAAACTATGTTCTACTTTTATTACAGACAGAATTTAAAAAAAATGCGTTGTTTTCAATATTTTTTGGACATTGTGCAAACTGCAAACCTTAGCACGAGCCGCAGCTGGCCACAATTTCTTTAAAAATAGAAGATATCTACGCCCATGCCTACAACACGGAGCACAATTGTTTATTACTTTTTCCAAAATAAATTAGATCTTTAACTGGCGATTTAGTTATTTAATTTGCTTCTTTCGTCCCGACAATTTTAATAAGCCCCAGCCCAAAAAAGTCACTTCCACCGGCGCGGCGCGGCCCTCTTGAAATTTTAATTGTGCACCGTCGTTAAAAACAGTTGACATTTATTTGAGACTTAACTTTAATTAGTGAGCTGCATATACCAAACTGCACTCTCCTGCGCTAATTGAAATAATTTTGCCATTCGTGACAGGTTAAATTTACTTTCCTAAATTGACTTTCAAATTTACGGCTTTAATTTAGAAACTCTGTTATTTTAATATTTCATTTATCTATCTCGATAGTTTCCCGACTAACTTAAATAGAGGCTAATGCCGCCTCGGCGTAATTTATATCACCTTAAGTTAAATTTAATATAAGAAAATTGTAATGGCTTTAGTTGGCTGTTCAATTAAAATTAAAATGTAGCCAGACGAAATGGAGCCAAACAACAGGATCCCGGCGGATGTTGTGTACAAAGCGTGCTCTAAAATTTTCAAGCTTAAGAAGCTGAACACTGTAAGTACGTTGTATTAGTAGGCATGGAATTAAGTGTTATTAAACTTGTACAAAAAAAAAAACATGCGTTCTATAATAAGCTTATATCCATCGTTAAGAATATTTATCTCAACGTCTAATTATTGATTATTGCTTATTATGAAAACTGATTTTGCTGTTAATTGAAATAATGAGTTATATTAATCTTTAAAGTACATGAAAAAATCCACAAGGATATTTAACATACCGTATATTATGCGCGGTGATGAAACCTAAAGTATACATGTAGCTGATGAAAATAAATGGTAGCAAAATACTTGTTATATTTATAAACACAATTTATTTTTGTGTAAATACATGCATATATTTAGTCACCTACTTTAACCCCTCTCCCCAATTTCCAACTAATTAAAGCTTAAATTCTAATTGGTTCCTGATTAAATAAATTATTTACAAGGTAGTATAACCCGAGAGATATGTATATCTAAGAGATACCCATAAACAACATACAACAAACCTCGATGCGTTCAGGGATGCACCTGTGTGAACCTGGCAATCAACTTAACGGAAACCGACTTCTCTTTTTTCATTCGATTGTACCCGGTTTGTACCCGTTTGTACCGCATTTAATTTCGTTTGTACCTTAAAGAGGCGGAAATGGCAGGGGGTGAAAAAATGACGGGCAACTGACTTCACGCAATTGCATTTCTTCATTATGCATTCGATTGTACCCTGTTTGTACCCGTTTGTACCGCTTTTTTATTTGACCTGGAACTTAATGGGGCGGAAATAACAAGGCGTGGAAAAATTACTGGCAACTCATTTCACACAATATATATATATTTTTTTTTGGAATTCGATTGTATCCGGTTTGTACCCGTTTGTACCGCATTTTAATTGGTTTGTACCTTCAGGGAGCGCAAATAGTGCATAGATGAAAAACTTCAAACTGCGTAACTTAGCCGTCTATCGTCGAGTGTTCAGTTTGTACCTCTTCAAAATCGTTTGTACCGTCTTGGAAACGATAGCACGCCTTCCTATTATTCATAGTTTCGTTTGTACCTCTTCGATATCGTTTGTACCCACTTGAAAACAACAGTACTTCTTAGTAAGATTGCTTATTTCGTTTGTACCCTCTTAAAATCGTTTGTACCCCTACGAAATCGTTTGTACCGCCTTGGAAACAACATCACGCCTTGCTATTATTGATAGTTTCGTTTGTACCCTCTAAAATCGTTTGTACCCCTACGAAATCGTTTGTACCGCCTTGGAAACAACATCACGCCTTGCTATTATTGATAGTTTCGTTTGTACCCTCTTAAAATCGTTTGTACCCCTACGACATCGTCTGTACCGCCTTGGAAACGATATCACGCCTTCCTATTATTGATAGTTTCATTTGTACCTCCTTAAAATCGTTTGTACCCACTTGAAAACAACAATACTCCTTAGTAAGATTGCTTGTTTCGTTTGTACCCTCTTAAAATCGTTTGTACCCCTACGAAATCGTTTGTACCGCCTTGGAAACAACATCACGCCTTCCTATTATTGATAGTTTCGTTTGTACCTCCTTAAAATCGTTTGTACCTCTACCTCTACCTCTACGAAATCGTTTGTACCGACTTGAAAACATCAGTACCCCTTCGTAAGATTGCTTATTTCGTCTGTAGCCTCTTAAAATCGTTTGTACCCCTACGCTCAGGCTGGTCAGGCGAAATGAGAAAAAACCGACCATCCCCCGACAGGAACCGTTTCCACTGCCCTCCGGCACGGGCGATGGCAAGTCCGTCTCGAACCGAATCGAACGCGATGTCACTCGCAATCGTACGATGTCCCGTCTCTCGAGTTATCGGCCGCCAAAGATAAAACGCTAACTGCGCATGCGCGAACGGCGAGTAAATACGGACGTAACTTTCGGTCCGAAACACAAATCCGCCATCGAATCCGACCTCAGTCGAAATTTGAAAAAAAATACCCCTTTTTCGACCCATTCCGTGAGTCAGAGACGAAAATTTGAAAGAGTCATTTTTGATTTTTTTTTCAAACCGAAAGGGAAGCACTTGTTTTTTTCGCTTTTTTTTTCGAGTGAAAAGTTTGCTCATGTTCCTCTTCCTTATTCTACGTGGTTAGTATATTAGGTATATTAACCACTTCATGGATAACTGTATTAGAGGAAGCATTATATTGTTTATTGCTCTATTGCATCTCATATTTCCTTATATTTATTTTCTGCTGTTTAAGCGTGGTGAGGCCTATACCTCTATTGAAATCTTACGATTAGAACAACAGATTCTGAACTGTGACAAAACTAAATTACAAATATGCCTAGACAACCGACGTACACAGTTGATCAAATTTTTGACAACGTAAAAAACTTAGATCTGTTTGGGAAAAATGAAAAGGGTAAGAGTGTTCTGTTGGATTTCGGTATGCCAGTGTGGGATCGCGCTAATAATGTCCTTCCGAAAATGAGTAACAAGTACATTTATTTGTACATATCGCAAGGACGAAACGGCATTCGTGAAAAGTTGTTCGAACACCATGGCATTGAGATCAACAGTATGCCCAAGGAAGAGTCAAATACGAGTTGTGACTCTAACTGGTCCATTCGTAATCGTAATTCGTAACCATAAGTAATCGATCTTACAAAGGGGTACTATTGTTTTCAAGTCGGTACAAACGATTTCGTAGAGGTACAAACGATTTTAAGTAGGTACAACCGAAATAATCAATCTTACGAAGGGGTACTATTGTTTTCAAGTCGGTACAAACGATTTCGTAGAGGTACCGACGATTTTAAGCACGTAAAAACGAAGTAATCAATCTTACGAAGGGGTACTATTGTTTTCAAGTAGGTACAAACGATCTCGTAGAGGTACAAACGATTTTAAGTAGGTACAAACGAAGTAATCAATCTCACGAAGGGGTATTATTGTTTTCAAGTCGGTACAAACGATCTCGTAGAGGTACAAACGATTTTAAGTAGGTACAAACGAAGTAATCAATCTCACGAAGGGGTATTATTGTTTTCAAGTCGGTACAAACGATCTCGTACAGGTACAGACGATTTGAAGCACGTACAAACGAAGTAATCAATCTTACGAAGGGGTACTATTGTTCTCAAGTCGGTACAAATGATCTCGTAGAGGTACAAACGATTTTAAGAGTGTACAAACGAAATAAGCAATCCTACTAAGGGGTACTGTTGTTTTCAAGTGGGTACAAACGATTTCGTAGAGGTAGAAATGATTTTAAGGAGGTACAAACGAAACTATCAATAATAGGAAGGCGTGATGTCGTTTCCAAGGCGGTACAAACGATTTCGTAGGGGTACAAACGATTTTAAGGGGGTTCAAACGAAGTAATCAATCTTACGAAGGGGTACTATTGTTTTCAAGTCTACAAACGATCTCGTAGAGGTACAAACGATTTTAAGAGGGTACAAACGAAATAAGCAATCTTACTAAGGGGTACTGTTGTTTTCAAGTGGGTACAAACGATTTCGTAGAGGTAGAAACGATTTTAAGGAGGTACAAACGAAACTATCAATAATAGGAAGGCGTGATGTCGTTTTCAAGGCGGTACAAACGATTTCGTAGGGGTACAAACGATTTTAAGGAGGTACAAACGAAACTATCAATAATAGGAAGGCGTGATGTCATTTCCAAGGCGGGACAAACGATTTCGTAGGGGTACAAACGATTTTAAGGAGGCACAAAAGAAACTATCAATAATAAGAAGGCGTGATATCGTTTCCAAGGCGGTACAAACGATTTCGTAGGGGTACAAACGATTTTAAGGGGGTACAAACGAAGTAATCAATCTTACGAAGGGGTACTATTGTTTTCAAGTCGGTACAAACGATCTCGTAGAGGTACAAACGATTTTAAGAGGGTACAAACGAAATAAGCAATCTTACTAAGGGGTACTGTTGTTTTCAAGTGGGTACAAACGATTTCGTAGAGGTAGAAACGATTTTAAGGAGGTACAAACGAAACTATCAATAATAGGAAGGCGTGTTGTCGTTTCCAAGGCGGTACAAACGATTTCGTAGGGGTACAAACGATTTTAAGGAGGTACAAACGAAACTATCAATAATAGGAAGGCGTGATGTCGTTTCCAAGGCGGGACAAACGATTTCGTAGGGGTACAAACGATTTTAAGGGAGGTACAAAACGAAACTATCAATAATAGGAAGGCGTGATATCGTTTCCAAGGCGGTACAAACGATTTCGTAGGGGTACAAACGATTTTAAGAGGGTACAAACAAAATTATCATTTATAGGAAGGCGTGATGTCGTTTCCAAGGCGGTACAAACGATTTCGTAGGGGTACAAACGATTTTAAGAGGGTACAAACGAAATAAGCAATCTTACTCAGGGGTACTGTTGTTTTCAAGTGGGTACAAACGATTTCGTGGAGGTACAAACGATTTTAAGGAGGTACAAACGAAACTATCAATAACAGGAAGGCGTGATATCGTTTCCAAGGCGGTACAAACGATTTCGTAGGGGTACAAACGATTTTAAGAGAGTACAAACGAAACTATCAATAATAGGAAGGCGTAATGTTGTTTCCAAGGCGGTACAAACGATTTCGTAGGGGTACAAACGATTTTAAGAGGGTACAAACGAAATAAGCAATCTTACTAAGGAGTACTGTTGTTTTCAAGTTTGTACAAACGATTTCGAAGAGGTACAAACGAAACTATGAATAATAGGAAGGCGTACTATCGTTTCCAAGACGGTACAAACGATTTTGAAGAGGTACAAACGGAACACTCGACGAAAGGCGGCTAAGTTACGCAGTTTGAAGTTTTTCATCTATGCACTATTTGCGCTCCCTGAAGGTACAAACCAATTAAAATGCGGTACAAACGGGTACAAACCGGATACAATTGATTTCCAAAAAATTTTAATTTTATAGGAACATTTTGTTTCCCAAAATTAAAATGGCCATAACTTTTTGAAACAAAAATATTTTGTAACAAATCGAATAGTTATGGCCATTTTAATTTTAATTTTATAGGAACATTTTGTTTCCCAAAATTAAAATGGCCATAACTTTTTGAAACAAAAATATTTTGTAACAAATCGAAAAACGTCTCCTTACATTTGTTTCTAGATTATGAAAAAAAATTACTGCAAATATTCCACAGAGCGTTACTGAGAACCTAGGGAGTGCTCCAGTGTTTTTGAAAAAAATTTTTCGCAAACTTTGCTGACGATTTTTTGTATAAATCTTACTGTAAGAGGGGTATAGTCATCACTTAAAAAAGTGAAGTGGGTCCCATGCGTCGTTTTCAAGATATGGCTAACTGAAATATCACCAACCGCCACTGCTGAGACATGTTTATTTGAGATTCTTTTAACAAGTATGATATTAGGTATAACACACTGTGTGTATGTTCACTACAAAATGAGTTTTTAGTGAGTATTTGGTGTACAGAATCATCGTTCCATGAGATATTCTAAAATGTGGTGACTGGTATGTGTGAATGTTTGCCCTTTTTCCACATTTTTTTTATTAATGCCGAATTTACGAGGTCTTCATATCCTCCTATGTGTCGTATTATTAATGGAACACCTTATATAATTTTGTAAATTTGAAAGGAAACATAATTTTGAGTCGAAAACCGGTATTATAACTTATACCTACATCAGCCGTTTCGAAGATATTTTACGTCTAAAAAAAGTATTTTTTGGATATTAGGTTCGCATTTCCTTTTTGGCATGACGTAAAACATTAAAATGTCAGTCACTCTCTGCAATTAAAACAAATTTGACTTTATTGACTTTAAATCGAACACCCAGTATTTTTTCAGTCTAATGATACTGAAAGTTACAATGTTCCAAATACATTTTCAATTTTCTTGGACCTTTACCAATTTTTCTTAAAAAGTAGCCATGAATAGTAAACTTAATTATTTACTATTAATTGCTTTTTTGCCATACATTTGTTTTTGTAATCTAATATAACAGTAACACCAATAACGTTTATATCGTTTTTTACTAAAAATAAACACCAATTTGAAAACGAATAATCATGACATTTTGTTTTAGTTTTATATGTCGGTATTTTTTGTCACACCCAGTAGCAGTGCCACGATCCGCAGAAGGAGATTTAATAAGGGGCCATTTACGGTATCAAAACGAATTTCCCAAATTATATAGGGAGCCCACAAAAGTAATCATAAAGTTTTATCTAACATCAGGACGCAATAGACGTTCAAATCAATTTCATTTCTTTAATATTATATTGAGCTCGTGACCGGCGGCGGCGGCGGCGGCGGTGGCGGGAGGGCCGAAATGGAGAACGGGCGAAATGCGCCGCTGCCAAGACCTGACGTTATTAAATCCGAAATGAAAAATTGGATAGTTTAAAATTGAATGGCTGCATATCACCGCCCATAGCATTGTGTACCGAAATCATTTAAAGCATCTGCTTGTTTCAGAAAACGTTTCCAGCATAATATTCCTCGGAGAACGCGTTATTACATATATTAAAAGTTTTACAAGGCACTTTAGAGTGAAGTATAGGTATCTGTTTGAGCCTTTAATCAAACGGGTTTTTATGGCCTTAATATAGCCTTATGGCTCAGCGGAATGCGTGTCTAACGTCAAAGTTGTTGCACCTACAGAAAACGTCAAATGTTAAGAAGCTGCAGCGACGATATCGGTACCAATACCGCCTAGGCTTCTTCTGTCCAAAGCATGGGTACTTACGTTTTGCATATCAGCTCTTGCTATAGGCAATAACATTGCGACTACAGCACAGCCAGAATATTTTTGTCCTACTTCGTGTGTCGAAGAAAGTCTTGTCTTCACAATATTTGAGGAGACTTATCTCCAGGAGCCAGCCAAAATTAAGAATAATCGTTTTCTAAAAATAGAAATATTCAACTTTTGTCCATTTATCTCCATTCAACTAATTTCTCTGCATGATTACGTTTTTCGTGAGAATTTGGGATATTCGGCCATCTTCTACTTCAGATATTATGATGCTTGGTTAAAATAAATATAAGGTTGTAGTAGCAATTTTGAACAGGCGATATATTTCAGCAAAAAACAAAACGGTGACTTTTTGTTGCAAATCTGTTGATATAAAAATCTGTTATTGCAGTAATGCAATGTCTTTTGCATTTAAATGTCTACTCAATATGTACGATTTCGTGTACATTTGCTATCATATACATTTGTATGCTGACCACCATTACATAGTATTGTTACACTCATTCATGGTATTAGGAAATACGTCAATCTAAGGCTTTCTTTCACCCTTAGTGAGTATCACACCAGTTATTGCAAAAGGCATTACACTGATGAGTGTCACCCAATTCTCGTTTGTTCGTGTACACGATACTGCGTTAACATACACAGTGCATCAATAGTAGCTTTGCCCTTGACCACAGTAGACAAAACCTGAAATTGTGCTTATTTCTTTTGTAGCTGCAGCGGTGAACGCTTTGAGAATTGCTGTTGTCTGTTTGTGGATCTGTCGTATACCTTTCGGGTATTGTCGTATTACCTCCTACTACGTTCGTTGTGCACAATTCGCGGGCAAAGTTATTCTGAGTGTACTGTGCCTATGTTAATATTGTTACCACTATTATCCCTATCAGCGTCAGTTGACAACTGATCCTGACAATAGACATTACGAGTATATTTATAGGAGTGTATGTTAATTAAATTAATTAAATGTATATTATAAGAGTGTATGTTTCAATGGGATGCCTTAATATGTATACATGAGTAGCTCAGTGACATAAGACAGCTGGTGATACGTAAGTAAGACCTTCTACTATATAGATATAACTAGACATCTTTCGAAGTGTTTAACAAAATTAGCTCCTTTAAACATCGGATGTATCTCCCGAAGCACATTTTAACGGAAAGCCCATTAAACTCATGGAACGTGAATAGTTCCCCTCATGAGATTATATTCCTAGAGTGAAGATCTGAGGGAATCATTATCACTTCTAGTAATATAGGTACAATTATAAGAAAATGAAAAAAATATAGGTGAATAATTTTCCAGAGTATTATTGGTTCGAAGATATTTATAAAACAATTAATGACGGTATTCGTTTTCCGTTTAAACCATCTATATTTGCTTTTTGTTTTTCTAGCATTCAGGCGACACATATCCCAACAGTAACAATACACCATCACGTAATTGCTACATTTTATTTATTCTTTCAGGTCCATTACAGGCGTTTTAAGTTCATTCAAGTAGTATAATTAAATTTTCAGCATCATGTTCTACCGTTCTCTTACATTTAGTGGACAACATCAAGTACATTACACAAATTTTGTTTACTATATTTGTAGCCTTGTCGTTTACATTTTTTTACAACCCGTTTACCATTGTTTTAAAAATTTCCAGCATTCCCTGAACATACTTCCAAATGTATTATTTTCCTTTCATATGTTCACAATATAAAATTTTGAGAATACGTGTCCAAGTGCGTGGGAAATAGAATTAATATAATGTCTGTTATTGGGATTCCATTACATTACATTAGTCGTAATTTTATGTAACTCTAAAACATTCCATATGCCTTGATTGAGTCTTTACCTACGAATATTCGTCTTATAATGGAACTGGTACTTTGGCGTAGAAACTAATAAATCGAAGACATTTTCCGCGAACATAGTCGTACTATACTGTACTCGAGGCTCGTTTTACTGATCAAATTGGTATCACCAGGAACGAGTAAGAAAGTCAATATTATGTTTGCACTACTCTGCTAAAATGGCATATAATATGGCTATATTGACTAATATTTAATGGTTATTGAAATACGAGTAGTAGATTGCTGAGTTGTGTTAAGATGATAGTTATAAAAATAATAATGAACCAACAGAACAAGAGTTCCAAATATACTTGAAGGAACATACTTTACAGGGCCGTTTTTGACAGCTATTCTGGTCAAGATTATAAAAAACCAGAAATTACCAAAACCATATCTTAAGGGTCGACGTCGAAAACATAAATATGTAGGAAATATGGATCCGCAGATGTAACCATAGAACACATAACAGGAGGCTGTTCTGCGCTGTCAGAATATTTCTGCAGGCACAATTAACTTAAGAAAATGGTGCACCAACAACTAACGTCGGCTCCTCCATACTACAGATGTACTCCTGAAGCTGTGCTGAAATTATGAATGTACTGGGATTAGCTAGCTATTACCGACCAGATATTCTGCCGACCAACCAGATATTCTGCCGATAATCAAGGGACAGTGATGAAGGATGATCATAGATAAGGCAATGCCACTTACTCACAACATTCAGAAGGCTGGACGATGGAAGATCGCGAAATATGAGAATTTATCAATCGAGCTGAGTCGCTTTTGCAGACTAGTGAAGACCAGATATTATGTCGAAAAACAAGGAACAGCTACCAAGGATCATCATAGGTAAGGCCACTTACCCACAACATTCAAAAGGCTGAACGAGAGAAGATCGCGAAATATGAGAACCTAACAATCGAGCTGAATCACGTTTGAAGACTAGAGACACATACACATGCTATGACAGATGACAGAGACACATCATTATAACTTGCCAGAAGAAGTCATATTACACACTTGCCACAATATTAGGAAATATTTGGGATTTTTTCTATCCTTGTCTGAGCCTAATTCTTGCGGGAGGCAGGATGGATTTTCGACCCATCACTGTCTACAGCAGGAATGGAGGAATGTTTCCCACCTTTTACACTGAGATGTATGACTATAAAGTCGAAAAAATGATAACAAAGATTCGCAGAGCAGACATATTTTGCACATTTCCCTCTCTCTACACGAGGTTTTGTCAAGGGAGGATATATGTACATTAGGGTGGACCTTAATATTTTTTTTTCGTTTTTTCTCAGCGGGCCGGATGAAAATCAGTTCTGGGTACCTAAAAACTTGTGCGGAAACAAAAACTGCCGCGATCGGAACCTTTTTTCCCGTGCCGCAAAATGTCGGAATTATCTAATGGGATTTACATGTTAAAAATCACTGAAAACGTTCGATACGCTCAAAAAACTATGAAAATCATCAAATCTGATAGTCGCAAGGATATATGTCATGTATTTGTTTCCTCCTAAATCAGATGGAATCGTCAGATTTCGTTTATTCGTTGAGTGAAAAAAAGTATGACCGAAAAATTGCGAAAAAACACCAAATTAAAATAAACAAATTTGAAAAAAGACGATATAATTTATTATGGTGATTGTACCTGACTCTGAGGAGTATTAAGCATGATTCAAAAGTAGAGGTAAAAACCTACAATATGACGTCCGGTTGAAGTCTGTAGGTGCCTCTGAACCGGAGTTACGATCATTTCAAATTGTACGCAAAATTCAGTATATGGCGGAAGGTGATTTTTCTGTTTTTTCAATCCTGATTCTCAAACGATAGATTCTCCTGCATCGACTTGCATAATTTAACGTTAGTATGAAATGCTCCATATCATACGAATAATTCATCATCTTAATAGTATAATATTACCTTTAACTTGAAGTCATTTTACACTGACTATAAGAGAATTTCGGATTGGAACTTACTATATTGTCCGACGTTCGTAAGCACGTACTTATAACGTTAACATCATACTTTGGAGTTGGGCAGCTGCGTCGTGGTATAATCGGGTAGTAATACAAATCTCTATGTTATATGCTTGTTTCTTAACAATCGAGTAGTTTAAGGGTTATTCAAGCTTGAGTAAACGAAAGAACGAAAGAATGAATTCTCGAAAAAAATACGATTTTACTCTTAAAGTTGGTAGCTACATTCGCTCTGACATTAGCCGCGGACATTTCTTCGTATTACTACCAACTTCAAGAGAAGTCGAGAGAGAAGAAGTTTCGAAGAGAAGAATTGAAATTGGCGACGGTCGTAAAGTGGCCGTTTGAATAGATTCATTCGGGAATACGCCTCGGAGCGATCCGAGCAATCTGAGCAGTTCACCCGAACACGCGTTTTTGATTCGAGCGCTCCAAGCGATCCGAGTGATTCGGACGTAAACAGACGAATATAAACAAACACTAAATTAATCTAAATCGTTTTTATTTGTACAATTTAGTAATTAAATCAATTGAATTGACTTAATTAAGTCAAATCCAACAAAATTCAATCGATGTACTTGTTAAATTTAAACTGCACAAATAAGAACGAAATACATTAGTTTCAGGTTATTTGTATTTGGCGCACGCTCGGAGCGCTTCGGAGACCTCGGAGTGCTCGGATCAAAAACGCGTGTTCGGGTGAACTGCTCAGATTGCTCGGATCGCTCCGAGGCGTATTCCGGAACGAATCTATTCAAATAACCACTTTACGACCGTCGCCAATTTAAATTCTTCTCTTCGAAAATTCTTCTCTCTCGACTTCTCTTGAAGTTAGTAGTAATACGAAGAAATTTCCGCGGCTAATGTCGGAGCGAATGAAGCTACCAACTTTAAGAGAAAAACCGTATTTTTTTCGAGAATTCATTCTTCCGTTCTTTCGTTTGCTCAAGCTTGAATAACCCTTAAACTACTCGATTGTTGAAAAACAAGCACATAACATAGATATTTGTATTACTACCCGATTATACCACGACGTAACTCCCCAACTCCAAAGTATGATGCTAACGTTACAAGTACGTGTCCGAACGTCGGATACTATAGTATGTTCAAATCCGAAATTCTCTTATAATCAATGTAAAATGACTTCAAGTTAAAGGTAATATTATATTACGATGATGAATGTATCTTAATCATCCATATCATATCAATGTATGATATGGAGCATTTCATACTACCGTTAAATTATGCAAGTCGATGCAGGAGAATCTATCGTTTGAGAATCAGGATTGAAAAAACTGAAAAAATCGCCTTCCGCCATATACGCTCCTGAATTTTTGCGTACAACTTGAAATGATCGTAACTCCGGTTCAGAGGCACCTACAGACTTCAACCGGACGTCAAATTGTAGGTTTTTACCTCTACTTTTGAATCATGATATGCTTAATACTCCTCAGAGTCAGGTACAATCACCATAATACATTATTTCGTTTTTTTTTTTTCAATTTTTTTTTACTTTAATTTGGTGTTTTTTCGCAATATGTCGCTCATAATTTTTTTCACTCAACGAATAAACGAAATCTGACGATTCCATCTGATTCAGGAGGAAAAATACATGGACATATATCCTTTCCACTATCAGATTTGATTGTTTTCATGGTTTTTTGAGCGTATCGAAAGTTTTCAGTGATTTTTAACATGTAAATCCCATAAGAAACTTCCGACGCTTTGCGGCACGGGAAAAAAGGTTCCGATCGCGGCAGTTTTGGTTTCCGCACAAGTTTTTAGGTACCCAGAACTGATTTTCACCCGACCCACTGAGAAAAAACGAAAAAAAAAATATATTAAGGTCCAGCCTAATGTACATGCAAACACATAGATATATATACATAAATTATTCCAATGAACTAATTTTAACAATACTGAAATAGAAAATATATCATGTGCTTAGACATAAAATGTGTTATTACTTCTACAAATTTGTATTGAAAACGTCTGCTTGTTTTTTTAGTCATATCTAAAAATAAGTAATCTCTTCTAAAGTCTCACTGTGGCATTTAAAGGCAGGCAACTGAAATTTTTAATCGACAAAAAAAGGTAATTTGCTGTCAAGCAGTTTTACATTTTACCAAATGCTAAGTTTTAAAGTAGGTATCTGAAAGTTTCTAGAGCGGACAGAGTAACGTGGGCGACACCGGCTAAACTAATGCTATAAGTAGAGCCATTTATGTAAGAGCAAACCGAGATCTTCGGCGATTCCAAATGGAAAGCCTTTTACGCTTAAACCAGCCAAGGCACTCAGTCGTTGTGTATGCTTTTTCCCCTCCGTAATCCATATAAGCTTTTACCATTATCGTTTTCATTCTCCGAATACCTATTTCTTTAATGTAGTTGTTTTCAATTACTCAAACCTCAAATATACGCTTTTATCATTCGAAACGTTATTTAAAAGCCTTAAGGCGGTCTGCTTCTTTTCAGTGTTATTGTTTCGTGTAATGGGAGCACGTTTCAGCTCGACGATAGTACGATGAGGCTAAACAGAGAGCGAATGTACAGTAGCGGACCATCAGGGTAGGTAGAACCATTAGGAAAAAGTAGGAATTCCTTTCTCTCTATACTTCATGAATGTTTTTAATACACACGAATAAGTAGATATAAGTACATAATAAATATAATAAAAAACTGCAGTTTCGAATTACTATGTTTATTATATTTAAAATCCACTCTACATAGAATAACATCCGCACCACCACACCCACAGACTACACCACCATATCCACATGTTTTTTGGTTTGCTTCCTGATTTGAATTTCTTCTGAATATTACCTTGAATTCATTTCAATTTATTGCAGACTTTGTAACACCATAGTCCTGGGGACTGCATTTAAGTACCACCGCAGAGTCTATAACTATTCAACTACTATACGTATTCAATAACTATACGTATATCCATAAACCCAATAACTTCATACCTAGTCTGAGGGATTTGTAGATCCAAGACAAGAAGAAACAGGAAAAATGAATCACTGAAAGAAAATTATAAACTTTAAAAACGGGAAAGGAACCCACACATTCCTTATCGGAAGTGGCCCCTGGTGAAATTGTCTGAAATTTGAATATGTTGTTCTCCAGAAGCTCCCAATCAAGAGTCCTCATGGACACGAAGTCAGAAATTGGACAGTTTTTTAGATAGTAGGGGTAGGAAGTTTCCTATCCGGGGTCTTGCCCATGACTCTCCAAAATCTTTTCGTTGGGACCGTCGGTAAAGTAGATAAATAGCCCTAGTTATTATTATTAATTCTGGTACACATATTGAAGAAGAGGTGAGTCTTTAGTAATCGGTCGCTGGCATCGCTAATTCTGTCCAATAGTTTGGGATGTGCACCTTCGAAAACCTTTTGTTATTGAGATAATAGTTGCATTTACATTTCAGAGACGAAAAGATGTCAGTATTTTTGCGGTTGCCAACTGCCAATGACCACGTTTGATATTTGTTTCTTAATCAGCGATGAGAAAATTCTTCGCTACCGATAGTAGCGGTCCTTTCTTGGGAAAGCGGGCAAAATGACAGTTTTTGGCAGCTGCCAACTGTCAATGGACACTTTTGACCTCGTATTCGGAATGAGCGATCACAAATTCTCATGGATACCCCTCAAAAATAAGTCGAACACCAATGCAAAGACCTACGGTTCCTTCGAAACGATTTCAGAAAATCATTGGCACCTAAAGTTTCCTACTCCTATCATCTAAAAAACTGTCCATTTCCTGACTTCGTCCCTATGAGGACTTTTGATCGGGAGCTTCTGGAGGACAACATATTCAAGAGAAGGACCACTCCCCATTAGGAATGTGCGGGGTCCTTTATATGTGTGAACTAAATTAAATTCATGACGTCATGATATGCATAAAAATAGGACTTACAGGTGTCTGAAAAAAAAAAGAGTGTTTCCTTGATTCCCTCGGTTCATTCCAACGAAAACCCAAAGACCCTTCTCCAAGGGCCCTTCGCTATGCGAGTGCCACTAGAAAACGCGCAGGGATTATTTAAGATCTTCTTTTTCTATTAGCCGATGAAATTGCTGCACAAATGAGGCGAGAAATAAGCTGTTTTCGGGGAGTGAGTAGAAACGTTAGACAATCGGGCTGAGGGCAAGCAACGGCACTTTTAATGCCCCGCTACCAATTGCAATCTAATTCCAAACCTTTCAAAAGCAATCGAAGGAATCTTAAAAAGCAATTGAATCCAAGTATCGAAGTTAATCGAATACTGGTGCCTCGCGGCCGATTCTTTACCCCTTCAACACTCGTCGGTACATTTCGTGATCTTTTTCGACTCGCCCTTTATGTATCTGGTGCGACGGTAGTGGATAATAAATTAGTTATTTAGTAATATCAAAAACAATACGTTGCTATAACTGGGTATTTAATTTTTTTTTAAATCATTGTTTCATATGCCACAAAAATAAGAATGTTTCTTGTGAGGACAACGTATCCTAAAAGCGACCAAATGTATACTATCTGAAATGATGCTACTGATTTCAAGGATGCTCTGATAACGCGATTAAAAGAGCAAAATAACGGAAAATCTATAATTTTGTAAGGTTTCTTTATGCGTAGTTTTCGAGTAATATTAGAAAAAACAATAACACCCCATTTCGAGTCAGTTTCATCAACCAAGTTGCCGAAGCTCACCTCGGAGTAGGAAGAAACTCAGGATAGTCTTATTGGACCATAAATAAAGGCATTTAAAAAATATAGCCTTTACCATGAATTATTTCTGAATACAACTACCCAGATTAGATGAGTATGGTGGGAGCTGCAGATGGTATTATTAGCCACCGCGACATCTTAAGGTCTATTGCAGCACTCCCAGTGGTTTTTAGAGCACCTTGGTACTTTTTGTGACACTCCACAGCCTCGATATATGGACTCTTTTGTATAGCTGTTAGCTGCTGACTTTTCGTTTCCTAGAACTTGAAACCTCAGTCTTGTTATGACAT
This sequence comes from Aromia moschata, assembly GCA_029963805.1. NCBI lineage: Eukaryota > Metazoa > Arthropoda > Insecta > Coleoptera > Cerambycidae > Aromia > Aromia moschata. Next base: position 269,225 of record JAPWTK010000259.1, read on the forward strand.
GATTTGGACATGACAATTCACAATGACATGATTTGGAGACCTCTAGTACCTTATGGTAGTGTTAATTTACGAGGTGTTGCTATTAAATAACCGAGCTGATGCTGCTACCAGCGCGCTGCAAGCGTGTCGCGTCAAGTTTGAACATATTTGTGTCTGATGATACTTTCCCTACCCTGAGCTCGCTGGACAAGCCAGTGGGTCGCTCAGTTTGATTGTAGCAGTCGTTTGAATTAGTCAGTTTAGTTAAATGTTCAGATTTAGCAACGGGTTAATCTCGTTCTTGTTAAACTGGGGAAAACTTTTAAAGAAGCTTATGCAACGTTAAAATAAGTGTACGGGAATAAAGGGTATCCCCCATAAGTATGGTGAAATGCCCCCTTTTTTTTATTTTATTCGCATGATGAAAGTGTTTCTTAGGGCTAATTATGAAAGGTAGACTGAATTTCAGGTCAAAAAAATTTTCCCTCAGATAGGTATGGAAAAAACCCTGTTTTTTACGTTTTATTTTTTTTTCTCGGTTTAACTGTCGAAAAAATCTGAAAAAAAATCATGGAGTACTGAAAATATGATTAGTTTTATGTAAAAAAATTTTCAAGCTCATTTAAGGTCATTATGACCTCTAAAAAATTATTCAAACTTTAAAAATCCCATATCTTTAACCAAAAAAAGATTCAGGCTCAGATTTTTAATATGTTATATTTTTAACTGTTTTTACGACCTCAAGATTTTTTGAGTGGTGGGTCATGCCCAAAAGTGCGAGAAATCAATTTTTTGTCCGTGAAACGACTTAAAAAACGGCTAAAAATCATCATTGTATAGTGTCCGGATTTTTTCTTGCACTAACATATTTTTTATTTGTTTGAAGTCATTTGAGTCCGTTTAGTGCAAGAAAAAAATCAGGACATTATAAAAAAGATGATTTTAAGCCGTTTTAAGTCGTTTCACGGACAAAAAATTGATTTTTCGCACTTTTGGGCATGACCCACCACTCAAAAAAAGTCTGACAAAAATTGAGGTAGTAAAAAACAGTTAAAAATATAACATATTAAAAATCTGAGCCTGAAGCTTTTTTTGGTTAAAAGATATGGGATTTTTAATGTTTGAATAATTTTTTTAGAGGTTATAATGACCTAGAATGAGCTTGAAAATTGTTTTACATAAAATTAATCATATTTTCAGTACTCATGATTTTTTTCAGATTTTTTCGATAGTTAAAAAACCGAGAAAAAAATAAAACGTAAAATACCGGTTTTTTTCCGTACCTAGCTGAGAGGAAAATTTTTTAACCTAAAATTCGGTCTACCTTTCATAATTAGCCCTAAGAAACACTTTCATCATGCGAAGAAAATAAAAAAAAAAAGGGGGCATTTCACCATACTCCTATGGGGGATACCCTTTTTATCCCGCACACAAGTTTTTGAATGGTTTAATCGGTTCAAAGACGTACGTGAAACAACCTAAGACGATCCACGCCCCGGACGGCCCTTAACGTCGAAAACGGACGAAAACATTGAAACATTGGTAAATTAATCCGGGAAGATCGTCGTCCAAGCATCCGAGGGCTTGCTGAAATAACAGGAATCGACAAAGAATGTGTACGCCAGATTTTGCATGAATCGTTCAACATGCACAAAGTTTTTGCAAAAAATGGTGCCAAAACTCGTTTGGGCATTTGAACATTTGGGCTGACATTCTAAACAACATTGACACTGATACAGGCTTGTTAGACACGGTGATTACCTGTGATGAAAGTGTGGAAGTGGTTAAAGCAAAAGTGACGTGAACCAGGACTTCCATCACTGCTTTCAACAATGGAAAAGTGGTGTGTAAGTGCTGATGTAAACAATACTTTTGCTGTTTAACTGTTACTCTATCTACTCTTGTGGTTAAAATGCTACTTCGTCTGTTGATTTGAGTTGTTTAATGGACATTTTAACATTTTCTATGGGAAAAAATTATTTTTTTCGACTAACTAAATACCTGTGTAAATACAATACATACTTATCATCGAATGAGAATTTATAAATTCTTATTCTTATGTAAAAATAATAATTGTGCCGAAACAATTAAACAATCCTAAAAAATGTTCTTCTCGTAAAGTTTTTTTGTAAATAAATTTTTAAAGGAAAAAATATGTCAAAACTAAAATACCACAGTATAAAAAAATCGGCGCTGATTAGTTTAAATGTCCGCTATGCGCCTGTTTTCTATCATCCATCCATTAAATGATGAGAATAAGATTCCTTGTTGTTTTTTAAACCTATAAATCTCTTATCGCCCAATTAAATTAGAAGATAAATTGTCGTCGGTAATATATGCTGTTAATAATTTATTGGTCTGAGTAACAACATTAAATCTTGTAAGGTAAACAGAGATCGGGCACTGTATGGTCTGAATATCCTTCTTGTTTATGTATCTAATATATTAGGCTGAATATATGTTGGTTTGTATTGTGTGGGCAGCGAAAAAGAAATGTTCTCGAGTTATAATTGGGTAACGTTAATTTTAAGGGGATATTAAGGGGGTATTCTAGTCTAGAGGCATGAATTTCGGGCGGTTTTTGAAGCTCTGTACAAACGAAACAAAAAATATTTTTACTATCCATTTTTTTATCATTTGTTTATTGATATTTTAAAATAACATAAAAAATTAACTGAAAAAAAAAGACTCAAAATTGACAAAGTTATGAGCTGGCAAAGTGGGGGTCCAAAAAAAAGGGTGTCCTGGCGTGCATGATTTCAACCCTTCTGGCCAACTGAAACAAAAAAATCCGAACGGATTCTTAATTAGTATAGATGCCCCTAATAGCCAGAACCTTGGAAAAGTCAAAACAATTTTTTTTTTATAAAATGGCGGCCGTTTGAAAAAAAATGTTTTGCATGTTTTTTTAACAATTCCGATTGTTTTAAAAATAGTAAAATTAAAAATTTTGATCTGAGGGTGCTTGAGGCGATAGATATTGAAATGTATAAAGAACATTCACACCAAATTTCAAATAAATCGGTTCATTAGAACTTGAGATATCGTGCACGCCAACTTGAAAAAAGTAGTTTTGAGAAAAACGCGTTTTTAAAGTTTTGAGACAAGTTTCCGGCAATTTTACTCAGTTAGCACATCCACGTTGCTTGAAGGCTGGCTCAAAACTAATTTGAAATAAATACTAAAACGAAAAGATTCCGACTAAATACGTGTCGTGTTTCGTAAGTGTATGAAACAAAAAAAATTTCGATTTTTTTCAAATTTGTAGACTAGAATACCCCTTAAACAATCAACAGAAAACGGTTTAAAATATTTGATTTGTTTGCAAAAACTGACATTGTAAAAGCTAAAACTATTCTAAGCTTCTTGAAAAGATGATGAACCGAGTGATTTTCATAAGTGATTCACTCCCACCCTTTTTTTGTTTTCAGAAATAAACTAATAAAATTTTGGAATTGGATTTTAGAATTTGAAATTTAGAAAATTCTGAATTCATATTAAACATAAATCTGCATTTATTGACATAGTACCACCCATTTCCGCTTCTGCTTTATTTGTTCGCTTCCGCTTTAACCTTTAGACTGCCGGCATTTTTCCCTTATAAATGGATATTTTTGAGGGGCAAAGTTTATATATATAAACATCTAATACATCTAGAGAAGTTGTCGAGGTCACGGGTGGCTCATATATGAGCCAGGCCGGCTGGCAACGGTCGGACCAATGTTAAAAAATTTCAGATTGTGTAAATTACTATATATTTATTTTTAACCGAATGTGCTTCATATTATAATGTAATAATCTGCCAAAAACACTCTAAAATATATTTAGTCACCAATAAAACCACTCAAAAACGTGAAAAAAGCGATCAGTTACACTGAAATAATATTTTTTTCTTCATCCATAGACTTACATATTTTCATACGTATATATTTTTATATTTATATATTTATATAGTTATAGGTAGAAATTCAATGTTTTACATTCGAATTCAATCGAACAGATTATATTCAAGTATCGCTAAAAAAAAAAATTATTTACCCTAAATACAGTCATTCAAGTAAAAAACTAATAATTATTCTATGTAAAAAAAATTTAATTTGAAATAACCGATAAAAAGTCAATAACCGTTCAATTAAAAATTTTGAAAATATCACCCCTTTCGCTAGGGGTGGTTTCGGAATCTCAATCAATTGCGGAAAATTTTAAGGTACATTTTACAGATTTTACAGCGTGCTTCCGAAAAAAAATCGTGTAAAAAGTCAATACCCACCTAATAACGAAATTTTGAAAATTTCACCCCCTCGATAGGGGTAGTTTCGGCATCTCAATCTATTGCGGAAAATTTTAGGATACATTTTACAGATTTTACAGGCTATTTACTAAAAAAATCAATAAAAAGTTCAATAATGAGTTTTTAAATATTTCACCAACTCGCTAGGGGTAGTTTGGGTACCTCGATCGACTAGAAAGAATTTCAGTTGTATTCTTTAGAGATCAGAGAGACTATTAAATGGGAAAAATTCACTATAATATCTGTATTCATCATTAAAACTATTATATTATTACTGTCCCATATATGAGCCAGCCGGCAGTCTAAAGGTTAATCAAAGTGACCCAAACTTCCGAATTTATAATGGCACGCGATGTTTATATACTTTATCACTTGATGTGATTCACAATGTCATTTTGAGCACAATAATACCCCTTCTCCCACTTTATGGCACATATGTCACATATTTTTTTAATCTTTATATATTTTTTTTATTTAGAGTGCTTGGAGTTTATTAAAACGCTTCAATCAGAACATTTTTCATTTCTTATGGGTTTATATACCGCGAAGAGAAACTTTTCAAATTTTCTATTTCTCTTTTTTTAAATACGGGTTTCTCAATTTCTTTAAACACTCGCTGATAAAATTATTCAGAGTACTTTTTATAACCAACCTTTTTTTATTAATATCACAGACTCATCTACCTACTCAAAAATTATTAATAAAAACGCAATCAAACATTAAATAGATAACTTAAAAAAAACACTGCTAATTATCGAAAATCGTAAATAAATCTGTAGATACATAATCAAAACTGGTTCATGAAATGTACTGTTTGAGATCACACAAAATGATTGACAGGGTCGTACAAAAGTCGGCATGCAAAATAATCATATGGATTTTTTTCTTAACTGATGTAGATAATGTTTGACTTGTACATAATAATAGTAATATGTACATAAGCAATCACACGAAATTTGGTAACAGTCAAATTATAATTTTTTTTTTCAAAAAAAATAAAGGAAATGGTCTTATTTTCCAAAATGTTGCAAAAGAAAAAGGCTGCTAATTATTTTCATTTTTTACCCGTATACGTAAGTGTTTTAAGTTTAAAAGTTTATATAAACGTATGTACCAAAAATGATTTCTAGACAGGGTTTCTAGACAGGGTGCTAAAGTTTTTTTTTTCGGTTTTTATTAAAAATTTAGCAAACAGTTTGATATATTAAAATTAATTTTGGTACATGTTATTACGGTTTAAAAATACAATTTATGATTAGAAAGAACCTATTTTTATTTCACCACTAGCGTAGCTGTACCTTTTATCCCAAGACAATTTTATCGAAAAAAAATTTTTTCCACAGTTTTTTTTTTAAATTAGATTATTATTTATTACCATTCAATTTTTCAATCGTGCAAAAAAAATGTTTCGCTGTTGTTTTATAACTTATCATTTGGAAATAACCGCCAATATAAAACAGTCATTATGTATTATGTATATTATGTATATGTAGGTACACAATATGCTAATAAAAATAGTAGGTACTCGTATATTTAAAAAAAAGATATTGCCATTCAACCACAGCAAGTCACCAGTTTCGAGGTAATTGTCCAATGTGTGAAACTCGGTGTAAGTTGGTTTTGTCTTCTGTTTTGTGTATTAAAACTATATGAGGTAAAAATTGCTTAAACATTGAATTGGCTTTTGCAACAAATGGAGCAAGTATCTGTATTCGCGCATATTATAACGAGTAAAGAATAGATTTTGTAGGACCATTATGACCCAACCTATTCCTTGGTCAGTACGTTTCACTACTTTTTGCGCATTGTTTCCATATTCGTACATTTGTTTTACCTACCGACATGGCTTTGTTTACGCTAATGATAGTCGAGGTTCTTTCATCTAAACACAAGTGTCATAAGAAAGTATCACAAGAGTGATGTACACTTTCATCTATTTTTTTCCGTCATATGTTCAGTCAGGACCTGGTCTCTAATACATATTCGAGCTTAACGTTGCTTTTTGGGTCACCCTATATATAATAACAGATTACACAGCCACACAAAAAAAAATTCGCTTCCGTCAACGAAACCCAGTACACCCTTGGTTTTTGGGGTCGCTGAATATGAATTCGAGGTTGGTTTGTCGATATCAGGTCGCGTTAAGGTCATTTCAAGGTCGAATGGTGGAAAACCTGACAAAAATATTCACCTGTTATTTCGCGATTTTTCCAACTCTCTTATTAGATCGTTAAGTTACTCTCACGTTGTGAACTTGGTCTATTTTTCAAATCAAACACATTTAATTTTACGAGCTATGCACATTGTCGAGTGTATCCATATCTTGTAATCGAGGGTATTGTAGTCCTAATGTCCACTTTATTCTCATATGCTACAAAAAAATGGATTCTTTTGCCTGCCTGAACCATTTTGCTTTTCTAGACATTTGATCGAAAATAACTTATTTGGACAAAGTGTCGGATTTCAATATACAGCTATTCTATTCAGTAACTTCAGCAATACCTTTTATGAGATCACTTTGAAGATAAAAATATATTTACGGTAGATCTACTCCTATTTATGAAATCGTTCCTTTGTAAACTTTTTAAAGTGAATTTTGATTTCGTTAAGCATTTTTAAAAATGTTTGTCATTCCTTATGCATTTTTAAATTTTATAAATGCATGATATAATAAATAAAAATAAATCTACTGTAAAGCATTTTTTCGGCAAATTATAATTTACCGAAATGTATAGAAAAGCAAAATGGTTCAGGCAGGCAAAAAAATCCATTTTTTTTTGTAGCATATGAGAATAAAGTGGACATTAGGACTACAACACCCTCGATTACAAGATATGGATACGCTCGGCAATGTGCATAGCTCGTAAAATTAAATGTATTTGATTTGAAAAATAGACCAAGTTCTCAACGTGAGAGTAACTTAAGGATCTAGTCAGAGAGTTGGAAAAATCGCGAAATAACAGGTGAATATTTTTGTCATGTTTTCCACCGTTCGGATTTGGATTCAGCGACTTCAAAAACCTGGATACAATTTTTTTTTCAAGTTTTTCTGTCGAAATCTACTGATTTGACCTTGAAATGACCTTAACGCGACCTGATACCAACAAACCGATGTCGGATTCGGATTCAGCGACTCCAAAAACCTAGGGTGTACTAGGTTTCGTTGGTGGAAGTGTTTTTTTTTGTGTGGCAGTGTTATAAATTGTTATCTTATATTCGAAGTGGTATTTTAAGCGTTTCTCGAATAATATATTTCGTATTTAGCAGCCGTTGCCACCTACGTAACCCACACTAAATAACCTAAGTTTGACACCCACACGAAACGTTCCCCATAATATTTTAATTAATTGCCCAAAAGTTGGTGTTTTATAATCTATTCTATAATTAAGGGTTTAATTAAAATTTAAATTATTTACATTATCATCAATTAATTTTCAATTAAACTAGTAATTAATTCTAGATTCAAGTCTGTTGATTTGTTGGACAACATGCGGGCGCCTGGTCCTTCATTTTAATTAACATCCTCCTTTGCGTCTCGAAGAGCAAAGAGGTATCGGTTAAATTACACTCTGCCATTGGCGCGTGGAGTGAAAGGGACAGAAGTTTGGCGGATTTTTTATACGTCCTTATGCAAAATAAGGGTTAACCGCATGGTGGTATTATTTAATTGGGAGTCCTTGGTAGATTTTCTGTTGGGCAGTTGCGAAAAATAACTAAATATCGCCTTGTGTTACAAGGCATAAATGACAACTTTATCAAAATGATGGGGTATTTATAAGATATAAATTAAAATATGTAAATATTTTTTTAAAGTTTATTTAGTCTATGGAAGTTCAGGCTTTCAGCGTGTTTCAACGTTTTTTTGTTTTTTTTTCCATTGTTTCACTCAGAGGCGTATAATGTTCCACTGTGAAATTTTGCTCCTTTCAAACTTGTTGAACAAGCAAGCATTTACTTATGTATATAAAAAGAAATGTGGGACGTTGCTAGCGCTTCTTCCTGAAACGCGACCAAATTACATAAAAAAGTAAACAATACAAATATTTTCGCAATAAAAAACTGAACTTCTATAGGATGCAGACTAAATTTATAATAATATTCAGCTAATACCAATTACGGGAATATAAACAAGACATACTAAATATTCAAAACAATAGTCAAGTATTTTTCTGTATTACTTCTCCATCACGATATTATAATGAACACATATTATAATGAAGCTTCTTTATTCTTTTTTTTTCTTTTTAATTTATTCTCATTATTCCAGGGAAAATGTTTCGATCGAATTGTATATATCATACAGAAAAAAAAACAAGGAAAACAAAAAAAACTTTTAAGTTGGCGAACCAAGTAAGCATGGAGTGTCACCAAACATCTTTTCAGTCGTTATTCGTTCGTTCATTCGAAGCCACCTGTTTATTCAACTTTTTTGATGGACTGATGGGTGTTTCTTCTAAGGATTAACCAGACGACATAGATAAAAACAAAATATCAGAGTAGTTATTTTATGTAATTTTCGATGTTGAATATGGATAAAATTGCTACTGATTACGTATTACGTTTGTTTTATTGTCTACATTGCGTGTTTGTCATATTTTATTTTAGAGTCCTGAGGATGCAAATAAATCTTGCGAAACGTCGACTAAAATACTTTTTATGACTTCATCCCACTAGTTAACTATAGTAAAATTTCGATATCACGTCATGATTTCGAGATACGAAAACAAGCAAACAGAGTCTTGCAAATGACAATTAGAGTTACTAAGACATTTCGCTAATACGATCATTCCGAATACACCGAATTATAGGCACACTGAGCAAGAACATGCCGGTCACTAGAATACACATCATATACATTTTCATCAAAACGACCATTATTGTAAAAATCAATACCTTCTGATTATTACTGGCAAATGATTGGCAAACCGAAATCGACTTAAATGATACCGAGGAATGTACAATTAATTCTGACTTGTTCTGTAAAGAAGGTTTGAAAAAAAACACTTCAGATACAATCAACAGGTACCCAGCGACCCAGAATCAACATACAAATCACACCAAACGTTAATTGGCCAAAGATTTTGAAAGTGTGTTTCGTATCCAATGAGGATTTTCCACAGACCAGTAATGACTATTATACCGGTTAACCACACTATTTTCTACACTCACCATAAATATGTAATTAACATGTCAACATACTCATTTGGGCTAAAAAGTAATGGCATAATATTGATTAAATAATAAAACCAAATGTCATTGCCAAATTAAGTAACCGAATCTAACAGCTGTCAGTGAACTTACGACAAAAGTGAGGACAACAATCGTTGTTTTGATATTAAATCAAGGCCTGTCTGACTTAATTTAAAAATATATACACTAGTAACAAAAATTGATTAAAAAAATTCCAAATTTTTGGGTGATTTTCAACAAGGAATAACTCGGAGAAAAATGGTCGTACAGAAAATAAAAAAAGGAAATTGTAGCCTCAAGTGTCTAGTTTTCAGATCTGGACATTAAATTTTTTTTAGTGGGGTGGTTCTCGTAATCATCCGAAAACCAACAAAATTTATTTTTTTACAAATTTTTGCTCGTCTTTAAAATAGTCTGTGGGCTTCAAAACATTTTTTTTTTCATCATGCGACCAAAAAGCTCTTTTAGACAATTTAATCAGCTTTAATTTGACCTCTTAACTAGCTCCGTACGATGATTTGCCGCGGAGTTATCGTCGATTAAAGCAAAAAAGTCCTTTTCAACTTTGACAATCAATTACTCGGGAACTAATGATCGTACAGAAAATGGAGGTGGGGTTTTGGAAACTGCAAAACATTCTCTATAAGACACAATCAAGGGCGATTGATAAAAAAAATTGAAACGATAATGTTGGCTGAAAAAAAGTTAAAAATTTGCGAATTTAAGGATATTTGGAAAATTTGGCACCTATAACTTTGGATATAGTGGATGAACGAAGGATATCGTCGGTAATTTTTTTAACCTCAAAGTGTCCCCAAAACACCGTCAAAATTGCAAAGCGCTGCGATTTTTTTTCTTAGTGCCCCGAAGGTTTAAATTTATCGTTTCGGCCAAAAATCACCGTAACATGCAATTTTTCGAATTTTATGCATTTTTTCAACTTCAATATGATTTTTTTGGCGACAATCCATATTTTTTTTACTCAAAAACATTACTCGTTGGAGAAAATTGAAAAAAAAAATTCTGCAGTTTCTAGAACCCGACCTCAATTTTCTGTACGATCATTAGTTCCCGATTAATTGATTGTCAAAGTTGAAAAGGACTTTTTTGCTTTGATCGACGATAATTCCGCGGCAAATCATCGTACTTGTTAAGAGGTCAAATTAAAGCTGATTAAATTGTCTAAAAGAACTTTATGGTCGCATGATGAACAAAATTTTTTTGAAGTCCACAGACCATTTAAAAGACGAGCAAAAATTTGGAAAAAAATTTTTTGTTGGTTTTCGGATGATTACTTGAGAACCGCTCCCGCAAAAAAAAATTAATGGCCAGATCTGAAAACTAGACACTTGAGGCTACAATTTCCTTTTTTTTTAATTATCTGTACGACCATTTATCTCCGAGTTATCCCTTGTTGAAAATCACCCAAAAATTTGGAATTTTTTTAATATCCTTTAATTTTTGTTAGTAGTGTAAAATGACTATGAATCCAGATTAAACTGTTGATATCTCATAAACCATTAACAATGAGTACAGGATATGGATAAGCACATAAATAAAGACAGATAGGACAAAATTTGTTTAGACATGAAAGGATAATCTAAAAATAGGAACATATACAAGGCGTTCCATTTGAAAAATTAAAGTTGCTTAACGTGTTGCCACTTTTGTACATAAAAAAAGTGAAATGAAACTGTGCATAAAAAATGAAATGGTTAGTACACCTTTTCAAACAGAATAACTTTTCTATTCAATATTATTTTCTTTTTTCTATGTTAAATCGTTTCCGAGATAATGGGTGTTTACATAGAGTTGGAAGACCCGGTATACAAGGTGTGGCTATTAAATAACTGAACTGATGCTATCAGCGCGCTACGAGCGTGTCGCGACAAAGTTTGAACAGACCTATGTCTGGTGATACTCTCCCACCCTAAGCCGGACAAGCCAGTGGGTTGCTCAGTTTGGCTGTAGCAGTTGTTTGAATTAGTCTACGCACCAGTGACGCGTCGAAAAAATGTTAAGTGCTCACATGGAGCAACGAGTTAATCTCAAGTTTCGTGTTAAACTGGGGAAAACTTTTACAGAAGCTTATGCAGTGTTAAAAGAAGTATACGGGAATGAATGTTTATCCCGCACACAAGTTTTTGAATAGTTTAAACATTTTAAAAAGAGACGTGAAACGACCGAAGACAATATGCGTCCTTCAACGTCAAAAATGGACGAAAACATTGAAACAATTGGTAAATTAATCCGCGAAGATCGTTGTCTAAGCATCCGAGGACTTGCTGAAATAACAGGAATCGACAAAGAATGTGTTCGCCAGATGTAACCCTCTTCCTGGGGTTGTTGTGGCTCGATATAGACGGGTACCAGTACACTCGGTAGATCCCTCAAGGGTTGGCCACTAGCTCCGTGGACGGTCGTGGTCAATACGAGAGAACTTTCTTAAATAGGCACAACCCGTTTTCAACCCATATGGAGGTATGTGAGCCAGTGAAGGGATCAGCCTAGCCTTTAGATAATTTCCTTTAGATTGCCTTTAATTGCCTTTAGATAACCGTTCAACATGCGCAAATGGTGGTACTCCTCACTCCCGAGCAAAAGGAATCAAGAATGGACATTTGCGCTGACATTCCTAAACAACATTGCCACTGATCCAGGCTTGTTAGATACGGTGACACTGAAGGGGACAATATTCGAAAGTGTGGAAGCGGTTAAAGCAAAAGCGACGGAGGTTCTGAACCAGGGGGAGTACATTGAAGGCAAATAAGTTGCTACTGTAATTGGTAACGAATAAAGTGTTATGACAGCAGTTCGGTTATTTGAGGGGGAAATACAATAATTAGAAAGGTCAAAATTGCACATTTAATTTTTTTTATCAAGAAGTTATTATTTGATCGTAATGAAAGTCTGTACATTTGTTAATGAAGAAAGAATAAATCACCCCGAAAGGGGTGATTTAATGATTTCGGAAAATCGGCGATCAGGGTCATCGTCGTTAAGTTCTTGAACCAAATGAATTTTACATGGGCGGCATTTTTCGTTTTTTAGAAGACGCAATATGGACGTTTTACTAACATCATTATCAGCGGAAACTTGTCTTGTAGGTTTATGTGGATTATCTTGAATATCTAACAATATATCCAATTTCTGTTCATCGTCTAAAATGCGTTTCCTACCAGATTTAGGAATATCTGTGACATTTTCAAATTCACGAAATTTGTTTTCTATTCTACTAACCGTAGGCTGGGAAATGCGGCGGTCAGGATACTTAGTATTGAATACTTCGTATACCTGCTTCTGCGTTCTTGTTTTATCACCACATCCTAATAATATCAAAATTTTAATTCTATCCGAAAGACTCATTGTTAAAATAATGATCAACTTGACGATCAGCGATAAATAACTACTAACTAATAATAGAATAATAAGTTTTCATAGATGTAGCAAATAAAGAAATTTAAATGTATAATTTTTTTTCGGACATGTAAAAAGAAACCCTTTTTACTTCTTTCTTTTTGTTGGGTATTTTGCGCAGCGCAGGGAAACCGATACATTTAAGTTGAATGTTGACACAAAATTAACTAAAAATATCAGATTTGACAGATATTTGATACATAGGCACTTGATTGTATAAATTTCATAATAATAATAATTTTGAAATTATCAAATTTAATTGTCTTGATGAAAAATATACAAAATTCAAAAAACCTTATGTTGCTGGATGGAGAATTAAAAACCCTTTCAAATGAGCAAATCACACGTACCCTCGTTCCATTTAAAAGTTTTAAAGGGGTAGCTGTCACTCCAAGTGGGTTGGAGGGGGGAGGTATAAAATTATGCTCAAAAAATGTCATTCTAAAATTAAAAATTGACGTGTTTCAGGATTTTACTCATAAATTGTAAATTACGTAGATAATGAATTTATCCGTTACTTATGGACCTTACTGTATAACCCCTTTATAGCTACACCTCGTACAGATAGTGGTTAATCTTAGCACGAGCCGCCAGTGCGCCAGAGGAAGCTTAGAACATGTAATGAACACGCGTAGACTTGCAGCCGAACAAAGCTCCTCCGTCATCTCTTTGCAACATGCCGGCGCCGGTAGTCATGAGTAATTAGAAGCTGACAACTACCTGCCCTTTATGCCGTTTCGCAAAGACTGCAAACTTTTTTAATTGTTACACATACTTCTATACCCCTTTTGTTTTTCGAGGATGCATTGTATTTTTAAAGGACGAAATTAAATATTCCCGCAGGATGATGAAAAAAAAAAGAACACCTCGCGGAAGTCCCTTTATCTTTATTTAACTTTTCGTAGACGACAAAGGCGCTTTTTGCTTTACGTGGGTTAGTAAAGCTTTTATCATACTGAAAAATTACACAACTTGCTTTCGTTTAATGTACATAACAAATTTATGTTTTCGCGATGTTGGTTCGCCTTTATTGTTTTATAAAAACGGGCTCTAAAGAATCACTATTTACACATTCAGATTTCTTTTGTAGGAATTCTTTAGTGCCAGTTTTGCATTTTGTAAAATTCGCTAATGGGGATGTCACAGTATGATATTTGAGATACTCAGCATATCGGGATGAAATGATTTTACATTAGTAACTGATTTTTTAGGAACATCTCATCTCAAAATAAAAAGAAACCAGTAGTAACATAGTAGTAAAGAGGAAACAATTTTACTGCGAATAAGTCGTACACTGTGGGGCACCCACACGGGTAGCCGAGTGGGTTAAAGTACCGTCTTTCCAGTCGCGATACCTCTGTGCGCGTTGTTCGAGTCTTGGCCGAGGTAGAGGATTTTTAATTGTCTCGCTTTCTCTGTCAGGACTTGATATGCAACCACTAGTACACACTAGTATAGGTGTGGATGCATAGATGCCAATCCAACCGCACATGCCCTAGATTTGGTAATGTTCTGAGTTTTCTGGGTTTCCTCAGAACTGTAAAGCAAATGCGTTACCGAAATAATCTTAAGTCGCTCCGAGTGCGCCGAGGCAAATAATAATAATAGCCACCCCTTCCCCGCACAGATCCGTGAGAGGACCTCTGGGGTTACTCTTCGGAGTAATTATAGGGTGAGTATTATTATTATTATTATTATTATTATTATTATTATTATTATTATTATTATTATTATTCATTTTCCTCTAGCCACCAAATACGAAAGGCGTTTTATAAAGTACGTAATATATTTACTCGTACAACCGTAAAACCATTTTAAAGAGCTTAAATATAAAAGTTATAATTAGCGGTTATTGCAGAACGTGAATTATATCTAGAATCCAAAAATCGAGTTGTATATTTAGCATTTAATAAAGAAATTATAATTAGAAATTCTAAAAAGGTTAATGAGGTTCGTATTCAATTGGCAACATATTAAGAAAACAATTAGTTTTTCAACAACTTAGCATTATAATTAACGAACTCACTTCTACTAAGTTATAGTACCTAAGTAATGGAAAAAAGTCCATTTCAAGAGAATCCATTTACTAACGTGAAGTGTGAGACTGTTTTCGTTTAAATAAATTTCATCTATTTAGAGACTTTAGCGAAAGAAAATTAATAAATTGAATTACTTCTACAAAAAGACGTTATTAAGGAAATTGTTATTTAAGCGCACTAAATCTATTACTTTAGTAAGCGGCTTAGTACGCTTGACTTTCAATAAAAGTCAATTACATTTTCTAATTAAAACCCTGTATGAGGACACAGTACATAAAGGACAGAGAAATGAAACCGATCCTTGGTCGGGCGCCGGCACAATTATTACACTCTCACCATTTCAATTACAACTTCAAATTACTTTTCAGATTCTTTAATAAGAACTCGGAAAGCATCTGCACGATTCCTATAACTGAAAAAACTTAGGTTCGCTTCACTTATCGTTGTCTTTTTATTATATAAATACGAGGTGCGCGAAGAATAATAAGCAGGCTGCGAAATTGAAAACAAACTAATATATTAGTTCCACCTAAAAAGAATAAGATAAGTATTCGTTTGTATTCAATATAGTGCCCTACAAGCAATAATTTTATTGTTGGGAGTCGAGTCCTCTAAGTTAAAATAGTCTGTTTCGAAGTTTCTGCTATGTCAAGGAAGAGAGACGTGAGACGAAGACAATTTCCCTTTACCTACTCGTATGTGATCTGCAAGATTATACCTACTTTGAAGTTGGTGTTTGTACTTACAGATTTTTTTCATAGAGGTGGTTGATAATCTGAAAAAAATACAAAAATATGTACAAAGGAAAAAAGATGATTTTTAATGTATGGCTAGTTCTTATTAGGACGGAATAAAATGGAACGTTTTTAGTTACACACTTTTATTTAACTAGATTTAGTATGCAAAGTGGCCAGAGATCAAGATTTTAATTAGTCAGTTTTTAATTTTTTTGAGGACAGGCAAGTGATATTTGTGCATATATAGTCATATATCATAGATATGTTGTACTTCACCGAAAACCGAAAAAAAAAATGTATGATGTGAACGTTATTTTACTGCCAGAATAATGAGAATTAACCAGTAAAGTGAAATAAACAAATTCTCATATATAATGTTTATTTAGAAACAATGAGTTACATATAAACAGTAAGGTACTAGGAAGGAATCATCAGAGTCTGAAACAAGTATCATAGATGCTTATGTTTAAGAGATCACATAATCGACAAACTTAATGTATTCTTTAATTTTCTCGCTTTTATGCTAATATTTCTTCCCTAGTCTTCTTATTCTTAGGTTGTGGCATTTTGGTATCTGTGGAAAAAAGTCCTCAAAAGGTTAATAATATTAGTCATACAATGTTAGTAGGAAATTAGGAATAAAATTTTTTTTGCTTCGTCCCGGAAATTGTGTAATAAACCAACCAAACTTAATAACAACGACACGTACACGAATTTGATGTCCTAAAAAATATATAATCATCACTCAGGTACGCTAATACATTCAAGAAACAAATTCATACAAGAAACAAAAATTTTGTGAATGTTTATCACTTTCCTGTAGTATTATCACTTTCCTGTCTAAGTAGATCCAGACAAGTGATACACAGGAAAGTGATAATTTGGAGGTTATTCATTAATAACACAAAAACACTGTATTTGAATGCAATGTTAATGCTTTATATTATATTTACAGTAGGTATATTAGTCAAAACAATTAAAAATCTTTAAGGTTTTAATATTGTTTACGTAAATACATACCATACAAGTGAGAAGTTGTCTGGCCCGAACGCGTAGCAGTTCGAGCGTCAATGAGCTTACTTCACTACGTGCTTTGTATCGGAAGTGTGGCAACAGCGCTCATTATTTAATTTGTTGGTGTTTTTAACATATTTTTAGCTGACAGGAATGTGATACACAATTCGTGTCGCCTCTATTATATGATGGAAATTCGAATAAAAATAGGGAGATTCGTAATTCGTAAAGTTGTATTGATTGTCACTGTGCTTAGATACAATATATTTGATTTATGTACTTACTTTACGTAATATTTAGGTAGAAAGCTTGTGTTTTGTAAAATCTCCCCACAGGAAAGTGACAATTTTGCTCATGTTTAGGCATTTTTCTCCAAAAAAGATATTTTCTGACCTCGCTGAATTTCAGTGCCCAAATAAAAGCCAATTAGTTTCTTATTCCAGATTTAAATTTAATCAAGAATATTAAAAAAAAAAACAAGGAGCTATTAGTTGAGTGCATCAAAAATTCTTTCACTGTAAGAACTAGCCGTATATTTATTATTATTTCACCGACTTTATAGTCACTCAGCTAAAGGGAAACATTCACCCATTCCTGCTGCAGACAGTGATGGGTTGATATCTCATCCCTGCCTCCAGCAGAAATTAGGCTCATTCGGGGGAGAGAAAATTCATCCTGTCCCAAAACCTTTCTTACAATGTGACAAGTTTGTAACAATATTGCCTTCTGGCCATTTCTATTGAGAGATAGTCCTAATGCCGCGATGTTCTTGGTGAATCTGGTCATACTGAGATTTCCAAACATTAAAACTAATTCACATGTTTAACATGTGTTCGGGTAGAATATTTGTGTTGTAGTTTTCTACTAATATTAGCGAGTGACTATACCTAGCGAGGTAGAAGAAGACAATAGGCATCCCCAGCAGACAGATGCCCAGCAGAATGGAACCATGTAGTACAGAGATGGGTCTAAAACTGGGCAAAGCACTGGCGAAAGTGCAACCAACAAAGAATCAATATGCGAAATCAGCTAAATATGTGGAACTCAGGAACCATATCTCAGGCAGAAATAACTGCAATATCTGCACAGGAAATGATCAGGAGTTCTTACCGAAATAAAAGAATCCAAGCCGAGTAGCACCAAAAGTCACGGTAGCAGTAGAAATACACTACCAAGTATTTACAGACTGTATGGATTCGCTAGTACACCTAGCGGCAGACATCGGCATCACTTTGAAACGACTCAAAGCACACTGGGGTCACGAAGGGAATGAAAAAGGGGACTTTCTCAGTCAAAGAAAGGGGCAGAAGTTCCATTGATAGAGCCACAAATCACCTGTGGTTTGGCCTACGAGAGGGCCATAATAACTATAATAAACCTATTAAGAAAAAAAAAACATATCTCACTAAGAGGAGGTTCCTGGTTTGAGGTAATTGCAAATTTTCACTGACGACCCATCCTGGAATAAAACAAAACATCGAACTATACTGAGTATGAACCAGCTGTCATTGACAGTGCATAGTATGACTATTCAGGACTATCCACTCATGCAATATCTCACCATAATTGGAATCAAAGATGATCCCGATTGTTGTTGGTGTGGAGAAGTGGAAGTTACTTTCTTCCACATATTATACGTATGTCCAGCTATGGTAGCTGTTCGGATAGCAATATTTTGGGCTGCAATAATGAACTAAATGAGATAACAGACGCTCCATTGGAAACTGTCCTTAAATTCCTTAAGGAAACAGGACTAATGGAATGAACAGCATCGTCTTGAGTGCACAGGCTTACCTCTTCTATAGGTATTAATAATAATAAAATAGGGTTCTAATAATTATTTCTTTCAGTGCATATTAACGGATACAGTGTCGTATGCGAAAATTTTCAATCCCCCTGAGTACGCGGCGTCGAAAGTAGATCCGTCGACTATCTAAATATAAATCTAAATAAGAAGCAAATAAAATGTTGAGAACGGCTAAATTTAAAATAACACCGTCAATAAGTCCTTATTTCGTTATCCGGCGCTACGCCGCCGCCGCCGCCGCCACGCCGCGCCGCCAAAAACCCATTTCGCGCCAAGCCCTCCATTTTCCGTGCTCTGGACGGCGCTGAGCGAGAAACCGCCCGGAAAATTGTCAATTCGGTTTCCTTCGGCGTGACATCAGACAAGGAAATAATAACACAGATAAACCTGAACTATCAACCGTACACTCCGTCACATCGGATTGGACGCGTCTGATATCGGGGGAGCCCTTTTATTTTTCGTTAAATAATGCGACGCTGCCGCACCTGTTCGCGTTTGGTAAAAATAGAACCCGGCTTTTTTTTGACCGAATTGCCTGGATTGCGGCTTTTTTACGGCTACAGTGGGGAATCCGATTTTTGGTCTCACCCCATGCAATAATAAAAAGTCTACAACTTGTAGAATCCAAGCTGTCAGTTGTGTTAGTAGGGTGGAAGGGAGTTAATTTTGAAGTTCTGAAATATTGTGGTGCCTCCCTCGAACATCGTTCCAATATTTCCAATAATGAATTTAATATAACCGTTACGCCACCTGGTGGTCGCTCAAAAACTATTTACTGTGCCATTGTTTATTGAAACGTCCGATAGTTTCTATTTGTATGTTGTAGCATTAAAAATTAAAATACTCTTTTTATAATGAATCAATATAATATCTAAATCAGTTGTGTCCATCGCTGTTCGTCCTGGATTAAAAGGACCCCCATTTAACAATTCATATACATATTTGCTGAAGAAAAAAACATCAAGTTTCCGTGGTGCATAAATTTGGCAAAATGGAATATAGGAAATCCGTTGGTAAATATATGAGAGTATGTTCTCTATTTTGTTCATTTTTCTGAGAGTGACTATTTTTATCGATGTGAGTTTATGTATTTTAAGGTTAATGTAAAAATATTGTAATTATTGTCTGTTTCAGCAGATAACAAAGGTCAACTCAAAGACTAATGGTGTAAATATAGACAGGACGCTCCACAACGAATGCCCTATTTGATGAGAAATAAATATGATATGGAGCTTAATTTGTATCATGAGGTTTCAGGGTTGGTTTCAGGACATCCTCCTAACCTACTGATACAAATTCAGCTCCATATCACATTTATTTCTCCTAAAATAGAAAACTCGTTATGGAGCATCCTGTCTGCCTTTATATCATTAATGTTTCAGTTGATTTTTGTTATGTAATCTGCCCTGTTAAGGACTACTGTTGTGTTACCTCTATCTGCCTTTGTAATTGTGTACATACATATGTATGTCTCCACGTTCTTCTACGAAATATTCTGTTGCTGTATTTCAATTAAAATAAAAGTAACTTTGGTACGTCACTATTTTTTGGAACACCCTGTACAATTTAAGCCAAATGCAAGTTATGGCTTTTTAATACTAATGTTCGCATTTCAAATTTCCTTACAATATTTTTAATGGATAAATTGAGCATTTTTAGTAACTTCCTATCACTTACTTTGAAGAAAAAAGGTTGAATTTGTAATTAATTTTCTATAAAAAATGCCCAATTGTTAATTGCGGCGAAGATGGAGTATGAGGGGTAATAATATTACCCCTCATATGATGGAATACTACATAAATTTCTCAAATCATAATTTTTTTCAAGTAACAAATTTATATAAGAACTTATTTATTTGTTCCTAAAACTTTTTTTTTCACATAATAATGCATTTCATTAATTGGATTTCAATAGTATGCATATAGACTACAAAATATATGTAGGCCTGGTTTTACCATTTGCATTGGAAAATTTATTTGCAGAAATCACAAACACAATCAAGTTTTTCTGCTTCTGCGCCCTCATTGTCTGCCCACATGTTACACATTCGGCACTGGTCCCAAACATTATATTTTCCATCTTCCGAAAATTTGCCCCTACAGAAAATACACTCTGCATCTCCATCCGAGGGAATATTTGCTGTTGTAATATCGAGATCGAAAGATGTGTCCGAGTGAAATAACTCACTTTCACTACTCGAGTCTTCCACAAAGAGCTTCTTATTTGTGGTTTTCGTTGGTGGTCTGGATCACTTCTGTTATTTGGAGACAGGTCGTCTATTTTTTGGTGTCGCACTGTTTCTGGTGCCCTTGTTTTTAATTTTGTTAAGTTCTTCTTGAAGTTGGGATTTGTATGGAGATCCAGTTATGACTGTTACTGTCCCCCTTTATCGTCCTCGGTTTGAGGTTCTGCTCTTCACAGGAGGAGGAAGGATATGGGGTATTCCATATTATCCGCCACGCCATATTGAAACATGAAGTGTTACTGAACGGAAATAAAATAAAATAAAAATGAAAGATCTGTGCAACACGAATATTTCAACCTTTGTAATAATCATAATATTAGTTTGCATTAATTAGTTTGTAATAATATGCACTCAAATATTTTTCATAAATATTTAAACATTTACCTGCAAGACGTTTTAGATGATAGAAATAAGACAATCATTCACGCTAAAAGACCATGTGGCACAAACCATGTGAGACTGCTTGCAGGGCTCTGGAAGTCACCTCTGATGTGTTTTTAGTAGACACCGTTAGATAGCAGGACCAAACAAGCAAGTAACTTAAGTATTCCCTATTCATATTCATATTAAGTATTCCATATTCATCGCTTTATTCTCCTCTCAAGAAAATTATGTTTACTGCTTATGATTTATGATTTACCAATTACTATTTATGATTTTCCAATTATAATAATGAACCAAGAAGTTCATTGTTGTTGGTCGTAAGGTATATCACACTGAAGAGACTTAATAAAGTCGAAATCCGAATATGTGATTTTTGACGACGAATAACAGTGAACGGTAATTATTATTCTCATTCTGTATATAGTAATACAATATAATTTGACATAGGTCAAATGTACAGGGTGAGTGAGAAAGAATGGGCCAACACTAAACTCGAGATACTAGACACGAAACCATTATGATTGAGCTCAATATGCCTTATACCAATGTTGCTGGTTTAAAAGATTATTCCGAAATTTCTCAATAAAATTAAGAGAGTTTTGACAGTATAAATCTGAAAATTGGTAGTTTTATGTTTTTGGTGTGGGAATTACGAATTTTAAGCTTATTTTGACGTCGCTTATAGGGGGCGCTAGTTTTTGCTGTATTATTTAGGTACATTAAAACATATTTTTTTATCTGTTGAGCCACACATAAAACAAGTCGAGAATCTAAAAGAACGCTCAATTCCACAGAGAAAAGGTAATCTTGTTTAGATCGTCTAAATCTATCGGTTTTTAAGTTATTTGCATTTAAAAGGTTCAATGTATTTTGTTATACTTTTTAATAAATAGAAGCAATCAAAGCAACAGTAAATAACATAACAATTATTGGTAACAGTGATAACGACAAACTTCAAATCAAATGTAGGAAGTGTTCACCACCTACCTCAATACATTTTAAAATACACCTTCTTAAATGTCTCTGAGTGTTAAACAAAATGTTTCTATTATTATTAAATGTATTCGCGGCTTGTATTCTCTGTCACAACTCCTGAAGAGAATTAACTTCTTCCTGATAAACTAGATCCTTAAAATTTGACTATACAGAGAAGATCAGAGAGTTTAGGTTTGGAATTATCGGTGGCCAAACAAATTCACTTCCACAGCCAGTCCACGGATGACGAAAGTGCTCATGCAAATATTGGCGTACTGGTAAGGCAAAATGTGGTGGCGCTCAGCGCATAAACCACGTTTTCTCTTAATGCGAGTGGTACATCTTCTAAGAGCTCGTTTACATGATGTTGAGGACAGTTTAAGTACTGAGATCCAGTTAGAGTGGGTGGCAATTCAAAAGGTCCAATGACAAAATTAGAAATTACACCACAGCAAATGTTTACCTTAAACTCACGTTGAAAATGTCTCTTTTACAGGATATGGATTCTCGGAATCCCACTAATGATTGTTTCTCCCAATTAAAAACTCCCCGTCTATGTGGCCTCATCGATAAATAAAATCTTATTAAGAAAATCTATGTTTTCGGTTTGCATATTTTGTAGAAACTGAGCAAATTGTGGGCGAGCTGGTAAATCTTGAGGCAATAACTGCTGAACCGTAGTATAATGATATGGATGGAGCATTTCTTTTTTTCAGAATTCTACAAATAGACGATTGGCTTAGCCCCGTTGTCCCACTTAACCGACGAGTACTCACACCTGGATTTTCCGAATCACGAATTTAATCTTCGTCCACTGTGATAGTTTTCGGAGTTCCAAGTCATTGTAAAGATTTTTGCAAAGTTTATGACTAGATTGCCTTCTTTTTGGGTAATAATTATATATATCTGCGGGCCGCTTCATGTCCGTTAAAATTTGCCTGAGCAAAAATACAAATCATGTAACGCATCTCACTGTTAGAAAAATTATTGTCGTGGCATTTTATGATTACTAGCAAGACCTCTTGCAAAAATTATAATCTAATGATTTAATGATGTGTAAATTTAGCAAATGTTGACACAAGCCTACTTAGAAAAGATACAGCGCCTAAAAAAAATCAACAAAATATATTGAATCTTGATTGATTGAAAATATTTAAAATGCAAATAAATTAAAAACCGATAGATTTAGACGACCTAAACAAGTGTACTTTTTCTCTGTGGAATTAAGCGTTCTTTTTAGATTCTCACCTTGTTTTACGCATGACTCAACAGATAAAAAAAAATTGTTTCAATTTACCTAAATAATACAGTGAAACTAGCGCCCTCTTGGGGCAACTTCAATACCTGGGGCATAAGACTACCAATTTTCAGATTTATACAATCAAAACTTTCTCAATTATTGAGTAATTTCCGAATAAAATTTAAACTTAGAACACGCGTATCTCTTAAACCAGCGTCATTGGTATAAGGCATGTTGAGCTCAATCATAATATTTTAATGTCTAGTATCTCTAGTTTAGTATTGGCCCATTCTTTCTGATTCACCCTGTATATGGGTAATTCTTTTACAAACCGTACGGATTTTGATGAAAATTATTGTTACCAATAAATAAGTAATGAATCCACAATATTTTTTTATCTCATAAAATAATGTTCTATCATTTATTAGTTTATGCTTTTTTCATGGCATTGATTGCTAATAAATATTACTTGTTAAGAAAAAACATAATAATTACTTATATTAAAAAAAAAAGAAACGACATGAGGCAAAAATGTGGCAAATAAATTTAATAAAGGTGATTTTAAAAATATTTTCAATTTATTTGAAAAGTTTGAGGTTATGACGAAAAACAGTTAAGACAAAATTGTAGATCTTTTTATTACTTACAACTTTTATATTTAACTTTTTGTTCATTCGAGCTATACTTTTTTTTTTAACGAAAAACCGTTTTTTTTTTTCACGTGTAGCGTTACATAAATTAATGGACGTTTTCCACGAAACACCGACACTATTACACTTTTCTCGACGCGCGTTTCGCCAACTAAGTTGGCATCTTCAGGAGAAGATTAAAACTAAATTCTAGCCTACACACTTGCACTATTTATACTAAATTTGTTGCCACGGTTCACTGAACCGTAACTGTCTTTGTTTATTAGATCAAACAGTGGACTGGTGGGAAACTTGTCCTTATTCATACTACTGTTACACTTCATGATTTCTAAACTTTCAAAAGCATCCAACTGTCTACTGTTTGTTACATTTCTAATTAATTTTAAATTATTTATGTCTATCCTATGGTTGTTGTCAAAAGCGTGTTGGGCAACACAAGATTTTTCTGTTCTGCAATATTTCAAATGAGCCATGTGTTCTTTAAATCTAGTCAAAATAGATCTTTTTGTTTGCTCAATATACTTTTGATCACAATCTTTACAACTTATTTCGTATATTCCTGACTTTTCGTTATTGTCGATTTTGTCTTTGGGGTTACCCAAAAGCGTCTGTAGTTTATTTTTAGAATTATAAACCAAATTGATATTAATATTTTTAAAAATTTTATCTAGTCCGCGGGTGAATTTAGGTTCATACGGTAACGAAGCCAATTTCGAATTGTCAGTATCTCTACGGAAAGTCGTGGAATTGTACAGGGTGCTCTTAAATTTTTGCTTCCTTATTAACTTATCTATTAAATGGACTAAGTAACCGTTATTCTTAGCTATATTCTTAATTAATTGTTTCTCATGTAGAAACCTCTATTTACTGAGGGGGAATTTGACAAACGGTACAAATATGGCAGAACAGAAAAATCTTGTGTTGCCCAACACGCTTTTGACAACAACCATAGGATAGACATAAATAATTTAAAATTAATTAGAAATATAACAAACAGTAGACAGTTGGATGCTTTTGAAAGTTTAGAAATCATTAACTGTAACAGTAGTATGAATAAGGACAATGGTCCGATACCCACCAGTCCACTGTTTGCTCTGATAAACAAAGACAGTTACGGTTCAGTGAACCGTGGCAACAAATTTAGTATAAATGGTGCAAGTGTGTAGGCTAGAATTTAGTTTTCATCTTCTACTGAAGATGCCAACTTGGTTGGCGAAACGCGCGTAGAGAAAAGTGTAGTAGTTCAGTGTTTCGTGGAAAACGTCCAGTTTCTTATTTCTACGCCAAGGGTAAGGTTCCAGTACCCACTCCAAGATAGAAATTAATGTTTTAACAATAGTATTAATAAAGGTACCATATTTTGAAAACATGTTTTTTATGTGAAATTTGACGGAGAATACGATAAACATATAAAAAGCTTGCTACGAGGTGGGGGCCGTTATTAAAAATTGATTTAAACAATTAAATTGTTAATAACAATATGGATTTGTTAATAATTCTTTTTTTAAATATTTTTTTCTCAAAACTCAGTCCTTTAGCTTTAAAATGAAAAAAAGTTTGTAGCTCAAATAGAACCGGAGATATAAATTTTTAAATATGAGTCTCGATGCCAAAAAACTCGCTATTCTCAAATTTTCGATCACTTGTATTATCGAAAATATGTGAAAAACAAAAAAATCCTGGGACACTTATCTCTTATTTTTCGATATAGAATCCGTGAAAAAAGTTTCATCCAAATCGGAGATGTGTGGGTCAAAAAGGTGTTCGGTTTGTAAAAGAATTACCCATATAGGTAGGTATATTTTTTGAGATGGACGATTCTCAAAATAGCCCACAGACTGAGCGCGCACACTTGGGCCGAAGCGCGACAGCCTCGTCGCCCTCATCCATCTGTTTTCCTTCCCTATCTCGGGTGGCTGCGTTTATGCACATTCCACGCTAGTTGGTTAGAATGAGTGAATGGAACTTGCGGGGCGCGGAAAACTCGGTTGTACGCGAGGAGCGGCGCTCTCTCAGCTGTTTTACCGCCCGCCGCCCCCCCGCGCGTCCCCCGTCGCTCGGCGGCAACCGTAACCTTCACCCACTGAACTGAAAAACAGCACCGATGAGCCTTCCTTCCCCACGACTAACGTCAATAAACGTTTGAATCCGTGGCGACGTTTATGATGGAGTATTTCCAGGCGACTCTGCAGCGGATTGTGGCGTTATTTCGTTATAGTCCGGGAGACGGCCACACTTTTTTGTTGCAAATTTTATATCACCTGATTTTGGTTAAATGATCTATTGCTAATGTTAAAAAAAACAGCTGACGCGACAGAGTTGGGGGTGGATGCAAGGACGTTCGGACCTTATTAAAAAAGTTCTTGCAAAAAAGTAATTTACAACAGCTGATTTGTTTTATACATTATTTGTGTTATTATTAAATGTTATAATGTATTCAGTTGGTATGCGGAGGGTGGATTGTCTAGCTGCTCGTGTATATTTGTAAGGAAAAAACACAATATTGTGTCTCAAAACATCTCCAGAAGTGAGTCGAATTTAATAAGATGAATTATATTTCATTATAAAACGTCTAAAACCGCATTTTAAACTAACAACACAATTTTAAAAGCAATAGAAGGCATATCGCTTTTTGTTATGGTCATAAAATCGACCAAAGCTTAATTTAATGTTGTGAAAGCTTTGTATTTTGTTCGGTGTATTGGCGTGATATACCTTTCGAAGTGGCATTTGTCTCTTTCTTTTCTCATGATAAGAAGAATTGTATGCCCTGGGAATAGATCATTTTATGTAAATTACAATTAAAATTACGTATAGTGTAGCTGGGAGCCCTACCTGGGAATGTATTTTTACTACTTTAGGGCTTTGAGTGCTGCTTGGCTATCAGTGATAATCTGGAACCTCTTATTAAGACCTCCTGATCATCTCCTGCGCACAAGGGGATATTGCAGTTATTTCTGCCTGAAATACGGTTGTTCAGTTCTCCAGGTTTATGCTGATTTCGCATCCTGGGGGTGTGCACCCGCTCCAGATGATTCCGTTCTGCTGAACTGGCATGTGTATGTAAATTAAAAATAGGTATATTTTATACTTGTGTAAAATGGGTGGTAAAATTTTATTTGGGGGGTTTTTTTTTTTTTTTTTTTTTTTTAGATGATGGCTTACCTTGTTCTCCACCGTTACACTTGTTTTTTGCAATTTCTAAAGAAGGTTTCGTGTAACCAGCGTGTTGTCAGTGGTTTTTAAGTAATCTGTGTAACAACAACGTGGACAAAACTTTTTTTCTCCAACTTCATCACAATGATAATGTGAATTTGCAGAATATGGAGTGTAGAGTTCCGAGAAATGTGAACATTTTTTTCGAAGCCCCTCTTCATCCGCAGAAAGTTGTTATTTGGTGTGCTATCAGTCGAAGGAGAATAATTGGCCCAATTTTCTTTATTGGAACTCCAGAACGATATAGGGAAGAAATTTCGGGGCCTCTAAGTTGGATAATGACGAAACTGCTATAATTTACTTTCAGCAAGATGGTACTAGAGTACGTACTGCGAGTGAAACAATGGTAACGTTTCATACAGAATAGTTTCCATAATCACTGTGTGAGTTTGAATTCCGAACATAAATTTCCTCTAAAATCCTGTGATATGACACCAAATGATTTCTTTTTATGACCGTACTTAAATAATACACTTTTCCAAGTTCCTACTAAGGAGAATGAGCTTGTACATAAAAGAAATTACAAACATAAGTTTTGAAATGTGAAGGTAAACTATCATGCAAGCGGCATATTGATGTAGTGCGAAATTTTGAAGCATTCTGGAATTCGGATCCTTATTCCCCGTCAAAAATTATATACGAAATGGTTCCCTCTTCGTTTTAGATAAGAAATCACAACTTTGAAACTTGTAGGTAGATATATGACACGTTTAGACTAATCTAACATTGAGCTGTCCTACAATATAAGAAAATCATAGATACTATTGTCGACCCGCTAATTCGTTTTTCGCCTTCTCGTAGTTGCCTGCTACGGAAATAATTAATTATCGATTTCAAAGCCGCGCCGCCGAGCTAATTGAACCACCGCGACGCCCAGGAGGGACGTAAAACTATACGTCGCGACTGCCAATTGATCGCAGCTGGCATTGAGAGAAGATTCGAGATTAGCCGTTGATGTGCCGCAAGGTACATGCCGCACCGCCCCGTCCCGCTGAGAACCTATTCCCCGGCAATCCCGCGAACAATGCGAATCCAGCCTACACCAATCTGCACTTAGCGGATATGTAAAACCGGCATAATGTGTACGCTCTCATTGATCTCCTCTCTCTCTCTCTACACGTCTCCGGCAATGAATCACGGCCGCTCTTAATCAAATTAACTTTAAAAGCATCGAGAAAAGCTTTCAATGGACAAACCATGAATAAGGCATTCGGGCAGCGACGGCTCGTTAAGTTCGGCACCGAGTTGCAAGAGAACCTGCAACGGTGGCGGTATTCATAGTCGGCCGCCAGCGGTCCGCCAACGAGGGGGTATGGAAAAGTTCTTTATTTTTCATTTTATATGTCAGCTTACTAGATTATGCGGATGTGTTCCCTGAGATCTAATTCCCACGACAAGTAATTCGTCAAAACGCCTTGAATATTTATCCGTAATCTAGAATACCTACTACCAATTCCCACGATTGAGTCCCCAAGATGTAGTCTCCACCAAGTCTAATTCTTCCATAACTTAATTACATACTAGGCCAGTCAATAGGGCTTTTTGACATGACACGATTGATACCTGAAATTTGTCTAGAGGGAAGGATAGAGTTTTTTTTTGGAAAAGTTTTTTCAGTTTTTTTCTTATGGAAAAAAAGCATTTGGGGAAAACACCACGCCACCAAAAAAAAATTGTAGAGAATTCAAAAAACCTTTAAAATGAAAAAAAAATCAAGTCAATCGGTACATTTTTCGCTGAGAAAACTCGAAAAAAAAACGCAAAAAATTACCTTTTCTTAATAAATTCGTAATTCGAGTATTTTTGCATTAGAATAGTCAATCTTGTGGGAAAATGTAGGTAATATCACGACGAGTGAGTATGCAAAAACTGGATTATGTCCGATGTACAGTTTTTGCACAATAGTCTAATAAAGTTTTTTACATCGTATTTTGAATATTCCATAACACGTCGAGCGATAGATTAAATAACATTTTCTCGACGGATTCGGAAACTACAGAGTGTAATTTACAATTCGTCTATTTACTTTGTTTCATTTAAATGCCATTAAATTGGTGTAAAACGCCTCTCAACACCGCGCAAAATTTGCTGGTCGCTGCCGCCGCTTCCCCTCGCTTCCCCGCCACCTATACCACGCTCGGCTATCAGCGCGTCGCCGAACATTTTGCGCGTATGCGATGTAATTGCTGCAATAGCTCTTCTTCTATAAGCAAAAAACTGAAAAAACTCCATTTTTTTTCACTAATTTGTTATTAAAAAAAAAGCAACTATTTCCTAGTCCAATTCATATACGTTTTCATCTAAGGACTGAACTTAGTATCCCATAGTATCATCCCTAAGTATCCCGTAGTCGGATTTCAGGTATCAATAGTGTCATAAACTCACCCCTTTTCGAGCTCTATTGACTGGCATATACATACAGCTAGACTATTTTTCGAGTGCGCCCCATTAATTTTAATTCCCACAATTTCAACTTCCCACGAGATATAATGACCTCGTCTTGTTTTCCCAAAACATTTAAACCATGACATTGTATTCGTAATCCTAAATCCACCTTCTATAGCGATATTAAAATCCCAGGACGTCTAACGAAACATAAATTGTTTGTAATTCCCACCATGTCTAATTCCGCAATAACGTAGATACATACACATAGCTAGATTATTTCGAATTTTTATAATCACTTCCCACGAGATCTAATGACCACATCTTATTTCTCCACAAGATCTGAACTATCACATTGTATCAGTAATTCACTCACCTTCTTTATACTGATCTTAAATTCCATTACATCTAATTCCCACAAAATCTACAAAGTATACCCCCCTGAGATATAATTCTCACCAGGTCTTTTCCCATGAGATCTAAACATGACGTATGAAAATTTCCAGTTGCTTGTAAACATAGTGTCGATATTAGCTACTCCACGTCTAATGTCCACAGGATACAAAATCTAATTCCGCAGTATCTAAATTAGATATATACTTATTCCTAGACTATATTATAATATTACCACAAAATTTTAACTAGCACGTTGTATTCGTAATCCCTAATCCACCTTCCATAGCGATCTTAAAATCCCATGACATCTAATTTCTACGAAATCTAAATAGTTTGTAATTCCCACCAGGTCTAATTCCCATGAGATCTAAACATGACATAAATGTATGCAGTAACGTGTAAATATACCGCTTTGAATATATATTCGTCACCTAGAATGCCCCTTCTATTATTTGCCGATATTAGAATCACACGTCTAATTCCCACAGGATATAGTTCCCACAAAATCTAATTTCGCAACATCTAAAATAAATTACATACATACATATACAGGGTTGGATCGTCCAAGATTTCAAAGCCAAGCATTAAAAGATAAGAAAAGAATAAACTGTGACAGAGGAACTGACAGAGAAATATTATATACATAGTTGCCAGACTGACGTCATTTTAAAACTTTTATGAGCGTTATTCTCTGTCTTGGTAGCAATAAAACCCTATCTTGCTACCTCGTGATAGGGTAACAATAAATTATGTAGGCGGGACGCCGCCATAAATTATAATGCGCACGTGTTAATTGAATTGTTATATCATTATTAGTCTACGGAAAATAAGCACTTGAGTATTTCTGTGCGTACGCAGTATCCCCAGAAGTTAAATGTTTGGGTTGGTATTTTAGGCGATTCCATCCATTTTTTATAAACGGTTCCTTAAATGCCAACAAATATTTAACAAATAAAACAAACTGTTTACGGACATGAACATGAAAGACCACGAAAGGGTATCCCCCCATAAGTATGGTGAAATGACCCCTTTTTTTTTTTTCTTCGCATGATGAAAGTGTTTCTTAGGGCTAATTATGAAAGGTAGACCGAATTTTAGGTCCAAAAAAATTTTCCTCTCAGCTAGGTATGGAAAAAACCTTGTTTTTTTACGTTTTTATTTTTTTTCTCGGTTTTTAACCGTCGAAAAAATCTGATAAAATTCATGAGTACAGAAAATATGATTATTTTTATGTAAAAAAAATTTTCAAGCTCATTCAAGGTCATTATGACCTCTAAAAAAATTATTCAAACTTTAAAAATCCCATATCTTTTAACCAAAAAAAAGCTTCAGGCTCAGATTTTTAATATGTTATATTTTTAACTGTTTCTTACTACCTCAAGTTTTTTCAGATTTGTTTGAGTGGTGGGTCATGCCCAAAAGTGCGAAAATCAATTTTTTGTCCGTGAAACGACTTAAAATGGTTTAAAATCATAATTTTATAGTGTCCTGATTTTTTTTCTTGCACTAAAAAGGACTCAAATGACTTCAGACAATTAAAAAATATGTTCACTAAAAATAGTAAGAAAAAAAATTCCACTTATCGAAACTAGTAGTTTTTATATCTTGTGCGAAAAATCAATTTTTTGTCCGTGAAACGACTTAAAATCATCATTTTATAGTGTCCTGATTTTTTTTCTTGCACTAAAAAGGACTCAAATGACTTCAAACAATTAAAAAATATAAAAACTACTAGTTTCGATAAGTGGAATTTTTTTCTTACTATTATTAGTGAACATATTTTTTAATTGTTTGAAGTCATTTGAGTCCTTTTAGTGGAAGAAAAAAAATCAGGACACTATAAAATTATGATTTTAAGCCGTTTTAAGTCGTTTCACGGACAAAAAATTGATTTTTCGCACTTTTGGGCATGACCCACCACTCAAAAAAATCTGAAAAAATTTGAGGTAGTAAAAAACAGTTAAAAATATGACATATTAAAAATCTGAGCCTGAAGCTTTTTTTTGGTTAAAAGATATGGGGTTTTTAAAGTTTGAATAATTTTTTTAGAGGTCATAATGACCTTGAATGAGCTTGAAACAATTTTTACATAAAATTAATCATATTTTCTGTACTCATGAATTTTATCAGATTTTTTTCGACAGTTAAAAACCGAGAAAAAAAATAAAACGTAAAAAACAGGGTTTTTTCCATACCTAGCTGAGAGGAAAATTTTTTGGACCTAAAATTCGGTCTACCTTTCATAATTAGCCCTAAGAAACACTTTCATCATGCGAAGAAAATAAAAAAAGGGGGCATTTCACCATGCTTATGGGGGGATACCCTTTAAATGATTTACGGGCCAAATTGTACAAGTCCTAAATAATATTTCCCCTGAAGTGTTAGAAGCGTAAGAACTTAGTTTTACGATAGACTAGGTTTATATTTGATTTATATTTGATTTATATTTTTATTTTTTATTATTTATGGAACTTCAATTTTATTTTCTTGCGGACCAGTTAGTTAAGGAATACAACAATTTGAAAATAAATACAATTATGTTCGTACACTTCTTTTAAGTGTATGGGATAATTGTAAATCAGAATTACGTAAGAATTTCGTTTCATGCAGCTAAGTCGATGTACACTCTCATAGCTGCGAAAAAGTAGCTATGAGAGTAGTAGAGTCCCACTCACTCAAATTCGGTAGGTGGTGGGCGGTGTCTATCCTCTCCACTTTCCAGTTTCTGATACGTGCAGGTAACGTTTTACATCATACGTTTCTAATACGTACACAAGCGTGAAACACTGGTGCATCTAACTGTCTTTGTCTGTCCTTACTGGTGTCTTTTAACTTATTCTCTTTCGAATGCGTCCTTTGAAGTTAATTCTTACGACTTTTACTTCCCACTAAATCTAAAGATCCCTTCTTGTTTTCCCATAACAATTAAACTATCACGTAAGCAGTATGTTTTTCAAAGTATTAAAACTTACAGGTGGTTTCAATCTACAATGTATGGGAAAATGTAGGAAATCAATAAGTGGAACGAAGATTAAGATTGCATATTTCAGGTAAAGGTATTATTTATCGACATACAAAAGACAACATTTTGCAACGTTTATTGCCTCGGAAAGTAGAAATCATCTTCAATGTAGCATTCTCAAATGTTAAAAGACGACTACTTACAAATATGATTTATCGCGATAGATGCCGAATTATCTTGGACGCGACTCCGAAAAGCGGGAAAAATAAACAAGCGAATATCCAAGGCTGCCGGGACCGCGAACAGCCATTAGGCCATCTATGGGGTATGAGAAAATGCTTTTGCGATGCCGGCTTTAAAATACACGAGAGAGTCCACTTCCTGCGAAGTAAACTTATATATAAGGTGCTCGGTAACTTGTCGGGTGCAGAGCGTGGCGTCTCGCAACTTCACCTAAGTGTGTTTTAAAAGCTTTTCTGACATCTTGACCGAGGCGGACACTTGCAGACATGGAACGGCTTTCATCTTTGCTGACTCGTCTAGCTGAACTTCTAAGTGACAGCCGGGGCTCCACACTAAAATCTAAGAGAACTCCTTGGAAAATTTACAAGCTTTGACTTTTGACACGCTTTCGGTTTTACGTAGGCTGACCGTTTCTGACAATACACTTTCGGCTGCTCTCAGCCAACGGAGGAACAATAAAGTAATCCTAAGTGTATTTAAATTTCGCGAGGAAAGTTCTTAATGGATGCGATTTAAAATTCTAAGACGTGTTAGGTATTCGTACGATGATCTAGAATTTGGAGTGTTTTGATGTAGATACGTAATTCTCGAATACGAAATGAGATAAAGTGTATATATAGTACCTAGAAGAACTGTAAAAACTTATTTAAAATGCAACTTCCTCCGAGAGGTTATCGATAAAATAGTTGATAAAGGTATTTAGGATCTGTTTCCTCAAAGGCACAACAATTTATGCTTTTATTGATACCTTCGAAATATTTATATTCATTGTATTTGTCATAGACTGGATTTATTTCAAGCGGTAAAATAGGTTTGACTTCAAGTAGGTTGCGGAAAAAAAAAACGTTGGTTTTATTAATATTTTTTTCCAATAAGCTTTTGTCTTTGGATGGGATGACCTGGACACAGCACTTTATATGTTGTTATTATGCACCTTTAATATGGACTAATTGAGAAACGCTATCGCAGAAAACGACCCCCAAGTTGTTTTAAACAGTGGTGATACCCTTTTCGAATGTAATCTTTAGAATTATTTCCTGAAGTCGACCAAGGTTATTAATAGAAACTTGAAAAACTGTGTTATTTGAATACGGCCACAAAAACAATTCACATGGTGTTGTGTCACAATTATTTGGAGTTCAGGCTCACTAATTGCTCATAGAAAATGTTCTGTAACGTTACCGTTATTTTAACTGCAGTATATGATCTACCATATGCTGCAAGTAAATTTTAGTAGCAATTTCGTTATTATCCAACTGATTTATGAAAGGTATAATAATTTCTTCCCTATATCGTTCGGCAGTCAGACTTCAACAGTTTTTAAAAAATGGACCAAATACTGTCTTTCGGCACCAAACACCAACTTTATGTGCATGAAGAGAGACTTCAATTTCTCAATACTTCATCATTGCTGTTTCGTAAAGCCGGCAGATGAGGGCATCGGGCATAAAGTTTTCACACATCTCAACGTAAATAACAGGGTAAGTTTAACACATCTCTTTATAAATTGCAACAGTTTATTGTTTTCATGAATTTTGATTTTGCACATACAAGTAGTAAGTAGTATGACGCGTACGAATATGGCCCGCCGCCCGGATCTGCCGGCTTTAGATCACCAAGATTTTAACCAGTCTCAATACTCCTCTCTACGAGAGTATCGGCTCCTCAAAGTTTGTGATACCAATTTAAACGGAACCGAAATAAGTGCCGTTTTTTTAAAACAGTATGGCCAGTACCATCATATACTCGTATACCGGTTTGCTGAAACAAAACACGCACAGAAGTTTTGGAAGCATTTTCCATAACTTGACGAAGGAGGTGAAGGAAAATGTATTTCACCTCCTTCGTTGGTGCTTTAGGATAGCCACGACCACTCTTTCGTTCAACACGCCTTGTTTCCCTAAACAATTGAATAATGTGGTGAAGAGACCACTTAAATCTAGTGTAGTCGATTACAAGGTGTACAAATTATGTAATGAGACCTGCAAGTAGCACCCTATCTAGCAACACTGCGGAAACGGGACTTGGAAGGGCGATATGTTAACATGTAATGCACCTTCAGTACAAGTTTCAACTTGTTAGTCATTTGTTTGTTCTTTGTGAATGTTTTCTAGTGTGTTTTAAAAAAAGAGCTACATTAATTTTGAGCAACGGTATGCTATCAGGTTTTGTTTCAAACTTGGACACAGCGCAACGGATACTTTTGCAAAACTTCAACACGCCTACGGAGACAGTGTTTTTTTCAAGAGCCCAGGTTTTTCGGTGGCTTAAGGCATTCTCAGAAGGAAGAGAGGCGATTGAAGATGAACCACGCAGCGGAAGGCCTTTATCTTGAAAAACCGATAAAAATATCGATAGAATACTGGATCTTGTGCGTTCAGATCATCAGTTGACGATGAGAATGATCGGGGAAGAGTTAAATTTGAATCACGCCACTGTTCATCAGATTTTGACTAACGAATTGGGGATGAGAAAAATCTGCACAAAAAATCGCTCCAAAAAACCAAGCACCAAAGCATGAAATGGCACATTTCATGCTTTGGTGCTTTGGTGCTTTATTTTTTCACATACTCCAAGACCCAAAAAAGCAAGAAGGAGCAAGTCGAATATCAAATGCATGCTGATTTGCGTTTTTGATAGCCAGGGAATTGTTCACAAAGAATGTGTGCCTCGAGGCCAAACAGTAAATCAACACTTTTACAGAGAGGTTCTTGAGAAACTTCGAAAAAGAGTCAAGCGTGTGAGACCAAACATCAAGAACAACTGGATGTCACGACAATGCACCTGTCAGACAGCCATTTCAGTAAATAAACCTCCTTATTCGCCTGACTTGAGTCCTTGTGACTTT
Source organism: Aromia moschata (assembly GCA_029963805.1). Lineage (NCBI taxonomy): Eukaryota > Metazoa > Arthropoda > Insecta > Coleoptera > Cerambycidae > Aromia > Aromia moschata. The sequence continues at coordinate 305,243 of JAPWTK010000259.1, forward strand.
TTTCTCTTCCCGAGATTGAGAAATAACCTTAAGGGACGTCATTTTGGGACCATAGAAAACATTCAAACAGCTGTAACCGACCATCTAAAGGCTATTCCAGTATATGAGTTCCAGCACTGCTATGAGGAATGGAAGGACCAGCGCTGTGTGGCTTCCCAAGGAAGTTATTTTGAAGAAGACAATACTGAATTGTAATTCTATTATATACGCTTGTATTTCTTGCCCCTGCATACCCACGCCACTGACCGATCCTTCCCGGGATTCACGTCTGTGTGGTAGTAGGCCGATCTCATGTGGAAACTCTGGATAGGTAAATGCAGTTTTACATGCGGTAAGCCGGGAGTTACGAACTCTACTCATGACACATAACATCATTTTAAATTCGGCGTTCTAGAGTCGGTCCGCTCGCATTGCGCTAACGTAATATAATAAATTTCGATAACGGAATCGTCGCCCTTATATAGAAATGTATAAATTGTATCTAGCAGTTCACAGTTCCCTAACCTGCACGCAGCGGACGGACACGGAATTCCAGCGGTAGTTACCAGGCACGGTCAGTGGCGTACGTATGCACGGGCAAGAAATACACAGGTGCTTAAAAAGTACGGTTTTTATTTTAATTATCATATACTGCCGATCCTGCGTTGTGCACACTTTCCGGACCCTAATAATGATGTTGCAATTTGTAGCGTTATTTAATGAAAATGAATCAGATATTATTTTCGCTTATTTTACATTTGTTTCCCCCCTCCACTAAAAAAAAAAATTCGGTCGCCTCCGACACGACGTGCACTTCAAAAAGCTATAGTCGGGTTTCCGCTGCATTTGTCTTCGAAGACCATTTGCTCTAAGAAAACAGAACTTAATGGAATTATCCTAAATATATATGTATTTCGCTGTGTCTCAGCTCTGTTCCGTTGCCATTAAGTTGTTTACAGCACGCCCGGAGGTCGCTTATATAAGGCGAATGTGATGTACTTCGATACGGTCTCTCCTTTATTTCGGCGTACCGAGCAATGTTTATGGGGTAATTTAAAGTAAATGCATGTTCGGGGGGCATAATGAAGTATCCGCATAATGAAGTATCTCTCCCTTCATGGCCGGAGTTCGATCGAGGTCCGGATTTATGTAAGAGTATATAACGAGGCACTTTGCGGCCGGGACGGAACGTAAAACCCACTACTTCGCGCTGAACGCCCATTAGAGCGTCTACGAGTAGGCACTGTTCGCTGATTTTCCCTTTAAGTACGCGCCAGGATAGCGCGTTGAAATAATTACGGTAAAGTGAAGGAAATATTCGAAAGACCGGCTTTTGAAAAATGGAAAACAAATTCTCAAAAAAAAGAGGGCAGAAATTGATTATTTGACTCCTCAAATCACAAGACTCCTGAGACACAAACGGTACATTTTATAACGGTACATAGATTTTATTTCTATGTGTTTTGGTGCGAGAATTACGAATTTAAAGCTTATTTTGACGTTGCTCCTAGAGGGCGCTAGTTTCACCGTATTATTTTCGTAAATTAAAACATATTTTTCAACTGTTGAGCCATGCATAAAATAAGAATCGAGAATCGAGAGAGAAAAGGTATTCTTGTTTAGGCATTTAATGGGTTCAATGTATTAATTGTATTGTATGTTATAATTTTTTTATTCTTGAAAGATGAAAAGATACGGAGAAGCAATCAAAGCAACAGTAACTAACAGTAACAATTATTGGTAATAGTGATAATGACAAACTTCAAATCAAATGTTGGAAGTGCCCACCACCTGCCTCGATATATTTTAAAATATAAATGTCTTAAATGTTATTAAAATTTCCCTATTATTTTTAAATGTATTCGCGGCTTCTTGTATTCTCTGCCGCAAAACCTGAAGAGAATTAACTTCTTCCTGATAAACTATATCCTTCAAATTTGACCATATGGAGAAGTCCAGAGGGGTTTAGGTCTGGGCTTCTTGGTGGCCAAACAAATTCACCTCCACGGCCAATCCACCGATGAGGAAAATGTTCGTGTAAATATTGGCGTACTGGCAAGGCAAAATGTGGTGGCGCTCCGTCGTACATAACCCACATTATTCTCTTAATATGAGTGAGGTGAGTGGTAATCTTCTAGGAGTTCGTTTAAATGTTGAATAAAGTTTAAGTATTGAGGTACAGTTACATTGGGTGGCAATTCAAAAAGTCCAATGACAAAATTAGAACCACAGAACCACACCAAATGTTCACACACATTTTTTTATTACTAGTTAGCAGTGGCGGTGCGTGATCCTAAGATTGGGGGTGCACCATACATAAAAATAACGATAATCATAAGAATAATAAGAATATCCCTAATATGAGATAAATATTTATCTCATATTAAGGTTATTCTTATTAACCCTATTAATTTGAAAACTTACCTAAGTTACTTTGTAAATGAGCTCAATTCTGCGATTTTTACAATTGTGCAAATTTTTCAATTACTTTGTTGTTAAAATTTTCGATATTTGTAATAAAGTCTTTTTCAATGGAGAGCATAGCCAAAGCCGACAGTCTTTCCTGGCACATGGTGTTGCGCAAAAATGTCTTTATTCGTTTTAAATAGAAAATTTCCAAAAAACGAATACAGTTAATAATAATGTTTAAAACACACCTGCTTTTGAAATCGCTTCATTGTATGCTGCCACTGCTCGTCGATGAGCAGAATCGATTGTCGCAATATTTGCAGTGCCTAGCATGGCTAAATTCAAAAAATTATTAATGTGTCCAGCAGAATTTGCATGCTTTTTTTTATTTTCTCGTTTATGTGATTTAAATCCGTTACTCCAGTTTTGGTCCAAGGTGTTTCTCCGCCAAACAAAACACTGCGTTCAATACATCGCATCCACTTAACCACAAATGTTTTTTAAATAAGTCATTATTAAATGTTCTTACAAATTGTTTACTTTTTCCTTTCACGGCTAATTTTAAATTAATTTGTGGAGTGGGCTACCTAGAGTTTTAATTTGCACATTTTCCTCCAAACTCAAGTTAGAGAATGGAGTTTTTAATAAGTTTTGAATATAACTAACCGATCGATCACTCTCGTGCGCTCTTAAACTCCGCACATCATATCTATAGGATTCGCCCACTACGCGTCCTAATTGTGGAGGGGCAAGCAGTAACAATACGCGTTCGCTTTTTCGTATTGCACGGAAGCATGATCGTCGTGCCGCTTTTTCATATTGCGCGTGTCGACTCCGCGCTGCGATCGGAAACCAGTGGCGTTGGAGATAGAGACCTACCGTCTAGTGGATTCGTAACGCTGCGGCCAAATAATATTCAGATGGTATTAACGCTAGGGATGCGGCAAGGCGATAAATTAAGAATGCATCCATTAATTACTAAATAAAATTATTAATGCTAAATTGTTGGTAGTGCGCGCGCACCAGCGCACCTTATAGCCCACCGCCACTGCTAGCTAGTCTTCTTGCACAAATAATAATCAACACGCACGCAAAATAAGGAAATAATTTAATGATATGTAAATTTGAGAAATGTTGACTCAAGCCTACCTACTTAGAAAAAATCAGCGCCTGAAAAAAAATCTTAACAAAATACATTGAACCTTTTAAATGCAAATAACTTAAAAACCGATAGATTTAGACGACCTAAACAAGAGCACCATTTCTCTGTAGAATTGAGAATTTTGTTGGACTTATACCGTTTAAGAAACCATTAACATAATTATAGGACACCCTGTATTTTGTGCGCAAACTTCTGATGTGTAAATGTCATTGACAAAAAATGAAACTATTACCTGGAGAGCTTTGAAATATCATATAGAATGTTAGGTATGTATATCTGTGGTCGTTGGTAAGTCAGCCCGTGAATCCCCCAGAAACTTTACATGAATCATATTCAGACGTTAATTGAACTACTCCTCTCATCAGTACGTGGATCATCAAGACGTTGCAGCCGCATGGCACCCACCAAATTCCGCGTTGATTGGAGACTCAGTCAACGGTATCGTTCAATTCTAATTAACCTCCTTATCTGGATGGTTGGCGAAGAATTGCGGGCCAAGGATGGGAGGAGAGCGCCTCTCCTTCGCGTCGAGAATCAATCCGGATCGTTAATATAACGAGGTGGCGGCAGTCAGTGTTGAGTTCTCTCTCCCCTTAGCTACCAGGTGTCAATTTGTTCTAATAGATGGTAGATGAAAAACGCCACGGCTCGGAATCCTCGCTCGCCTCACTCACTTCCTAACGACCTCTCATTAAAACTGCCCCGGCGTTATATTTTAAAAAGCGCCAACTTCAATGGGGTCCCTGTTATACGTTCTCGGCGGCGAACTAATTGAACTTTATTATGCCACATAAACTAAATTATTTAGCGTTAGTGGTCGACGCTTAACCGTTTTGGAGCCATTATGTTGTTTTATATTATTTTATCCAATTAAATTAAAGCGTTACCTTCTGCGGCTTTAATTAACGGCCGTCTTTCAGTTATTGTTAATTGTCTCAGACAATTGAGAGACCCGCGTTAGACGTTGTTTAGTAGTTGGTTATGTTCGGCTTTTTTAGCATGTAAACTACAAATAATAGGCGTGCAAGTAGAAACTCGGCTTTTTTTTTGGTCAAATTCAACTTTATTGAGCCGCAGTCGCACACCTTTAACTTTCACGAACCGCTGGTATTTCAAATATGACGACATCTGAATCATATGATGACATCTGAATAAGTTGTAATCAGAAGGAGCCAAATCTGGAGAATACGCCACATGCTGGATAACTTCCCAGCCTAAGAAGATGATGAGTTCCTGGGTTGGTTTTACTGTATGTGGGACGAGGGTTGTCATGCAGTAATATCACTTTCCGCCTTCTTTGGTCCGTAAATGGTCTTTTTTCCTCAGACCAGTGGCGGTGGGCTATAAGGTGCGCTGGTGCGCGAGTTATGTACATTGAACCCCTGATTCAGCAATACCCTTAGTCAGCAACCGACCTATTAAAACTATCGGTAACGCGGAAATTCAAAAGTCGTGCATTGACATCCAGAGTCGTAGCCGGAGGCTCTGCCCGACCGCATACCAATAAAATTTTGTTACTTTAACACTTAACATTTTGTAATTTTAAATAAATTTTTAAAAAGACAATCTCAAACCTGTGTTTTGTAACTGGCGCTGCGAACAGGATCGCGAGACGGTTTTCAACGGGAATAATCGGTTCGTTTCAACGATTTGCTCGTGAAAAAAAAAAAATTGGTGTGAACATTCGGCTTTGTGCTTCTTGTGCACCGGAAAATAGAAGTTTCCCCAGGGATCAGCTCCTACTAGAAGTCTTCTGCTTTCCACGGACCACCTTGGGTTACGAGATATTGGACATTACAGAAGATATCACCGAGAATGCAACTTTCTCACATCCTTCTCCTGTAAGTCGTTCCTATTTTTTCTCATAGTTAAGTCCTTTTAGTTTTTAAGCATTTTTCAAAGTTCTCGTTTTTTGAAAAAGAAAATTTTTTTGAATGAAAAAACAAGTAATTCTAGAGTTTTGTAAAACAAAAGAAAGGCGAGCGATTTTCACCGTACAGCTCAAAATCTAACCCCTCTGAGACTTTAAGTGTAGAAGAAAATAATCTAAGTGGTTCAAGTTATTTCAATCTAAATTCAGATTCGGAAGAAATGGCTCCAACCATTCCAAATTCAGAGTTATTTGCTTTTGCCAAAATTTTACCTACTTATACACCAGGTGAAAATTTACCATTATTTATTCAAACTACAGAGCGAATTTTATTCAGACTCAGCAGTTATGAAATAACACCTTTACAGAATGAATTAGTTCTTGAATTAATTCTAAGTAAAATTTTAGGAGATGCTGCTACGGCAATCTCATATGAAACACACACATCTTGGGGAAACCATAAAGAACGCTTTAATAAAATATTATGGTGATCATAGGAGTCAACAATTATTAGAATCAGATTTACGTAGAATAGTAAAATACAAAAATGAGACGCTTAACTCCTATTATCAACGAATATTAAAGGCCCAAAATAACCTCATTCAGCATCTACAAATACAAGAGCAGAATGATGTAATCAAAATTCATGAAATTACTAAAATAAAAACATTAGCATTAAAACAGTTTATTTATGGTATAGAAGATCCGTATCATACTCGACTATTATATGTACCGCCTGATACACTCGAAAAGGCATTAATAAATTGTCAACAACTTGATAACGAAAATTTAGAAATAAGTCTTATTAGACGTGCTGCACAAAATTCCTCTCAACAAAAATTAAACGTTCCAAAAATTAGTCCCTTACAGAATCAATTTAGACCCCAAAATTGTCAAAACCAAAATAATTTTCAAAATCAAAATGTTCGCTTAAATCAACCCCTGTTAAATCAAAATAATTTTAGATCTCAAAATCAGCAACAATTGTTTAAACATAATAACCCTCTGCCACAACGACCTCCATTAACTAATAAACAAGTTTTTGGTAGGGATGCGCTGAAACCCCAACATTTTGGTCAAAATCAAAATAAGCCAACCCCCATGTCAGGTATTAGTTCGTACAATAAATCTATTCAGAAACAAATACCAGGTTATAAAAGTCCACAACCTCGTCCTAACTTTACGTCTCAAGAGTTATTCAACCTTGAAACACCTCCAGAAATAGACGAATCAGAATTATGTCAAGGTCTCGATTATATACAAATTGATGACCCAACAAACAATGAACAAAATGAATACACAGAAAACGATTTTGAAAATCAATCCGATGATTATAACTTTCCAAATTTTCAGTACGACCAGACGTCGAAAGAATTAACTTAAATAATTTAGGAAAGAGATTCCCGAAACTACCATTTTTTGTTCTACCTCAAAAAAATCTTAAAATCCTTATTGACACAGGTGCAACTGAATCTATAATTAATCCTAATAAAATTAAACCTTTTTCAAAATTCTTATTTAAAGAGCATTTTCAAATCACGGGACTCCATAAAACAATAGATTCAGACCAAAATTTAAAAATACCATTATTAAATGAATTAGGCATAAATCACCTTTTTAAAATTCGTATTATTCCATGGCATAAAACTTTTGACGCATTAATTGGCTCGAAAGACTTAAACAACCTACAAGCAAAAATTGATTATTCAAATAATAAAATAATCTTAAAAAATGTAGAAATACCATTTTATTATGAGTACACGGATACAGAAGTAAACTTTCTTCATAAAACTGATAAGTACACAACCCTACCTGTAACAATAGAAAGCGGTGATGTATATTTTCCAGGCGTAAAAATAAACAATATAAATGTACCTGAGTGCATCGCCACTGCATGTGACGGTTATATTAGACTCCCCATTTCAGTAGGTCATTTTCTGCTAAAAGAACGAATACCAGTTCTCCCCGCTGATAGTTTCGAACTTAACAATGTGGAGATTAATACATCCGAAATTTCTATCAAAAATCAAATTAGAATAGATCATCTTAATCCAGAAGAGAAGGTCAAAATTACAAAATTATGTCACGAATATAAATCAATATTTTATCATGAAGATTCCGATCTCACTTTTACTAGCGAAGTCAAACATAATATCAGGACTACTGATTCTTGCCCCCGTATATACAAAAACTTTTAGACATCCATACGAAATGCAGAAAGAAATTTCTACCCAAATCCGAAAACTATTAGATAACAAAATTATTCGCCCAAGCATAAGCCCTTATAGTTCCCCTGTATGGCTCGTTCCGAAAAAGTTGGACGCGTCAGGTAAACGTAAATACCGCATGGTTATAGATTATCGTAAGCTAAATGAAAAAACTGTCGAAGACAAATACCCTCTCCCTAACATCGAAGAAATACTTGACAATTTAGGCAAATGTACCTACTTTTACAACCCTCGATCTTGCTCAAGGGTTTCACCAAGTTGAAATGGACCCTCAGTCCATCGAGAAAACAGCTTTTTCTGTTAATAATGGCCATTTTGAATATCTCAGAATGCCATTTGGTCTTAAGAATGCACCCGCAACATTTCAGAGAATGATGGACACAGTCCTAAGAGAATTTCTTCATAAATTTTGTTTTGTGTATATGGATGATATAATTATCTTTTCAAAATCATTGCAGGACCATATTCACCACATTAAATTAATATTTCAAAAAATTAAAAGACGTTAATTTAAAGGTACAACTCGATAAAAGCGAATTTTTACGGAAAGAGGTGGCATTTTTAGGTCATGTCATTACTCCCGAAGGAATAATCCCTAACCCCGACAAAATTTCGGCAATACAAAACTATCCAATCCCAAAAACAGTAAAAGAAATAAAAACATTTTTTAGGCCTTAGCGGATATTACAGAAAATTCATACGAAGTTACGCAAAAATTGCACAACCAATAACAAAACGTTTACGAAAAAACGAAAAAATTGATATAAATGATCCAGACTACATTCAGGCTTTTCACACTTTGAAAGAATTAATTACAAATCATCCGATACTAGTTTACCCTGATTATACGAAGCCCTTTACTCTAACTACGGACGCATCAAACGTCGCCATAGGATCAGTCCTTAGTCAAAACGATAAACCTATAGCTTATTATTCCAGAACACTAAATTCGGCAGAACGAAATTATTCCACCATTGAAAAAGAATTTTTGGCAATCGTAGATTCGACACGTCATTTCAGACCCTACTTATTTGGTAAAAAATTCTACATCAACACCGACCATAACCCCCTGGTTTGGTTATCCAATATTAAAACTCCAAATTCGAGGTTAATTCGCTGGAAATTAAAACTCGAAGAATTCGAATACGAGATAAACTACAAAAAAGGAAAAGAAAACAAAGTAGCAGATGCGTTGTCACGTATTCAAATTAATATTAACGAAACTGAATCTCTAATCCCAAACGTATCAGAAAATCCGAATCTTGACGACATTGACGAATTAATCGCCCCGCGTAACGATGACTCTATCGAAGAGTTACAACACATTCGAGACGACCTAAATGATACAGTTCATACGGTCCACGAAGAAGATACCGGTTTAGTTTTACCTATTTCTCAAAAACCAATAAATTATTCAAAATATCAACTTATCATCAGAGTTTCAAAAGAATTCGAAAAACCCCGCCGAAGTGAACCAGTAGAAGAATACAGAAGCCCGGATAAAACAAAAATCTATTTTTGCATTCATCCAAGTAAAATCAAAAACCAACTACCAACACTTCTAAAACACGAAATTAATTTAGACAAACCTTTTTTGCGTATTTATAAATGAAAAGGAATACGAACAAGAAATATTACAAGTATTCAAAAACACCCTTTCAAATTCGGTCAAATTTACAAGGTCTACGCAAATGTTGAAAGAAATACCCAACAATAAAGATCCCGAAGACACAATTTTAGCATATCATTCTACAACCCATAATGGTATTAACGAAACTATAAATCAATTAAACAAAATTTATTACATCCCAAATTTAAAAGACAAAGTTACAAAAGTCATTAACAACTGCGATATATGTTTAAAATCTAAATACGAAAGAAATCCATATTTACCCCAACTTCAAGGGCCAATGATGGCACGTCGACCCTTTGAAGATGTCTATATAGATATCTATACTTATCAAAATACTAAATTTTTAACTTTTATCGATTCATTTTCCAGGTACGCTCAGGCATACCATGTTAAAACAAATAATAGCATCGAAGTCCTTAGTAAAATTCGACATTTCATACAACATATTAATAGACCAAAAAGACTTATTTGTGACAATGGTTTAGAATTCAAGTCTCGCACTTTTAAAGAGTATTTTCAGTTAATGAATATTGAAGTGCACCATATTACTAATTACTCTCCCACATCTAACGCTTTTATAGAAAGGCTACACAGCACCCTTAAAGAAAAATTACGTGTATTAAATCTTAAAAATCCAAACGACAGCCCTATTGAGCACATGTCAACCGCCATTTGGATATACAACCAAAGTGTACATTCAAGTACAGGTCATTCACCTTTTTCATTAGTATTTGGCCCATACGAATCTGAAATTGATTTAAATCTAACAACAAATCAGTACGAAAACTATTCTGATAAACGTCGAAAAGAACTTCTCCCATTCTATGATGAAATTTATAAAAAAATCCCGCGAAAAAGAACAACAGGTCTTAGATAAAAGAAATCAAACGAGAGATATAACGTTACCCTCAATTCCAATAGGCACCCAAGCTTACCAGAAAATACCTACACAAAGACGAAAAGATACCCCCTTTATACCAGTCATGTACTATTACTGACCAAGACGGTAAAATAGTGACAACAAAAGACCAAAAATAAAAGAACAAACTTACCCACTTCAAAGAATAAAAAGACTAAGAAAAAATGTTCTTTTACAGGACAACACTACTGACCCAATTCCATCCACATCAACTGCTCCAGATTAGTTCGATTCCTAACCATAGTTATTTCAAAGACAACCTCGGAAAAGCAAAATCTTTGAATTTTTACCACAAAATATATTTTTTCTTATGATTTAAAATATCTACAAGAAACCTTTTCAACCGAAAAACAAAAATTTGTCGACTTTCTAAATCACAGTTATGAATTACCAGCATGGCAAACACAAGACCTACTCAAGGAAATCCATGCGATTGAAGATAAACTTGAAAAATTAACATATACTCCAACACGAAATAAAAGAGGACTAATAAACGGATTAGGATCCATTATTAAATTTATTTCAGGTAATTTAGATCAAGACGATCTCAATGATATTAACAAAAATATCAAAGTTCTGTATGACAACCAAGATGTTCTTAACAAAAAATTATCTCAAAGAGTCACTTTATTTAATAAAATTACAAATAAACTTACTCAAGAACTAAGACAACTAGAGAAAAATCAAAACGAAACAATTAAGATGCTAAATTCAATTAGTGACGTAGCTAACAAACTTTATGCAATAACCATAATTAGAACAAGTCTCAAAACTTTTGAAAGTCAAGTAGATGTACTTATAAGGACTATAGCCTTATCTAACCAACAGATACCAAATTTAGAAATAATTACCATTGACGAACTACTTGAAATTCATCAAACATTATCTCAAGACTACGATGAAAATACACTTATGCCCTATGATGCTTCACATCCCTTTGAAATTCTACAAAATGCAAAATTTGGAATTTTATCTGTGAAAAGAACTTTGATAATGTTATTAAAACTACCTATCCTAAATCCAGAATCCTATAATATCTCCAAAATCTACCCTATACCTAATCAAAACAAAATTGCATTATTACCTCCTGGAGATTACTACCTCGAAGGCACCACATTCAACGAATGGTCAGATGATTGTCAACCTAATTCGAAGTTCTACATCTGCAAGAGATCCCATCTCGGGAGATGTCAACTCCATAAAACCGAAACCTGCGAAACCATCTTTATTGAAGAATCGAATGCCTACAAGACAACATCCCACGGATTGCTCACTACCTTCAGCCAGCCTAAAGAAGTCATTGAAAATTGTCAAAATAATATTCAAAGATATACTTTGCTAAATAATAATCTATTAAGTTCAAATTGTTCTATTATAATTGATAATGACGTAATTAATACTAGTCCAATATTTTATCAATTTCCTAAAATTTCAATTAGTAACATTAGTTTACCTAAACCCAAAACAAAAATACGACTAGATGCAAGTCACCTGGACGAAGTCAAGAACCTCAAGATGGAATTACAAGAGTTAGAAGACCCATCACTTCAGCCTCTGATTCAGAAAACCCATACTACAATTATATCTATTATATGCATCATATTAATTATCATATTTGTCCTTGTTATTGTTTTCAGACACAGAATTAAAGCTGCACTGTGCATTAATAGAGTTCCAGTTGAAATTACCCTTCAGGAACTCCAGGAAATGAAGAAAAGAACCCCCGGAACCTTCGCCGAGGACGACTTCAAACTAAGGGTGGAGGAGTTATGTACATTGAACCCCTGATTCAGCAATACCCTTAGTCAGCAACCGACCTATTAAAACTATCGGTAACGCGGAAATTCAAAAGTCGTGCATTGACATCCAGAGTCGTAGCCGGAGGCTCTGCCCGACCGCATACCAATAAAATTTTGTTACTTTAACACTTAACATTTTGTAATTTTAAATAAATTTTAAAAAGACAATCTCAAACCTGTGTTTTGTAACTGCGCGCACTACCAACAATTTAGCATTAATAATTTTATTTAGTAATTAATGGATGCATTCTTAATTTATCGCCTTGCTGCATCCCTAGCGTTAATACCATCTGAATATTATTTGGCCGCAGCGTTACGAATCCACTAGACGCTAGGTCTATCTCCAACGCCACTGGTTTCCGATCGCGGCGCGGGAGTCGACACGCGCAATACGAAAAAGCGGCACGACGATCATGCTTCCGTGCAATACGAAAAACGAACGCGTATTGTTACTGCTTGCCCCTCCACAATTATTACGCGTAGTGGGCGAATCCTATAGATATGAGGTACGGAGTTTAAGAGCGCACGAGAGTTATCGATCGGTTGGTTTGTGAATTGTTTTTCGTACATTGCGATTGCTGTTTTATCGCTCACGTTTTATAAATATAAACTCGGTTACAATCTAGTTTGGAATAATGAATTATATTCAAAACTTATTAAAAACTCCATTCTCTAGCTTGAGTTTGGAGGAAAAAGTGCAAATTAAAACTCTAGGTAGGCCCACTCCACAAATTAATTTAAAATTAGCCATGAAAGGAAAAAAGTAAACGATTTGTAAGAACATTTAATAATGATTTATTTAAAAAACATTTGTGGTTAAGTGGATGCGATGTATTGAACGCAGTGTTTTGTTTGGCGGAGAAACACCTTGGACCAAAACTGGAGTAACGGATTTAAATCACATAAACGAGAAAATAAAAAAAAACATGCAAATTCTGCTGGACACATGAATAATGTTTTGAATTTAGCCATGCTAGGCACTGCAAATATTGCGGCAATGCTCGATTCTGCTCATCGACGAGCAGTGGCAGCACACAATGAAGCGGTTTCAAAAAACAGGTATGTTTTAAACATTATTATTAACTGTATTCGTTTTTGTGGAAAATTTCTATTTAAAACGAATAAAGACATTTTTGCGCAACACCATGTGCCAGGAAAGACTGTCGGCTTTGGCTATGCTCTCCATTGAAAAAGACTTTATTACAAATATCGAAAATTTTAACAACAAAGTAATTGAAAAATTTGCACAATGTAAAAATCGCAGAATTGAGCTCATTTACAAAGAAAATTAGGTAAGTTTTCAAATTAATAGAGTTAATAAAAATAACCTTAATATGAGATAAATATTTATCTCATATTAGGGATATTCTTATTATTCTTATGATTATCGTTATTTTTATGTATGGTGCACCCCCAATCTTAGAATCACGCACCGCCACTGCCTCAGACCACTTAATTTGATCAACTGGGCCTGGTAATGTTCAGCTGTAACAGTCACCAGGTTCCAAAAGTTCGTAGTAAATTACTCCTTTCCAATCCCACCAGACACACACTAACACTTTCTTGGCATGAATATTCGGTTTTGCAACCGATATTGATGGCTGGCCTGAATCAATCCATGCTTTTCTGCATTTAGGATTGTCGTCCAAAATCCACTTTTCATCATCCGTAATGATTTTGAGAAAAAAAATTATTTCTTTTTAACCGAGAAAGCAAATTCATGCAGATGTCAACTCTTCGGTTTTTCAATTGGAAAGAAATGAAAAGGGGGGCCTTTTTCTCACAAATCCTTCGGTTTTTTGTTTTCTTCCGTCAGTTTATGAGGAATCCATTTTCCTTCCTTTTGTATCTTTCCCATTGTATGCAAACGAAGTAATATTGCTTGGTGACTAACTCCTAATTGTTCTGTAAGCTCTTCTTGAGTTTGACATGCATTTTCATCCAGTAAAACTTCAAGTTCTTCGTCTTCAAATTTTTTTACTGCACCTCGATCATTCTCAAGACTAAAATTTCCATCGGGAAATGCAAAATACTAGAAGTTATGCAGAAAAAGATTCTTAAAATAATATACAATAGAGAAGCATATTCATCTGAAGAATTATATAGAGAATCAGGGGTGTTAGATATTAGGAAATTATATTTTTTGTCTGTGATACTGTACCAATATAAAAATAAAAATTCACTTTTAGATATTAAACATAACTCTCCAACTAGATGCAGATTAAATACTTATCAAGTACCAAGTTTTCACAAAACGATAGGTAAAGAATCTCCACCTTGGTCCTCGGTTATATAATTCTATACCAGAGAATATAAAAAAAATCTAAATCTCTTGTTGAAATCAAGAAAAAAACAAACAAATTTCACTACAAATTTCAATACAAGCACACCGTCTATTCATAAATCAAATAATAGAAATAAGGATGTAATTGGTTTATTACCAAAGAAGATATAATAGTGTATTTGTATTAGTAAGATAATGTATTTTGGTGTAGTGCATTTTAACTATGTCAATAAGCGAGTTGTAAAATGTATGTTAATATGTGTGTAACAATACCGATTTTTATTTATTTACCACGTTCAGTCTATGACTTTGTGGGTTGCTTTTAAATATTAATTTAAAAAAAAAAAATTGTTTGTATTTGTGCCATTTACCACATTGACCAAATTGCTAAAAACAAACATTAAAAAATTGTTAAAAAGATATAATTATTTCAGACATTTGCCAGACCCTGTATATTCTCTTTGCAGCGAATGAATAATGTAAAATATATACTGTATGCATTTCCGAAACACATATTCTGTTTACTAATGAAATATAAATTACAGTTTAATTTCTAGTCTATTATTCTGTAGGTACTGAGCCTTGGCTATAATAACAAATAAAATATTTTCCTGCTATTAGTTAAATTTCCTCGCAGCAGTTAATTAAAATTAATATTATAATAATAAATATGTTGTACACGATGTGTTTATGAATATATCGCGTACTAGCATCTAGCAAGAGAACATACCATATCGCAACATGTATGTAAGTATACATTTCATATATAATAAATTGCACTATATAAAAAATACTATAATAAAGGATTGACACAAAATATATGAATATCATTAACTTCTGTCTAGAAGAGTCACGACGCACATGTAGCTAATAAAAAATAAATAGATATATACATAATATATAAATAACACAGAAGTTTAACAAGGTTTCATTTATTAATAAATAACAACATCTCGAAAAAATAAACTACATATTTACGTTATTAAATAATATTTTCATAGAAGATAACGACATCATCAACGAAAAAAAAAGGAAAAATCTCTTGACCGAACCATGGTATAATGGATCAATATGGTTTTATTAAAAAAATATGCTGGATATATCATGTAAAAAATCTTATATTATGTTTAAACATACTATATGCCAATAAAACTATGTTAAACAATAAAACAAGAAAAAAATTGTGTAAAACAATTTCGTTGCCGACATACTCTTACGCTGATTAGATAGTGCTACGAAAACTTCTATCCAAATGGTACAGAATGCCCGTTGTATGTTTATTAATAACCTGAGAAAGTTTTATCATATCTCGGAAAAGCTTCCTCAAATAAATTGGTTAAATGTGGCCAACAGTTATAAATACCATTTAGTTACTTTTATACATCTTTTGCTAATGACCTCAACTCCTGGATACATTGAGACTAAACTATTAACTAGAGACCAAGTTCATTGACGACATATTGGATACAACAAACTATAGGCTCACTATGCCAATATATTACACGTCAACATATTATATTATACACCATAGGAAATTACACCATTACATATTGGCGATATATGTGTAGAAGAAAATAAGTTAAAAGACACCAGTAAGGACAGACAAAGACAGTTAGATGCTACAGTGGTTCACGCTTGTGCACCTATTAGAAACGTATAGACCTAACAGGTTGTGGGGCGGGATATTGCCTACACGCCTTTCGTCGAATTTGAGTGGAGTGAAACTCAGTACTTGTTCGCAGCTATGGGGGTGTACATCGACTTAGCCGTATGAAACGAAATTCTTACGCAATTCTGACTTTTACAATTATCCCATACACTTAAAAAGGAGTGTACGAACATAATTGTATTTATTTTCAAATATTTGTATTCCTTAATTAACCGGTCTGCAAGAAAATAAAATTGAAGTTCTATAAAAAATAAAAAAATAAAAATATAAATCAACCCGGTTATAATGAAAGAAAAAAAATGCCTATTGAATAAGTGGTTCAAAAATGTCGCCCCTTTGTGCTTCGCAAAAAATCTAGTCTATCGTAAAACTTCAGGGGAAATATTATTTAGGACTTGTACAATTCTGGCCCGTAAATCATTTAAATTTCGTGGTCTTTCATGTTCATGTCCGTAAATAGTTTGTTTTAAATATCCCCAAAGGAAGAAGTCGTTGGGCGATAAATCGGGGTATCTGGGTGGCCATTTAATTGTGCCCGTAGTACTAATAAGTCGCCCAGGAAATGTGGTTTCCAAGAAATTTGTTACTTGTCGGCTGTTGTGGACCGGGCAGCCGTCTTGTTGAAACCACACATTCGCACATTTTATTTACGCAGACACCGCTATTGACTGATTCCTTATTTCGGTTATTGTACTTTAGAGTCTAGACAAGAATGCAATTCACACGTGCGAATTATAATTTATGGGCGGGGCGTCCCGCCTACATAATTTTATTGACTCCCTATTGATGTAAACACAGAGACAGACAATAAAAGAGAAGAACAGACAGAGAATAAATTATAACAGTTTTAAAACGACATATCAGTCTGGCAACTAAGGATATCATATTTCTCTGTCAGTTCCCTTTATTTGAAGAGTTTATTATTTTCTTATTTATTAATGCTCGGCTTTGAAATCTTGCACTTTCCTAACCGGTATGTTTTTTAATATTATGCTGCACTTTTATATAATTCTGTTGATACCGATTTAAAAAAAATATAGGTATAACAAGTTTCAAACATTCTATAAAAAAACTGTTATTGCATAAGCAATAAGGAAATGTATTTAATTTTCTTGATATCCATCATTGTTTGTTTTTACTTCATATAATTATACATAGGACATATTTAGTTTACACTCCTATTTCATTAATAAAGACGTTTATTATTATCATATTCTTTTTTAAGTACGAGGTGTATAAATTAAGTAATGGGACTGATATCTTTTATTCGAATAGAATTACAATTCAGTATTGTCTCCTTCAAAATAACTTCATCGGAAGCCACAAAGCGTAGGAAACGGTTCTTCCATTCCTCATAGCAGTGCTGGAACTCATTTACTGGAATAGCTTCAGCTGGTCAATTACATCTCTTTGAATGTTTCCTAAGTTTATTTGCTGCAAAACAGTCGGAGGCTTTCGAGTGCGTGAGCTGCATATCATATATTAAATCTTGAACGTTCGAAATACTAAAAATTTAGGTTTTCGTTCACATTCATCAGAGTCGTATAATCAGAGAATAATTTTAGAAAAATAGAGTCCATATAATAAGGTAAATTATTAACATAAATTAAAAAGAGAAGAGTAAAGCTGAGAGTGCATCAGCTGGTGGTGACATAGTTCTATTAAAAATCGTTATTTGCATTCTGTTGATATGTTAAAGTACAGTAAGTTTAACTTAAGTTTTTAAGTTGTATTAAATAATTCACAGGACCACAAAAGTTTTTTTCAATGCGCGGAAGTACTGACCCGATCT
The DNA here is from genome assembly GCA_029963805.1 of Aromia moschata. Classification (NCBI taxonomy): domain Eukaryota; kingdom Metazoa; phylum Arthropoda; class Insecta; order Coleoptera; family Cerambycidae; genus Aromia; species Aromia moschata. Next base: position 322,987 of record JAPWTK010000259.1, read on the forward strand.
ACTTTATGTTTTTGGGGTCGCTGAACATGAATCAGATCTTAGTTTTCCTCGTTTACCGCTCGTTGTTTTCTAACCCCAAAAAACACATTTTACACGGTAGTTTGATTACACAGGCACATAAAGCCAGAGAAGACCATTCCCCTTCTATGTTTTTCAACACTCTGAATCAAATTCTGAGGTCAGGAAGCATTTATGACTACCACTTCTTCCCTAGGAACAAAAATCCCTATGAAAAACATTGAATCAGAAATCATATCATATATTTGACGAGCTTGTAATGGTACAGGGACGATCTAACAACAACCCTAAGCGTCATAAACCTTCAACCTCACGATACAGATACTCAAAACCAATATCCTCAAAAACCTTAACCTCAAAAAACCCTATATGTGTTCTTGATTTGTGACGTATTGCTAGAGCGCAGCAAATGATAAAGAAGCATGAATATGATTCAATCAGACCTTCAGTTCCTGAAATCTTTAGCCGTATAACCCCGGAACTTTATACTCGAGATAAGTAGACTTCTATAACCACGTAACCCAGAGCTGGCTGATTTCGATAACCCCGCGATCCAGGATGGTCAGACTTCCATAGCCATTTAACCGAATACGTGCAGACTGTTTCGAAATTATTTCGAAGTTTCGAAGTTATTTAGTTTCGAGGGTATAGGGTTGAGAGATATGATTGGATCATAAGCATCCCTCTTCATTAGGTTGCTGAATACTAGATATTACAGATCCTAGATATAGGATTTTTGAGATTAATGAGTCTGAAATTGAGGTTATGGAATTTCAGAGCGATGGGTTTTCGGTTCTATGGGTTTGACAATTATGATTTGATCATGTTCATGCATTTTCATCACGTTGTGTCCCAGATTTGGCAGGATCTAGTTATTGAGGTTTTTGAGGTTAAGGGATTGTAGGTTACTAGGTTATGGGATTACGAAGCTTTGGAATTCCACGGCTATGAAGTTGAGAGTCATGATTGGATCATATTCATGTTTCTTCATCATTTGCTGCGTTCTAACAGTTGCAGATCACATATATAGGGTTTTTTGAGGTTGACATTTTTGAGAGGTTATGGTTATAGGGTTTTGAATATGAGTGTCGTAGGTTTCCACGCGGGAAACGTGGAAAACTGAGGTCTGATTCGTGTTCAGCAACTCCAAAAACATGTAGTAGACCGGGTCTGTGCTTCCGAGCATTGGAAAAACTTTTGTGGTCAGTCCTGTGTAATGTATCATGGTGTTCACAGCAGAGTTGGGCAAATTTTAGTCGATTGATGACTAATGACTAATTTATTCATTAATCATAACAACAATGATTAATGACTAAATTAATCATTAGTCACTGAAATCACTCATGACTAAATTAGTCATTATCCATTAGTCACGACTAACTGCCAATCAGTAGCCATTAATCATGAGTAACCATCAGTCATTAGTTATCAGCCATGACTAATCACAAACAATTTAAAAAAAATTGGAAATGAAATAAAGTGTAAAGAACGAAGCTGTAAAAAAACTACGAATTGAAAAATATGAAAAGATTATAAAAAACCAAAATAGTTAAAACATTAAAAAATAAGTATTAAATACTTAAAAAAGTAGAGTTAACTAAAACATATTTATAAGTAATGCAAGCATTACAGGGACGTCCCATTAAGTGGTGTACAGATCACTATATCGGTTGGCAATAGCGAAAATATCATATTTTTTCGTTATCTGAACAAGAATAATGAAAATGAACAAACATCACAATTGACGAAATAGCATAATTGACAATTGTGGGAATTGTTAGTCATAGTTATTAGTCATACTAATGATTGATGGTTAGTCATGACTAATGATTAAACTTCAATCATGACTAATGATTAAACTTCAATTATGACTAACCATCAATCATTGGTATGACTAACAACTAATCATGACTAAACCGCAGTCGTGACTAAATCCTATGACTAATTTAGACATGGCTAAAGTTTATTCATTTTACTTTAGTCATTAATCATTTAGTCATATTCTGCCCAACTCTGGTTCACAGTCCACTATTATATTCCACCAGCACTGTTATTCACTGTGTTTCTGAAATTAATTTTATCGCCAATTCTGATACCATTAAATTTATATATTCTGCAAATTAAAAACCAATAAAAAATATGGCTATAATGTTCGTTAGATACGCTCAAACGAATCTCCTTAGGTATATTGGCGCATTATTAAGTTCTTCATTGACGAAAATATTTTCATTCTACGTAAATTACGACGAACTTGTTAAAGTGAATTGAAGTTAAATTAAGCATGTAAAATGTTGCAATCAAAACGGAACACAATTACAGTAAATAAATTCTAAAGTTGTTAGCAAATAGCCTTTCGAACTGACGGCTCGCGGCCTTTAGAGCTAACGAATCGTGCGAAAGACTAACAAGCTCTCATCCCTCGTTTTAAATATATTCCCTGATATCATCCCTTCTTCCTATCCGGTTTCTGTTTCCATTCAGACAGTAAACAAACACCTATATTACTCGTATAACGTTTTATCTAAGCCTCGGTTTTATGAATCTCTTATTATCCGGAAATTTATTACCGGACACAAGTAATAAAATAGCTCTTGCCTAATTGGAAATTTGGAAAAATGTACACAGAAATTACTAAAAAGTATATACGATGAGCTAATGAATGGTAAAAATAATACTCCTAGTATTTGCGCCTTTTGTCTTTCCATCGCTAATAATTTTCCTGAAACTTTAATTAAAATGGGATTTACTAAAACTAGAAAAGAGTATAAAAATCCTAAAAGATCACTATGTCCACATCAATATGTTCCACATTTTATTATAAACATATTTTAATATTCCCAGTATTTGTGCACCATCTTTCCATAGCTAATAATTTTCCTGAAACTTCAATTAAAATGGGATTTATTAAAACTAGGAAAGAGTATATACAAGGTATTCCTAAAAGTATATCATACATTCAACAGCGTTTTCCTGGATCAAAATAATGACGATTCAACCGTAATTAAGAAAAAAACTTTTTTTTTATTTCTAACACCTAATTAGCTCAACATCATAAACTGATTTTTAAATCGTTATTTGTTGGAGGCTGGCTCGGTTTTATGTGCAAAAAAAAAATATTTAACAAAAACAGTGTGTGAGAATGAACTAAATACGCCACTTATTCATTAATATAAATGTAGATTTCACAATGTAATTGTAATATTTCATATTTCGACGAATTATCCATTTATTCAATAAAGTTATTGGTTTAATCAACAAAGTGCCTCTTCGTCATTAATTGTCTATTTCATTAATAAATATGTAATCTTTGTCAAGTTTAACAGCAAAATGTAATCATTGAGGTCACTGAATTGACTATTCCTTAATTATATGACTCGCCAGCAAACTTTTTTAAATTAACAAAATTATATGAGAGAGAGAAAGAGAGAGAGGGATAGAGAGAGATAGTTAGTGCACTGGGATCACTCCGTAGTAGAAACAAGGAACATTTCCTTTCTGCACCAACTTCCAGCCCTGTCTTTTCATTTAGAAGGTTGGGGGGGGGGTCGGTTTTCACCCATATCCGAACTTGGAATCGAGATGGAGATGCCAGCGGATTTCCCATTCTCTCCTCTAAGCATTGGAACTCCCAAAGTGTATGTTTCTACGCCTGTGAGGCTTCTGAATCCTTCTCGGAAGTTTGGGGGTAGTTTTAACCCCCTTGGAGGATGGAGTCAAAACAACTAAACACGATTGTCGTTAGTGCACTGGGATCGTTCCGGGGTAACAACGAGAAACATTTCTTTTCCCGTATCTCCCGCCACCCCTGCATTCCTCATCTAGCAGGGGATGGTTTTTACTATTTTGAAGGGTTGCTTCTGGAGCTTCAAGCACCCTTTTCCTCGTCTCCCCTTAATATCACTAGTATGGAAACTAGCAATTTTCATACCGCAGTTATATATCGGGCGGGGTTGCAAAGGTGTGTCAACCCCTCCGGAAGGATGGTCACCCCTTCGCGGAAGTATTTAACTTGAGCAAAGAAACGTATAAATGATAAAACATGCCCATTCACACTTATCCCCGAAGATACTGACATTCGTCAGTTTACCCCCTTGAATTGATTATTGCGTCCTTACACACAAATTTAATGGGTATGTATACCCATCAAATTTTTAAAATTTAATGGGTATAAAAAAAAACAAAATGGTATTTAAAAAAACACCCCGGAGCCCAAAGAAACTGTAGTTTTGTTGGGCTCCGAAATCGGATTCAACGTCGAAAAGTACAAAGGAATACTATAATCAGTCCCTTAAATGAAGACCTTTTTTTTGTGGGGTTGTGTAATAGTACTTTTTGATTTTTCGCATAAAAAAAGAACTCCTAGTTGGCCATGACTTTATTCCATGGAATACGATGAGCACATATTCGATTATTTTTTATGAAACCTATCTATTAAAAATAAATTTCATGGAAATTGAACAACAAATAAGAATTTTAGAAGGGTGGATATACCTTAAGTTTGACACACTGTATGTACGTTGTAGCCAATTTTTAATGTTTTTGTTATATTTTATTTAGAGTAGGGTACCCCGAATGGTGGGGCAGGAGTAATGTTGGTAGATATTTTTAAAAAGAGAAATTAATATTAAAAATCTTATATGACTCATGTTGCAAAGTTACCCCCTCGTTTTCCAAATTTTAAGTTGGTATCTTAACAAGGTCTTGAATGTACATAAAAAAGGAGAGACGCATAGGCCAAAACATTTTTTTTTTCGCTTAAACTTAAACTTAATACCGTTTCAGAACATTTTAGGCGTATTTAGACAATAAACGTTTAAAAAGAAATCAGCAGTATTACTGGCCCGATGATCATTATCCGTAAGACTTGAATTCTTGCTCCGGATCTGCAAGCCATATTTTTAAACCACCGGCGCGGCGCCAACGCCAACAAGAACACTTACGTGTCTATTTCAATTGCACTTTTGTCGGAACACGATCACTTGATTACGCAATTTTAAAGCGTATAACGAAGTTAAATATAACCGTTGAATGCACTGGATTAATCTAAAATGTATTAGGGAAAATAAAGCAAAATTAAATGATGCATTACAAGCTATCGCATTAAATCCGCAATGAATTAATTGAATAAAATCCGGCAATTTGCCGGAACGGCTCCGGTTTTAACAATTACAGCGGCAGGCGGCCGGCTTTGTTTGAAAATACAACAGTGCACCGGCTCTAGCATTCATTTATCATACTGCTAATTAGGCGGGCCGTGGCACTAGTGTCGATTACCAAACAAGAGAGAATTCTATCCAGGATTGCCGTGGATTTAACAAGGTACTAGCTAATTAGACAGGACAAATATCCCGGAGCACGCTAGGCTGGCTTCCACTGTCTTCGAGTACGGTGATTAATTTATACGGTTAATTATGGCTTTGAATTAATTATGGTCTTTCGCCAGACGCCGCCTGCTCGCTGAAGACACAACAACAAAAATTAATTGAGGCATTTATAAAATTGTCTATTTTGCGCTACGTTTGCCTGGTTCTTTCCCGTTTTCGCGTCTCCAGGGCAATATATTAGCCGGGTTTAAAGCTGTGCATAAATATTAATTATATTTTAAGGACATGCGTAAGTACGTAACAACTGAGGTATTTATGTAACAATTTACAAGATAATTTTCCTTAGTAGTAAGTCAACAAACACAAAAAAGAAAATAAGTGTGTGGGAAGCTAGCACTGGCGGTTGGTAAAGTATACATATAGTGAAGGGAAAAAAGGATTCGCGGTGAGGTAGAAATTAAAAGAAGGTACGCTGACCCTCAGATAAAGTGTAAGATTCTAGTCGGTGACTAGACATAAGACATATGGTACCCTTTGCAGTAATAACCACATATAAGGACTACATATTTCCTACTGAGAAAAATGAAAAGACAGAACAAGAATGTGTGTCTAAAAACAATTCGGAATGTGCTTAAACTTGAGGGCTATCGTCCAAAACGCCCCAGAGGAAAATCACTGATAAATAAGATAAACTAATAAAAACCTTTAGAATTTGCCAATCAATATATTGTTAAGAATACTTTATTCTGGAGCACAGTTCTATTCTTTGATGAGAGGACATTCAATGAATTCCACTGTGACGACAGGAAACTTGTTTAAAGAAAGACTAACATTGAGTTCTCTATGCAATATTTACAAAAAACAGTCAAACATGGAAGTGGCGGGTTTTAATCTTGGGCTGTATGTCTTCGGCCGGGATTGGACCTTATCATCGAAGGTAATATCGACTTACATTTCTGTTTGCAAATACTACGTCGTAAATTAAAACAAAACCCACAAAATCTCCCCCCTGACTGGAGAATAGAGTAAAATTAAAGCTCGGTCATTTAATGCCAAATCGTTTAAAAGACGTTGTTACACCAAATATTGAATTACAACTTGAATATAATAATAAGGTTTAGAATGTTACCAATTTCCTATCCGGGAGTACTTTTTTTCCACATAGTGTTAGACATTAGTGATTTGTTTTTGATAGTTACATTATGTTTCTCCCTTCTATATTCTATTGTTTATATCTGTTACGTGTTTTATATTTGAATATAGCTTAATGATTGCCTATTTTTGTATTTATTTCTGCATTCTGTTTCAATATACAACATGTTTTTCTCGACTTGTACTTCCGTCACTATAAAGACAAAGAGTTTTTGCACATATACTTCTCCCCTAAATGCTTTTGTTTAGCTATCCTCGTTATATCATTGGTCAATTGCAACTGTGCAACATTAACTACACCCGTCACAGGCGACTCAAAGCGTGGCCTATTCCCACACCGAATCATTTATCTGTCTACAATTCCAAAGGTAATATGTTCCATACTTGTATATTGTTTGAAAGTGAACGGAAGGTGAACCATACTGTAAAAAAAGGTGGTTAAGCCAGATTATTTTTTTATGCGAATATCCTTCGACAAACCTGACCCGTTTGATGATTATTGTTCTTCTACTTTGTTATTGTTGATTTAATTATTTTATTTATAATTACTTTACTTTATAGGGCAGCGCACATTAATTCCACAAGAAATTGGTCCAGTGGTTCTTACTCACGCGTGCACAACCAATTTTTTCATGTATTGTCAAAAAAAGTCATTTCCAAAATTTTCTGGTGAAGCAGACAATTTTTATTATTTTTTCTTTGAGTTTATTTATAGTTTTTTTGATGTTACAGCCTTCCTTATATTTCCTTGAAAAAAATTTCCAACTCCAACAACCGTCCCGCACCACGCGGCTAGTGGAATACGTTCTTCACAATAGGTTCTCCTGTTAGGGTAGCTGAGTCCTCGACTATAGTAGTTATTCCTGCAAAAGAGAGGTTTCCACGATCACCAGATTGTAGAGGCGACTAAACTGGTCACCCACAGAACATTTCTGGGATAGGTTGGCGTATTGGTGGTTTAGCTTTATAATATTATAAGTTCTTTGTAATAAAGTCGTTCTGAATTCCATAGATCACCTACTTACAGTGCAGCAACAATAACTTTGCCCTTGGCCGCAGCACCTGAAATTGTGCTCATTTATTTTGCAGCTACAGCCGTAAACGCTTCGGAAAGTATAGTCTGTTTGTTCGATATGTTCTGATTGTTTTGTACGTATTACTTATATCATTAGTATGGTCGGACTACGTCGTAAAGGTTGGTTTAGACCAGGCCTGTCCAACACGAGCACTCGGTGCCGGCGCGCACCGGTGCTGCACTCCACAGCACCGATGCCTGTCCACTGCCTTCTCACTCGTCCGCAGCACAGCCGCCTTTGCGCGACAGAGACAGACATCATCATATTCTCGCATTTAATTCCCAGTGCTTGGCCGACGCTCGGCCGGAGCGGCAATAGCACCTGAGTTGGAGAGGCCTGGTTTGGACGCAGCCAGTAATTTAGTCGAGTGGTCGAGTAATTTAGTATTCGACCGGTGTGAACCTATACGTTTTAGTATAGTCAGCTGGCTTGGTCGAGTTAGCAGTCGAGTTTAGTAAATATAGTTCTATTCTATTTTTCGGGTCGAGTAACCCGTCCCCACCACGCTTTCGGCCAACTGTCATACAAACTAAACGCGTCTAGACAGGCATTTAGTAGTTTAGACAATTGAAGCCTCCAACCGCGGTTCTTCTAGATATCCATTCCCTTACCCAAATACGCTTATTTTTTTGCAATTCTGAGGAACACAAGCTTTCGGTTTCTTCAATAGCTATTTGTAAAATTGACCGAAGAACTCGATTTGCACGTTCTCTTGTATTCATAATTAGTTATTATAATTAACTACCTACTTGCACAAAGTGTCTACTCGACTTAAACTAATTGACTAAACTAAAATAATAAATACGTGTAAACATTCGTTTTTACTTGCCATAAATCAGCAAACTCTACTAAAGTACTTGCCTGGTTTGAACAGTAAATTCCCTCGACTAAATTACTGTACTCTACTAAACTACTGGCTGCGTCTGTACCAGCCATAATACGTTCATTGTGCGCAATCCGTGGGCAGAGATTTTTGGTTGTACTGTAGAAACATGCCCAGGCGAATGAGAAATTGTATTCCTTTACGGTTGTATGACTTTATATGGAATAACCCAAAATTGACTCTTGTTGGAAAAGAATGTAAGTTATGCGCTTGAGTGAATGGACTTCTTTCTTTCGAAAGGCGTAAACGTTTGAATTTTGAAGAACACCACATAAAGTTGTAATGTATGTAATTTAGTTATAAGTTTAAAGTTTACTTTCAAAGAAAAAAGTACATGATTTCTCATAGTAGGTAATCGTACTTATAAATATTTGTATTTTTTAACTTATTCTCAGAATTGGTATTGTGGGGTTGTACATTTTGAATAACTTCATAAAATGAAATAATCGAACTGCTGTCATAACACTTTTTATTCGTCACCAATTACAGTAGCAACATTTTCGTCTTCAATGTACTCCCCTTGGCGATCTCTATACCGCTCCATACGACTTTTCCATTGTTGAAAACAGTGCTGGAAGTCCGCTTCTGTCAGCTGATTGAGAACCTCCATCGCTTTTGTTTTAACCGCTTCCATACTTTCGAATCTTGTCCCCTCCAGTGTCACCATGTCTAACAAGCCTGGATCAGTGTCAATATTGTTTAGAATGTCAGCGCTAATGTTCATTCTTAATTCCTTTTGCTCGGGAGTGAGGAGTTTTGGTACCATTTTTACACAAACTTTGCGCATGTTGAATGATTCATGCAAAATCTGGCGAACACATTCTTTGTCGATTCTTGTTATTCCAGCAAGCTCTCGGATGCTTGGACGACGATTCTACCACTTTTTCAATGTTTTCGTCCGTTTTTGACGTTGGGGGCCGCCCGGGGTGATCGTCTTCGCTCATTTCACGTCCCTCTTTAAACCGTTTACACCATTTAATAACTATTTAATAACCATTTAATAACTAATGAGCGGAATAAACATTCATTGCCGTACACTTCTTTTAACGTTGCATAAGCTTCTGTAAAAGTTTTCTCCAGTTTGACAAGAAACCTGAGATTAACCCGTTGCTCCATCTGAACACTTAACATTTTTCGACGCATCACTGGTGCGTAGACTAATTCAAAAGTCTGCTACTGTCAAACTGAGCGACTCACTGCCTTATCCAGCGAGCTCAGGGTGGGGAAAGTATCACCAGACACAGTTCTGTTTAAACTTGTCGCGACACGCTTGCAGCGCGCTGGTAGTAGCATCAGTTCGGTTATTTAATAGCCACACGTCGTATCGTCAATTTGACCTATTTTTCGGTGCTGCCTTAAACTTTTTTTTTAGTTTTCCACAAGATGGATGATAACATGTCATTTATCTAAATATGTTTCCTCTAACACTATCGAATTTTCCTCCGTTATTCGCATTTTTATCAATTCTAGTTCTTTATTATTTTTTACGAATACATTAATCAGGCCTACGTACTCCTATTTCAAACCGACAACATTAGCGATAAAGCCTTCGTGTCATCGGTAATTTCGCAGATAGCACAAATTAAAACATATTGGTCATCGTAATGTACGTTTCGTACATGTATACACAATAAGGGTCCGCTAATGTAGGTGCAAGATAAGCAGAAACTGCTGCTAATGTGCCCGCATGGACCCGCACCGGTGAATTGTTATACGGCTGTACGGCTAGCATTTGCACACATTTCACTTTAGTTTATTGCGGAAATGCCGACTTCAAGTGCCCAAGTTAACTGTTGTCATTTGTAGGGACCGATTGGACCATGAGGCGGCTTCATAATCAGCGTACTTAAGCGCAGGCCCTTGGGTGACTATGCACAGCACGGAAAATGGATCTGGTAAGTGCATCCTTGTAGTTTTACCAGCAGTTGATATTTAGCAGGATAATCCATTCATCATTCGTGTAGTCGTACCACTAGTAATAATATTGCAATTTAGAAGTAGCAAAATAATTATATTAAACACGCTTGATTACTAACGCGGAATACTAACATTTGTTCAACAAAATTATTATCTAAGCCTCTAAGTAGGCTTCGCCAATTCAAACAGATCTTTTTTATATTCAGGCCTAAAATCGTTGTTTAATGGTCTGGCGTTTGACCAAGATTCAAACTGCCAAGGTTTTTCTGAAACAAATCAGTTTGTGTTGATTCTACGAAAAACTCCTTAAGGGGGTATTCTAGTCTACAAATTTGAAAAAATCGAATTTTTTTTTGTTTTCATATTTCCAAAGTTTAGACATTCAAGAATATGCCCTTAAAAGGATTTTTTCAAAATTTCAATTATTTTATGAGTTACAGCCATTTTTGTGACGCGACATCGGCTCCGGTCCGACCGGAAGAAATGAACAATAGACGGTAGACGCTGCCCAAGTACTTACGAAATACGAAACGTATTTAGTCGGAATCTTTTCGTCTTAGTATTTATTTCAAATTAGTTTTGAGCCAGCCTTCAAGCAACGTGGACGTGCTAACTGAGTAAAATTGCCGGAAACTTGTCTCAAAACTTTAAATGCGTTTTTTCTCAAAACTACTTTTTTTCGAGTTGGCGTGCACGATATCTCAAATTCTAATGAACCGATTTATTTTAAATTTGGTGTGAATGTTCTTTATACATTCCTCGATCGCCTCAAGCACGCTCAGATTAAAATGTTTAATTTTAATATTTTTAAAAAATTCGGAATTGCTAAAAAAACATGCAAATTTTTTTTTTCAAACGGCCGCCATTTTATGGAAAAATTGTTTTTTGACTTTTCCAAGGTTCGGGCTATAGGGGTATCTATACTGATTAAGAATCCATTCGGCTTTTTTTATTTCAGATGAAGGGTTGAAATCCATGCACGCCAGGACACCTTTTTTTTGGAACCCCCACTTTGCCAGCTCATAACTTTGTCAATTTTGAGTGTTTTTTTTTTCAGTTAATTTTTTTTTGTTATTTTAAAAGATCAATAAACAAATGATAAAAAAAATGGATAGTAAAAATATTTTTTGTTTCGTTTGTACAGAGCTTTAAAAACCACCCGAAATTCATGCCTCTGGACTAGAATACCCCCTTAACCCGTTTCGGCCGAAAACGCCACTGTCGGTACATCGCTCTTCAGCGCCTCATAACTAATACTATTTGACAGGGACATATTTTTGAAGTTTAAGACGTGCCTTTTCCGATAGTGTCCATGAAATTCCTCCATAAAATTATTGATTATGAAAAAAGCAATTAAAAAAAACACGATTTTTGCACATTTTTTTAAATCAAATTTTCAAGGGGTTTCTGGTCTGTAATGGACCTGGAATTTCAGTTGGAAAATGATGTATTTTTATAAACAATTGTCAAGAATAGAAAGTTCTTAAAATCAATCAATGAATGCATTAGAATTTTTTTCAAATTTTTTTGGCCAAATTTTTGCATTTTGCAAATAGTTAATTTTTGCAAAATTTAAAAAATTGCTTAAAAAATTCTGAAATTTTCCAGTGCATTCCTTGGTTGATTTTTAGAACTTTTTATTCTTAACAATTTATAGCAAAAATGCATTGTTTTCGAGAAAAAAATTTCTAAAGATCAAATTAGTATCGAAATTTTGCAAATAGTCAATTTTGCAAAAATTGTGTGTCTGTTGGTATATGCCATACTGTTTTTTTAAACATAACTCTTGTTATTCTACCGTTTAAGTTGAGAAACATCGAGAAGGGTAAGAGAAGAGTTTTGTCAGTGTTTTTTAAATAAACATGGTGACAAGCACCTGGACACAATTTTCGTGTTCGACAAAGCATGTGTCATCTCGGTGGCTGTGAATTTGCATAATCTGAGAATGTGGAGTTCCGAGAAATCATAGAATTTTTTGATTGGTGGTTGGTGTTTGGTGTGGTGTTAGGAAGAGACAATGGTAATGTTGTAGAACATTTTCCGTAATCGCTCGATAATGAATCTCCTGAATTTCTAACATGAATTTCCTCCAAGATCCTGTGACGTACCTACCACTATGTGATTTCTTTTTGTGGACATACTTAAAGAACACATACAATTTTCAAAGTTCTTCAATCTCATATCTATTGATCATTAATCAATTCAACACTTTCCAGTTGTTCAGCGACTAAAAAACCAACACCACACTTACTTGGTACATGAGAATGGATTAGATAAGCTCTAACATGGCAAACTCATAAACGCATAGGCTCATTCTAGTTCCTGCGTATGAACAAGCCTTTATACAATTAGTAGGGTCCGTGTGTGCCACAACGCAGGGTTAAACTGCGTTCAAGTATCCCGAGAACCTGCACAGGACTGGTGTACTAATGCGCGTTACTAGGCACGATCAGTGGCATACGTATGCACGGGTAAAAAATACACGCGTATATAATTCACAAGGCGCTTAAAAAATACAGTTTATAGTTTAATTATCATACAGTTGTATAGTGCCGATCCTGCGTTGTGGCACACTTTCCAGACTCTAATAATTAAGCAAGGGATAGTCACATTTCAATACTCAAATGTTTAGTTTAGCATTCCATAGAGATATTCCAAAGCAAAGTTCATTCCAGTTTTCATTTTTTCATCAATTCTACATTATACAGATCTCCAAAAAATGTGTTTCTACTTCAGGAACTAAACCTATAAAATCCGAAGTATTTTTTTGCTGAAACCAAATTTGTAACTCGAAATGTTTTTATGCGAAATGTCATTTCTGAGGTATTTTTAAGCGTCGAATCCGATCCCGTTGTCAAAATAGTGCGCTAGACCCTTCCATTTCCTATAAAATAAAAATGTAATGTGAAAAACAGCCAAAAAAATGGAAGAATTTGTTCTAGACCTTTCCATTTCCTATAAAATGAGAATTTAGGGTAAAAAAACAGCGCAAAAACGGAAGAATTTGTGTTTTTCAAGAATGTATGACCAGACATGTCATTTCTGAAGTATGTTTACCACCATTTCGTTTCTATGTAAAATTCCCTGTAAATAGAATATTACTTCGGAAATATTTACTGGATCGTAAGTTTCCGACTGTCTTATCTATGTTGTACTTAGCCCTGTGAAGTTGGCACCCCTGAATTGGAAAATAGAGACTTTCGTAATCTATATCGTTTGCCCATCGTATGCCCATGTTTTCCGAGTAGACAATTTTTTTTGCCCACCAACTGAAAACGGAAAATAAAAAAAAATAAAAAAATAAATAATTCCGAAAAACAAACTTTAAAAAAAAAACGTGGTATCCCTACACCATTCGTTTGCCCAGGGTTTGCCCACGTTTGCCCAGTGAATAGTTTTATTTGCCCATCTTTCAAAAAAAAAATCCAAAAAATAAAAAAAAACATTCCATCAATGAAAAAATGAGAAAAAACATATTTCCTTGGGACCATTCGTTTGCCCAGGGGTTTGCCCGTATGCCCAGAGAGTAGTTTTATTTGCCCAACTTTCAGAAAAAAAATCGAAAAAAAAATGCCATCAATGAAAAAATGAGAAGAAACTTATTTCCTTGAGACGATTCGTATGCCCAAGTGGTACATTCGCTTTCCCAATTGTAATTAACCATAAATGGGAAAATAAGATTCCTCCGCAGAACGGTGACAGAAAAAAGTTTCGTTAACCAAGGGAATTCAAGATGAACAGACAAAGTTCTGGTCTGACAAACGAAAATTAGACAAACAAAAATAAACGCTGAGCAAACCAAATTCAGGTTGAACGAACGAAATTGATGGTGGGCCAACGAAGTTGATGCTAAACAAACAGAAATTCAGGCTGGGCAAACGAAATTCAGGACAGGCAAATAAAAATAAAGGTTGGGGAAACGAAATTTAGGGTGGGCAAACGAAAATAAGAGCTGGGCAAACAAAAATAAAGGTTGGGCAAACAAAAATAAAGGTTGGGCAAACGAAAATAAAGGCTGGGCAAACATAAATAAGGGTTTGCCCACCCTGAATTTCGTTTTACTAGCTCTTTTTTCGTTTGACCACCCCTAAATTTCGTTTGCCCACCCTAAATTTCGTTTGCCCACCTAAATTTCGTTTTCCCAGTCTCATTTTCGTTTGCCAGACCAGAATTTTGTCTGTCCAGCTTGAATTCCCTTGGTTAACGAGACTTTTTTCTGTCGCCGTTCTGCGGAGGAATCTTATTTTCCCATTTTATGGTTAATTAAAATTGGGAAAGCGAATGTAACACTTAGGCATACGTTGGCTAATCCTGGGCAAACGAATCGTCTCAAGGAAATTCGTTTCTTCTCATTTTTTTCATTGATCGAATTTTTTTTTATTTTTTTTCGATTGTTTTTTGAAAGGTGACCAAATAAAACTATTCACTAGGCAAACGTGGGCAAACCCTGGGCAAACGAATGGTGTAGCGAAACCACGTTTTTTTTTAATGTTTGTTTTTCGGATTTTTTTTTATTATTTTTTTATTTTTCCGTTTTCAGTTAGTGGGCAAAAAAAATTGTCTACTGGGCAAACATGCCCTGTTTGCCAGTACGATAGGCAAACGATATAGGTAACGAAAGTCTTTATTTTCCAATTCAGGGGTGCCAACTTCACAGGGCTGTTGTACTTTATGATCAAGGCCCGAAGTAGCTGGTTCCAGGAAACCTGGAATAACAAATAGATTGGCAAAGCAAGCTCACAGCAACAATACAAATATTTTCAGAAGCAATTGAGCTTTTTAATCTTTATAATATTAACCAGGATAATTTTAACACTATATTAATTGTAGCCGACCATTTCAACCTTTCAAAATAATTTTTGTCATGATCATGAGTTCTAGGATTTTTGGGCTAGGATCTAGAGTTAAAAATTAGGTTGCAGCACAAAAAAAACCTTGGATTTGATAGGTTTAGTTCCTGGAGCATATTTTTTTTTGTTGACCTGTGTTATTGGAAAGTACATTATAAAAATAAATGTATGCAGATGTTAAACACACTTATATTAAAAAAAAAGTTTTCGACACCCTTCTTGAGAGTGTACTCTAACTTTTAGTACACCCTACACGGATTTAATACCTAACCTAACTATTGCAATGTCTCACTACCCTGTTACTACCCTGTTACTTCCACCATAAACTTCCTAGCGTATATTTTATTATATAAAGAAGTATGCTAAACTTTATCCCATTAACGAGAAAAGACACTTTACTTTTTTGTCTTAAAACTTTTTACCCTCAGCTAAAATGAAAATAAATTCTTTTGTTAATAGACCGGTACATGAATACGCTATTATTTTCAAGGAAGAATGATATATATGGTAAACAGGATCTGAAAATGCACTCGACGCGATATACACAAGAGATGGCGGTGCGGGCACGCAGGCGTTACACCGAACTCTACTCACTATTGGCCGATTAAGATATACATATATAAACAGATCGATTTATTGCTTTTGTGTACTCATCAATGGATCGTTTGTTGAAATCGTTGTAAAAATTATTATATTGTTGAAATATGTGTAACATTAATGTAAATTAAAACATGTTTAAAATTATAATGTTATTTATTTGGATTCGAACATTTATATTCTACAATTTCTATATTTCGAAAAGTGTAATCCGAATATCTTTTTAAAGCTACATTTTCTTTCTTTTTCATTACATTAGCTTCTTAAAATTTTGGTTTATGCTCCGGTTACAAATAAACGCTACTCAACAAGATTGTTGATTAATGTTTTCTTAATATTGTGTTATTGAATTGAGGTTATTTTTCATATCAAAATTTATAATTCCCCATATTCTTTCTCATGCTCTAAATTAATTACTGACTGCGACTGAATTTTTGAGATTGAGAGCTTTATTTAATATTTATTTTAATGGTATTATCTACACTGTATCTTAATTAATTTTTTTTACTTAAATACCTATACACTTTCACTGCGAGCAATAAAAAAAATATGAGAAGAGAAAACACCACGAACATAACTGAAAATTATACCCTGCTAACTTCCGCTGTATCAACCATCTTGAACCTGATTTAACTCTTTCCAATTCTTGGAAATATTCAACCGAACTATCAATTTGTACTAGCACAATGTACAGTGTGTACCCGAATGAAGTAGCATAAATGATGCCCGTAAACTAAAGTAAACTAAAATAGAGGTCAAAATAAGTCCATCGAACTAAACATAGGTATCTTAGAGTGTAACACTGGGTTGCACTCCTTGTGAGAACAAAACATTTCCAAGTCAGTATATATTTTAATTAATATAGTATCGTATTAACAGTTATTATGTATATGCGAAAATAAGTACATTTGGTCAATACGTTTATACCACAGCCTCCGATGATATTTAAAATAAAACAATGGAGATGGTTTAACAATAATTATGCATTTATCTCAGAAACCGTAGATCAAAATGAATAAAGTTCTGGTTATCAAAAAAAAAAAAAAAACAGGTGTATCCAAATAAAGGCGCCCCCTATAAACCAAATGTCCTTTTTTCACATAGATGTACTGACTGCTACCACGAGCGTATCCATACCAAATATGAACTTAATATCTATCTTTGAACGTTCTTGATTTATTAATGAAAATGTATGTTGCCTTGTAAAATTTTGGTAAGTCAGCAGGGGGTGCAACATTGGACTAAGGTATATTTAGTTTAATCTACTTATTTTGACCTCCAGATTCACTAGTATCATTTAGGCTACTTCATTTGGAAACACCCTGTATATGCGTTTTTGTTTGTGGAATAAAGTCGATTAATTTTTAATTAAAATTCAGTTCCTACTTCAGAACTTAATTTTCGAGGCCTTAGATTCAGAAGTTTTTTATAATCCTCTTTATTTTTTTTTTAACTACTAATTTTACTGAAATAAATTATGCATAATTTTTGTCATTTTTCTTAGCATTTATTAAGACTCTATTAATATCTATTAAAGACTTTAAAATCTAAAAAAAAAATTTTTTGATATAGAATTAACTGAGTTGTTTAATAAACAGTCGAGATCATAAATATATTCATACCTGTTAGTATCTCATATACTTTTTTTTTTTCATTCAATAATACATTTTAAAAGGATTATCGAAATTGCGCTTATTTTCAGGATATCTTGATATTTCATACTTTTAGTATATTTTTTTGTTTCTGTTTTTTTTTTCAAATGCTCAAGTCATTATTTAGTTTCTGAACCCATCGCACTGGTTTTTACTCTAACTTTTTTAAATCTAAGGTTTTTTTAGGTTGCGAGAATCAAAAATAAGAATTTGGTCATCACCTTTCAGTCTTCAGAGAACCCCTGAAGAACCTTCTGAAGACTGAAGGTGATTGCGGAATTTTCCGCCTGCTTTTTGCGCTTTTTTGTGATTTGACCTTGTATTGAACAGACGAGGTCAAAGAAACACTATTCGGATTCAACGGCTCCAAAAATCTAGCGATTCAACCTTGACTCTGCCGTGGTCCGGTTAAACCAACCCTGGGATTCGGATTCACCGATCCCAAAAACGCACATATTATATACAGTTAAGTCCCAAACAGCAGTTTATCTACTTTTTGAACCTGTGATTTATTACACCGATTTTTCTCATCTTGAACTTGAATAGACCTATACCCCTGACGGAGGGGTTGGGAGTGATCTCGTATGTAGTGGAATCGAGTAGTAATTAAATGTAGATAACAAAAAAATTGTTTGGCTAAAATTAAGTTCGTCCATATTGACCCTTCCCCTTTTATTTAGAACTATTTTTTCTCAAAAGAGGTACAACATTGAATTAAGATAAGTTTAGTTCAATCTACTTAGTTTAACCTCCATATTCACTGGTATCATTTATGCTACTCTATTTATAAACACCTTGTATTACCTCCAGATGCTAATAAAATGTATGAAAATAATATTCTAATAATTGGAACGCAGCAGTCCCTACTAAGTAGGTGATCGAGTTTTTATGGATTAAAATTAGGTCGCCTTCGATAAAAGCAAAAATTCCGGCCTTGCCAACTCCTTAAGCCGGCCCTGACCCTTCCCGCTTCTAATGAAATATTCATCCGGGCTAATCAAGCAGCTCCTAGCGCAACATTAGTGCTCAGGAAATTAACAATAACAATTGAGGTAGCCGCTTACGTATGTGCAGGCATCATATTAAATTTATCAAAATAATTATCAAGCCGGGGCAGGGTGGCGGTGGCGGTGGCGGTGGCGGCGGCGGCGGCGTCCCGATTAGGAGCAGCCCCTCACGCGCTCCGCTCCCAACTCATATCCGGCCGAATCTTAAGTAAACTGTCTGTAAGCGGCTTGCATTAATTAATAAGGAACTCTGCTAATTGCGCCGGGACGATCCGACGCCGGCCGCCCTGATTGGTTACCCGGCCCGGCGCAGGGGCCCAAATAATTACTGCAATTACTAGCCGACGGTGCCAGGACCGGCGTAGGATTTTCGGTCCGGAAATTCTCGATTTTTATTTCCCGAGAGGTTTATAAAGTTTTCTACCTCGATTTCCCAGAAACAATCTTCAAATCGCCAATTTTGTCATTTAAAAGTTTGAATCGATAATAATAGTACTGAAATAAAGGGAAGAAATTGTATGACTTTTTGTCATAATATACCATTTAGGGATCCACAAGAATCCTGAGTGAACCCTACAACCCCCACTAGAAACCAGGAATTGTGAGCAAACAGGAGGTTCGTGAGCAGATAACCTCAAACCTAACAACCCCATAATGTCGAGAAATCTGAGAATACTCAGACTTATAACTCCATACCCTTTGAATCAAATAGCCCAGTAGATAGAATTGGAATCTCAAACCCAGTAACCACAGAGCCTAAAGATGTGTGAGCAAAGGTTCTCAAATCAGATAAACCTCAAACCCATTAATTATTCTAAGTATTTATTAGTCTAAGAATAAGTGTGCGGTTTAAGGTAATTGCTCACAGAATACATAGTTTATATGTCTGGAATTTATAAATCTATTAGACAGGTATAAACTTGTCGTGTTTAAGGATATATAATGGTT
Source organism: Aromia moschata (assembly GCA_029963805.1). Taxonomy (NCBI): domain Eukaryota; kingdom Metazoa; phylum Arthropoda; class Insecta; order Coleoptera; family Cerambycidae; genus Aromia; species Aromia moschata. Next base: position 342,411 of record JAPWTK010000259.1, read on the forward strand.
AGAAAGAGTTATAGAATCTATCTCTACGCTGGTGCGCTTAAAATTATATTTTGGTCCTCTCACGCTGTCAGTATTAAGGGTTTGTCTTTTGTCTACTAAACTTGGGTTGGAGGTTGTCTACTAAAAACATTCTACATGCCATTTTTAGTTAAATATAAGCAACTACCGGGCTATTGGGTTGTTGGGTTATTGGGTTTGACGCTATCTGCTTACAAACCCCAGAAATACATGGTCTCTAGTGTCATACATACAGACCCCTGGGCTATTGGGTTATTGGGTTTAAGAGTATGGAGTTATAAAGTTGTGGGGTTCATTTTGAGTTTCTTTTGTTCCCTGAATAAGTATCTCATGAAAAAATAATAATCTCTCGTTATGCCATACCACGATTCTACTTGATAAATGGTAAAACTGACAATTTTAGACCATTTTAGGTTAGGAGCGTATTATGACATCATTGGTTTAAACTGACTGCGAATTCGTATTCAGCAACCCAAAAAAATATATACCTACATATGATGGTATAGTCTACTGCAACTTCTACTTGTAAGTGTGTGTAATTTGTTTGGGCTAGTGTAATGTTTTTTTTTTTTGTTTTTTTTTTCCTAGTATTTGTTTACCTTTGTTCTATTTGTTACTTTTTTGGTTGGTAAGGATGGTCTCTGATTACTCTTGATTTTAGAATTTACAATAATCATAAAGATCCAAACAGCGAATTGTTAGAAACAACTAAAATTTTTAGGGACCTAATTGAACTAAACTGACATGAACTCGGATTCAGCGACCTCGAAAATATATGGGTATTGGTTGGTTGCATCTCTCAGCTTGAAAAGGACTGACTGTGTTTGTGACTTTGAATAATTTTTGAGGTTAGAGACGAATTGAGACATGATAAGGTTACACGGAGAATAGACTTGGATTCAGCGACCTGTAAAACTGACGGGTACCGTGACTGTTCCAACGAACAGCAACCTTTTTCCATACGTACTTGCACAATACTATCGAATACAAAAAAAAAAATTTTCTGGAAGTAAAAAAAGACTACCAATCCTTTGATCACAAAGTAAGGTTTAGTTTGTTATAAGTTGTATATCCAGATGTTTGTTAACACCAGACTCCGATAAATCTAGCACCGGCTCTGTCTCGAACCTATAACCCAGAAAGAACGAGGGAGATCCGAAATTGAAGATTGTATCTAATCAGCCGCCTCGTCCGAAATTCCGCTACGACGGAATATTTTAATTAATCATATCCGTAACTAATGTAATTAGGACGCCGAAAAGTTTTCTGGCGCATAACTAACGTTTCATTAGCCGACAAATGAAACGGAGCCCGTGACAATCTGCAATTTAGAGGGACCACCTCAAAATGCGACAGCCATGTTGTCAGTTTTAAAATTTCTATCGATATATTGTCAGAGATCGGAACTTAGGTTACTATTTCTAAACTACCAGAGATATGCTCAGACTGACTTTGCAAACTGTTGTCACAAGACATGCCGTCATTGCATGATAAGCACGTGACCCGAATAACTTTACCAGTCTGTAGCGCTTGTTTTGCGATGACTCATTTCATTTATTTTTGGTTGAAGTTGTAATAGAGATCCAATAAATAGAACACAACTTTGGTTTCCATTTAATAGCATGGTCATATTTTGACAATTCTGATTTAAGGTGATTAAGATGACAAGGCGTTTAAGGTCTTTAAGATGTATGTTACTATTTGTGTTGGTTGCATGAAATTTTATTGTCAGTTGTACACCATATGCATATAGGTGTTTATTACGGACGGACAGATCTAAGCGCTTGAATGGAAAGGGTAAGGGTCTTACCTAGAGCGCCGAGGAAAGGCCGATCAACACTCTCTTCTCTGGGGAGAGAAATATCGGGCGGCATTAGAATCCATTCATCGGATACTAGCACTAAATAAATGATGGCGATGTGGTGATACAACTTCAGGTTCATCGGATATGAATAGATATAAATAAACTAGGTTCGTTACAAGCCTGGCACATCACAATGTCGACCACTAGTAACGAATAATACATGTGGACATTTCACTTTTTCTCTCACATGGCTGGAATAGCACCATCCGAGAATGTGATGACATTTACATGACGCTGATCATACATATAGGTATAGACGTAGGTACTGATGTACGAGGTGGTACCCAAAAATAACCGGAACAGCATTGCCGTGGGCGGAGCTTGTGTAGTACGCATTTCTACCGCTAGGCGTGAATAACGCAACTCATTCCCAGTTCAGTGCCGCCAGTGTTGTCGACCTGGCTGGTTCTGTTCATCTGATTGTTTTTGCTAGCGCTGTTTTGTTCATGTTTCGTTTTTTTTATGATAGCAAATTTAAGTGAACAACGTGCAGCTGTGAACTTTTGTTTTCTACTCAGTAAAAATGCTGCTGAACTGTTTTAATGTTGAAAAGAGCTTACAAAGAGGACGCTATGGGAAAAACTCAAGGGTACGAGTGGTTTGCTCGGTTTAAAAATGGCGACATGTCGATTGATGACAAATCTCGTTCTGGAGGTCCATCAACTGCCCGAAACGACGAAAATGTTGAAAAAATTCGAGAGCTTATGCTCACAGTCCGTTGACAGACAATAATTGATCAACTGCCAGATATTAGTAGGTTATCTTGGAGCTCGGTTCAGCGAATTTTAAACGAAGATTTGGGAATGAAAAGAGTTGCTGCCAAGTTTGTTCCTCGGGCTCTGACTGACAATCAAAAAGAATGTCTAGTTGAAACATGTCGTGCTTTGAAACAACACCTTGAAACTGATCCAGATTTTCTGTCAAAGGTTATTACTGGTGATGAGTCATGGTGTTATGGTTACGACCCAGGAACAAAGCAACAGTCAAGCCAATGGAAAATGCCATTGTCACCCCGTCAAAAAAATGTCGTCAAGTCAAATCAAACATCAAAACAATTCTGATTTGCTTTTTTGATGCCAAGGGCGTAGTTCATTCAGAGTTTGTTCCACCAGGTCAGACCGTCAATCAAACCTTTTATTTGGAAGTTTTAAGAAGATTGCGCAACAGTGTTCGTCAAAAATTCCGATTTGTGGCAGAACAGGAAACTGATTCTTCCACCACGACAATGCACCTGCACACACAGCCATCTCTGTTCTCCAGTTTTTGACTAAAAATGCCATGGTTTCGCTGCCCCACGCACCTTACTCGCCTGAGCTGACTCAGTGCGACGACTTTTTTCTTATTTCCACGCATTAAAAAAAGAGGCATGAAAGGATTTGACAACATTGAAGAGGTCAAGAAAAAAAACAGGGAGGAGCCATTCCTAAAGATAACTACAAAAAAATGTTTCGAACAGTGGAAGCACCGGTGGGACAAAATGTATTAGTTGTAATGGAGAGTTGTTTTGTAAAAAAGTTGTTTTGTAAAAAAATTGAAAATAAATAGCTTTTAAAAAAATAATTCCAGTTATTATGGGTACCCCCTCGTATAGTCTTTAAGACCGCTTTAGAGAAAGATGATTTTGAAAAACACCGTCGCGTCTCTTGTTCAGAGATCTCAGATCTACAACATGCTGAAAAAAAAAAACAAAAAGCAAGATTATTTACCATATTATGAACTGTGCGGGATTCTTTCTGAGGACTTGGTGGTTTACATCCTGTGTTACATGGTGGTATTGAAGTACGTTATATTTAATATAATTTCCTTAAGCGTTATGGATACGTTTGCAACCTAAAACTTTTCCTTCTTGAAACGCTGGTACGACGTATACAGCGGTTCCGGTCGTGTATACACGTCGAATTGCAGCGAGCGGAGGGAAACCTCGCCGACACCCGCTTACTCGGCATGATTGAAGAAACTTTCACAATGTTTTACGTTATCAAGTTTTATAAATTGCTTTGAAAGTCAACCTGGGTCCTCCACTTTGCATAAACCACCGCATCGATTACGGCGCTGCCACGCCACAATGTATTTTCAGATTGTATCCGGCCGTTTATATTAGAATTTTATATTACTCGGTGACTTTTATGGCGAAATGGGGCACACACTCGCATGACTCACGTGCGCGAGCCTTTCGTTCGCATTTATTACTCGCTAAACGCCGACGCTAAGAACATTGTTTTTCTCGGACTCTTTTTTTTCCTAATGTGGTATCGATGCCTAGACGGCTTTTAGTTTTTTTGCTGGATGCCGTGTTAGCGGAAGAGATCTCTTGATTACGCGGCGACCACGCGACAAAGCGTACGCAGCGGTTGTACCATTTTTTTAGTGGCAACAGGCAACGCCGTTTCTATTTCCCATGTAAATAGTTTCATGGCGAGGGCCTAGTTTTCTTATCGAAGTGGGGAAATGAAACACGTTAGGGGGTACGATAATATTTATATCTGTCGCATGTATTGCGGACATTCAAAAGTATTCCTAAAGTAAGACTTTTGTATCGCATGATTTTTCTAATTCAAACTACCTTTTGAGATGTAATAATACTAGTATACAGCTACTTGTGACGTTTAGTGACCGCTAAAAAGTTTGCACCAGATGCAAAAACGTTTATTTCATTTTTTTTTTTTTTGGAAAATTAATCATGCTTGTTAGTAAAAGTACTTTGTGGTTATGTGAAGAGTTGCACATCACCTCTATCGTGCCATTTTTTTCAAATGAGATTACTTCTTATTTCCTTACCATATATTTTTTATTATTATTATTATTAACTCAACTATTGATACCTTGAATTGTGGTTCATAAACTCTTTTAAATTTTTGAATGATGGATCTTATTTGTGCTTTATTAGTCCATAATATATCTTTTTTGTAACTCATTTTTTTAGTAATTTACCGTTAACTCTTCTTTGGTAGAAAGTCCATAAACTGAAATAGTATACACTGTCTGCATTTAAAATCGTACCATCAGTAAACATGTGGTAAAATCACTGAAAATTCCCTCAGAGGTATTTCTAGAAAACTATTAAAAAGTGCAATAAGTTGGGTTCGAGAATATGTGCCATAACACCTGGTCGGCATTATAAAACTCTATGATAATTAAAATGTAAATAGTATTTCTTAATTGCGTATGCTGTACCGGTTATGCAGGTGCTGTTCATCACCTTCTGAGGCATCTCGGACAACATGATATACAAGTATATAAGGATATATACAGATCTACAAACATCCCTAAGGACGGTAGCCTTTTAATCGCATATTTGTCGACCTATATCCATCAGTCTTGAAAACAGTTGAGGTTTCCGATGCAAAAAGCAGTTGTGCACAATCTACTTGCTGGAAGATAATCTTCCTAGGGGCGGGGGGGATATTATTGCGGCTGAATAATATTCGTCTTGCGGTTTCCTAATACTTCATCTCTTTTTATCGTTTTTTTATTTTTTTTCAAACTTCCTTGACAGTGACTTTTCCACCTGAAATCACCACCACCACAATACATTTTCTATGGTGTTTAAGAGAGGAGATAAAGAGGCTAAGAGGCTTTCCTTTGTTGCATAACTTCATGATTCCTTAGTTTTTCAGTTTCTAATAGTGTACTACTGTCTTCTGTCGCTTTCTCAGTACCACAAAGCCAATGGTACCGTAACATAATATTCCACCTGACACTATAAACATCAGATTCCTTGCTGTCTTCGAAAGAAATGATTTGTTTTGAGTCATCACGGTTAGAGTTTTTCTCGATAGAAAATAGTATGTTATACAGTTCTCATAGCATTTTCTACTATAGTCTGTGCATATTTCTATTCCAGTTTGTTTATGTTGTAGCTCCATCCCAGGTTTTCTTTTTATTTTTTATATTCAAATAATTTGTGACTTCTAAAAATATCTGCACAATGTATCATGTCTAATTAAAGGAAAAAACGCACTCTACACCGTTGAACGGTGTATTTAAACGTCCTTGAATATTTTTAGTACAGAGTGCATCTATTCATATGTCACACCTTATTTGTGTGACATCACACTGCTGCAGGTGTCCCCCCATAAATATTTACACATGGGTAATATATTATGGATTTTTTACCAACTGTGTAATATGTGGGTGGCATATTCTTCTACATACATATATATTAAAAATGTAGGTAATAGATGCACAATTTTTTATTAATAATCAATATCGTCCTATTATGTCACTCTTATATTTTAGATAATGCACTTTCGCTGAAAATAAATTGAACATTTTTATTAATCAAATCATACTCAGTACGTCATACCAGTACGTAAAGTACTGACAATTCTGTTTAAGCATTAACACGAAGGAAGCATGGCTTTTATAAAACATAGAGCTAAACCTACAATGAGCTCGTAAAGTTTGGAATATATTCTATAAATCGTTATTGAAGGGTTTTCACAGGAAATCCTCGGACACGTCAACTTTACTTTATAAAATATCACTTTTTTCAGCCATCGACTTTTTTTTGTTTTTATTGTTTTTGAGCTATGACGTCATCGGCAATTTTTTTAAATGGCAACCCATATTTTTTTCGACGGATTTCGACAGAGCACATTTTTTGAGTACGAACACGTCAAAAACGTATGACCTTCAAGATGGAAGTTTTCGAGATATTCGGTTCCAAAGTTTCAAGAATGGATTATACAAGCGATGACAAAATACTAATCATTTATCAAGGAAGCGCTGGAAAAATTACAGTTTTGACAGTTGTCAGAATTTTGAAGTTTGTCCTCGCAAGTTTGTAGTTTATTTTAAGTTGATTAATCATTATTCTATCACAATTCATTTTATTTGAAAATGGTCCGTCATTTGAGTGAAAGGGAAATAATCGAAATTTTTATCATGATCGGTTACGGGGACAGAGCTCGCACACAATTAGAAGTTTGCCGTTTATTTAACAACAAATATCCAAACAAAGAACCAACTACACAGTCCACCGTTTTACCAACCCGCCAAGACTACATTTTATGGGGCTATTTAAAGAGCAAAGTATATTTCAATAGACCAAACACCATTGAACAATTAAAAGACAGAATTCGCAATGAAATTCGAGCCATTCAACCCGATACTCTTGGTAAGGTTCTGCAGGAGTTTCAATGGCGGATGGGATATTGCCAAGAAGTGAATGGAGGTCACTTTGAAAATTTACTCTGATTTTCTTGTTTACTTTAGTTATTCATCATTTGTACAGAAATTTTTTTCATTTGTTAAAATTGTTGTTGATTTATTATTTCTTAAAAAAATGAAACAAATTACTCCTAAATCTTTAAAAATTTTCGATAAGCTATTAAAATAAACAAATTCAACATTCTAGTATCTAAAATCTGAACATTCTAAAATCTTTTAAAATGTTCGATAAGCTATTAAAAAGCGAGACCCACCCGATAGTTTGTTGTACATGCTACATTTTAGAAACTTTGAAACCGAATATCTCGAAAACTTCCATCTTGAAGGTCATACGTTTTTGACATATTCGTACTCAGAAAAATGTGCTCTGTCGAAATCCGTCGAAAAAAAATATGGGTTGCTATTTAAAAAAAATGCCGATGACGTCATAGCTCGTCGGCTGAGTAAGAAAGTCGAGGGCTGAAAAAAAGTAACATTTTATAAACTAAAGTTGACGTGTCCGAGGATTTTCTGTGAAAACCCTTCAATAACGATTTATCGAATTTATTCCAAACTTTAGGAGCTCTATGTATTATAAACACAACATTACGTTACTTGGCACAGTACGGATTTTAAAAGCGTCGTATATTCTTTTTTCTTGTAAATTCAATAGCAAGAATTCACAGAGAAAAGAAATACTATACAGCTGACGGAATAGTAATCCGACTATTCTTAGCTTTGTCGAGCCATTCCATTAACTTCATCGGATTCGTAAAAATGGCACTTCCAACGTTTCTTTTGTTCCATCACTCTCCATACGAACCTTTCATTTCCACTCTCGCGCTATATTTAAGAGTCGATTATCATTTTAACTGGCCCCTTCACTTAAAAGGCACTCAGCATTTCTTTTGTTGAAATCCACAGGGAAGAAAAACATGCTAAAGTAATGTTGGCATGCAATATGGCCCTTCAGAGAACAGTATAGCCTCTGGCTTCTACGCAAAGGTGTAGTTTTCCAATAATACGAGGCGATCAATTTGGCGCTGTACAGAAATAACGATAAGTTAAATAAATTATTCGGGTAGACCTAAACGTTTTATTGTTATGTGCAGCTTCTTGGATTATATCTAGTAGATGGCCAAGTGGAAATTTTATGAGTGTTGTACTCAGCATTGCAAATGTAATCCAACGAATGCAAGAAATAATAAATATATTAGGGACTATACATTCGCATCACAACCAACTTTGTTGGTCTAAATGAATCGTTATCGCTGATCGTGTATTAAAATTAAATATGCTAATATTCTAAAATTTTCTTAAAAACATCCTTGAAAAACTTATGTGATCATTATTGAGAAATAATTTGGATACTATTTAAGGGGTCTTTTTGGTTACGATTTAAAAAAAAAAATTGTTAAACCTTTTTTTTTGTAGGTTTTTTATTGGGAAATTTGTAGTTATGTTTATTGACGTTTATATATTATAAAAAAAAAATTAGTTTATATTTTTAAAAACTTTATTTTTGACATACGGATTGTTTAAAAAAAAACATAAAAAAATGACTGCGGGCATGATTTTGGGCGACTGGATAATCTGAAAAAAAATCAAAAATGGCAAATTATGCCTTGTTGAAGTGGCTATAGCATGAACTAGAATATTTGTTTCTAATCAAAAAATAATAAAATGGCGGCCATTTTTCGAAAAAAAACAATTTTTTGAGTGTGGAAAATCGGGTGAAAATGGGAAAATGGTTTACCAATCAAAACGATTCTAGTTCATGCGATAGCCATAAATGTATGCAATAACATATTCAAAAATCAGAGCAATTGGTCAAGTAGATTTTCTTAAATCGTGTCCGCAACCCTAAAAAACATGGTTTCTAGAAAATTGCGTTTAAATTGTTAGGGGGAATTAAAAAATATACGTTGCTTATAGACTAACACGTTGTGTAATAACAAGCGACATGTATATTATACAAAGAGATCATAGTATAGAGTGAATTAGATCGAAGCAGATGTTAAAAAAAGTTGGGGAGTCGAGATTATCGAAACACAGCCGAGCGTCGAAAAAATGCTCTCTCACTGAGTCTCACTGTATAAGCTTAAAAATAATTTTAGAATTAAGATACCGCTCTAAAACCTTTTGTATCATGTTTTTGAAGATATTTATTAGTAAAATCCGTAAAAAAATCGCTTTTTTGAAAATTTGTAACCAGAAAGACTTAAAGAATACTGATTACAGCATCAGAGGAGATCGACCGACTTACCAGGAGGCTTCTAACTGAATTTAGACAATTACTTAACCCGTTTTGGCCCAGAATGTCCCTCGCGATACACCGCTCTTTGGAGGCTTATAACTTACGCTATTTGCGACTGAAAAAAATTGAAAAAGACATGTTCTTAAAGTTTAAGGCAAACTCTTTCCGATCGTGTACACCAAATTTGCGAAAAATGTTATTTATTAACTATAAGAAAATGGGGATTTTTAATAAAAAAAAGCATGATTTTTTTCGCATAATTTTTTTTGGAAATCGAGTTATCAAAAGCTTTCCGGCATGCCATCGACCTAGAACCCTTCTAACCGATGGAGTAAATATTTGAATTTCAAGGATATACAGTTCGAAGTTTGATTTTTCACCTTGGTGTTTTCAAAATGGCGCCCGAACTGCAAAATTTTCACGATATCGTTTATGAATTTTTATCTCAGACAATATGAATGTATGGATAAAATTACCAAGAATAAATAGTGCTTAAAATTACTCAATAAATGCATCTGATTTTTTTTCAAAATTTTTTCGAGTTTTTTTGATTTTGCAGTGCAAAATTATTGCAAAATCAAAAAATCGTTCAAATTACTCCGGAAATGCATACGTATTCTATGGGTAATTCTAAGAACTTTTTATTCTTGGTAATTTTCTCCGTAAGTTCAACGTTTTCAAGAAAAATTTCCGAAATATCAAAATTGTATCGAGTCATGTAAATGTCCGATGTACCCATGCATCGATTGTCTGTCCGCCGCAAACAAAGTTTACGTTGCCCAACTATCACCACGTGGAGGTCGACGAATATACAGGGTGAGTCAAACTTAACGCGACAAACGAAAGGTACGGATAGGGCATGTTATTCTAAGCAAAAAGTTCTAATAAACATGTGTCCGGAAATGCTTCCTAAGAGCGCTACGGACGTTCAAAGATGGCAGGCCCAAATTGATTTTCTTGCCTTTTATTTCAAAAACTGCTCGAAATGTCCACCGTCATTTTCAATGCAAAGTTGACATCTGCGAATGACTGATTGCGCGGCTGCACGACACTCCGCTAGTGGTATTTCTTGGGCAGCTTGCAAGATCCTCGCTCGGAGACTAGCTTCGTCGTTGACGGGCTCAGCATAAACTTTGCTCTTCATTCTGCCCCAAACAAAAATCCATAGTGGTTAAGTCCGGGGAACGCAGGCCAAGGACGGGGACAGTCTCGACCGCGACCAATCCATCTTCCTGAAAAATGGTTGTGAAGCCATTGCCGCACTAGTAGAGTGTAATGGGCTGGGCAACCGTCTAACTGGAACCACCTGTTTGCTCTATCAATTAGAGGCATGTCATCTAATATTGCTTCAAATTCATTTTCCAGGAAATGAAGAAAGGCCGGACCATTTAGTCTTGGAGGCAAGAAATATGGACCAATGAGTGTATCGTCGCATAACCCCATCCAAACGTTGCACGAAAATTCATGTTGAAAATGTTGTTCTTTTACAGCATGCGGGTTTTCATGGGCCCAAATATGCGCATTATGTTGGTTAAAGATACCACTACGGGTAAAAGTTGCCCTCGTCCGTCCAAATCACCTTCCGATAGTAAGAAGCATCGTTTGTTATTTGTTCCAAGAACCACTCTTGAAAAATTCTCTTCTTCGAGGTAGGTCTTCAGGAAGCAAATTCTGAACTTTCTGCAATGATAGGGGTGGCGACCATCTGCTTTCAGAGTTCGGTTCACAATGCTCTGGGAATAGCCTAATTGCAAAGAACATCTCCTCGTGCTACTTGAAGGTATTTGATCGAAGTGTTCTAGGATATTTTCTGTTCTTCGATTATTATGAAGGGGTGCAAAAATACCGTCTGCTCGCGATTTCGAAGAAGTTGTCCCAGTTTCTCTTAATCGTTGAAATGTTCTAGTAAATACCGCTTTGTCGGGCACTCTTCTCATTGGAAATCTTCGGGCGTACTCATTCACAGCAGGCGCGCATTACCATCACAGTACCCGTAAACAAACACAATATCCGCATATTCACTTGTAGTGTAGGTATTTGGAATGTTTCCGCAATTTACTCATAAACTAGCTTAAAATTAGTGACAAATTGAATTCAATCGACACGTCAAACAAGGCTGTCAAACAAACACTTTCAATTGTTATCAAGGCCTGCTTCTCTTTTTAATTAATAAGGCAGCGGAGTGAATTAATCAGTCATTCGCAGATGTCAACTTTTGCATTGAAAATGATGGTGGACATTTCGAGCAGTTTTTGTAAAATTTTAGTTTGTTTTGTTACGTTAAACCAATGATTTTAAGCAGTTTTTGAAATAAAAGGCAAGAAAACCAATTTGGGCCGGCCATCTTTAAACGTCCGTAGCGTTCTTAGGAAGCATTTCCGGACACATGTTTATTAGAACTTTTTTGCTTAGAATAACATGCCCTATCCGTACCTTTCGTTTGTCGCGTTAAGTTTGACTCACCCTGTAGATACTCTTTTTTTTTACTTTTTTTATTTTTTATAGTTTTTTATTTTTTTTTTATTATCGATTATCGATTTTTGAGAAGGTACGCTTTTTTCACAGGTCCTTGTTTCACCAATTCGGTCTCGTACATATCGATAGGCGAGCATATCGTATTTCTACATGACCCGATAAACTTTTGATTTTTGAAATTTTTTTCTTGAAAACGTTGAACTTACGGAGTAAATTACCAAGAACAAAAAGTTCTTAGAATTACCGGAATTTCCGGAGTAATTTGGACGATTTTTTTGATTTTGCAAAAATGTTAACTGCAAAAATCAAAAAAGTTCCTCGAAAAAATTTTGAAAAAAATTCAGATGCATTTATTGAGTAATTTTAAGAACTATTTATTCTTGGTAATTTTATCCATACATTCATATTGTCTGAGAAAAAATTCATAAACGATATCGTGAAAATTTTTCAGTTCGGGCGCCATTTTGAAAACACCAAGGTGAAAAATCAAACTTCGAACTGTATATCCTTGAAATTCAGATATTTACTCCACCGGTTAGAGGGGTTCTAGGTCGATGGCATGCCGGAAAGCTTTTAAAAACTCGATTTCCAAAAAAAATGGTGCGAAAAAATCATGCTTTTTTTATAAAAAATCCCCATTTTCTTATAGTTAATAACATTTTTAGCAAATTTGGTGTACACGATCGGAAAGAGCTTGCCTTGAACTTTGATAATATGTTTTTTTTCAATTTTTTTTGAGTCGCAAATAGCGTAATTTATAAGCTTCCAAAGAGTACCGCGAGGGGCATTCTGGGCCGAAACGTGTTAACAACTAGTCAATAATCAGATTTTACTTGCCGCGAAGACGAAGTGGAAGTGGTCTATTAAACATATAAAATATTTGCCTTAAGCAAGGCGCTTCCTTAAAAGAAAAAAAAACTACTCACTACCAGGAACCTGCTTATAACAGCACTGACAATGGTGGACTCTGGATATAAACAGAACAGAAACTCCAAGCACAATGAAATATATTAGAATAATATGACAATGAAACATTCACTAGAGCCTATTTCGCTAAAAATTATTAAATATTACAGTCTATATCGATATAAAAGAATTTGTTGAAATGGCTTACCGACTGCTTTCTGTACGCCAAAACTGAAGGTTTGTTGGCAGTTATTCATAGGATTATAAAAACCAGAAACTGTCAGCATCTTGGGATGACGACGATGAAGATGTGTGCAGGAAATGTGGATCTGCGGGCGAAAGAAACTACAGAACACACACAAGGAGAGTGTTTTGCGGTAGCAGAGTTAGCATATCTCAGCAGGCACAATCAGCTTTTAAAGATAGTCCACCAACAACTGGCGCTCCAGCGTCGTCTTTTAGAGACGGCTCCTCCATACTGCAAATATATTCCTGAAACTGTGCTGGAATCAGAAGCAGAAGTGATATGTACTATGATAGGCTAGTTGTCACCGATCGAACAGTGGACTTTAACCAACCAAATATTGTGCTGATGAACAAAGAACGGCGAAGAGAGGTCATTATAGATATCGCAGACTACTTATCCATAACATTTAGAAGACTAAACGAGAGAAGATCGTGAAATATGACAACCTATCAATCGAACTGAAGCACTTTTGAGCAGATGAGTTATGACGACCAGATTCGCCAGGAACATCGTGGCACTGGGACTGTTTCATAACATCATTAGAAGTAGCCAGAAGGCAGCCTTATTGTACTCGTATATTTGTCATATTGTTATAAAGTTTTTGGGAGTGGATGAATTTCCTTCCCTCTCCTGAGCCATCTGATGGATAATCAGCCGGGGATGGATAACCAACCCATCACTGTCTCCAGCAATAATATGTGAATGTTTTCCAATGTTTACAACTATGGAGAAGTGTACCTATAAAGTTGGCGTAATAATTAAATTAAAATTAGAATTGCCTAAATCATTAATTGAAATATAAATACAGGACAAATACACAAATTCAATTCCAAATTCGATCGTTATAATCGAAGATCCCTATATCCAAACGCCATGTACTTACTCAAAAATCGTCTTTTATTCATGATAGATAGAAAAGAGTACACTTAACAACATACATGGGTACAAAGAGCTGAAACAACAATGATATGTTTTAATATGTAGTAGGTACTTACAAATACATTCTACAAACAACTTAACTCTGATCTACTTTTAATTAAATTTTAACCAAAAAACCTTGTTATTTTAGTTTGTTTTTGTAATTTTTTGTTAAAAAGTTTCTTTCGATAAAATGTGAAAAAACGTTGAATCGTTTGAATCGCTGAAAATGCATTATTTATTGAAGGTGGTTGAAAATCGATTATTTCTTCGTTATTACATCTTCGTTAAGTTTTGACTCCATATTTGAATCTGATCCAACTAAAATTTTATCTTTGGTTATGCACCACCGTTTCGAGTTCTTCATCTATATTCGAAAAATGTTCCCCTTTTTCTTGACTTTCTTGAGTTGCTAGGTTAAGTACAGGTAAAGTGTGGACCCATTGAGCTAGAGGTAGATTGTCTTCATCCTTATCATTTTTTAATCGAAGCCATTCTGTTAGTGGTAGTAAATCATCTTCGTCAAAGAGTTTTCTGTTGCGTTTAGTTTGGATCCACCATGTGTAAAACAATTGGCTATTGCGCTTTGAAGAACACAATCTCAAGCTTTTGAAATTAGAGAAATGGTTTTAAGTTTCATATTTAGTTTTTATGGAATACCTTTTTCTTCAACATCTTTTAAATGTCTCATGATTTGAAGTTTTCTAAAATGTGTTTTAGATACTTTATTACACCCTGGTCCATTGGTTTAAGAACTGACGTGGTATTTGGTGGAAGGAAAACAAGTTTTATAGCTTTTAAATTCTGAATATTAGGGTGAGCTGGACAGTTATCCAAAAGCAATAATTTTTTTGTCCAATAAGTTTATTGTCCCATTATGTAATTTTTTTTTTCAAATAATGCTGATGTCATCCAAGCTCTTGAATCATTTTCATATTCAGGTAGGGATTTTACATTTTTAGCTTTGCCAATAACCACAAGTTTTACTTTTTCCGATCCAGTCATATTTGCTGCAATAAGAGCAGTGAATGTTTCTTTGGAAAGTTTGTCTCCAACACACTTTTCTCCTTTAAATTTCATTGCTTTATCTGGTAACATTCTAAAAAAATAAACCGGTTTCATCTATGTTGAAAGTTTCCTTGTCTTTGTATCATTTTCTTAAATTTGGCCACACTGTGGTTAACCAATCGTTACACACCCCTACCGGTACATCTACTTTCCCGGCGTTTTCTTACTGCGCGTAGCGCATCCGTCGTTATAAGCTATAATCTGACCCAATATTTCACTACATATTTCGTCGTTATATTAGTTTTGTTGTAATATACAGGGTGATTCAGCTAACCCGTTCATTAAAAGTTTATGAACTTCCCATTTAAATTTATTTTTGAAAATTTGGAATCAGGAGTTGGCGGAGACGGTCTATGCAACTAAAGTACTTGTGTTTTTCTGACACTTCCGGTTATACCGGGAGTAGCTATCAACTTCCTTATTTTAAATGGAACACCCAGTATATTAATACATTTTTTAATTCCCCTCCTAATTTTAGGTTGACTTTGTTAACAATTCTCTATACCTATCTTCAGCAGTTTTTGAGATATTTTAATTTTTTTGAAAAAAAAGTTGTTTTGTAGTACCTATCCTATTGAAATGCTCGTCACCGATTCAAAACAAAAGTTATAGCAGCAAACTTTGGGCTGCCATTGGGCGGACTATTAAGGTTTCAGGTGGTATGTAATTTGATGTTTTTTTATTTACAGGGTGTCTAAAAAAATCAAGTTCTTAAATGGAACACCCTGTATTTTATTGCTCTATGTGATGAAGAATTGAGTGATCTTTCATTCTGTATTAGGATTCCCTATACCTACCTGCTACCGTTTTCTTGCTATCGAGGTATTTTTCTTCGATACGATTTTCCATTTCATTAAATTACTTCTGAGAGGGCCATGAAAATAAAAACAATGTATCGTTTATAATAAATTTTTATCATACACAATGTTACAAAGTTATTGAAAAACAAATCAAGTTCATTTAAAGTGTAAAGAGTGTAAAATCTACATTTACACTCTCTAAATGAAATTACCTTAAAATTAATAAAAACATATTTTAAACGGTTGGGAACTTACCATAGCCTAAACAATAAAACATAATAACAATAATATCTAATTATTAACAATTAGGTCTTATTAGTGTAACAACTGTTCTATGTGCCGTCCGTTATTTTCTAAGCACAATAAAACTCGTTTATTAATCTCAACGGTCGTAGATTCTAATATCATTCCTTCATCTAGTTCTGCGAAAGGAGTTCTATGTCGATGTTATAAGGCATCTCTAGTATTGACGGGTGTTGAATAGACTTTACTCTTGATATGGCCCCATAAAAGGCGTTAAGAGGCGTTAGATCGGGTGATCTGGGAGGCCATAGAGACGGACCATTACGCCCAAACCAGCGATCTTCAAATATATTGGTTAATTCATGGTAAACTTCACGGATTGAGTGGGCTTGAGCGCCATCCATTTGGTACCAACACGTATTTAGAAGATTTAGCGGCAAATTTTCCAAAAAAATTTGAAACTACCGTTCTAAGAATTTCTAGATATTTACGAGAATTTAAATTTTCATCATCATAACTTCAAAACACATGCGATTACCCATAATCAAACAAAAAACATTACAACTAAATGTATTTTGAAAGTTAACTTCACGCACCAATCGTGGATTTTGTTCTACCTAAACATGCGAATTACTCCTATTTATTATCCCTTCTCTGTTAAATTTTGACTCGTCGGTCCAAATTATTTTCTTCAAAAAATGTGGGTCTTCCTGCATTTTCAATAAAATGCTTTCGCAGAATGTCACGCGTCGTACCTCGTCACCTGGGTGAAGAGCTTGCCGTTTTAAAATGGAAAAAGCATGCATTTTATGTTTTGCCAGAATTCTCTGTATTGACGAGTAAGATAGTCCCAAATCTTCAGACGCAGCTCTAATCAACGTACATATGTGGATTTGCATTGAAATATGCCAAGACATTTACTTGGTTACCTTCATCACCAGTAACATCTTTGGGACGTGTTCTAGTAACTTGAGTGCCAAATCGTTTAAAATTTGCTTCTATTCTCTTGAAGGCAGTTTTGTTTAAAGGCCGTAAATGCGGATATCTCTCGTTAAACAGACGACAAGTCCTTTCAATAACTTTTTTACATTCTCCATGAATAAAAAATAAATTTAGTATGTCTTCATTTGAATATTTTTGTCGGTTTTCCATAATACACGTTATTATTTACAATAATATGTAAGATTTCTCACTTTGACGTCTACTGTGATGTTTACATTTACAATTAAAACAAATCGTTTTATTTTCATGGCCCGCTAGTCAGAAGTAAGTAATTTAATAAAATGGAAAACTATGGTATCGAAGAAAAAATACCTCGATAGCAAGAAAACGGTAGCAGACAGGTATAGGGAATCCTAATACAGAATGAAAGATCACTCAATTCTCTATCACATAGAGCAATAAAATACAGGGTGTTCCGTTTAAGAAAACTGACTTTTGAGCAGTTGAAGTTTGTCAGAATGAACTTTATTTTTTAGACACCCTGTAAATAATAAAACATCAAATTACATACCACATGAAACCTTAATAGTCCGCCCAAGGGCAGCCCAAAGTTTGCTACTATAACTTTTGTTTCAAATCGGTGACGATCATTTCAATAGGATACTACAAAACCTAATTTTTTTCAAAAAAAAAAAAATAAAATATCTCAATAACTGCTGAAGATAGGTATAGGGAAATGTTAACAAAGTCAACCTAAAATAGGAGGGGAATTCAAAAATGTATTAATATGCTGAATGTTCCATTTAAAATAAGGAAGTTGATAGCTACTTCAGGTATAACCGGAAGTGTTAGAAAAGCACAAGTACTTTAGTTGAATAGACCGTCCCCGATAACCCCTGATTCCAAATTTTCAAAAATAAATTTCAATGGGAAGTTCATAAACTTTTAATGAACGGGTTAGCTGAATCGTATATGATGTCGTTATAAACGATAAATGGCACATATAAAAATGATTATTTCCGGCTGGGACTTTTAAAATTCGTTGCAAAAACCGATATGTCTTATTATCAGATGTCGATATAAACGATATCTACTGTACATATACTAAAAATAAAAGTATATGCATGTATATTGATACATAAAACAACATGGACACTATTGTTAAGAAGAATACGCTGTACTAGGCTGCGTAAAACATCCCGATAACATCGAATCCCGTTATTTATTATTCGCCAATTTGACAAATTAAATGGTCGAATCGGCGTCGAAATCGAACGCTCCAAATAAGGCCGAATTAAACCTCGCCCTCCCCCTGCCCCTCGACGCTGCCGAACGTTCGATCATACGCCGAAAGTTCGGAGCGCTTTTCCTGGAGCGAAACGGGATGTCGGTTGGCGACATGAAAGCGTATATCGCCCGTTTCCACGTTAAAGTCACAGTTTTAGCCTCTCTAATTGGATTCGGATTAATTTCTAGCATTATCTCGCCCCGCTAGCGTTAACAAGAGGTCTGCAGGTCGGATTTAGATTAGACGGATTGACAGTAATTGAATTTGCTTGCTGCGAAGTCAAAGTTTACATTATGATAAATGACAATTTACAGCGTGATCGTGAATTACCAGGTCTCTATAAGTTATATGCAGACCCATTAAACTATTAATTAGTTCCAGTTATCTCGCTTTTAAGCTCAGGACCGTTTCCAGACGGCTTTTCTGTTATTAGATACAATACGGTACATGTTATTGTACAAGCTAATCGATGCTAAATTTGCCACTTCGCTGTTTACAGACTGAAGAGTTCTATACACGAAATATAATAGCATTCTTAATATTAAACATTACCTATACAGTTTTGATTGATGATACCAAGTTCGTTATTCAAATAAAATAATTATTAAAAGTGTTTGTAATGCCATTTAAAAAAATGCGTTTTCAGTTCAATGTTTTTTAGTTTTACTCGAACACCAGTCTGTTTTAGAAAAACAGAAAAGTGTGTGTAGGTCTTCTACTTAAAAGTAGAACAACACTGCTTTGTTGTACCAATTAACCAGTTTAGAACATTAAGCCACTAATAGGTACATTGTATATCCACCACTGAAGCATACTAAGTTTACGAAAAGTCTCAGATTTTGGACACTCATTAGGTAAATCCATGTATCGAGTTTTAGATTATTTTACTCACTGGTTCTAAAAAAAAAAAAAACATAAAAACATTTTTAAAAATTTGACACTAGGGGAGAGGGAGGCACAATGATACAATTTTTGTCGTGATTATGATTTTGTCCAAGACAAAATACTTGTCGCCATCTTCTTATTTTAGGCTTACAGGCTATGTATTTGTCTTTCATATGATACTCTATTTAAAGGAAAAATAAAAATAAGTTTGGAGTTTTTGCAACTTTTTTTAATGTCTACATTTGCATCAAACTACCTCTCTGGTGGGGTAAATTGATACAGTGCTCTGGAACATTGATACACATACAAAACACTAGAGAAAAAAGTAATATTGTAGCACAATATTTACTTAATTATAAGATTAGGAACTGTTGGAAAATAAAAAAAACTATTTTGGCGAAGTGTACCACCAGCAACAATGGATTTGGGCAGTTTGAATACGACATCTCCTCGAAGCACTAAACTGATGTCCTGAACGTTAGGAAAAACAAAAGTCTTATGCCAGTTTTTCTTTTCCGTAAAAAATTGACCTCTATTTCATGGTCATTATAAATCGTGACAATTTGTCCAACAAAATATACGGCTGTTTTCCTTGTTAAAAACTTGACGACAACAAAATCGCCTACATTTAATTCATCCTCACACAACAATGGTAGTCATTCATCACTGACATCGTTAATTGAATCAAATAAGCTCATTTCCACTTAACTGTCACCTTCGGATGAACTTGGAACATTTCGGACAGTTTCTTTAATATTAAATTTCACCTTCTTGGTTACTTGCTTAATTTTTTGATATTTCTTTTCTTAGCGATGTCCTCTAATCGTGCTTTTTCTGGTATTGTGGTGTAAATACGAAACTTTCTCGCCTCTGCCTAGTTGTTTGTATAACTTGTATAAGTAGAGTGATATATTCTTCTTCTTCGTGCCCAGATTCATCTGAAACCTCTGGATTATCATGTTTATGATTTTTTCTATACTTTTCCATTCTATGTTGAAGTGTAGAGGGTTTTAAACCATGATCAGCAGCTGAAACTCTAATTTATTTGTGATTTTTAATAACATCGGTTATTGCAGTCTTTATAGCTCCTTCGTCAATGAATGCTCTTTGTGATAAGTACGTACCATTTTCATTAACCTGAAACAAGTAACATGTCCTCGTATAACTTACTGAATCTTGTTTATACGAATAAAACAGTACATTTGTACATTGCAGAGGTACATTGATACACTGTAGAGGCACATTGATACACTGCATCAATGTACCTCTCATACATATGTATCAATGTACCCCAAATGCACTCTGACAGAAATAATCACTAGTGACATATTTAACCTTACAGTGCATACACTTGGTTGCAAACAATGTTTAAATAATACTTACGTTTAGGAATGGTGACACAAGCAGCACTCTATTGCTACCACGTTGGTAAAAACACACACATGTAAAAAGGCATTACAAGTACTTTCTCGCGCCAAAATAAACTAAACACGTGTAACTTTACTCTCACTCGTTTTTCCGTTACTAAATTCTTATGACAAGTAGCCCACACTAATGCCATCTTTGAGGTAATAAGTTGAAACAAATGGATTTCTTCTGCCGCGAAATTTTAAATGCGTATCAATGCGCCTCGTGTATCAATGTACCTCTCTCTCCCCTATATATTTTTAACGCGTGTTAGATAAACACTTTATATGAAAGACCCCCCTTAAAATTCACCAATAATTCAAAATATACTGTAATTATTTCAATGCAACATTGTGAACACAATTTAAACATGAAATCCTTATTTTTTTCCTGATGGTTTTCATCACACTTTCTTATCAGGAAGAGTGATTCAAAAATTGCTCGCTAAAAGCTAAATTGCGCATTCGATGAATGAAGGTTATTGATACACAGACAATTCAATGGTAATTCTGACATATCTAATTCGAAAAGCATGTTCCTGTCACAACAGGAACATGCGTTTGAACAAGAGTAGCGGTACAGGAGTAGCAGTAAAAGACACGGAAACACATAATTGGGATGATGAATTTCCGTGAATTTACTAGTCATATTCTGCCTAAAACACGTTCAGTATTGGTATAAAAAAATGTATAAAAAATCACTTAACGGTTAAAATAAGTTTTCTCTCAAAAGGACCCCGCAATAATCTTATGGAAATTGGGTTTCGGTCAAATCGTCTGAATTTTGGATATGTTTTAGGTTTCGTCATCCCAAGCAAAAGTCTCAATGGGCACAAAACTCGAAAATCAATACTTTGGCTGCTTACGGAGATTGAAAGCTCCAAAGCTCCACCACATATTTATTTATTCGTGCAGTCTTTATAGATTTTGAAATAACTTATTTTTTTCGATTTTAATGTCTAAGTTTATGTTTTTGAGGTTGCTAAATTCAAATTGTGCAAATTGACACGTGACAGCTGTCAATTAGCTGTCAAAGTGCAATAACAAAGTGCAAATCTTATTTTTTTTGTTATGACTTTATGCTTTTTAGGTAACTCAGTTCATACATGATGTGTATATAATAATTCGACAATTGGCAGCTGTCAACAAAACGACAACAGGCTGTCAAATAGCAGTTATAAAACAAAAATATTCAGTTTTTATTATAACTCTATGTTTTTTATGTCGCTGAATTCAAATATTATGTTAGTTTTACGAAATTGACAGTTGTCAGCTGTTAACTGGTTATCAAATAGCGATCATAAAATAAAAATCTTCAATTTTTGTTATGACTTAATGATTTTCAGGGTCCTGAAATCAGTTCTGATGACTTATAGACATAGTTTCCAGTTGACAGCTGTCAACTTACTGTCAAATAGTGGTAAGAAAATAAAAAACTTAAGTTTTTATTACAACTTTATGTTTTTAAGATCATTGAAGTTAACTCTGATTGTCTGAAGGACAGCTGCCAACTGTTAATTTCGTTAATCTAACATCATATTTAAATTCAGTGACCTAAAAACATAAAGTTATAACATTCATTTTTTTATTTTTCGATCGTTATTTGACAGCTAGTTGACAGCTGCCAACTTTCAATTTCGTAAAACTAACATCATATTTAAATTCAGCGACCTAAAAAACATAAAGTTATAACCAAAACTGAAGATTTTTGTTTTATAACTGCTATTTGACAGCCTGTTGATACATGAACTGAGTTACCTAAACAGCATAAACTCATAACATAAAAATAAAACTTGCACTTTGTTAAGGCACTTTGACAGCTAATTGACAGCTGTCAAGTGTCAATTTGGACAATTTGACATCGGATTTGAATTAATCGACCTCAAAATCATAATCCTAGACACTAAAATCGAAAAAAATAAGTTATTTAAAAATCTATAAAAACTGCACGAATAAATAAATCTGTGGTGGAGCTTTGGAGCTTTCAAGCTCCGTAGCAGCCAAAGTGTTGATTTTCGAGCTTTGTGCCCATTGAGACTTTTGCTTGGGATGACGAAACCTAAAACATATCCAAAATTCAGACGATTTGACCGAAACCCAATTTCCATAAGATTATTGCGGGGTCCTTTCAAATTCTCAATCTCAATTTATTTTTTAAATTTACTGCTTAAAAATTGTGAGAAAGTTCTGCACTGTGTACCTAAAAGTGTCTTTTACCGCTAAAATAAACGTTATTATAGTACAATATCGATAATTCGTGCCAAATATTGCAAACTGTTGTTCGAACTATCGAGTTTCTCGGATTATCAAAAAGGGCTATTTTTTATATTAAACGGGAATGGAGACATATTTATACATAAGTTCTATTTCATAAACAAAACAAGAAATAACTAGAGTATCTTAAATTATGCAAATATTTTTTTGTTTTACTTCAAGAAGTTTCATCAAATACATGTGAATCATCTGAACATTTTGAAGTCGCACTATAAAATACAAGGTTTACACAATAACATAATACAATTAAGATAAACTCACCCCTTATTTGAAGGGTTCAGTGGAAAAGTTGTCTATCCCATAAATTTTAATGTTTAATTTTGTTTTTACTATATTTTTTATTTGTCTAAAACAAACTTTCATGCACTTAGTCTATCCATATTATTATCTCAGTTAAAATCCCAGTCCTAAAATGGTACGATATTCGGATAATCAAGGATTGTTTTGAATATGACTTCGAGCGCCCTCTGTTTGGATTGGCGGAAGTTCGGACTAATGCATGTTGGGATTATCGAGGTTGTACTGTAGTATATTGCTACTGTTGAAAACAACTATTCTGGTTAAAAAACAAGGACAAGTTTGTTGAAATAATTATATTTCATTTTAATTTTAATCATCCCTTGATGATTGGCAAAACGGGCGCGCGGTAAATGTTTATATCTATTTTAATAATAACTAACAATATATTTTCATCATTACGTTATTACATAATTCTGAATTTTGAATTAAGAACTGCAAATTTTATTCTGCTGAATATTTCAGTTACATATATAATTTCACCGCTGTATAAATAATTTGAAACGTTCCACGCAAACTTTTGACTCAACTCCAATCTGTTCCTGTTCCTCTAAATACGGACCTGTCCCCCTAGTGGTCTTTCGCTCGCCATTAACAACAATAGCTTTTAGATTGATCCATTATCATTAGTCGTAGCAGCACCCAGCAGTAGTGAACGTTTCATTGATGTCACTCTAATTGCATCTTATGGAACCTTCATGTTCATCTGCGGAGTTACTTTTCATTCTGGCCTCGCTAATGGACCTTAATGCACTTTTAAGTCGCAAATAAGAGTAACGCTAATATAATTTCCGGTCGCATTACTAGCAAAGCATTACTTTATTACACGACAAACATTTGGCTTTATTATTTTGATTATGCGAATAGTATTGTGCTGGGACTTCGTTGTAAAGTGAATCTTTATAACTAGAGAGGTGCATTTATGCCAATTTTACAGGACGTTGCAATAGGTGGTGCATCATTTGTGGTTAGAAAAATTACACGATTTTATACAGGGTTCACCACAATATAGGCAACATGTCGGAAAAATTTTATTGAGACATCGGATTTTTTTTTCCGTATTCGATATGTACGTCCGATTACACATATACATTTCATCATCAGTCACGTGATTAGTAAAAGGTGGGGAATGACAAAAAAGACGACTTGCCTAGTTATTGATCCAAAATCTTTATTTGAAAAAATTGCACGTTTTAATTTTAAGCGTGTATGCCAAAATGTATCTCTTGTTTTGGCTGATGTGTAAATACATTTTTGGATACTCAATTACAGAAGAATCAACCACCAAACAATTTTACGCTATCAATAATAAAGCGGGAAAGATTCTTCTTTCTTCATCCACCACCCCGATCCCGATTTTGATCTTATCAGATCTTATCAGTGGTACATTTGATGGCCAATGGCAATGAATAAGCGTATCGGTTGTATTCTGCCCAAAAGACCATGCTGTAGGATCACTTTCGCGGTGTCACACTTTAGCGGATTTTAGTGAGACTAGATACATTTTGTAGATCCAGCAAGATCGATAACTCCCAAATAATGTCCTTGCCAAATAACTCAAAGAACGAGTAATCGTTCTCGATTCATCTGATGATTTCATCGTTGGAGAGTACTTTAAGAAGTTTCTGACATTTGGTAAATTGGAACTTCAAAATGCGTCTAGTTCCGTTAAAGTACAATATAGGGCGATATCGCCAAGGTAGTGCCATATTGTATCAATAATAATAGAATTAATTATCGAAGATACTACTAAGGTTTTTATTGTATTAAATATAAAACGTTGTTAGCTTTTGCAGAAGCTTGCATTTTTGAGAGACCTTCCAGATATCAGACTGACGGTGTCATATGGCAACATTGATTATTGTAATGTTAAAATGCTCACTCAAATATTTCCCGATTTTTTACTGTTTCTGTTCAGCATTTCACGTTTGTATGGGGTGTGAACATGAAGAGACATTAAAACATTTACTTTTCAGCAGTCATATGCAAGCTACAGCTTTTAATTATTTTTCGCAGATTATAACTATTTATTATTCAGTACGATAGAATCTCTCAGATTACTTCTTTATATATTTATCATGTATTTTCGTCCCGTTATTCTAACCTGTTAGCAGACCTACACCCCATTGTAACGCTCTGGAAAATCGACACAATTGAACATCTCCAATAACAACAAAAGGTTTCCCTGCCATAAATAAAAGCTTAGCTCACATTTTTTACTTTGCCATATAAGTGGATCTATTTTTGGACGTCAATTTACCTCTTTCAGTATTTTAGGGATATCGGCATTGCAGACGATACAATATAAAAAATGCATTAAGAGAATAAGTTCTCCAGTTCCGATCCATCGTTATAATGGGATTGTCTTGTTCTGGCTATTACAATAGAGATCTCCACATAACTTTTCTGCGACAAACTAAGTGCTGGACCTGGTCAATTTGTCACCGCGTCACTCCATCAAAATATTGTTTATACGTGGCATAAATTTCACGTATATAAAATATATACAATGTATATGTATGTATTAAATAAATGGAACGAATCAAACTGGAAAAAAATTTCTAATTAATGGGTCAGTATAGTGGTTAAGTAAGATACAGAGATGTATTTTTACACAGTTTTACATATTACTCTTTTTTTGGAACATGGTCTATACAGGGTGTCCCATAATTAAAAGTTTTTTTTTAATATAAAAGTTTTGAAGAGTGTATTTTACAGGTGATTTTAAAGGTGGTCTTTCGTATAAACTTTTTTCAATGAGAACCCTCCTTGCAAAGTTATTCGCACATAGAGGGCGAACCAAAAAATACATTGTTTATGTCAATAACCGAGTAACGTAATAATTTGAGATTTGGTGTATATTTTACTAATAGAAGGATATTTTGGGGTAACATTTTCATTTTTCGTCTGCATCCGCAGGGGGTTGGAACTAGCAACTCCTATTCATTTTTGTGACATAACTTTTTTTGTGGGTTGTTTTTTAACACATACTATAGCACAGGCCTTTTGAAGACTTTTTCACTTCTTTCCAGTGGCGGTGCGTGATATTTCAGTTAGCCATATCTTGAAAACGACGCATGGGACCCACTTCACTTTTTTAGGTGATGACTATACACCTCTTACAGAATGGATTTATAGTGAAAAAATCGTCAGCAAAGTTTGCGAAAAAATTTTCAAAAAACACTGGAGCACTCCCTGGGTTCTCAGTAACGCGCTGTGGGATATTTGCAGTATATTTTTTTCATAATCTAGAAACAAATATAAGGAGACGTTTTTCGATTTGTTGCAAAATATTTTTTTTTTCAAAAAAATTATGGCCATTTTAATTTTAATTTTATAGGAACATTTTGTTTCCCAAAATTAAAATGGCCATAACTTTTTGAAACAAAAATATTTTGTAACAAATCGAAAAACGTCTCCTTATATTTGTTTCTAGATTATGAAAAAAAATATACTGCAAATATTCCACAGAGCGTTACTGAGAACCCAGGGTAGTGCTCCAGTGTTTTTGAAAATTTTTTCGCAAACTTTGCTGACGGTTTTTTCACTATAAATCCTTTCTGTAAGAGGTGTATAGTCATCACCTAAAAAGTGAAGTGGGTCCCATGCGTCGTTTTCAAGATATGGCTAACTGAAATATCACGCACCGCCACTGCTTCTTTCTATTTTTTTAAATAAGCAACGGTTATCAAGAAAAAAATAATATTCGTTTTATTATCCTAATCTACTGCAAACAATTATGGGAGAAAAAAAATTGTGTTTTTTTTAGTGATTTTTGAAGGGGTATTTATGTGAAAAAATGGTCGTATCGAGATGATAAAAAACGTTGATTTGTCCCGGAGATATCCGACTTTGAATGCAAAAGGATCCTTCTGGATTTAACCCTCGACATCTCAGCAACCAGTCATCGGACAGAAAATTGAGGAGCAGTTTCAGAATCTGGATTAAATTTCCTACAAGGCTATGTCATGTCTTTTTGAAGAGAACATTTTTTTTTCATCCTCAATATTAACCTGAAAAAAAGTGAAAAAAGTTACATTTTCACTTGTTTTGCTAAATCGACCGCATCTTTGCGAATATTGAAGGGGAGTCTAATGTTTGTACGAATGTGTATACCTCAATGAACCCCCAATAGTCCTGCAAATCGGCAGATCGATCTATCGAATGGTTTCCCCAGACCGTTTGATCAAAACTTCAGAAAAAATTAAAGGAGCAAAATTTACGTTTCTGAGCACACTGTAACTAACGTAAAAATGGAAAATTCAGTTTTTTTTTTCACTTTTTTCACAATTGGGCATCTTTTACCCATTGAATTTGAAAAAGAATTTTTTTTTTATTCTTGATTTTTTTTTATTTTCGCGCGTCAACATGTCAATTGGACCATGAGACAGTGGAATAACGTTTTATTCTCTGACGAGTCTCGATTCTGTCCGTATGGCAACGACAGAAGACCCCGCGTTTGGCGTCGTCAGGGAGGGCGTTTTTTAGGGAACTTTACTCGACTAGTGGTTGTCCACGAAAACCTAAATGCTAGGCGCTACGTCGACCAAATCTTGCGGCCTGTTGTGTTGCCTCGACGACAAAACACGCGGGGATTAATTTTTATGCAAGATAATGCTCTCCCTCACATAGCGAATGTTACCCGTGGTTTTTTCAAGCGACATGACGGTTTTTAAAAAATTTAAAAAAAACTTTTTTTTCAAAAATTGAAAAAACGTTTTTTTTTCTTTTTCAAATTCAATGGGTAACAGATGCCCAATTGTGAAAAAAGTGGTAAAAAATTGAATTTTTACGTCAGGTACAGGGTGCTCAGAAACGTCAATTTTGCTCCTTTAATTTTTTCTGAAATTTTGATCAAACGGTCTGGGGAAACCATTCAATAGATCGATCTGCCGATTTTCAGGACAATTGGGGGTACATAAAAATTCGTACAAACATTAGACTCCCCAACAGTATTCGCAAAGATGCGGTCGACTTTGTGACCTATTGTGGCTTTGTGCAACACAAGTGAAAAAGCCACTTTTTTTCACTTTTTCCAGATTGATATTGAATATGATAAAAAATATTTTTTTCAAAAAGACATGAAATAGCCTTGTAGGAAATTTATTCCATATTCTGAAACTGCCCTTTAATTTTCCGTCCGATGACTGGTTGCTGAGATATATCGATGGTTAAAGCCAAAAGGATCCTTTTGCATTCAAAGTCGGATATCTCCGGGACAAATCAACATAGAGAAAAATTTAAAAAAGGAAATCGAAGGTGAATAAACAGGCTATCAGGTCTACGCCATGGTTTCACTGTGAAATATTTTTCCAAGCCCATGGACCGAGAAAAAAAACCGCAAAAAATTTGCAATTTTTTTTTCGTGTGATTCCTTAGAATTGCTCGATAACTGTCGCTCCTAAAAATTTTCGGCCAAGAGATCTGAAAACTAGAATCCTGGAGCTTCAAAATTCTTTTTTTATAATCTCGATATGACCATTTTTCACATAAATACAGCCCTTCAAAAATCACTAAAAAAAATCACAATTTTTCTTTGCTCCCTTAATTGTTTGCAGTAGTATAGAGACATCCAAAAAAAAAACGTCATCAAAGTTGGCCGAGAAAAAAAAGACCATTTTTTCTCGGTATTTCCATTCTTAATCGAACTTATAACCTAATTTACTTGTCAAGACTGTCACATCATATGACAGCCATTGTTTATTTTACAAATTTTGACAGTCACTTGTCAAAAGTTTGACATAACCGAAAAACTTGGACATGACCGCTATTTCTATCTCTCTCGTTCATAGCCAGAGTTGATGTCGTTTTTTTTTTGATGTCTCTATATATTTAAACAGCGAATATTCATTCACAAAAGCGCAAAGTAGGCATATATCACTTTAATGTTTCTTCTAATTTCACTTTACAAAGTATTTGGTATTTGTCCAATGTGAGTTAATTAAGTTATCATTAATTATATAATAATTAATCTTAAATTCTTTTGTTATCCCATTATAAAGATAAAAACTATATATTTGGCTTGCCTTGTATGTGTGAGTAACTTTGCAAGGAGAGTTCTAATCGAAAAAAATATATGAAAGACCCCTTTACAAACCACCTGTACAACACGCCCTACAAAATTTTTACCATAGTTAATGTACACCCTGTATATTTTACATTAACCTAATTTTTTACAGTGTGGTTCAGTCATATTTTGGTTTTCATATAAAGGCTTTATTTGTAAACATTAGGTAGATATTTACATGCATCATCCTTTTTCGGCATAAAAATAAAAGAAAGTTGCAACGAAAATTACAGAAAAAAAATATTTTTGTAATTTATGTATGTATTTGTATATATTATAATTTTTATATGGAAAATATTTAACTTGTATATTTTTAAATGTAAGTTTCGGTGTTACGGTGTCAACAGTCTCAAATGTGAATTTATTTTTACGCCGAAGGTTCCAGTTTTCCTGTAATAACGTGTTCATTTTGAAACCAGAAAATTAAGCAATTTTCATTTATGTAAAGATATACTTTTTGTATTTTTTTTCTGTCACTAAAAGAAAAACTTTTTGTTGTTTCAAAGCGAATCAAAAATTGCTTCTTTTGGCCTAACGTCGCTTTTGAGATACATCCCCTTGGTCTGCTTTTGATATAATGGTTCCCCACCCCCATGGCCTGATTTTTTATATCTCTGAAATTTAATATGACCATAAATAGATGTTATTTTTTTTATTTCAAATTTGAATCCATAGCACTAATTAAGACTCCCCAAAACTCTATGCAAATTTAAACAAAAAATATACAATATGTTCCTTTCTATATGATCTATTTCTATATTATTATTTCTGATAAGTTGATCAACAAAGCCGCTAAACAAGTCAAGTATGCCATAGAATTATGTCAAGACAGTTGAATAATATATAACACATATATAGAAAATTTCTATTTGGTAGAAAAACAATTAAACAAAAACTAGACGGAAACTTTGGTTCACCCTAATAAATTAATCTCTTTAAAAACTTTTAAATTCTGCTTTTAATTCTGATTTCAAAATAGACCTTACACGATCAATTATATTGCCAATAATTGGACTGATTGTATATCTGATTGATCCTTTGGGGTCCACCATAAACTGAAACTGCAATGTAAATAAATCTACGTTTAAACCCACCTAGACATCATGGAATGTCTAACATTTTTTGAGTGAACGATATGAATTTGAATTATTTGATCTAAATATGAATATGATATTAATAGGAGAGGTACTGCGAGGAGTTTGTTAAGTTGTGCAGAAAAGTAACCACGTGGGGTTTAATGTCTTTGCAACATACATTTTCCATTAAAAAATGTCCAGTAAAAAACGAACTGAACAGAAAATTTTTGAATGAAGCTACCCGCGTGGGTGTACTTTAAGTTTCATCAAAGGTTTTAGGTATTCAGATATCCTTCTCAAAGCTGCATATTTATTTAATGGCTGCCGACGTGGCCCCATTTTCGCCAGAATTATCCATCGAGTGTACTACCTTGGGTGCCCCCCAGCTGTTGATGTTTATGTATCAGATTCAAATGTTACGTGGATTAGGCGCGGGCATCTAGGTAGAACGTATAAATAGTTCGAGATGATATTAAGAATTCAGCAGGCCGAGATAAAATTTGGAGGCAATTTCAATTCCATTTTCCACTACACGCCGGTTATTCGATATTCGAAGATATTTATGATTTCCTGCGAAATCTATCGTGCCCCGGACCCGACGTCGACGTTTTCGGCGGATCTTTCATCTCAACTACAGCAAATACACGTTTCAATAAGATATCGCAGGCACATCGAAAACATTCCCTTATGATAAAACTTGTATAAATTCGTAGTGGAGATGCCCATAAATCTCCCCTTAAGGATATTGTCTGAGGCACGTGACACTTTCGGGCCGGTACCGGGGCGGCGCTGCGTTTGATATTAAGGGTTCTTGAAGTGTTTCACGGCCCGTTCCCGAGACAATTTGTGCCGGAATATGACTCCGCCGGATGGACCCTTAATCTTAAGGAACTGCGTAACGAATACCGTCTTCGGAAAAAAAAGTATTTATTTGGCAGTTTGTAATGGTGCAATAGCGGTAGCGATTTAAACTTGCGGTTCCTTCGACATTTATACCGGGTATACACTGGAGATATGTAGCAGCCTCTAACTTATTTATTTCTTATTGTAAAATTCTGGAATCAATGAAAAGAAAATATAAATTTAGTAGTTAGGTAACTAGTGATAAGACTTGCACATAATTTAACTGGTTCACTGGTGGAGTTTTTGTCACTGTTCATGCCAAAACTGGTACACTCGAATAATTTACGAAATTCAAGATTTAGTATACATGAGTTTTTTGAGTCACTGAATCGATTCCGAAGGTTTTTTTGGATCTACCACCTTTGAAGGTTGAAAATAGGGGTTGGAGGTGACATTTTGAGTTTTTTCAATTCTTTATCAAACCGTTCTACATTTTTTGTGAAAAATTTTTTGTGTCTCTAATTCGATTGCAAGAGTGATTTCTTTGATATGCCACCCCCGAAGAGAAAAAAATTGGGGTTGGGAATGAAATTTTGAGTTTTTTGGATTCTTTACCCAACCATTCTAAATTTTGTATACGGAGTTGTTTGTATCTTTAATTCGATTGCAAGAGTAATTTTTTTTATGAAAAAACTGGGGGGCTGAAACATAGGGGTTGGGGGCAAATTTCGAGTTTTTTTTTTAATGTGTTTCCAGATTTGTTATCAGTGACCTCATAATCTCCCACATACAAGAGCTTTTCAGATTCGCTCAAATTTTTGATATTCGTTCTCTATATTAGATCCGCAATTTTGAATTTTCCCTAATTTGATCCCAATGAGTGATCTAAAAAATCCACTATATGCAGTTTTTCTAAAATTTCAGAAGTATTTGAATTTTCGACCGCCATATTGGATCGGCCATCTTGAAATTTAAAAAGTTTGATTCCAGATTCAACAACTCCAAAATATGTGATCAGGAACCTCGAAAATCTTTATCAAAATAATTTCCGGTCCAGATTCAAAAAAATAAAAAAAGTCTGCTCCGCTCTAAGAGGTTAAAGACGCCATATTTAGTCCGCCATATTCAATTTTAAAATTCTAGTGCCTCCAAAAACTGTTAGATACCAAATTTAGTTCAAACCCCTAGACATTTAAAAAAAATTATTATTATACAATCCCAGTGAACTCCAACAAGTCTATAGTAGTATTTATAAGTATTTATACTAAACTACAGAGGGTTTTTAGGTCGCATTGGGTCTATAGAATCGTTGTTTCATACAAAAATGGTAAAATGCGTGACGTTTGTTCACCCTTTGTTGTTACCTTTTTAAAATATTGCCGAATATACAGGGTATCCATAAACTTCTCAGCGTCGACTAACTTCTTTATTTTAAATGGAGTACCCCATATATTTTTACAAATTTAGATAGCGCACAATTATGTGTCAAAAAGTATGTATCGTAACCTATACTGAAACCCACCCAGGGAAATGTTTTTTTTTTAATCTGGCAGATTTTTAATCTGTTTTGGCTCCCATTTCATTTTTGGCATGGCATACGCAATTTTCTCTAAACATCTGAAAACTGGAACCAAATATTTTTTCCTTAATAAAAAAAGATACTATGTACTAATAACTAATAAAGAAATACAGAAATAATGCTGAAGTAGTAAAGATATTTTATTATAAAAGGAGGGCTTCAACAACTGTAATTAACAAATGTTCAAAAAGGCAATTGTCTTAACAAGCAGATACTTGTTAATAGTTGTAAGTGAAAAATAAAAAAAATATTCTTTTATTCGAATTATCATTGTGAACAAATACAATAGATACAAATAACTCATAGTTTTTAACCATTATCTGCTATACATGGGTCTACTTATTCTTAAAGCATTTTTATAGTAAAAAAAACAAAATTAATAGTAGTTAATTGCATTTTTAAAGCTTGCTGTTTACATTCTTGGAAGTTTGATGGCAACTTTTAAGAAATTTTTTTAAAGGCCGTCGATTTTCAGTCTGTCAATTTTCAAAAAAAAAAAAAAAAAAACGTCAAATATATCCGAAATGGCTGGGTTTAGATATAGATGGGTACTTGTTTTCGTCTAAAAATGTGCGCTCTTTCCAAAGTACAAAAATGTAGGATGGTTTACTATCTAGAAATAAATTTGTTGTCAAGAACTGTTGGAGCATAATTTGAGGAACTTTTTTTCGTATACTATCGACAAAAAAAATCGACTAAAAGGAATGTTTTCAACGCCGTCACAAAAAGAGCCGTTATACATTGTTCTTATCCTTTAAGCGAAGCTGTAATACGACACCTACTTCGTGTCTCTTTCCGGAAAAGTACAAGGCTTACATTTCCATATAAAGATTAAGGAAATCCTTTATAATATCACTCCGCTTCTTTTCTCGATCTGCAGCTCTTTAGATATCTGCAGCGTAGCGACATCATTATGGTAATATCAAGGAACATTTATCATATCTGAATATATAAAAAGATCTGTACCATTTGTTGAAACAATTTAAAAGTTCGATGATTTAATGAATTTGCAACAATCAACCAAAGAAAATCATAAACGTTGAAATTTTGTATACATTAAAATAATTACTTCCTATTACAGTGTATCCCGCTTTGAGACAACTTGACTTTTCTATTTTCGCATTCGTTAAATAATTTTCAAATTTCTTTTTTCAACATGTGTATTGCTCAAAGTACGTCACATTACTCTATGTAGTTTTTGCTGTGGATTTTGCACAGTCTACTTGCTCGACAAAATCTGTCAACAATGAAAAAAAAACTGTATCTAATAGTCAATTAAAAAGAAATAGAAGGCTTTATCGATTTATACAGTTCTCGAATCCTCAGTTCCTATATTTTCGTTCGTTAGCGCATACATAGTGATTTCTATAAATTTTGGCGTTTTTAAAAATTGTCAAAATGTAGAGTATCGAGATATTCTAAAAAACAAAGAAATTTTAAAACATGGCTTTTTAAATATTTCTTATTTGGATGGCAACTAATGCGAACCAAAAAAGATAATAAAGCGCTTTGATGTTAAAACATGAATATATACCTTATTAGACTATATATTTACATTATTATTAGGCATCATTGCTACTTGAAATGGAGAAACTTTACCTTCTGATATTTGCAATTACCTATTTTTCTAACCTTACGGCTTTCTTTGCAAATTATTGTATTGCTGCCAAAGTCATTACATATATTGCTATCAATTTTTGACTGATCCAAATTAGAAATCCGCTGGTCCAAATTACCCAACTAATTTCCTATAGTGAACCGCTTGTAAAAGTTTGTTTTACAATGATTCTCTCTTTTCTTGACACTCCACTCACTCCAGTGTCAAAATCGTGCATAAGAATCATTCGGAAGTGAATAAATAACGTGCATCTGGAATGGTGGGTAAAGCTTCCTGAATAGCGTCAAGAAGAAAAAAGTTTATAAAGGAACTATCGACTATAATTACAAAAATATTGAGTCTATACAGAATGCCAACTATACAATTATATAAGTTGAATAATTAGTCTTGCAAAACACATAAATCCTGCTTGAAGGTAAAGAAAAGCAGAGTTTATCCTACTGTATCAGGGAAAAGACCTAATAAGACTGAATTTTCAAATTCTCAGGTAGGAAAAAAAAGACTGATACAAAACAGTTCCAGTCAAGGCTGTGAAGTCTGATAAAAAGCAAGCTGAACAAGTGCCCTAGAGCAAATGTGGATGCTTCAACAGACACGTAAGAAAGTACACTGTTAGGACTATGTGAACAGGTCCCATACACTTAATCTTAATGTTAATCTTATGTATGTATGTAATAACTGAAGAAGTACGTACCTACCTTAGATAAAAAGTAGAAACCTTATTTTTCAATAACTTTCTTCTGCTGAATACAGTACAGAAGTAAGAATATCTTTGCCCGTCAATAGCTCACAACGAATGTCGTATGAGGTAGAATGACCATACCCGAGAGATCAGATATACCCGAGAGAGGGGATACCCAGAAACAAACAATAACATACTGTACTTCTCGAAGCGTCCACGGCTGCAGCTACAACAGAAATGAACACAATTTCAGGTTTGGTCTACTGCGGCCAAGGGCAAAGCTACTGTTGGTACACTGTAGAAGTAAAATTCAACCAATACACGCAACTTAGCCCTAAACCGTTCTGGTATTGCATCTAACTAATTTTGACTGATGCATGAAAACGTATGTGACTGGCGGTGAAAGCCACGTACTCTCGGGATCATTTTTGCACGTGGTAATTAAATACTCTAATATTAGGGATATTAAATAACGATGGCAAATGTCGGGAGCGACGAATAATTGAATCTGGAGTGCAGCGTTGATAGCCCAGCTCCGTGTTGCACTGCTGCTGCACCGCTAATGCACTCAAATTTACGAGTTTCAATATTAAGACGAATTATGGGATTTTCGAAATTAACTCGCATAAATCTGGAAATACTCACAAAGTACCGTTTCCTTATTGCGAGCGCATTCGTAATTTAAATGGTTTTAATTAAGTTCTCATCTTTATATGCAGTATCGGCTTCATAACAACCGTTACTATACCTGCATAGGAGTGGTAGACATTCGTCGTATAATAATTTAAATGTGAAGCTGAAATACACAACTTATTGGGAAATATTATAAATCGAAATATTTATGCATTATATTTTGTATTATGCAGTAGTGTAAATCCAAACTATTAGTATGTAATTCAAAAATAATACTCAGATAATAATTATGTTTAAGGGCGGGGTTAGAGGTAAAAAGTTAAAAGAATTATTTTTATAGTTTTTTTTAAATTGGGGTCAAAGTGGTTTTCTTTTGGGTTTGTGAATTGAGGTTAAGTGTGGAGAAAATCCGGTTTTTTTTTAAATTTTTAAGTTAAAATTTGTTTCGTGTATAGTTTGGAAGGAATTATTGTCGGAATGTTGTAATTGGGCAGATATGGAGTTTTATTTTTAATTTATAAATTGTGAAAATTTAATATTTAGGGGTTTATGGGTTCCATCAAGTCGAATGGTAGAAAGCAATGTTTCAAGATTGTAAATTAGTAAAATGTCGGGTGTGTAAAAAATGTTCATTAGTGGTCTATAATATTAAATTAAATTTGTAAATAGGCCATGTAAATTTTGTGTGATAAAAAAGGTACGATTGTTTTAAAAAACAGAAAAATTATTTCTAAAAGAAATATTAAAAATTAGAGAGGGAAATTTGGAAAAAGGAAAGGAAGGAAATTTTTTTCCTATATAAAGTTGAATTCTGGAAAAATTTGAAAAGTTCGTAGTTGATTGAAAAGAAGTCGAGATTAAATTTTATATAATTTTTTTAAGTTGATAAATTTATAGTAGAAAGTTGTATAAATTGTTTTTTATTTACTTAATTATATATAGTTATTAAGAACGAAATTTTATATTTGGTTCATATTATAATAATAAATTATTTATAATGCTAATAAATTCGTATTAAAATATGGTAAACTTAATTGTTTATTTGATAGTTGTGTTTAAGAATTAGAAGAATTTAATAGTTTTAAAAGTTTGAATAATATTGAATGATACATAAATAATTACAATACTTTAAAATACTTAAAATTTAATGCATTTCTCAAAACTTGGAATTTGGAGATACGGTTTTCTTAATAAGCAGGGCAGTATAGAAGTTATGAAAGCATATTGACGCTTTGTAACAGTATTGTATGTAACTAATTTAGCAGTGGCGTGCATAGCTCAGTGTGGGGGCGGGGGAGTAACCAGGAAAGTCCCCTTTGGCCACGCCAGTATGTACTGACATTTTTGTCATTTTGGGTTTTTGTCCATGTTAAATCCAAATTTCCCGTTTAAACTTTTTAATTGTGTTGGGATTGTAAAACTATGTATGTTAAATGGTAAAAACAATGTCGAGTATTATAATTCTATTACAATTTTTATAACATCGGAATCCCCATTACAATACGATTACAATTCGATTACAATATTCTGGATATTAGTTTTCTGTCCCGAATTATTGTATTTGACTTTTAATTCCAGTTACGGTAGGGTGTCCGTTATTTCCAAGTTAGTTTTTTTTTACAAACGCCCCTTACATTTTTAGTTTATGACCAAAAAAAAATATATCAGACCCAAATAAGCCCTGAATATTCATATTAACCCGTGCCTAAATCATAATACATTTCCCGCTGCACCAAAAAAGCAATGCATATTTTTGTAGGAAATCGAACGCTCTACAAAAAAGGTCTCTTATGTTTTTTTGATAAATTCTGCCTTTCAAAAGTTATTCAAGAATAAAGTTGTGTTTATTGTCAAATTCATCGTTTCTTATTTTTCTTCTGCATTTTGTTTGCAATAAAATTACGGAGTAACTGCGATTAGCCTCATATTTACGTACTTTTAGGTAAATTTTAGTTCTCAAATAGCTATTTTTTATCTAATTCGTATATTTAATGCAATCAAACAGAAAAAGCTGAAAAACATCGTATTTTGAATTTATTTGTTTTGTACACCAACGCCATCTACGAGCGATTTGTTATAACTAAAGCCGGCAGATCCGGGCGGCGGGCCATAATCGTATGCGTCAATCTACTTGCACTTGTATGTGCAAAAAAAAATTCATGAAAACAATAAACTGTTGCAATATAAAAAGATGTGTTAAACTTACCCCGTTATTTACGTTGAGATGTGTGAAAACTTGGGCGTGTGGGCCGCCGCGCTGTTTAGCTGGCTTTAGTTATAACTTTTAGTAATGTGAGTCTAACCCAGTGGTCCTAGACGGCACGGACAACTGACGCATGAGCAATAACGGGGGGCGGCACCTAAGCGCGCATTGGCGGAACAGTCCGCGCGTGGTTCAAACGCACAAACTCTGCTACTCAGCGCGCTTAAGTTAAGCGCGCCGCGAGAGTTCAGGCAGAGTTCCGCCAATACGCGCTTAGGTGCCGCCTCCCGCTATTGCGCATGCGTCAGTTGTCCGTGCCGTCTAGGAACACTGGTTAGACTCACATTACTTGAAGTTATAACAAATAGCTCGTAGATGGCATATGTGTACAAAACAAATAAATTCAAAATACGATTTTTTTCAGCTTTTTCTGTTTGATTGCATTAAATATACGAATTAGATAAAAAATAGATATTTGAGAACTAAAATTTACCTATAAGTACGTAAATATGAGGCTAATCCCAGTTACTCCATAATTTTATTGCAAACAAAATGCAGAAGAAAAATAAGAAACGATGAATTTGACAATGAATACAATTTTATTCTTGAATAACTTTTGAAAGGCAGAATTTGTCAAAAAAACATAAGAGACCTTTTTTGTAGAGCGTTCAATTTTCTTAAAAATTTGTATTGCTTTTTGGTGCACCTGTATTCATTTCAGAGAAAAAAATTAAATGCAAAAAATGCAAAAATCCCATGTTATTTAAATGGGAAATGTATCATGATTTAGACACGGGTTAATATGAATATTAAGGGCTTATTTGGGTCTGATATATTTTTTTTGGTCATAAACTAAAAATTTAAGGGGCGTTTGTAAAAAAAACTAACTTGGGAAATAACGGACACCCTACAGTTACAGTGAGGGCTACAATGTTATTAAAAAAAAATTATTTGAGGACTATGTATTGATATTATTTGAGCTCTCCTATGAATGCTATCTCCATTACTTTTATATTAACTCTAAAAAAAGAGCCACCGAAAAAATATCTTATTTCATACTATAACTAATAAACTTTATAACTAATACTTGTACTAGTATATTTTAATTATCGTTATTTATTTAGGCAATTATTTCGTTAATGAAATAAAATATTTGTACCAAAAAATTATTCAAATTATTGATATAAATCGTTTAATTAGAACGTGTATACTGTATACATAATGTCACATTATTGTAAAGATCATTACAATGTTTTGTTCTAGATTTTCTATAGTGCATAGATTGTCAAATTGTTTACGTTGTCGTTGTGGAACTTTTATATTTCCCAGTGCAGTAACATTGGAGAGATTGCAATTTTTTATCTGTAACCTTTGGCGTATCAAAATAACATTTAAAATAAGAGTAAAATTTACTTAAGATTAATTAAGATTAGGAAGTAACATGTCAGTAACATTTAGAAAAAAATATATATTGATTTGGTGTGCCCACCTTTTCTTGGTTTGAAGAATACGTTTTTGAGTTCATCATTAGCGGTTTCATTGTGTAATTTTGCCGTAAATTTAAAACAAAATTACACCCAATTTTTATAAGAATATGCTAACGTTATAAAATTATTTAAATCTGCTTAGTAAGTAATCTTAACTTAAGTAAACTTAAGTACTTTAACATAACTTAAGTGCTTAATAAGTAAACTTAATATGCAATATCAGGGCATTGCTACTCAAAGAAATTAATTCGCTGCTTCATTTCTTGAGTTACAACTGCGCTTTAGTTGAAGCTATTACAAAAGGAAATTCTGCATAATATTTTGTGAGGGCACTATGAAGAAAAAATGTGGTATTTCTGTGGTGGTTTGTTAAAATTTCGCAACAAATTTTGCACAGCCACTAAAAATTAAAATATTAGTAAATTTTCTGAAAGCTCGATATATCTTTTTAAGATAGCTCAACAACTAGCCTTGTTTCATGTAATTTTTTTAATATCCTGCCTTACCATCGCGTGACTCATGCCTGTATCACTCGAAGAATGAAAAAATCCAACTACATCTTAAATTACTTCTTGAAAAAAATGTTCATCTTCTAAATCAGCTAATTTGATTCGGTTGCTTTCTATATCTTAGAGAAAAGGACCCGATTTTCTTTGTGCGCCTTGCATCGAACTAATTTTTTCGAGGAGTACTTATCTCGTCCGAACTGATAAAATGTCCGTTAACTCGGGCAGACAAATGAATTAGAAATAAGTGAAGCAAACTGGGTCCCTTGTATTTTTATAAACCTTTCCCGGATAGCGTTTTCCATTTCATTTCGTTTCAATTATGATGGAATTGTTAAGAGCTTTTACAGGATTAACTGAGGTGTAGATAGCCGAAGCTTTCTATTTTAACAGAGGGACTTAACTTGTCGGAACCAGCCGCAAGACAAATTAGAACGGGGACCTTGCTCATTGCATATCTGTGGCCTTCCCGAAGTTTTTAGTAAATTAAACCTCCACAGCAGTGGCGGAACTGTTGAACTGTTGAATACATAACATAAAAAATTACACACACACTTCATAAAGTGGACATGATATGAAAAAAAAATCAACGACATTTTTTTGAAATGAAAGTTTGGGATTAACCTATGCTTTAAAAATTATGAAAAATAACCTCGAACGGAGTCATTTTAGTTTAA
Organism: Aromia moschata; assembly: GCA_029963805.1. Lineage (NCBI taxonomy): Eukaryota > Metazoa > Arthropoda > Insecta > Coleoptera > Cerambycidae > Aromia > Aromia moschata. Next base: position 382,821 of record JAPWTK010000259.1, read on the forward strand.
AATCAGGGGGAACTTGCAAAAACAACGCGATAGAACGTTTAGATTTGGCATACTTATGTAAGGAAATTTTGAAGGTAACAATTTTTCTTAGGATAATTTTTTGAATGCCCGACAAATGGGTCCAAGTTGAACAAATATTTTGAAAAATGTCAAATTTGACAAGTACCGGAAGTCAGGTACATTTGACATGTACATGATCATTTGACAGTATAGAACTACAAGTAGGAAAAAAGTATGTCACAAGCTTTAGACTTTTTTTGGTATCCTTGTTTTGTATATCAAATAAAACTTCTGAATAAATATTTATGTATTTCTGTTTAACATAATAAATAACTCCTTTTTGATAATTTATTTCCGTCACATTGTATTAAAAAGTGCAGAGATTTAACAGAAATGAGCGTACCTATTGGCATGCTTTTATTTTATGAAGAATTAAGAAATCATTCTTTCAAAGCGGCATATTTAGGTACGCCAAAAGATGTCCAAGTTGGTGACATCCCAGCTGATATTATTTTATAAGGCTAAAATAAACGGACATAAAGCAATTTTAATGTTTTAAAACTGACATATGTATGTATTTCAGATAGTGTGGCTATTAATCAGGCATTGTTCAGGTGTAATAATAATAAAGTATTATCCAGGTAATATCCATTTTTGCAAAAATTTTAAAATTTTCTTTTTTGCTTAGATAAAGCTACGAACTTACAACTTAAGATACGAGAATTATAAATTTCACCACTGCCGCCACTGGAATGGTACTCTTAAAAATAATCGTAGTGAAAACTCGCGAATAAAATGTTTTGGTCTCTAATAAAAGAAGGTCTCGCAAAATTTAATTCAACACAAACAAATATAATCGAACTCGGCACTTTTCACTGCATTAATTAACCAGCCTAATGAATTAAATTTCGCTTTCACGGACCGAAAGCGTTGCGTGAATTATATATTTTTTTTGTCGGTCGAAATCTGTTCTCGTCATGCTTTTCCAGTAGCCATCTTGGCTGGCGTCCGTCTCGCTTGCGCCCTAGGCGTTTCCTAATCCTGCAATTAATCACATTCTCCTGAGCCCTGACATTTCATTAGCCTTTCTTTCTCTACGCAATTTAATTAACATTCGCGACTTTAAATTCTTAATAATCAAATTAAAATTTCAAAGGAAAGATTAAGACTGCTCTAGTCCGTCCCGGTTTACTACACAACTTCTTGTACGGTTGGGGATTTTAATTAATATTTTAAATAATGAAAAATAAATTTTTAATTAGTATGTCCGCTAAATTGAAATAGTTTTCCTCTTAGAAGTAGTGTTTTCGCTAATTAATATTGCGCTTTGTTGCAGGATTTTATAATGCGAGTAATTTAGTTAATGATTTTTACTCTTCCTAGATGATATTACTGGTTTTCCCTGTTGTAGGTTATAGAAGATAAGTGGGAAACACTGCTAGGTTATAGAAGATAAGTTAGCACTTATCAATTCCTACTTGAAAAAAGGTTTTGTTGTGATATCTTAATTATGGAATGAAATTATTTGATTTTCATCACTTCAATAAAAGAATTACATACACTGTTTTACAAATTGAACAACAACTCTTTTCAAATTACTGTGTTTATTTTATGAAATTGCTCTTATTAAGTAGAAAAATTATAACTTTTGAGGTCGCACTCAGTTAAAAAATATGCCTTTAAATGGAAAAATTAACCAATTTTTAAAAAAAAAGCTCCCACCCCAAAACCCCAACCCCCCCCCCCCACCCCCCCCCCCCCCCCCCCCCCCCCCCCCCCCCCACAGGCAAGGACGCAGAGACAACTATCTAGAGGAGAACGACAGCAACGGCCGGACGGGAGGCAAGAAAGAGGGGCTAAAGCCAACCCCCCCCAAACACCACCCCCCCCCCCCCCCCCCCCCCCCCTCACAAAAGAAGAAACCTAAGATTTAAAAGGACTCACCTTGAAGTAAACCCAACGAGAACAAAGTACGTACAAAAACAGATAATAAATTGGGGCGGCCCTTTTTTTGTCCCCTTGGGGGGTTTTGGGTGGGGGGGTTTGTTTGTGGGGGTTTTACCCCCCCCCCCCCCCCCCTTCTACCCAAAGTGATAACATGGTAAAAGCTTCTCATCTGTATAAAGCAGAAAAAACAAATTAGGAAGTGAAAGATTGCCTGCTTAGGAATAACAGGGCCAGCAAAAAACGCCCACTGACAAGTTTAGGTAGCCAAAGGCTAAAATATCGAACTCTGTGATTGTCGGGCAAAAGAGAAAAGAACATTTCGGACAGAATTGGTGAGTTCCTTTCACAAACATTAACAAAAAAAGAAGAAATAGGAAAGAGTGAGGCTTAACAACAAAGCCCTGGAGCTGTAAAATACATTCCCAGGTGTAAAGACAAGGATTCCACAAACTATCTAGCACTAGCATTATAAGGGGCGGCCCCCGGGGGAGGAACCGGCGGCCTTTCTTGCAAAAAGGGGGGGGGTGCACCCCCCCCCGGGCCGCCCCCCCCCCCCCCCCCCTGCGGTCTTACACAGAAAAATTTAAGCCTCCCAGTTAACACGAGATGGTGAACCCTGGAACAAGCAAAAGACTCATAAAATGGGAGAAAAAGGAGAGGATTTACGGGACACGTCACATGCGAATAACAAGGAAAGATTGTAGAAGGTGCGAAGAGGAGGAAGAAACCCCCCCCACATGGTTTAATAATAAAGAAATGAATCCATAAAAAAATGAAACCTCTTCGGGCACAAAATCGCTTAAAAGAAAGAAATTTACATATTGATTATTATTTTAGATTATTTGTACTATTAGAAAGATCACATGTAATTTACCTAACTTATCTGTAATTTTATCCTAGAATTTTATAATCGATATTAATGCATTCCCATCACCTTGCCTAAGTACGTAGACACCATGCTCTGCCATTCATTCTTAAGTAAGGAATAATAAATCTTCGGAAAATTAGTATCAAGAACGTGCAACCTTAGACAAAACTTATGTAAAATAGTAACCATTAGAGATAAGTTGGAATAGAAATAGCCACTTCAAATTAGGTGAAGGTCTTCCAGAACTCACAAAATGGATATTTATCTAATACATTCAGGGGTATATCACAGACACTTAGCATTAAAGGTAAGTCGAACATAAACTGAGTTCTCAAAGGCCTCCTTTTTTATGTTTTACACTATTTATGTGGCGGTTACAGTCGCCTTTGTCCCTACAAATCAATTTTTCCTTACATACTCCACACATTACTGTAACGCAATAATAAAATAAATTTTCGAAATCACCCATAAATGTATTCATTTTGTCAGCAAATGGTAGTTTTTTAGACATTTGTACGTGTGACATTTTATTGTTAAGGTAATACTGACGACGACGACATAAACACCTCGAACACACTTATAATGATGCTAGAGTCTCTCAGATGGTCGGCGAAACGAGTGAATTCAATGGCCTGCCCGCCCGCCGCGCACCTGCCTGCTAGATTGCGGCACGATCAGCCAACTCTATAATATGTGTATATTATTTTTCTCAATAAATAAATGACAGAGAAAATCATGTTTTCCTTTTTTTCCTGATCTGATCACAGTCTAACATCTAGGTATACTGACGAGTCGTTACTGGCGTAGTATGCTTGAATTTATATTCAAAATATGTATTATTCCATTTTCACATCAATTAACAGACATAATTCTGTTAGCGAAATAAATTACCGACGCAAGCGACAAGGAGTAATTGCCAAAATAAATTAAAGTTGCGAGTGCCCTTATTGAATCCGCTAATATATCTACGGTAATTAGATAAGATCTTTTTTTAATTATCGGCTTAATTAAAGTAGGCTTTGCAGCGTAATTTACTGCTGTTTCTGGTCCAATTTCCATCTCATTACATCAATTTAAATTTTAACTGCTCTCCGTCTATTCACATGTCGCGGCGTCGCCGTCTCCGATGCTTGGCCACGCTCCAAATAAATGGGATACTCTTTAAACGGCAGCCGATGTCTCGAAGTCTCCGGTCCGCTATTTATTTCTAATTAAAACTGCGATTTTATTTAAAACATAATAGGAATTTTAAACGGCTCTAGGTATAATTTGCTTCGCTATCCGGAGCGCGGACCTATTAAAAACTTGTTTGTATGCATTGTGTTGCTGCTGTCTTCGTTCGTTCTTGGAAGGCTTCCGAATTGTAACTACTTACTGAATGCAGGCGACAATGGTGTAGGAATGTGAATTTTTATTGTGACAAGTTTCTGGTTGCTATTGATTACACAGCCCCACAAGAAAGGTCTGTGGGGAGTGACTATAGTATCCCTATGTATTTTTCGACGCTGAATCTGATTCCGGGGTCCAAAAAATCCGTATACCCTTTAAATTTTTGTGTAGGGGCAAAATAATCCCTCAAACTGACGAATGTCAGTATCTTAGGGGATAAGTGTGAACGGGCATGTTTTATCGGTCATATGTTCGTTTCCTCAAGTTAAAGACTTCTGCAAAGGGCTGCTCACCTTTCCGGAGGGGTTTATACACCCTTTGCAACCCCTGCTCTCCCCTTTTCCATATATAACTGCGTTATGCGTTATGAAAATTGCTAGTTTGCATGCTAGCAGTTTTAAGGGAGACAAGGAAAAGGGTGATGCAGCTCCGGGCGAAACCCTTCGAAAGGGTAAAAAGAAGTGTTCATCGTTGTCACCCCGGAACGATCCCAGTGTAATTACGAGAACCCTCTTTAGTTATTTTGATCCCATTCCCTCGAAAGGGATGACAACTACCTCCAGTTCTGAAAACTCTCTCTCATTTCCTTTTCACACCTACTTTCAGCCCAGCCTTTCATCAAGAGGAGGGGGGGTCGGTTTTCACCCCTATCCGAACTTGGAATCGAGATGGAGATGCCAACGGATTTCCCTTTCTCTCCTCTCAGCATTGGTGTTCCCAAAGTGAATGTTTCTACTCCTGGAAGGCTTCTGAATCCTTTTCGGGAATTTTTGGGGTTGTTTTCACTCCCTTGGACGATGGGGTCAAAGCAACTAAATACGATTCTTGTTAGTGTACTAGGATCGTTCTGGGGTAAAAAAGGGGAACATTACTTTTTCCCGTATCCACCCCAGCATACTTCATCTAGCAGGGGTGGTTTTTACCATTTTGAAGGGTTGCTTCCCGAGCTGCAATCACCCTTTTCCTTGCCTCCCTTAAAATCGCTAGCATGTAAGCTAGCAACATTCATAACGCAGTTATATATCAAAAAGGGATTAGCAGGGATTCCAAAGGGTGTATCAACCCCTACGGAAGGGTGGTCACCCCTTCGCGGAAATGTTTATTTAGAGCAAAGAAACATATGAACAATAAAACATGCCCATTCAGACTTATCCCCTAAGATACTGACATTCGTCAGTTTGAGGGATTATTTCACCCCTACACGAAAATTTAATCGGTATTCGGATTTTTTATCTGACGCTGAATCCGGAATCGGACTCAGACAAGACCTTTTTTTGTTTGACTGTGTTATTCATTGTGATTACTATTTGTGGTTAAAACAGCTAGGTCAAAAAAAGTCGAAAACGAATTTTTCTTGGGTACCAGACTCTTTACACTTGGGTACTAGACTTGATCTTTGTCAGAGTTAGAGCGACTTTGTCTTCATTGTCAGAATATAAAGGCAATGAAGAGGTAGATAAACTAATTAAAGCTGCCACTTGGAACGCTCTAAAACTTAGAACCGGAAACTTTTGCGGTATAGAAAAACCATGAATACATGCGGAAATGGATAAATCACAAATCAATTATGGTATGGCTCAAAAATATACGAATCCGATGATTTGCGTTTTCGAACCCGCTAGCCAAATACCACTTTTTTATTGAAGTCGAACGTTTCATTATCTTTTTTCACCGCTTCATTCAATAAAAATGTCGTTTATAGTAATGTATTTAACAGTAGATATTTTGCAACATAAGGATGTATAAATGACATGTACCTATTGAGTCAAAACTTTTGAGAAATTAAAGTATTAAAAAATAGTATTTAGAAATGAAACACCCATTTAGAAGACAGTTTCAACGATACTTTAAAATTGGTGTGGTTCTGAGTAAAATTCTTCGAAACGCCTCGACGCCTAGCGTCATGCAATTTTCTTTATTATACATTTGCCAAATTCTGATCTAAGATAATAGGAACATAATACATTTTGCAGATTAGAATTTCGTTTAACCGTTTACTAATAGAATTCAAGATGAAACAATCACCATTTACATATCTACGCCACTGGACCCAGATGAGCAATAAGGGACAAAGACTTATCGCAAAGACGGCCATGACATCGGGGCCTTACGTTAATTAGATATACAATTCCTAAGTATCCGCGGTAACGTACACCTTGATGCGGTATTAATTTCCACATATCTCAGGCGATTATGTTCCGCAATGCATAGACGACTGCGATCCGGTCATTCGAGCCAAGCGGACTCGCACGGCCGTGCGGTTAAGTGGCGGCGGTCAACAAAACATAATACGAAATTAATTCGATGCATTTTACGTACCGAGAAACCGCCCCGACAACGTATCATTATACATTATAACGTTTAATAAGACCGGGTCGTAACTGTTGTCACGTAAGTGGTAAGTGGCCTCGCGTTATGTGCGGCTCCTTCTCTGTCTAGCGCGAGGATCGTGTCGTTTGCGATGCCAGTGGCGCACAGTGATTCAGAATCAACGTAAAGCGGCCAAAAATCGTGAGTTAAGGGAGTATCCTGCTTTAGGAGGCTAAAAAAAAAGCGTTTTTGTGGGAATTTCTTTAGGACAGAAAAAAATAAGCAAGTCTAACGAACTTGTCAGATTATTTTTTGCAATTTGAACATTAAAAAAAAATATTTCGAGAGAAAAATATTCAAACGCAGCTGGTTTTTTATGCACATTTGTGCAACACCTTTGTAATTGCAGTCTCCAATCGGCGGGAAAGATGGAGCTCGTAATTTTCGTCTGACAAAAAAAAATACATGAAAATTTTAATTTTCATGAATTTTTCTTCTAGATGAACTAAGAAAAACCCAAAAAATTGTGAAATTTAAAATCTCTCAGGTTTCAAAAAAAAGTGATTTTAAAACAATAAAAAAATCACATCAACTTGCTTAAAAAAATTTTTTTTTTTTTTTTTCGTACAATCTTTTTTAGTTCAAATAGAACAGAATGCAAAAAATGAAGCTGACAAGCCTTGGTTTGTTTTAATTGAAATTCTAGTTTTTTTTGCGATTTCGCCCGCCAGTTTAGAGAAATCATAAAAACAAAAACTCGAGAAAACGCGCTTTAAAGTTTACAGTTGAGAGGACCGGTCTTATTCCCTCACTACCTTCGATGCGTCTGCGGTTGCTTCTTATATGTCGTCTCACTTCTGTTTATCCTTTTTCATAACATGCCGATGTCGGCTTTACACACACAGTACAGTTCGGAGTTATTCGACCGCGAGAAGGACCACGACCCGGATTCTACGGGAAAAATACGTTAAAAACATGTGTCGCACTTGAATTTTTTTTAAATTTTGTAAGTTTATTGAAACATACAACCTACACAGCTCCACAAAAAAAATGTCTGTGCAACGGACTGGACTACTATTTCCTTATGTTTTCGAGGTCGCTGAATCCGAATCCGGGGTTGGTTTGACCCCATCAGGTCAGGATAAAGGTCATGGCAAGGTCAAATGTACAAAGAAATAGTTAAGTCGAAATAAGTGGTATATCTACATGTTTTCGAGATCGCTGAATCCAAATCCAGGGTCGGTTTGACCCCATCAGGTCAGGATCCAGGTCATGTCAAGGTCTGATTACTTATTTTTACCGACTTTGACCTTGAAATGACCTTGACCCTGACCTGATGGGGTCCAACCGACCCCGGATTTGGATTCAGCGACCCCAAAAACATAAGGATATAGTAGTCCAGTCCGTTGCACATACATTTTTTTGTGGGGGTGTGTAGGTTTTATAATTCAACAAACTTACAAAATTAAAAAAAAATTAAAGTGCGACACATGTTTTTAACGTATTTTTACCCGTAGAATCCGGAAAAAAATATCAGTTTTTTTTTTAATTAAAAGAGTGCACGAAAAAATAACGAAAACTGAAACACTTTTTCAACAATTACGCAAATAGCGATGTTTGGGCGATGTTACAGCACATACACGATAATCTAGCACTATTGGGAAAACGGATCCTGAAAATATAGTCCAAGACGAACAAAACCCTGTTTTTATTTTTTTTAAAGCCAAAATTGGCTTAACCCACGATTTTTTGCCTCTTTACGTTGATTCTGAATCACTGTGTGGCAGCGCCAAAGACTGACCAGTAACACTATCCAACTGTCACTCACCGATTTAAATGAAACATTTAAATCAGTGTATACATAATTTTTTTATTTCCAAAATCTTAAGTGGCTTGCACTTCTTTTCTTGGGGACGTCTGCGGCCTGCAAAAGAACTTTTGCAAATCTTGCTGTGCAATAATATACAGTAAAAAATATATACGTATACAAATACTCAAATTGCTTATTAAAATAAATTACATTCTCTAGAGAAGTATACAAAATTATTCAAAAATATTAAATTTTTAAAAAAAAAATTTTTTGGAAGCTTTCAATTTTTTCAAAGTGCTTATTTTAATAAGCAATTTGAGTATTTGTTGTACGGCAAGATTTTCAAAAATTCTTTTGCAGGTCGCAGACGTCCCCAAGAAAAGAAGTGCAAGCCACTTAAGATTTTGGAAATACATTTTTTTTTTGTGTACTTCAATACATGTTATTAAATTATAAATCATAATAGATTTTATTAGTTTTTTTGGTTAGTTGAATTAGGCCCAGGAATAAAAAACATTCGATTCTTTGCTATTCGATTTTTTGCCAACGTTTCGGAGCTTTATTTCTCCTTCATCAGGGCTCAATGAATGTTGTTATTGCTGTCATGTAAGGTGGTAAATTACGAACATTGGCGGTACTATCTATATACATATGTAGCAAATGTACAAAAATAAAAACAAAACACTATTTTCAGGACAACACACTTTAAAAATTACTATAAAGAGAGAAATAAAGCTCCGAAACATTGGCAAAAATCGAATAGTTTGTTATTTATTCCTGGACCAAATCCAACTAACCAAAAAACTAACAGAGAAGAAGGTCGCCAAATTTCCCATTTTTTAATTTCATTTACGGCGGTTCTTGCCTTTACCACCTTTTTAGGGGTGGTTTCTACCCCCTAAAAAGCATATTCCGGAAGAAAAAAACAGGGGTTCAATATTTTTTTGTATTCTATGGGTGTGCAAGCTTCATGTGAGTGACAGTTGGGTAGTGTTACTAGTAGTGTTACACTGGAACATTTTAGTAGAGTCAACTAGTGGATACTCTTAAAGTTGTCGGATCAGTTGTTGATCACACAAGTCAGTTTATTGATTCGACTTTAGGAGCAAGTTAACATCTAAGATGGCAAATCGAGAGATCGTCCGTGCTGGTGATAATTGTGTTACTTTTATGTTGCGCGTTGCTTAAACAAAATTACAGCATAGGTTGTACACCAGCTGACATGGGACTACTGTAATCAAACCTATCGTCTCTAAATTGCCACCGAATGTCGTCGTATGCCATCTTTAATACTAATTCGGTCGTCCGTAAAATAAAATTAGTGATAACTTGTAGCTACAGTAAAAATGCAGCACACATTGGGACACTTGTTGCTTACTCATCTTTGTTAGTAGTCGGAGAGAATTAGGTTTTTTTTTCCGAATCGGGCCTGTGTCGAATATTATTGTCTGAAAATTAATTAAAAAATACATAGAACAAAACCTTAAATTTCTGTAAAAGAGAGTCTTAAATTATTAATAATAAAACACGCTGGACCTCTGCGAATATACAAATTTAGGGTTTTGTTCTATTTAAGCCAATAATATTCAACACAGGCCTGATTCTGGAAACGGGCATGTTTTTAATATTATTGTTTAAAGATATTTCGCATTAGAGTTGTAATACTTTTTTCTCAGAGTTTTCTGTTAAAAAAATTCGGATATATATTCGGTATATATATGTCCTCTCACATGCAGTGTAAGTAAATTAAAATTACCTATGTTTCCTTAAGGGGATATTCTAGTCTACAAATTTGAATAAATCGAAATTTTTTTTGTTTCATATTTCCAAAGCTTAGACATTCAAGAATATGCCCTTAAAATGATTTTTCAAAATTTCAATTACTTTATGAGTTACAGCCATTTTTGTGACGCGTCATCGGCTCCGGTCCGACCGGAACAAATGAACAATAGACGGTAGATGCTGCCCGAGTACTTACGAAACACGAAACGTATTTAGTCGGAATCTTTTCGTCTTAGTGTTTATTTCAAATTAGTTTTGAGCCAGCATGCGTGCTAACTGAGTAAAATTGCCCCCCATCTTCCCCCAAAACCTTAAACGCCTTCTCAAATAATGTTATTTATCTAAAACAAAAATTTTAATTTTACAATTTTTAATAAAATCGGAATTGTTAAAAAAAAAACATGCAAAACAAATTTTTTTTTTCAAACGGCCGCCATTTTATGAAAACATTTTTTTTACTTTTCCAAGGTTCGGGCTATAGGGGCATCTATACTAATTAAGAATCCGTTCGGCTTTTTTGTTTCAGTTGACCAGAAGGGATGAAATCATGCACGCCAGGACACCTTTTTTTTGGACCCCCCACTTTGCCAACTCAAAACTTTGTCAATTTTGAGCCTTTTTTTTCAGTTAATTTTTTATCTTATTTTAAAATATCAATAAACAAATGATAAAAAAATGGATAGTAAAAATATTTTTTGTTTCGTTTGTACAGAGCTTCAAAAACCGCCCGAAATTCATGCCTCTAGACTAGAATACCCCCTTAATACGAAAATAATATGTGAAGACCATTTAGCATTTATATCCAATGTGAAATTCAAATTTCAAATATTAAGAATTCCTACTTAAATGGGACATTGGACATTGACGTCAATGGAAATTTAATTTCTGCACAAAAAAAAGAATCAAACCAGTAAATTGTATGTAAAATTAAATCATTTTTTAGTTCAGCTGTATAAACATTTTACGTAGAATGGAAATCAATTATACGAATATTTATATACCTACCTATGTAAAATATACATGATTTAATAAGGAACGAGAATTCAACAAGAGGCTCTTGATGTAGCTTTACGCAATTAAATTTAAATTCCATACGCACTTTTCCATACCTAAATAAACATACGTATACGTACTTCAAAATAACTTTTACCTAATAAGTGCAATTTCGTAACTACGTCTATCTTTGCTTTTAGGTCAATTCAGGTAATATTTTACTAATACGCCTTTTTATTGTCTTTATTTTTACGGAAGGTAGTTTCAACTTATCGTTCTTCTATTATACCCTCAATATATTATATACTTATTACATAACACATTTCTTACATTTACCCATGCCCTTACAGAATTTAGGTCTCGAACCAGCTAACACGCACACAGTGCATGGCTTAGACCGCTACTTTGCTGCCACCCACTAGATGACACATTTCGAGTAATTTAATGTGGCAAATCTTGGGAATAAATTATGAAATCCATGATTCATTACACTTACGCGATAGAATTAGGTAACAATAATTAAAACAAAATTCTATATTTCCTTCCTGAATCAAAAATAACACTTTATTACAGGCTAAATTACATTTTTTGTATTGAAGGTCACAATATGAATATTATGTTTTTGCTTGCGACTTAAATTATACAATATAGTATGTATGCAAATAAGTGCATGTAAGGTGGTTCTAATGGAATTAAAAAAAAATATGTTGCAATTATGGTGAGGGTGCCAGTGATATGGGATATACATTCGTACCTATGCATTTTTTCTTTTTTCCAAATCTCCTATAATTTAATAAAAAAAAAATTTTAAAATACATAATTTAATATAGTACAATTTAATAATGGTATAATTATAATTACTAAATCAAAAGTTGGTGTTGAAGTAATACAAAATTGTTTGTACATATATGTACATAGATAGCTAATTTTATATTCAGACATCAACAGGATAATTTTGCAAATCAATTATACCCCAACATGTACTATGTACATGTTGGACTATAAAAAGTATATTGGGATTTGTTGGATGATATGATATCACAACATTAACAAAAACACGTGAAACAAAAAAAAATGCTTTAATTTTACTACGAATAAATATTGGTATTTGTATAACACATTTGGTAGAAATAAGTAATACATTAATAATTTTTAAGGTTGCTTTTGCTAATGTTTGAAGATAATGAAAAATGTTGAAAAATAATGAATACAGGTATAATGAAACCATAATATCCCATGGCTACAGCATTTTTGACAGCTGATTTAAAGGATAGCTTTTATAATTCGTAATATGTTTTATGTTGTCAGCAGCTGGCATACTTATACTATCGACATTATGTGAAAAATTATTTTAAAAAATCAAACGACAGAAAAATACCTACAACTGAAGACGAAGACCGCCATGAGGTTAGCCCCCTATTTTTGAAAATTTTTCGACGTAGATCATTTGCTCATGGTTACTCGTCTATTGTTTTCGTTTACTCGTAATTGTTTATGTGAGATGCACAAAGGGGTTTCAATATTTCCACTACCCCCTCCCCAGTATATGGCATTTCCGAATTTCTGCCAGTCGAATGCCAGTATCTGGCATTCGACGTAGATCGTTTGCTCGTCGGTTCCTCACCATTGCTCACAAATTATTTTCATTGACACAAAGACATAACGAGTCAAGGACGGAATATCGAAGGCTTGTAGGATTTATATATTTTTTTTGCCTCGATCGTACTCATACAATAATTGTCGTTTGCTTATAATTAAATTTGGCATACAAACACATAGTAAACTCGCGTAACATGTGATTGGGGTGGCCTTAATTTGTAATTATTTCAGTAGTCCCGTGATAGCTGGTACTGTTGTACAGCCTCCGCTATATGTAATATGTTGAATGGATGATTTAATTTCATAATAAACTAAGGCAAACGTGCGGCAGAGAACAAATTACTTTCGTGTATTACACTTATGATGATGCGTACGCCTCCGTGGCGCGACTCGTTTCTACCAAATTTATTTATAATCATTTATGTACAAAAGAGAAAGGGGGTTGAACATTTCACTGACCCCGATCCACTGCAGTTCAATTTCATATTTTTTTGTCCAAATCTTTTGCTCGTATATTGTTTTCATTTGCTTTTTTTAGTTAATCGAAGTTTTAACCCATCCTTTGCACATAAATAAATAGCAACAAACGAAAGCCACCACATTCGAGCAACCGACGAGCAAACAAATTTGGCAAAAAGGTTATGAAATCGAACAGCGGGGCATCGGGGGTTTGTGAAATGTTCAACCCCTTTCTGTTTTTTTACATAAGCGATAACAATTCAAACAAAAATAATGTACGAATTGACGCGCAAAGGACTAGCAAAATATCTACCTGTAAGCAAAAAAAATGCAAATCCTTTAATCTTTCGATATTCCGTTCTTAACTCGTTGTATCCTTAAACCACATTTTTACAAACTTAGTTTAGTAAACTCAGTTACAAGTAATAATAATTACACAGGCCCACAAAAAAAAATTGACTATGGATAAGAACACAGTTTTTCCCTGTTTTTTTTGCCGCACAAAAAAAAATAGGTAAAGAGAAACCCATATTTCTTCATGTTTTTGGGGTCGCTGAATCCAAATTTCCGTTTAACCGTAGCACGTCAGGATCAAGGTCGTTTCAGAAACGACATATTCTTTGGATTTAGCACGTCAGGATCAAGGTCATTTCAAGGTCAAATCGCGAAATAAACGCTTAAAAGGGGAGAAGCCATGGATATGTAAGAGAAAGCATGGTAAAGAAACCCGCACGTTAGGGGTCCTGTTCCGATCGCAGGCGAGTCCGCCGTCCTAGGGGTGATAACCCTCATACCTCCCTAGGTCTAAGTATGAGATCCGACGTGACGAGGACAAAGTCAACTCGTCGTCGGACACACTACGGCATCATTCTCACACCCTAACGCCCCCCTGGGTAGTGCGACTTCGCTGGCTTCGTTACTCCAGAGAATCGGAAAATGGATCATTCTACACATCCTCAATTGAGGCAGTGGTCACCATCTCCAGCATCCTCTGGGGCAGCAGGCATTCTATATGCACGCACATGCACACAATCACGCACACATGCATTTATTTACGCACGCAAGTACACACTCACGCATATGCGCTTTTATACACACGCGTGCATTAGCGCACACACGCAAAACTGTGTGTTTGGTTGAAGGAGTCTAAGCACATTTATTCAATGATTCACTCACTGATTTTCAGTAAGATGATTACTATGTACTTAGACGATATTCAGTAAGGTGGCTACGAGAATTGGCATCAACTCATCTAATGTACATGGATACACGGACGTACATATCTTTTACCTTAACAAATAATAGCAATACATTCACGAAACCGAAAATCCTTAACCACATTTCCCTAATACAGCCTAAGGTATCTACATGATGAAAATGAGACCATTTACGGTATTCTATCATGTGTTTCAGATTTGGATTCAACAACTTCAAAAACATAAAGATACAAACGTTTGCCTCATTAATGCGTGTTTTAGTGATTTGACCTTGGAGTGCTCTTCGAAGTCACGTGATGTGGTAAGAATAACAGCATATTCTAATTCAGCGATCCCAGAAACATAAAGATATAGGTATGGGTTTATTCCATTTAAGCCTTTATTTCGCTATTTGACCTTGAAATGACCTTGATCTTGACGTGCTACGATTAAACGGACACCGGATTTGGATTCAGCGTCAAAAAATACAGGGAAAAACTATGTTCTTATCCATAGTCAAACAAAAAATTTTTTTGGGCCTGTGTTATGTTTGTAGACACAAAAACAAAAAAATCTCCGACGAGTTTATTTTTTTTAATTCAGATTTTCTTATACCTATATAGGTAAATTCTCAAAGCGCCGTTAAAGATCCTTTGACACAACACGATTATTTAACGTGTTCCATTCGCCACGTACGATAATAGTTCCTCATTTACCGCAACAATTAAACTAAAATCAATAGAGTTAATTAAAAAGGGCCGTCTGGATCGATACGTTCATTAATTCAGTGCTTAAGGACAGGACTCCATCAGGGGTAATTGTATCGCAATGTTGCCTCGAGATCGCCACGCAAAAAGCACTCCACTCAAATTGGCCGTAGATGTCACGGTGTAATGACTGCGTTCTTCTCCTTCGCCCGCAATCTGGCTCCGCTGAAAACTAAAGTTGCCGCGCGAGAGTTACACCAGAGGCGTCCAGCGAATATGCAACGTCATGAGTACGGTCCGGAACGTGTGCTACAATGTGAAAGTGTACTATACAACTTTATAATAATTAAAGTATAAACCGTAATTTTTAAGTATACGTGTAAATAATGTGCGCGTGTATTTCATGCCCGTGCTTACGTACGCCACTGACAGTGCCTGCCGTAACGCGCTGGGACTCTCCCATAGCGAGTTCGATGAAAGGTTATATGCAATTTATCCATATTGCGTAGCGAGCGTTCCGTTGTTGAAATCTAGTATTATAAGTTAGCTCGATGCGAGCGGATGTGTAAAATAATTTTGTGATTAACTAATAAACGTGTGTACATACGTATTTTGCGCTATGTAGATTTTTTTGCAATAATGGTACATTCGTTGCTATTTGTGAATAGACTGAAAGATATTATTGAAAATTACAAGGATATTACAATACATAGATATGTTATGTATGGATCACGTATTTTATGTATTCCTTGCAATCGTTGATATATAGGTATTTCGTAGACGCCGAGAGTGTAAAATACATTTAGATTTGAATATTCATCAACTAAATATTACTGAAACAAAGGAATTTTTTGGTTTGAATTGTGCATAATGTTTTGAGCATGTAGCCTTTCGTGGAACGTGATTGACAATACTCACTTTAGACGTTTTTTTGTCAGGTATGTATAAAATTTTCCATTGTCTAGTAGCCATACATTGCCTAAAACATTTTTACAGAAGACATCAGCATGTTATGGGATATATCAAAGAAGACACACGTAATAAATTTCTGTGGCTGAGAGTGGACAAAACAACAGTTTTTTGTGGTAATAAGTGTTAATGTTCTGATACTTTTAGGTGTTTCAGATTTCGCCCCCGATATTGATGGCTAGTAAACGGGTTTTGCAAACAAAGGGTTTTGCGGCTAAAAGTATAAAAATAGTAATACTACTTGCATTGTCCTCTGTAGATGTAAAAAATAATAATGTTAGTGATACAAACAACTGTGCGAAATCGTGAAAATAATGTGCGTGGTGTGTTTTCCTCTATCCGTGTGAACTATTTTGAATTTGCACCTTCAACTTCAGTAAATGTGGAACTTTGTGGAAGGAATTTTTCCTTCTACAACCATATGTACAGGCCAAATCGCTCACGTAACGAGAAGAAATGCAGAAAGACTACTGGTTGTGGCAACGTAGGTACGCTCAAGTAATAAAGTCAGTCGGTATTTCTGAATAACACGTGTGATTGGTATGCACAATTAACACATTTTTACTACTGTCTTTTTTGTCTCTCATATGTCCGTATGTCAATGACATGACGGATTACGGGTCGACTCTACGTTATAACACACTTTTCGTACCCTAGTTGTGAGGTTTTCGTAAAATGTGGTAATTGTTAAATTTTATTCTTCGGTAAGCCAGTTGATGGGAAACATAAACCACATGATTCGGAAAAAAATCATGGTAAAGGTGTTATTGTTTTTATCGCTTCAGTTATGGACCAATATTACTCTCCTAGGTTTTCCCTCTCCGTTGATGCGAGCCTCGGTAGCTAGTTAGATAAATCATTGACCGGTTGTAGTCCATTCAAAAGTTGTAGAGATTTAAATTCTGCTTATATGAGTTCCTAAAAATAAAGGTATCGTCATCCAAGAGAATAATTTGTTATCATCGCCCTGTTGTAGCGTTTTCTGATCTTCAGAAACACAAAATGAAAAGAGAACCTCTCCGGTAGAGCACAAGGTACAATCGGTAAACTAACCGGTCAGCTGGCTGGCTAGTAAAACAGCTGGTCAGAATAATAGATTTAATACATTTATTCGTGAGGTTATTGCGGTGTCCCGTATTTGTTGGGTAAATTGTGTAGGGACTAGTAGACGTGTTATTGTTAAAATCTAGAATAAACACAATATATTTACCAACAATGCAACGTAGTGTCTATTTCTAATTCATCATTTTAATTCATCAATTCAACCCAAACATAAATTAGGCTTAGAAATAAGTTCTCAGATCATTATTTTCTTGGTTTAATTTTTTCTAGGGTTACATCGGAGTTACCATCATACTATCATTTTACTAAATAAAGCTACATATACCGGTTAGGAAAGTGCAAATTTCAAAGCGAGATAATAAATAAAAAAAAATAAACTCTGACAGAATAAATATTATATCCATAGTTGCCAGACTGGCATGGCTTTAAAACTCTATGGGCGTTATTCTCTGTCTTTCGTGATAGGGTAGCAATAAAATATGTCGGCGGGACGCCCCGCCCATAAATAATAATGCGCACGTGTGAATTGAATATTACATCGTTATTGGTCTACGGAAAAAGCACATGAGTATTCCTTGCGTACGCAGTTGGTTTAGGCGATTCCATCGTTGGGCCATTTTTTATAAACGGTTCCTTAAATGCAAAATATTTAACAAATAAAACAAACTGTTTACGGCTGAACATGAAAGACCACATAAATGATTTACGGACCAGATGTACAAGTCTAAATTGTTACTAAGAATGTTAGAACGTAAGACTGAGTTTACAGACCAGCTTTTGCGAAGACAAAGGGGCGTTTTGATTATTCAATAGGCTTTTTTCTTTCTTTCGTCTTATAACCGGGTTGATTTATATTTATTCTTTTTATTTTTTATAGACTTCAATTTTATTTTCTTAGAGGTTAGTAAGGAATAAAAAATTGAAAATAAATACAATAATATCGACCGCTAAGTGTATGGGATAATTTTAAGTCAAATTACGTAAAATTTCGTTTCATAATAAGTCGATGTAACCTCATGCTGCGAAAAAGTACTGAGTCCGCTACTCAAATTCTTTATTGATGGGCGGTGTCTCTCCACCTCCACATTCCAGTAACGTTTTACATCATACGTTTCTAATACGTAACAAGCGTGAAACTGGTGATCTAACTGTCTTTGTCTGTCCTTACGGTGTCTTTTAACTTATTCTCTTCTACACTGTATCGCCAATATGTAATGGTGCAATTTCCTATGGTGTATACAGATAAACTGGTATAAAAATGAGTAATAAATATCCTTCAAAATGTATTGCTCCTTATGCACGTGAAATGCTAGTATGGTAATTTTAAAACAAAAACTAATGAAAAAAATGGTGAGAAATTGTGGGCTAAAAACTTGAGTTGGTAAATATAGATAGGAAAAGAAAAACAAAAATTAAAAATGCACCAAAAGAAAAACAAATTAGAAAAAATAAATAATGTTTAAAAAAAAATTAAAGTAATAATAAATAAAAATTACAGAAAATTATATAATATAAGTTTTATTGCATTCATAAAGAAAATTCCTATATCAGACCCTCAGGTCAAATGTAAAATTAATTTTTTCAAAAAACAAACAGAAAGGAAACAGCATCTTTTAAATTGAAAGTTTATGTTTTATGAATTTGTTTTGAATAAAGTAGTAAGTAGTGTGAGGTAGATTTGGCCCCGCGGATGCGGCTAGTTATCAGTTATCAGTTCATTGATGCCTATCAAAAAGGATTAGCTTCAACATCTACCAAGATTTTCTTCACGAAACCAGGAAAAGCAAAGTCCCGCTCTCCGTCAACGATTTCCAAATTTTGAATCCGTGAAAACCACTCTTCTATTCCTTTACGCTTTCAGGGATTGTGATACGAACACAGAGGTACTTTGACAAGAGTCTACTTGTCAAAGTAGACTAGTAGTACAACTAATACTACTGCACTATGTTATATCAGAAGTAAATTGCTCATTTGTTCACCGTTAAGCTCAATGAAGCGAGTTTCCTGCTCACGCATCCAGTTAGAAGTCACAGATCCGGATTTAGATATTATCATATCTTGTCAGTGTGACATATCTAACGGTGAATGATGAAAAACGAACATGTCGACTTGTATCCTGACCAGCAGAACTACAGTGTTATTACCTAAGAGGTATCGCACTCTACTGTGATTAGGATTGGGACTCGTTTCCTTGAGTTTAACGGTTTTACCATCAGAGTGTGCTTTCAAGAAGGACATATGGTAGTTGCTGACTGATCAGAATATTTCTAGTCCCATCTAGTCACATTGGAAAACAATACGAAGGTAGCTAACAACACTATACTTATTTTTAATGCTATACGAAAGTGTATAGTTTACGTTATCATTTAATTACTTTCTAATTATTTTGACATCGTGATAATATGCAAACAATCTCCCGCATCTAATTTTTCTTCGCCCACTCTCGACGAAACGCCCATGGCGCGGCCTTCTCCCCTACCCTGTCCCCCTCACCCTTCCAGCCCGTGCACTACTCAAAACCATTAAATCTCCGGAGTTAATACAAAATGCATTTGTTGTTGTTCCATTATGTAAATGAAAACTCAAACCACTCTCGCTCGGAAAGCGCGTTCCATCAGCGCGATAATGCATTTCCGGAATTCATAAAAATACTTTGCAATGTATCATTAAATTCATTAATGTTTTCAATCCGTTCTAGAACATAACGCGCCCGCACTTGCCGTGTATGCCAATTTTAATTTCGCTTCAAATGGATTACCTCCGATGCCGGAAAATTTAAGCGTTTGTTTAGCAGTGAGTGGAAAATATGAATTAATATTTCTCGAAGTTTTTTGTTTCAATTATGACGTTCTAAATCTGGCGCTTGTAAACAAAGAAGTCTTGATTTCTCTGTCTACCTTCTTCGTGACTTTTTTTGCCCATCTGATACGGAAAGTTCGTCACATACAGGATAGCGTATCAACAAAATAAATTGCAATTAGGTAAATTATAAGCCACTAAATCTTCTTTTATATAGTAAAATGCATCAAATGTTTAATTTTCATATTTAAAAATAAATTTAGCAATACTTTTTTTCGTCTTTTCTGAAACTGTATTAAATACGTACCAGATGTACTTACCCGATTATTTCCACTTAATTAGCAAATGACGTTTTTCGAAATTGTTAAAATACAAAATCACTATTTTTTTCCAAAAGAGATAAGATTTTCTTCCAACTAAGAGATAAGATTTTCTTATCTCTTAGTTGTAAGATTCAAATTTTTTTGGCTATAGACATCAAAGTTCAGTAATTTGTCCCTCAACGTCTTTCCATGAAACATCAAATAAACCCTCGAGATAGTGGCGTGCATCTAATAGAGGCAAAAAGGCGTTGCCCACCTTAGAAAATCATAAAAAACGAAAATAATAATACTTGTTTAAATTAAATATAAATATAGATAGTTTTAAATATTTTAAGGATACTAAAAAACAAACAGAGATGAAGTAGCCGCAATATATAGAATAAAATTTCCAACGAAAAATTTTCCCAGCAGGCGACACAAGAAATTTGCAGAGGCGGCCGCAGAAGTTAAATATTGAATCTTGCACGGCTAAAAACAAACAAGTTGTAACAGATGATTTCTGCCGAAATTTTTTGTAATTCTAGAAATGGATAAAATCCAATTTGTTTGGGTATTATTTTTACCTACCCTGACTTCACTGACATTGTACTCCACTGCTCAAAATACGTGGTTTCTAGTTTCGTAGGTCACAATCTCTCATTGATTCCAAGTCACAATATCAACATTCTCAACTCAACCTTATGAATGACAAAACACAATTTTAGACAATTTTTTGAGGTTAGGGTATCTGTTAGAGTAAGTATGACGAGATGTATAGAGTTTAAACCTTAATGCCTACTTAAACGTTTGCACGTGGTTTACAAACTGAATGATTTTGGTAATACCAGCAAAACAATACTATATGACATCATGTTACTGAAATCAGAAAAATATGCGAATTTTGATTTGAAAAGTCAAAATCGTTCCAGAAAATGATTATAATGGTTTTCAAGATTGGTCCAAAAATAACCAAGTGGGGGGGGGTGGCACATTTATGGCGAATTTATGTATACAGATTCATTCAAAATATCACGTTTTCGTAAAATGATATGACGGAAGAAAACAGTTTTTGTTTTTTCGTGAAAAACATTGGACGCAAAATGCCTAACAATGAAAATTTAATATAGTTCAATTTTTAAAATCAATCAAATTGAAGTTATGAACGAATTTAAATAATTTTCTAGTACCTATACAATATTGTACTAATAACACAATTGATCCTCCAAGTAGGAGTTCTCCGACGTTTTTTATCTTTTATAGATGATATAGAAGCTGTACGAGCTTCTTCAAGTGCTTCAATAAGAGCAACCTGCGAAGCAAATGATGGGACGCGCGGCGCCTTTCGATTTTCTCTCTTATATAGGCTACAACTCCCTCCGATAAATCACTTTTTTTGAAACATTCCACTGTCTCTTCCACATAAAACCAAATGGATCCAAATGGATGTCATGCTTGACACTCTGAGGAACCATTTTAGACAAAAAAATGATTTTTCGCTGTTTTAAATAGATATATATAGATAGATAGAAAAAAATTCATCAAATGTGGCTATGAGCGAGAGAGATAGAAATAGCGGTTATGTCAAACTTTTGACAAGTAGCTGTCACAATTGTAAAATAAATAATAGCTGTCATATAAGGGAGAGCTTTGACAATTAAATAAGGTTATAAATTTAAGATAAGAAAAATAGAAATACGTCTTATTTTACTTGGCCAACTTTGATAACGTTTTTTTTTTTTTTTGGATGGCTCGATATGTCTGACTAATGTTGCCCCTTACACCACCAATGAATACCTACCTACATATAAATACCTTTCCACATAATATAAAGATATGCTCTCTTTGATGAGCACGTGGTTCTGTAAATAAATATATCTATCTTCTCTAGCCTGTATTTTCAACTTTGTTTTGTTACCATATGAACCTAAATTCACCCGCGGACT
Organism: Aromia moschata; assembly: GCA_029963805.1. Taxonomy (NCBI): domain Eukaryota; kingdom Metazoa; phylum Arthropoda; class Insecta; order Coleoptera; family Cerambycidae; genus Aromia; species Aromia moschata. The sequence goes on from JAPWTK010000259.1 coordinate 404,956, forward strand.
AGATAAAGCTTTTAAAAATATTAATATAATTTCTTAATTCTAAAAATAAACTACAGACGCTTTTGGGCAATCCCAAAGACACAATCGACAATAACGAAAAGACAGGAATATATGAATAAGTTGTAAATATTGTGATCAAAAGTATGTTGGACAAACAAAAAGATCTATTTTGACTAATTTAAAGAACACATGGCTCATTTAAAATATGGTAGAACGGAAAATCTTGTGTTGCCCAACATGCTTTTACAACAACCATAGTACAGACCTAAATAATTTAAAATTAATTAGAAATGTAACAAACAGTAGACAGTTGGATGCTTTTGAAAGTTTAGAAATCACTAAATGTAACAGTATTATGAAAAATGATAATGGTCCAATACCCAACAGTCCACTGTTTGCCCTAATAAACAAAGACACAAGTATGTTACGGTTCAGTGAACCGTGATTTTAGACAAGTCAGATTAAGTTTAAATAGAGCAAGTGTGTGGGTTAGAATTTAGTTTTAGTCTTCTCCTGAAGACGCCAACTGAGTAGGCAAAACGCGCTTCGAGAAAAGTATAGTAATTCGGTGTTTCGTGGAAAACGTCAAGTTTTTTGTTTCTACGCCGAAGGTTCCAGTACCCACTCCAACTTTCCAGTATTTTTTTTTGTATTAATCCTCTCTCTCCTACATGATTTCCAACAGACATAAAAAGTTCGCCGAAATAATTACTTTACATGGCTTTGTACCTACATAAAATAAATTATATTTTAATGTTCGGTCACACATGTACAAAATAGGAGATATTTTTTTCTTTCTAGTCCGTAATGCACTTAAGTAATTAGGTGCATCGTATTACAGTACGTATGCTAATTGCGGACATAAATAATGCCGGACGTTATAATGGCCGTGTAACAGAGATGTTCATCTGTTTGTTTTAAATATTAATAAGTACACGAGTGTGCGCTTACACGCGGAGTGTCGTTGACTCTTTTGTCAAATTGTTTGCTTTGCGCTCGCACATAATGTAATTATATAGTTGTGGGCGTTTTCACTTGGGCCAAAGGCTAATCAGTTAATGTATGTTGTACAATAGTATAGTGATTTATAAATAATAGGTGTATGTACAGGATAGGCCCATATATGTACATATTTTACACAATATCTAGAAAGTTTATTATTGGTGATTCTAATTATAAAAGTCCTTCGGTTGGCTGTAATTCTACAGATATACCGGTTGACACAGAAGCATGTTGTACCCCTGATTTTCTTTATTTATTAATTCACACTTGAACACTTTTCCTCTTAGCATTGAAACAGTTTTTTTACTCAATGCGCCTGTTTTACCAACCATTTTGGCATCATCAGGAGATGATTAAAACTTAAGTTAAATCTAATTATCTATCCTGGTTATATATGTGAGAATAATTCCCGTTCACTGTTATACATCATGGGTCCGGATTTCGACCTTATTGGGCCTCATCAGCATCATATATATTATACGACGAACAGCAATGAATGAGAGCCTCCACTTGTTTTCGCGTCAGGAGAAATTCAGTGGTGGCATATGGACTGTCTTCTAGGGTGCATAAATAGGAACACGTCACTCTCTGGAACACGTTAAGTCCTATTTATGCACACTAGAGGGCAGTCCATATGGCACCGCTGTATTCTACTCATACTAAAGTTCCCGCTACAGTCACCGACCGGTGAGGTTTGCGGTTCGGTGAACCGTAACGTTTGCCCTTTTGAACTGTTAGGTATTAGCCAATTAGTTTTAAGCCTCTAACGTCTATACCATTACACAGCTCCACAAAAAAAATGTTTTTCGTTTGCAGGGGTCTGACTATGTATACTATATGTTTTTTGGGTCGCTGAAACCGAATCCGCTTCATCAGATCCAGTTCTTTTCCTAACCTCAAAAAACAGGCTTAAAACCATGAAATTCAATCTTAAAATATAATTTGATAAAAACCCAAACGAAATCCCATAATCACATATTTCATCAATTCCATAACCATATAATCTCAAAACTCCATAACCTTAGGCCCCATAACCTCAAAAACCCAATAACCTTTTGATTCTAAAAACCCATTACCCAGTTTAAAACCGAGACATATACGCGCTGAAGGGCACACCCGTTTCAAACATATTGATTTACACTGCTTGAATGCGTATAAGTCTCTTTTTTACTGGTTTATAAGGTTTTTCAATCACAAGGTTATGGGATTTTTGAGGTTATGGGGTTTTAGAATCACGTGGTTTTGAGGTCAAGTGGTACTGGGATCGAAGGGCAAATCCGTTTCAAACATATCGATTTACACTGCTTAAACGCATATAAGTCAGTTTTTTACTGAGTTATGGGGTTTTTTAGAATCATACGGTTATTGGGTTTTTGAGGTTATGGGGCTTAAGGTTATGGAGTTTTGAGATTATATGGTTATGGAATTGATGAAATATATGATTATTGGATTTCGTTTGGGTTTTTATCAAATTATATATTTTTTAGCTTGAATTTCATGGTTCTAGGCCTATTTTTTGAAGTTAGGGAAAGAAACGGATCTGATGGAGCAATTTGGACTTCGGATTCGGTTTTAACGACCCAAAAAACATGTAGTATACATAGTCAGAGCCCTGCAAACGAAATATTTTTTTTGTGGAGCTGTGTTATTGTATTGTATTAACTATATTATTCTCAAAAACATCGTTGGGCTACACAAGATTTTTCTATACTACCGTATTTTAAGTGAGGTACATGTGCTTTGATTCTAGTTAAAATTAATTTTTTTTGTGTATGTTACACTCAAACTATTCCTGTGCGTCAAAAAATTCACGGAAAAAGCGATCCACTAACATTTACTGATGATCTAAATTAAAATACTACAGTGCACCAACAGTAGCTTTGCCGTTAGCCGCAGAAGACAAAACCTGAAACCTTCTTTAGCTGCAGCCGTCAACTCTTCGAGAAGTACAGTATGTTATCAGTGTGTGGGTCTTATATCTCTCGGGTATGGCCGTACTAAGTCGTACTACTCTCGTTGTGCGCATTTCGCGGGCAAAGCTATTATGGGTGCACTATAGATAGATCTCTACAACTTTATAAATGTTACACTTCAGATTACCCTACAACATATAATAAAACTAACAACAATTAAAATCTGCTTTTTCAAAAATATCAAAAATTGTTTTTGCTATGCTTGACTTTTTTAATGTTTCAAAAGTAATATACGTATTTATTTTTAAGGCAAATAATTAAGGGAGTAATATAAATTAATTTAAGGCATATTACATTGCATGAACTGAATGGCAGGCATTAATTTGTTTTGTATTTATTACACGTTCCTACCGGTTACTTGCTGCATGCAGTTCACAGGTAATTTAAAGTATTTCAAGCATAATCTGAAACGTTTATGACCGCGTTGGTGGACATTATTGTTCATGCCTAATTTCATTTATGCTAATGATATATTAGTTTTCCTGATATGAGTTCCTTTTAATCGGTAAAACATTCGACAAACACTATACCGAATAATGAATAACAAAGTTATAAACGTAAACTAGTGAGGTATTTACTGTAAATGTGGAGTAAGTTAATTTTAATGAATCACATTCTTTGGAAGGGAAATAATTTGTGTAAATCGTGACATAAAAATATTAAGTACTAAATTTCACTTAATGATTTTTGTGCCTCCTAATATCATCATATTGTTATAGGTACGTTCAGATCATGTTTTTAACTCCCTTGACTTAATATCAATATTTAACATAAAATATTAAAGTTTAATCGACATGCCTGCTTCAATATTGCGTTTCTAGAAAGGAACCGTTTTTAATGAAAATTTCTCTATATTACCTATAGGTACAAAGAAACTATTCTATGAAATATGTCAGTAACTACATTTTGATTTATGATTAAAAGATCTCAAATATAGAACAGAAAACATTTAATTTGTTTTAACAAAATATGTTTCGAAGATGACCAAGAATTCAAATATTGCCTTAATATTTATTCGTTTTCTTAAATAATTTGTAAGTTCTAGTAAGGTTAGCCGATCGTGCAGCAATTCAGCGGCGTGCGGCGGGTGGGTCAGTTATTTCACTCGATCGTCTGGCAGGCTCTATTCATTATTATGCATTATTATTCATTATAAGCATTATTATTAGATTTTATACATTACTATTAGTGTGCACGAGGTGTTTATGATGTTGGCGTCAGTATTACACAATAACAATAACATGTCACACGTGCAAGCGTCTATGTATGAAACTACCATTTGCTGATAAATAAATTCATCAGTGATTTTGAAGATTTATTTTATGATGTCGCTGACGTAACGTCTGGAATCTGTGAATAAAAACAGCATCGTGGGGATAAACGCAATTGTAGCCGTCATATAAGAAACTCGTCGAACTCAGTTCATGTTCGACTTACTTTAAAATCAAGGGTCTGTGATGTACCCCTGAATGTACTTGATAAACAACCATTTCTTGAGTTCTGAAACAAATACTTTCCAGAAATGCCGTTAACAGGTAGCACAATGTTACGTAGCTATCTACCAACTGTACGCAGTGACTTACTAAAGTGGATTAAAAGTGAATTAAAAAAATCTCTTCTCAGAAAGAAGAGCGTCTATTGAAGATGAACCACGCAACGGAAGGCCTTCATCTTCAAGAACCGATGCAAATGTCAATAGAGTACGGGATCTTGTACGTTCAGATCGTCAGTTGACAACAAGAATGGTCGGGAAAGAGTTAAATTTGAATCAAACCACTGTTCATCAGATTTTGACTGACGAATTGGGGTTGAGAAAAATCTGCCCAAGAAATGGTTCCAAAAAACCTTTCGCAGGAACAAAAGGACATAAGGAGAGAAAGGTGTTTTGACTTTTTGGAATCGATTGAAAATTATCCCCATTTTATGTGTGGGAAGAATGACACGTAACGAACGAGTAATGACTGGTGATGATGAATGACGAGTAATGAAGAGGTTGTGCCTCCTGGTCAAACAGTAAATCAACACTTTTACAGAGAGGTTCTTGAAAAACTTGATGTTGAAAAGTAAAAACATTCCGGTGGCTTCTCAGCCTCCTTATTCGCCTGACTGTCTTTGTGATTTTTTTCTCTTATACCCAATATAAAAATATAAACACATTTTTTCACGACAAACATCGTTTAATGAAACAACTGTGGGAACATATCTGATACTGTCAACTTTTTATGAATAGATAGATAGACAATAGTCTACTTAGGTATTTAAAATGATAGATAGATAGATATACAATCTACCTAGATAGATAGACAAGCTAGCTAGATGATAGCACTGCTTAAGAGGGTAAGCCTTTCATAACGTTTTAGACATACATTATTAGTTATTTTATTATTAGATTTATCAGTTACTTTCTGTTATTGTAGGAACTTACTGAAGGAAGGGCACGTCTAAGTAATAGAAAAATAGTCCGCTCTATTTTGTATTTAGATTCACACTTCGCATCATTTGTGTAGTTCTCAAAGTGGCCTCTTAGACATATACACCTGAATGGAGGCGTCTCTCGATAAAACTCATCTAGATTTTAGCAAGTCTTAGATGCCAATAAAGGAGCGTATAATGTTTAACAAGCGGCTGATTCGGTAAATCTGAAAGTTGGCTTAGAAGAGCGGGCGGCTCGAGCCAAAGGATTTCAACGTCGGGGTTATTTTAACGATTCTGTCAAACACAAGCTCAGCCACCGGCCTCCAGAATTAATCCCTATCAGGCCTCTATTATAATTATAATAACCGCCTACGCTGATTACGTCGTCAGCATTCCCGCACCCATCATCCACTTCAGGCCAAAGGAGACTATAAAACATTTGAAAATACAGTTTTAACAGACACTGCAGATGCTTAAAGCCCCCTTCGGTGTAAAATAGGGTCGACGGTAACAGGAAATCATGCTGTGACTACGCTAAAGTTGTAGGGCGATTTTTAGTGGTACACATACATGTATACTACACCCATTTTAGTCCTATTGAGAATCATGTTTTTTCCAAGATGCATTTTAAAATTTGCCTGTACCTCCCAGAACACGACCAAGCCAGCTAACCATCTGCTGAGCTAACCATCTGAGTTTTTTCAAGGTCAAACTCAAATCTAACCTTGACATCAGTAAGGTGATTTCCAAGGCCATCACCTGCATTTTAAGGATTCAACTTTTACCTTGATCAAAACCGTTAAAAAAGAATGTCAAAGACACCATAACGGTGCAGTTATCATCTTCTACTTACTGTTATTGTGAAATATGTCAATCTATTTTTCAAACATGTTATTGGAGTGCGTATTTAATATTATACAGTGTGTTCCGCTAACTTCGAGAGCCTTCAAGTAATGCCATGACATGAATTCGAGACAAATAGACATCCCACGAAGCCTTCTACAGGGACGGAACCAGAGGGGGTTGGTGAGGGTCGGAGTAGGTGTGGCTTGGAGGGGGTGCTTGGATTGTCAAAGGGTGAAAGCAAGTTGTGGCACCCCACATCAATTTATTAGGCAGCATTAAGGTCAATGGATTCGCCCCACAAAATTCAAACCACGCAAAACCCAGCGTAAATGCAAAGGGATGGCTTAGGGGGTCTGGAAATGAAATTTTGAAGAAAGAATTAAGCTTTGTTAGACCTTTAACAATAACACTAGAGTGTTTATAAACATCAGAATGCAATAAAATGTTATTTGTTTTTTCAAGGCAATCTAGAGACCTGCGGTTGCAACGCAATTATTAAACTTTAAATAATTCACTTTTAAATGAAATGTCAATAGAGTAACATGATTTTTGAAATCAGGAGGAAGAGTTCTTGCAGAAAAATAAAAAGCATACAGGGTGTCCTATTTAAAAAAAACGATGTGTTTCTTTCATTTTTCGATGTTCAGTTAACGTTGATAATCTTAAGAGATAATAAAGAAAATGAAACTTTTATAGAAGTTTTTTTTTTCTATTTCGAATTATAAACTCTGGTTACATTTTGGCACATACCTAACGTGTCAAAATATAAACGAAAACAGAGAACATTTTTTCTTCCCAAAATATGTATATTTAGTTTGATTAAATAAGTAAAATAAAATAAAGTAAGATCAAAAAATATCTGTAATAGTCTTTAAAATATATATATATATATACATACAGGATGTTTCTTTAAGCCAATTGAGCCCTAAATATTTCCAATCCAACATATATTTCTTTTTAATAAATCAAAACTGCAAAATCATATTAAGTTCTTATTTGGTATTTAAAGTTAATTGTAACTTCACCACATCCCGTGAAATTTATCGCTTCAAACGAGGGAAACGGCAGTTGTCTGATAATTATGCATTTATTACGAAAACCGTAGCTTGAAATGAAAAAATAAATTTATCAAAATAGGATCCGTAAGTGCACGGTCAAAAAGTTTCAGGGAATATGACCAAGCCCATTGTCAACTGGGGCGCCCCTATGAACTTGTTTGCACATTGGAATGCTACGAAAGTACTCATACTAAATCTAAACTTAATAAGATTTTGTATTCTTGATTTGTTAATAAAAAATATGTTGTCTTCTTCATCATTTATGCTACTTCATTTAGAAACATCCTGTAAATAAAAAAAAATCCTAAATGAACATCAATTACTCCAGACTTCCTTCTTAAGTAATTTATGTTACATTTAGATAAAACTGTCGACAAGACGTCGTCATACGTTTGCTGTACCACACTCTGTGTTTAATTGTCACGCGTTACGAGACCAACTCAATCAGCTGCGCAAACGTCAATCTCCTTTGCCAATAATAACTATTGTTAGTCTAATGCGGCGTGTGCGCCATCCATAATTTACGTCCGATTTCTTGCTTTGTTAGAGCCCGTATAGATCAATCAGTGGCATGCCTGTAGTCGCGAGCGGGAGCTCGGATTTGCCGGCGAATGTTTGCCCGACGGAACGCAAATTGATAAACTGGAGTATCTCTGTGGCGGCGCGGCGATCACAATACGAGATTACTCTGCCCGGCGAATAACAATCGCCGATTTAATTAAACCTAGTGTGTACCTACGCAGCGGTGTAATTGCCAAACTCCGCCGGATTCCCGCAAAGATGACTTCCAGACTTATTATTTGCCACATCTCGAATACACCGCGCGAATGTGTATGGGAAGCAGTGGCGGCTCGTATGTAAACGTCACTGATCTGTATACTAACTGGATAGGCAGTAGGACGTAAGTGGGGGACAATTTTGAAGGTCCACCATCTTGTAAGACAGTAAGGAGGATCCTATCACAGCAAAGCAGTTTTCGCGCTATACACATGATCACACATCGGCGCGTATTTGAATGCGAGTAAGTGATTTATATTAATATATCTGACTACGAAGTAGATTAACCTTTAGACTGCCGGCTGGCTCATATATGGGACAGTAATAAAATAATAGTTTTAGTGATGAATACAGATATTATAGCGAATTTTTCCCATTTAATAGTCCCTCTGATCTCTAAAGGATACAACTGAAATTCTTTCTAGTCGATCAAGGTACGCAAACTTCCCCTAGCGAGGGGATGAAATATTTCAAAACTCGTTATTGAACTTGTATTCGTTATTGAACTTTTTTACTGAATTTTTTTTAGTAAATAGCCTGTAAAATCTGTAAAATGTATCCTAAAATTTTTCGCAAAAGATTAAGATGCCGAAATTACCCTTAGCGAAGGGGTGAAATTTTCAAAAATTCATTATTAGGTGGGTATTGACTTTTTCCACGATTTTTTTCTGAAGCACGCTGTAAAATCTGTAAAATGTACCCTAAAATTTTCTGCAATTAATTGAGATGCCGAAACCACCCCTAGCGAAAGGGGTGATATTTTCAAAATTCTTTTTTATTGAACGGTTATTGACTTTTTATCGGTAATTTCAAATTAAATTTTTTTACATTGAATAATTATTAGTTTTTTACTTGAATTCCTGTATTTAGGATACATAATATTTTTTTTAGTGATACTTGAATATAATGTGTTCGATTGAATTCGAATATAAAACATTGAATTTCTACCCATAACTATATAAATATATAAGTATAAAAATATATACGTATGAAAATATATTCGTATGAAAATATGTAAGTCTAAGGATGAAGAAAAAATATTATTTCAGTGTAACTGATCGCTTTTTTCACGTTTTGAGTGGTTTTATTTGTGAATATATTTTAGAGTGTTTTTGGTAGCTTATTACATTATAATATCAAGCACATTCGGTTAAAAATAAATATATAGTAATTTACACAACCTGAAAATTTTTAACATTGGTCCGACCGTTGCCAGCCGGCCTGGCTCATATATGAGCCACCCGTAACCTCGGCAACTACTCTAGATGTATTAGATGTTTATATATATAAACTTTGCCCCTCAAAAATATCCATTTATAAGGGAAAAATGCCGGCAGTCTAAAAGGTTAATGCTGTTAATAAAAAATGATAGTTGTTATAATGAATGTAAAAAAATATTTATAATATTTTTATAATGTATTAAGAATTGTTTTATTTTCTATTAAGCAATGAGTTATACTTTAATGTGAAGAAATGTCGGTACAAAAGAACATCTTTGAAATTATTTAAAAACAGAGAAGAGAAAAAAGGAAGGGTTTCATATTATGGTAATAATGTATAAAACAATTCCAAGCCTTTGTCATCAATTATTTGTTTGTCTATTTTACATGTTAATGATTCAACCGTAGATACTTCATTCATGATTCATCTCATGAATCAATAAAATATTTTCATTTCAAAAATAATTCAGATAAGATAAAGTGCATATTAAGTTGGTAAGAGGAGAAAAAAATCACTATTTTTTTCACTTTATTTCTTATACCACAATCACAAAATTGTATAAGAAACGTTGTTACAAAAAATTTGAACAAATATACACGTATATTGCAAACATACTATTAAATACAGACAGACAGATTTCAAATATGCATATTCCATATCTCAATCTATTTTTCTTTAGTCTTTACTACTTCAGTACTTTAATCTTTATAAGTTTTTATTTGATTATATTTGCATTTACAAACAATATTTATAAGCGCGCACAGCTTATTACACTGCCTTCACAAAACGGCTGCAAACTAACTTACAAAATGGCTGCTGTTCAAATCCGCCGAAAAAGAGCCGCCGTAGTGAGGACTATTTTATTACCTATCTATATCTATTAGTATAGGTACAGATCAGTGGTAAAAATAGTGCCCGTTCTGTCTACTATTGCTTCTGTTTAGGACATAATTTATGTACTTTTAACAGAAGCGACAGAAGACAATTTGTAGCAACTAACTGAAATTTGAAATTGACTATATTATATACTCTCAAATATAATATATAGCGTTGAAAACTTTGATGTCAAAGGAAAATACAAAATATTAATATTGGTGCACCGCATACTTCTGGTTTATCGCAACTGTGCAACTATGCAACTTGAACCGTATTTTTTTGACCGAAGATAAAGCTAATGAAATCTATTTTCATATACTTGCGCCTACATACTTCTACAAAGTAATTGCCTTATACTTTAATGTATTAGGGTTTATTAGATCTCTTTTATAATCTTTGAACTATTCGTTTCTTTTGCATGAGTGATTCGCTGGTCTGTGTATCAAATAATGCATTTGCAAATCTTCCATTATAATTCTCAGATCATTTTGTATTTTAACGACTTCATTTCTTTATTCCTCCAATAGCATCGTTATTTTTATTACCTCTCTCTCTCTCTCTCTCTCTCTCTCGAGCGCGCGCACGCGCTTCTTAATGAGTTGGAAAAATTAAATACATTGATTTGTTTCACCATTTCTCGTGACTTTGTTCCGTTCTTTGATAACTAATCTTTCTATAACCATGTTGTGAAATAAATATTTAAAATCAAAACTGTTACGCTTAACAGTTGTGTTAACACAATTAAAACAATAAGGCTTGTGACAGAAGATAAGTACCTATTACGGCACAAAAATAACATGAAAGGATAGTTTTGAAAACTTCACCACAAATTTCAATTACAGGTTGCCTTTGAAAACCGGACGATTTGCCTCATCCTGTACAAAGTGAATCAGGGCAACGCGAACAATATCCAATATCACAGCGAATTAATCATGTAAAGGGTTGATTTGCTTTATTAATGACGCGTTGTGATTTCAGGGGAGTTATGCGCTTTCGGTTAATTTGATAGGAGTAGTCTCTGCTATTTACTGTTTCGGATTCCGTGAGGGAATTATCTGAATGGAATTTGGAGCCCCAAAGATGCCTAATTGTTAAGGAGAATGGAGAGCGTGACTAATATAGGTACTTGTCTTGATACGTATGTTTTGATGCATTTTGAACTAGAAATAGGACTGGTGTCTGAAGAGAAATGCATACCTATCTACGAAAAGCCCCTGCCTAGGAAATTACTACTTCCATGTCCAATTTTTCCACATTTAATTAGACTCAATCGTTAAAAGTATGTATTTATGGAAGGATTTATGGCCTATCCACGAGATATTTATGATTTATCATCTTTATGGCATACATATGTGAACTATATGTCTTTTATGACCTCTATGACCTTAATGACCTTAATGACCTGATTGACCTGAATGACCTGTATGACTCATATGACCTTTATAGCCGTATAGATCATATAGGCCATATGATAGGATGTAGAAGTTAAAGTGAGAATATATACTTAATAATTTGATATTTGAATTCTTCTACCTCGAAAACCTATAACACAACACTTCACATGGATATACAGGGTGATCCACCTAAGGCGGTTTTTTCCATAACTCTTGTTGTATCTTTCCCAAAAGAAAAAAATGTTTCCCAAAAATGAAAGTTACCCAAAATGATATGGTGCATATTTGTAAAAATATTTTTAATCATACAGGGTGCTCCATTTCCCATAACCGGTACACAACTTCTTTATTTTAAATGGATCAACATGTATTTTTGTACATCTTTGGATATTCCACAAAATTTTAGGTGAATTGTATTATCCATACATAGTACCCGAAACCCACTGTTTTGGAGATATTCAATTGTTTTTGAAAAATTTCATAATAACAGCGCTCTAAATATAGACATCCAAAAAACACGTCATCAAAGTTGGCCGAGAAAAAAAAAGACGTATTTCTATTCTTAATCGAATTTATAACCTTATTTACTTGTCAAGACTGTCACATCATATGACAGCCATTGTTTATTTTACAAATTGTGACATTCACTTACCAAAAATTTGACATAACCAAAAAGCTTAGACATGACCGCTATTTCCATCTCTCTCTCTCGTTCATAGTCAGAGTTGATGAGGTTTTTTTGTATGTCTCTATATTTGTAAACAACGTCTAAACCAAAAAAAGTTAGAGACGTGCGGTTTCGACAGTTCGATTTCTCATAATTAGGTACTGTTTCATTTTTATTGTTGCAAAATGTTGTACTTTATTCAGTGTCGCATATACCAATTGTCAAACCTGACCCTGATTGCCAAACCCAACAACAATAACTTTTGACCCACATTAACTTACTACACTACACTACACTACACTACACTAGACTATATGCTATATTATACTAGACTATATGTTATTATTGTGTTATATAAAGTAATGAAACTTCGGTATTTATTTATTTTCAGTCTAAAACGTAACTGAAAAGAGTAGTATTTTAGTAAAAAAAATTAAAACTAACATTTTTTCTGAAGTATTCTTTAATTTTGAGAAAATAATATTCAACAACAACCTACATTGAGGAATTTACGGTTTTGTATAATTCTCATTAGGCAAAATATAGTCTGACATTTTTACATATCAGAATCAGAATTTTCTTCTTTTTTTTTCAAAACTGGCAAATACTCTTGAAATAGCGGTGTAAACGTCATTGTAAAAAAAATAGTATTACGGTAAAAGTAGATACTTGGGTGGTTTATAAAGTAGTTGGATAGTATATAAAATAACCAAACAAGTGGTTATTTCAGTAACAGCAGAGCAGAGTAATGATTTTACTAAAATAACTCTGTGTCTTGGTTAGTTTATATGTTATCCAGCTGGAGTGTGAACTAATCAAGAATGGTGGCTGAAGTATAAACCCAAGAGAAAGTGTGCACTATAACATTTGCTTTTGGTTAGTTTGTAAACTATCCATAAGGTTTGAATAAACATAACTTATTTAATAACACAACATAACTTTCATTAGCAAATTTTTGAAGTAACCAATATTTAGAGGCCTTTATGTTTTATTCTCAGCTGCATTAGGTAGTTATATGCTTTATCCAATCTTTACACTTAGCTAGTGATTGATTTTGTGTACATTTTCTCAGGTTTGTACTTCAACCACCATTCTTGGTTAGTTTACATACTAATTGGATAACATGTAAACTAACCAAGAGAACTATTTTAGAGAAAAATTAATATTAATAACCAGTCGTTTGGTTAGTTCATATACTATCCAGATATTTAAACTAGCCAAGTACTTTAACCTTAACATATTCACTTAAAATCAGATAAATCAAAGCAAAAATCTAAAATGTCGTAAAAATATGATTTGGGATTCTAACAATTATTTATGATTTCTTTAGAATACACTGACAAAAGAAGTTTCCCTGAATTAAAAAAAATATTTTCGTATGACAAAAATTTTTAATATTTATTTCAAGTAAATTTAATCTGCATTATTACCCTTATTATTTTTGTGATACATTTTTAACATAGTATATCTTTATCCTGACAAATATTACGTTTGCATTGTTTCCCAGTTTTTAAAGAATAATGGCCACAATACCATATCCTAATGGCCAGCGCACCATTATAGTACAGTGGCCACTTTACTTTAAATTTTTGCAACTCCGAAATTTTAGTTAAAATATTATTTTTTCAATGTTAGAATGAGAATCTATAGAGAGGCATGTATAATTTGTCACTTAGTGCTATCAGACTAACAGTCTTAAAGATAGTCTTAAAGAAAGGTTAATTCTAGCTTTTATTACAATTTTTATAAAAACGTGGCCACTGCTCCAAACTCTCCCCTATTCCTTATTACAAGTAAATTGTTGAGGAAGAAAAAAAAATGCTTTTTCGGATTCAAGGATCTCTTTTTTCTCTGTACTATGAGATTTTAATTAAATTATGTTCAGAGTTAATAAAATTTAACTACGACTTCATCGATAAATCAAGTTTGTGGCGCTTTGTTCAATTACCAAAACATATATTCATTTTGCATTAATTTCTGTAATAAGTTTTTTTTTTTTCAAATGTTCGGTTATAAAACTATTTTTCGTTACGAAGTGATGGCGCTGTATATTTATTTATTCGCGAATGCTTTGCATTGTAATAACCTCTATCGAATTCCAAAGAACGCGAATTTCGTCGAGCCACCGGTTCTCCAACCAGAAAATTCCGCCGCTCAAAAATATTATCGCAAGTCAACTCCCCAGAAGAAGAGGTATACACCCTCGTAATTGAATCACACCGGCATTGTGCTCGCGGTTTAAAATAAAGCGCTTCTAATTATATCGCTAAAAAGCCGCGTTGTAAACGTAAAACGAAACAAAACCGTGGAAAGCGTAATCGCCTCGCGGAGGGCATACAGCTTATTATGCAGTAACAATAACCACAGAGCGACGGAGGACGGAGCGAGCGGGGAAGGAGGGGGCGCACGGGAGCCGTAGGAAGGCCTCTTTTCTGCTACGAAGATTTGTCTACTTAAATTAGCCGTCGGTTTAATTAAAATAGTTTAAGCAGAACGAGGGAACTGATGAAAACAAGCTACCCGAGCAAAACGGCTTTATGTATTCCGACTTGAGCCACTATCTTCTTAATTTCCGCGTTCGGAATTATTTTCTGGGATTACCATATTATGCCGATGTCATATTCGGAATGACGGCTGCAATTATGCGGAGAGAGGGTTTAATGTGCGTTTTGCCGTAATTAAATTTAGCCACTCCGCTCGCGAATTAAAAGCCAGTCACATTCGAGTGTCTGTCTGCGCTGATTTCGCCGCCATTTGTCAATGTCTACGTAATGGGTAATGTAATTTTCGCCGAGCGCACGTACTAATTGTAAATTTTGCAGTTCGGTAATGAATCCTCTTATAAAGTAAGAGGATTCATCGCATAGAAGTAAGTTCCGCGTTTTCATTACCGTATTCTGCAGGTTTCCTTAAAAAGCAACGCGGAAAAGGTTTTCAAAGGGTTAACCTTTCGCGCACCGAACGGAATCATTTTGTACCCCAAGTAAAGGGTGGGCCATCTATTGGTTTCTGTTCAAACTGAGTGTTATTTCTACATTGCCGACATTGATGCGCTTGACATTTGACATATATGTGGTGTCTAACTTCCGCTGTAAGAAATGGATCGTTTACGCTTGAACAATGTTGGGAAATATTGAAAAATTATTTCCAAAGTGAATGTGATGTGTTGCAGAAACCGTGAGAAAATTGAAAACAATTTTTGGTCGAAATGAAGCTCCGTCAGCGCCTGGTGTAAGATAATTCTTAAGGAAATTTCGTGAAATTGGTATGCTTATGAATAACAGAAGTTATCCACGTGCTCGTTCGGTGCGCACAGCTGAAAGAATTGCTGCTGTTTCCCAAAGTGTGCGTGAAAACCCAAGAACCTCAACCCGTCACAGAGCACAACAACTTAATGTCAGTCGCACGTATCTGAGGAGAATATTGCATAAAGACCTCGGATTATTTGCTAAAAAGTTGCAACTTACTGAAGAGGTAAAGGAAAATGACAAACCACTTCGTTATCGCTTCTCCGTGTGGCCTTTTAAAAGATTGAAAATGACGCCGATTTCAATCGAAAAATCATTTTTTCAGGCGAAGCTCATTTTCATCTTGGAGAAGATGTTAATAAATATAAATGTAGGATTTTGGGTCCGAAAAGTGTGCTACAACGCTGGGTCGGACTCCTAATCCGTCATGTCATTGACGGAAGGACATATGAGAGACCAAAAAGACAGGAGTAAAAATGTGTTAATAATGTACATACCTACCGCTTGTGTCATTCATTGCTTGAGCGTATGTTGCCACAACCAGTAGTCTTTCTGCATTTCTTCTCCTTAAACGTGAGCGATGTGGCCTGTTCATATGGTTATAGAAGGAAAATGATCGTTCCTCATGTACTGAAGTTAAAAGTGCAAATTCGATATATTTCATATGGACAGAGGAAGACACACCACGCACATTATTTTCACGAATTTCGCAGTTATTTCTATCACTAACAGTTGGTTGTTGGCATTAACATGAGTGCATTATTATTTTTCGCTAAAATCTGTTGTTTCGTCCACTGTCAGCCACATAAATTTATTGAATATGTCTTCACATAAATTCATTGGTATGTCCCATGACACGTTGATATGTCTTCTGTAAATGTTTTACGCAATGTATGGCTTAGGCAAATGAAAATAGGATACATATTTGGCAAAAAAACTTCTAAAGTGAATATTGTCGACCACGTTCCACGAAAGGCTACATGCGCAAAACATTGTGCACAAATCAAACCAAAATTTCTTTTTTCTAACAATACCAGTAATATTTTGTTGAGGGATATTCGAATCCAAATGTCTTTCACACTCTCGGCGTCTACGATTACGAGGAGTCTACGAGCAAGGAATCGTATACATATGGATACATTGTATCTAGTCGTTTCTGAACCCGCAAGGGGAGAGTCCCAGTGCGCGATACTAGGCAAGGTCAGTGGCACTTAAGCATGGGCAAGACATACACGCGTACCTAATTTACAAGGCACTTAAAAAATACAGTTTATACTTTAATTATCATAGAGCATACCTGCGTTGTAGCATACTTTCCGGACCCTACTCATCACTACATATGGCAAAAAGGGCTGGATGATGGTTGATATGGATCATCCTTGGTTTCCCTCTCTGTAACTTGTCGTTGTATCGTTGTGAGATATTATAAGCATACCACTTAAAGATCCGTTAATGTAATATTCTTAGAATCGTCCCTACTTTTTTTAACGCGTTTTATTGGCTCTAAAATTTATATACTTTTAAAGGACCTTATTAACCTTGTAAGGACGGGGACCTTGTAAGGACCTTTTACGTTGAAATTGGACTTTTTTTTACACGATATTAGTACATAAAATCGAAGAATCTGTCACGTCAAGTGGCCGACAAATTTGGTGGTCGAAATTTCGACCAGTCCCGTCTGGGACGGAAAGTCCCATGTTAAAAATGTTATTTTTGGAATTAACAGTGCATTCCTAAGTGATTGGCTGCGCTGAATACGAAAAAGATAATAAAAAATATCCAGAAGACATCTCTGACCTTGAAAATTGCATTTCAAGGTTAAATCCGTTGTTTTCTGTCCGAAATGATATCTGTACATTTTTTTATGCGTTGGATGCAGAAAAATAGTAACGTTTATTATGAGTCATTTGCAAGAAATATTTCAGTTTTTGCTCTCAGCATGACCCATGATCAACAGCGTGGATGTGGCGAAAATTTGATCCCTTTGGGGTGCTTGATTTTTTGTGAGTCCCCTTGCCTCTCATTTTGGGGTGCTTGATTACCGTGAGTCCCCTTGCCTCTAACTTTGGGGTGCTTGATTACCGTGAGTCCCCTTGCCTCTCACGTTGGGGTGCTTGATTTCCGTGAGTCCCCTTGCCTCTCACTTTGGGGTTCTTGATTACCGTGAGTCCCCTTGCCTCTCACTTTGGGGTGCTTGATTACCGTGAGTCCCCTTGCCTCTCACGTTGGGGTGCTTGATTTCCGTGAGTCCCCTTGCCTTTCACTTTCGTGTGCTTAATTACCGTGAGTCCCCTTGCCTCTCACTTTGGGGTGCTTGATTACCGTGAGTCCCTTTGCCTCTCACGTTGGGGTGCTTGATTTCGTGGGTTTACGTGGGGTTTACTTACCAATTTTCAGGGCGAAATACCGAATAAATTTTTTTATCTTGAAATTATTATTTCAAGGTCAGATATGCTTCCTAAAGTAGTTATTTTACCATAGGCTATACCATGTCTTTATCAAGCAATTTTGTAGGGAATATATAACAGGTATATGTAATCATAAGAATTGGTTTTAGCGGGAGTGTATGAAAAAGGAAAGGCGACACCTATTGGACAGATTAGGTATTATTGCTTTTATTGAATGGGATGAGGAGAGGTGAGTTATTATCCAAATCTTTCTGCTTACAGTATACCAATTTTCTGATTTCAAGGTCAAATATGCTTTCTAAAATTGTTATTTTGTTATACGCAATACTATTGTTTTATTGTTTTCGTATTCAGCGCATCAAAATACGTGGTATACCAATTTACATGTCGAAATACTGAATAAAAAATTCGACCTTGAAATCACTATTTCAAGGTCAAATATGCTACCTAAAATTGTTACACTATATTTTCTATATTCAAAACATAATAGTATCCCCAAAATCACTCAAAAATATTATGATACTTGAGTGGTCGAAAAATCGACCAGTCCCGTCCTTAAAAGGTTAATCAAAACTACACTGGGTGTCTCAGCTTTTAGTTTACAGACTTTATCTGCTCACCCAGGATAGTTAGCAAAAATAATTATATACAAAAAGTTACTTGAATTCATGAGCGTATAAAATGACATATTCCGTTTGACATGTGCTAGGGACCTTGAGGTTATGTCATTTTCAATATAAGTTTTTTAAATACAACACCCTGTATTTTTCGACATTTTTGTATTTACCGAACAATTCTACACATATTTCAGGTAACATACCCTATACCTATCTTCAACCGTTTTCGAGATTTTCAAAGTCAAACAGCTATTATATCACAATACAAAGAATTTTCGGTTTGCCTTGTTAAAAGTAATTTTAATCAGATCAATGGGATATTTTAGTAATTATAAGCAATTAGTTTAATAAATTTTCAAATTGAGCTGTCAAACAAGGCAAACTGAAAATTCTTTGTATTGTAAAATAATAGCTGTTTGACTTTGACTGAATCTCGAAAACGGTTGAGGATAGGTATAGGGTATGATACATGAAATATATGTAGAATTGTTCGGTAAATACAAAAAATATCGAAAAATACAGAGTGTTGTATTTAAAAAAACTTATATTGACACTGACATAACCCCAAGGTCACTAGCACATGTCAAACGGAATATGTCATTTTATAGGTCTCATGAATTCAAGGAACTTTTGTATATACATTTTTTTTGCTAACTATCCTGGGTGAGCAAATAAAGTCTGTAAACTAAAAGCTGAGCCACCCTGTATACACATATCAGAAAATGTTTCCAAAAAGTTGAAATCCGTCATACGATCCTATCAATATGACCGAACATCAGCGTCATCACCTAAACTTACATCAAATAAACCGCCTTATTGACCGTCGTCCTTTAGAACGAACGTTTCAATAAACAAGCCTATTCTTAGGCGACTCTTGATGGCGACGTGTTTCACCGACACAGGTGTAGGTCGGTAGAGTTTTGGTTTGGTGGAATTAAATTAGCCTCGCCTCCGTCACTACACTGCAACACATCAAGATTTACTCGTTTAATTTTCCCCGGTTAGATTTAGCCAAGGCTTTATTGAAAAAGTCCTTTTCGTTTTCGCCCGTTCGATTCGTAAAGTTGTTTACCGAAGTCCGGGCTCTAATTCCGCCTGTGGGAGCCATGAGTCAGGCTGAGACTTTTCCCGCTCATCGCGTTTTTACGCACACGCACCTCGTGCACTGGCGACGGGTGCGGGGGGGGGCTGTCGGTCGTGGCCCACTCCTAAATATTGTATTTGATCTACACTTTATTTTATATAGTTTGCAAACAGAGAAGAAGGCAATCCTCAAGATTTAATTAAATGTTGCTTAATTAGACTAGCCGAGAAAATGTCGTGTTTTTTTTTGATAGGACCCTTCAATATCCATGTATTTTTGCATGAGTTTGATATTAAGAAACACGTCCACCGTGTAGATTTGCGTAAAAGACGATTTTGAGTGACAAAAAGGAATTATTCTACATATATCCACTGCAGCGGATTTTGGGACATTGTGGTAGTAGGCCAGTCAATAGAGCTTTTTGACATGACACGATTGATACCTGAAATCCGACTACGGGATGAACTCTTGGCCTCCTGAACACCACGCAAAATGTTCGGCGGCGCGCTGACAGCCGAGCGTGGAGGAGGTGGCGGGGGAGCGAGGGGAAGCGGCGGCAGCGACCGGCAAATTTCGCGCGGTGTTCAGAGGCGTTTTACACCAATTTAATGGCATTTAAATGAAACAAAGTAAATGGACGAATTGTAGTTTACACTCTGTAGTTTCCGAATCCGTCGAGAAAATGTTATTTAATCTATCGCGTGACGTGTTATGGAATATTCAAAATACGATGTAAAAAACTTTATTCGACTATTGTGCAAAAACTATTCATCGGACATAATTCAGTTTTTGCACATTCATTCTTCGTGATATTACCTACATTTTCCCACAAGATTGACTCTTCTAATGCAAAAATACTCGAATTAATTTCAATACCTTCAATAGCTTTTCTTCTATAAGCAAAAAACTGAAAAAACTCAATTTTTTTTCACTAATTTGTTATTAAAAAAAAAGTGCAACTATTTCCTAGTCCAATTCATATACGTTTTCATCTAAGGACTGAACTTAAAAGTATCCCGTAGTCGGATTTCAGGTATCAATCGTGTCATAAACTCACTCCTTTTCGAGCTCTATTGACTGGCATATAGGGTAATAGTGATGCGTCATGCAAATTGAGGTTTTCCATTGTTTTTTTAATATGTTGAAGCCAACTTTCATATATCAACGAAGGCTCTTAATAGACAAAAGGCAAAAAAGCAAAAATATCATGATTGGCAAAATTCACATTTCGTGTCATCTCTGTCCATCTGTGTGTTTTAATTTTAATTTTCAATCAATGTGTTCAAGATTAAGCCCCGAGACTGCAACAAGGTGTCCACCATCCTCGGGATTGCAGGTCAAGAATCTGGGAAACAATCTTTTGTTTCCCTTCCCCAGTGTGCAACTTTAAAACTCTGTCAGCTGCGAAACCAACCTGGTTCTGAGCATCTCATCTGATCTGCTAAGTGATCTACTTCAGAATCCTAACGCAGATATACATTCTGACTCGAATATATTTCTTGCTGGGGAATGTGGATACAACATGTCATGGTTCATTGCAGCGGACACTTTGGGAGATAGATACATCATGAATATCTCACTAACACAACTAAAATTTTAAAGTAGAATCCGGTTTTAACATATCCAGGAACATTAAAAATGTCACACCATGTCAGAAATTTCTCATGGATATATCAGAATACCGACAGCTTCCATAGACATGAGGCCTAATAAAATGACATAAAATGAAAGGGAATTCTTGGCATCTGTAGCCAGTTTTCCTCTGCACCTGTGACTGAGACTTTCTCATATGAACTTCGAATTCAACATATCAAAAGACATTGGAACGGATATCTCCGAATGCGAATGCCTCCTGGATATCACCATAGCGTCAGCATTTAGAGCCATGAGGCCTAATAAAATATCACGAAACATGATTTTTGCCACTTGTAGTCCATTTTCCTCTGTATCTGTAACTTACTTAGATACATTTTCTTGTATGAAATTTGGCTTCAGCATATCAAAAAAAAAACAATGTAAAACACTTCAATTTGCATGAAGCATTACTATTACCCTACCACAATGTCCCAGAATCATCTCCAGTGGATATAGGTAGAATAATCACTCAAAATCATCTTTTACGCAAAATCTACACGGTGGACATATTTCTTAATACCAAATTCAGTTTTCGCATGCAAAAACTACATGGAAATTGATGGGTCCTATACAAAAAACATGACATTTTTGAATTTTGTCGGCCAGTGTTATACTTAATGATTTGAAGTGACTGAAAAGGTTAATATTTTAGTAAAAAACTGATACACCACTTTTGACATGTACAGGTATATACGCAGGTAGGAATACACGCATTCAGAAAATGTAACAGCTACATGCTTTTGAATTCCACCTGAATTCGTTTGAATCTTTTAGTTCTAATCTAAATAATAGTAGTAAACATTTATTTAAAGGTTGGAGTTCAATATGGTATTTGTTTATCGTCTTTTAACTCCATTCATCTCCCTTTCTGGAACGTAATCAGAACTATACCTTCAAAATAGTTATTATTGTCCCTTTTTTGGAACGTATTCAGAACTAGAACTGACGCAAAATCTGACCGTTGTCAATACCCGGACTGTTTTCAATACCCCGATGTTACCCCGATTGATATACCACAAAAAAAAAAACAAAAAGACAAAAAGTTTTCAAAGCGACTGTTTGGCGCCAATGTCACTTATTGTTACAATTATATGGAATTAGAAATTGTATTCCCATATTTAGATCAATTTCCGATTATTCAACACTGGACAACGACATTTTTTTAGCAAAAGTGCATTTAGAAACTTGTGGAACTTGTATGATCAAATATTGATGACACCTCGGATAGAGCACAACAGAAAAGAAAATGTTAATTTTGCGATATGTTTTACCCTTAACAAAAATGTTTGGTCGTCTCATAAGTTTAAAAAACAGTATTCCCAACAATTAATGGAAATCAGATTACCTCACTGTTCCAAGTTTTCTAGAAAATAAATTAAAAAATATCCTTGAATTGTTACTGGGAATACTTTTAAATTTTTACTTAAAGACTTCAGATTCTCCATATTTTCCAAAATGGTCCTACAATTCTGGAAAAATATCCATAATGGAGTGATTAGTTTTTTCACCCGAACCCGAAAATGTACTCTTTTTTGATCCTTAATAAGGAATTGGTTGTGCCTAAAAAAAATTAATAAACGAAATAATAGAATTATGTTATCCAAATGGTTCATACGATTCGAATATAGCACAATAGTATAGTATATTTTGAATGTCCCATTAATGTCGCAAAAGAAGAGGAGTGGAATAGTGATGATTTTATTTTCGCAAACTCACTCTCACCCATTACCTTCTGACTGATTTCAACAGTCATCAGAAACTTAGTTTGACTGTATTGTCAAAATTTTCACAAAATGGCCATAGTTCAAATAAAATAGGTACATAACCTTCGGCGCAGAAACAAAAATTGGACCTTTTCCACGAAACACCGAACTACTACACATTTCTCGACGCGCATTTCGCCAACTAAGTTGGCATCTTCAAGAGAAGATTAAAAGTTTTAGTTTCGAGACGCGCGTTGAGAAAAGAATAGTGGTTCGGTGTTTCGTGGAAAACGTCCTTGTTTTTTTTAAACAACAGACAAATAAATAATATGTACAATTACTTTTGTAAATGCATTTGGTATAACTATCACAATACTACAATAATTGTACTGCACAGTTATCCCAGATTAACTGTTAACAGTAAGCAAATAATGGCTAACAGATCAATCACGCGTATGCGACATATTTGATGTTGTCTTTTGGCCAAAGCCAGAATTATATTTTTTCGATTATACGTATCCCATATATGAATAAACTGTCAGTTTTCCAGACTAATTCAGTTGCTGAGCCCAATGGTAATGTCCCAAAAGTTGCAAAATAGAATTAAAAATGTGTCATTTGACCAGCAATAAAACCTATTTTAAATGTTGAATACAAGTATGGAAAGTTATAAAAGATTTGTCTTCCATGAAAGAAGTGTTGCAAAATATGTATTCCTGATAAACATTGCAAAGAAAAATACTAAAAATTAATTAATTGATCAAGGTTGAACTTTTACAACCAGATAGTTCATTTGACGGATAAACAGAAAATTATATATCGTCTTTCATTTAATTGATGTTGCAAAACTTGTCTTCCAAGAGAGTTTGTATATCATTTGACGTGTTTTGTACCAATTTGTACCAAGAAATTATAATCCAAATTAATATTTATTGCCATATCACATTATATAGACATCCAAAAAAACGTCACAATGTTGCCGGAAAAAAAAAAAACTTTTTTAAGAAGTTATCTTAATTCTTAATCGAATTTATAACCTTATTTACTTGTCAAAACTGTAAAATATTTGTAAATTATTTTACACCATAGAAGCTCCTCCATTTCCCATAACCGGTACACAACGTCGTTGTTTTAAATGGAACAACCTTATTTTTGTACATCTTTGGATATTCCACTAAATTTTAGGTGAATTGTATTATCCATACATAGTACCCGAAACTCACTGTTTTGGAGATATTCAATTGTTTTTGAAAAATTTCATGATAACAGCGCTCTAAATATAGACATCCAAAAAAACGTCATCAAAGTTGGCCGAGAAAAAAGACGTATTTCAATTCTTAATCGAATTTATAACCTTATTTACTTGTCAAAACTGTCACATCATATGACAGCCATTGTTTATTTTACAAATTGTGACAGCTACTTGTCAAAAGTTTGACATAACCGAAAAGCTTAGACATGACCGCTATTTCCATCTCTCTCGTTCATAGCCAGAGTTGATGACGTTTTTTTTGGATGTCTATATACTCAATTGTTGTGACAAATATTCACAAGATTCCGCTGTCAGGAATACAGTTATATTTCGTATTTCAACACCAAATTACGATGTATGTATGTATATTTTAGATGTATTGTGCCTACTGTAATAAATCTCATAAATTAAAAAACGGGCATATATAGAAATCGGAAAAATAAATCATTTTTGTTTTATTTCACGGTTTTTTGTTAGTAATAGCGGCCTCTCCCCTGAAATCCTGAAAAGCCGACGCCTGTGTTCACATATGCTCCTCCACCATCCGTCACTCTGCCAAACTTTACCAATGTATTACGGCCACCTTCATGCAATATCGAAGTTTCTTAATAGGCATCCGGACGGTTTATTGCGGAGGGGGTGGGGGCGATTACTTTTCTACTTCGAGTCGTTTACGCTTGGCGGAAACATAAAATTAACCCGTCGACGATAATAATTGAGGAGTAAAGGCAAAAAAGAAGGATTATCAGCATTTCGTTATTTTCCGAGGGCACGCCTTTGTAATGGTCCACATTTTTTTTAACTATGAGCGAATAATTTAAAAAAATGTAATTTACCATTGTGTGTACTGTGATTATGATATCTCTCACTAAGTATTGTTAACGGGCTTGCTTAATATTGAAATCCGTTCTCTATTTTTGGACATAGGGTAGAGGGTGCAATACTTCAAATGTTTTCAAGCCCTCATAACTTTTTTGGGCGTCCGTGTACATGCAAATTTTCATTCTTTTATCTTTTTTTCTCGAAAAAAGGTATACTTCCTTATGGTGTCTGCATGCACCAAACAAGCAACCGGTTCTGAGAAAAATGTCGACGGAGAAAGCGGTTTTCGATGTCCCTTCTGAGTTGATGTTCCTTCTGAAGAAAATGATTATTATGCATTTAAAAGTGTACTATGTATTAGCTTAAAAAAATGCTTAACATATAAAATGCACCATGTCAATTAATTAAATACATTTTTATTACCAAAAACATAAATTTCGGATACACCACAAATCGCAATCACCATTAAATTACATAAAAGCCATTAAAATAATATTCTAACAGCAATTCTGGTAATATCGATGCAAACACTGTCAAATTAAATTACCTATTATTATTATTGCGAAGCAAATATTCGAAGTGACGTCCCATTTACATAGGCAACCTCTTGTTAAGACTCTCTTCGAACTTGAAAAAAAGTTTGAATGAAAATTTCGAATGACGTCTACTGCTGGAACAAATGCAAAGCTGCCAACGTTCATCTTTTGTATTAATCACTGTTCTAAAATACACAAGATCGTTCACATATCTTCAAAAGTAAAAGTCTAACGGTTTGAGACCAGGAGTTTGGAAAGGTCATGGATGTTCATTATGGATGTTCATTACCTCAGCCAATCCAGAGCGGAGGAAAGGCAGTAGGTACTCAAATTATTTACAAACTAGACAAGGATAATAAGTCGGGGCTCAATCACCACACATTATGACGGAACATCTTCCAGAAGTTGAAAGAAATCATTCCTGAGAACATTTAAGTAGTCTTGTGCGTTAAATATGTCAGATAGTTGAAACGAACCCAATAAATTGTCACCAGTTATCCCAATCCAAACACTGACGCACAAAAATTTTTTGAGGGCTCACATCATTTGAAGTATCACACCCTCTACACTGTATCCAAAAACTCAAAACAGATTTCGATTGATCGACCCCAAAGACCCCAAATCACCAAAATTTATGCAAATACTCTAACTGAAGCAATTGCAGAAATATAAAAATTAATTTTCAACTTTGAGACCCTGTGTCTCCGTTATTATTGACTTTTATACTAAGACAACTTGAGGTTATGTTGACTTATTTTGACAAAATAATCTACTATTACAATATGATAATTTATTAACGAACACCCTGTATGTAACCTATGTAAATGTACAACTATAGTGACACTGGAACATTAATATATCAAAATAGACTTTCATGAACTTAAAAATACGTTACAGAGTTGAACATAACGGATTGAATTGAAAATATACAAAGGGAAGTAGCTTACGACTTAGAGAAGGGAAAGACCAAAGCAGCTGCAGACAACGGTGCATCATAATTGCACAGCAACTTAATCGAGACGATGGATACATGGTGGATACAAAATATAAAGATAGACACCAAAACGTCGTCCATAGTAGCTTTGTGTTAATCGTTTCAGTACTGAAACTTCGAGCAGTTATTAAGATAGAATTTCCAACGGTTACTGTCTACTCCTTATATCGATATGGTATACTCCTTATATCGAATATAGTATCGACATGGGAAACGAGTGGGTCAAATAACAAATATATCCAGGAAAATTAGTGCCATAAAACGCATACATTATAAGGAGATTTGGAATTGGTTACATTAGGGTTATGTAGGAAATTTGAGCAACTAACTGACCATACAGAATAGAGCAGTTATAAGTTTAAGCATAGAATTTAGTCCAACACTCTATGGGCCATCAGTGACTCAACTACTGAACAAAACCCAAACCGAAAGGCAACCTACAATGTATAGAATTTGGTAGTACAAAATTATAACCAGAAAAATTGCCAAGCTATCCTCCCTATCGTAGGGAAAGAGAATAAAAAAGAAAAATAATACCTATAAATAAGTTAAGAGAATGTGTGACGATTGAGAATTTCGTGATGCATGTTATCAGTTCAGTTCTAACTGACGACATCACCAGATAGTTTCTCTATAATATCCTCCTGGTAATGGGAGAAAATCGCTGTCTCCTCGTGAAACCACCGACTTGTGTGCTATTACAAAAATACGGACGCTCTATCTAAGGCAACCTACTTTTCACCACGTATTTAGTGTTTACATTAGAGTTCTAACTTTAGTAATTAGGACTCTGATGTCTGGATACATATTTTCCAAATGTCAGAAATCCTACGATTAAATGTTTTTTATATTTTCAAAATTTAATACCACGTTATGTCCTGATTACCGATAAAGAAAGTTGTGTAAAATTATTGTAAAAGGGATTTTACAAGAAATAACTATAGTTGTAACCGCCTAAGTAGATTTACTATGTAAAGCCACATTAAATATGGAATTTTCACGTATAGTATATGGCATTTTCAGATTTTTGTATTTGATGTGATTTTACCATACAAGTAATGTAAACTAAGGAAGGAAAAATGCAGTACTGTTATGTGATAATCTATAGATACTGAACATAGATAGATATAAAGATTAGATACTGAACATATCGATATTAGTATTTATATATTATATAACTTGAAACGTATATTTACATTATATATTTTTTATAAATCATATTCTATGCAATTTTACATAAGAGGTTATATATTTTTACAGAAATATATCTTTCTGTAAAGACTACATTGCAGGACACGTGTATATCAAAAGACAGGTTTTTCTAGGAGAAACGTAAAATACATAAAAACAATAACAAGTCAATATTTTCATTTGTAAAAGTATATTAAAATCTTAGATTTTCAAAATTTTTATTTACTAAAGTAGAGTTACTAAGTTGCAATAGGCTATGGAACTTTAATGAACTATTTTTTAATGAAAGAATGGCGTCTTTGTTACTGTAACCTGATATAGTAACATAAAAATGAAAATAAAGGTTATAGCACCGCAATATTTTTTTTTGGGTTCGAAAGAGACAAAATGTCTGAAATTACGATAAAATAAATGAAATTCGATTGACCTTATTTTCTATGTGTTAGCTGAGTCAAATTTGATGTTATTTTTATTTCTTTTAATGAAATATTCAATATGTGACGGAAATTAACTAGTATTTGTGAGTCACTAATCTAAATGCAAAACGCTGTTTCGTGTTACATTTGAGTTTATGTTGCATCGTCTTTTTTTAATCAAAAAACAATACAAATATCATAAAAATCAATAACTCTTCAAATGCTTTGTGCAAATATTGTGAAAAGAAAATCTGACCTTAGATTCTAACGAGTAGATTTTGACATAGAAAATATTGACTTGTTATTGATATTAAGGCAATTTTACTTTTGTTACAAAAACGTTTCCTAATGAGTTTTCAGGAAAGTGAAAATCACAAACAAATTTTTCAAAAGCGATATGGCGAAAAAAAGATCTTTGAGCAAACTCAACCGCATTTGAACGGGAAAACTTGTACTATAAGATCCCATACAGGACAACGTTTTATCACATTAGATTAGAATATCTCAATAACCTGATGGGAGCAATTCTGAGCCCGGATTGTTTTCAGCGGGAAAATTACGTTAAAACAACTATTCATTGTCCAGGAGCACAACATTTTCAAAGTTTTGAGGGTAGTTGTTATTCGAGGTATTTTTGACCTGTTACTGTTTTCATTTCTTTTAATGAAAAATTCAATATGGTGACCATTGAAATTAACTAGTATTTCTGAGATATTCTAACCTAAATGTGCAAAAACGCTGTTTTGTTTTACATTTTTGAGTTTATGTAGCAACCTCAATTTTTTTAATCAAAAAACAAGACAAAGTATCTTGAAGTACTTGTCTTACTCTTCCAAATGCTGTTGTGCAAATATTTTGAAAATGAAAATCTGACCTTAGATTCTGAACGAGCAGATTTTTGACATAAGAAAATATTGACTTGTTATTGATTTTTAGGTATTTTTTACTTTTGTTAATAAAAAACGTGTCCCTAATGAGTTTTCAGGTAAAGTGAAAATGACAAACATTTTCACTTTGAAAAGAAAAATGAAACATGAAAATTTGAAAATGCGATATCTAGGCGAAAAAAAAGATATTTGGAGCAAACTCAACCGCATTTGAAAAAGAGAAAGACTTGTACTATAAGATCCCATACATGGACAGTGTGTTTTTGCACATTTAGATTAGAATATCTCAAAATCCTGATGTGAGCAATTCTGAGCCCGGGTTTGTTTTCAGCGGGAAAAATTACTTTACGAAACAACTATTCATTGTCCAGGAGCAAAACATTTTCAAAATTTTGCCGAGTAGTTGTTATTCGAGGTATTTTTTTACTACCGCTGGTTGACATATAATGCAATTGCCTCGCCACTGCACTAGTAAGTGTGGTGTGGAACGAAATAGACCCGATACTGGATAGAGGAATCGACGGAACGAGCGAAAATCTCACCAGGCCCATTTGTCAGCAACCATTAGCGGCACTTTGCAAGCGGGCGCGATGTGACACTCTAACAAGCGGATAACTGAAATAAAGAGCTCATCTCGTCTCTTAGGAATTATCTGTAGCACTCTCTATCGGACCATGGACCCATTAATACTAATCTTCCTTCAGCGTAATAGACTGTGTTTGATTTAGTGGCACCTGTTACTGTTTGTAGTGTTAATGTGATCTATTAGGTGTTATTTTCGTTGACAGGACCGCCGTTAGCAGGATATATACCCACATTTAGTGTAAAACTACTGGTTTTTCTACGTCTTTTCATGCATCAAGGTGTTACAGAACGCTTACGATGAGTCGCAGTGCAGAAAAAACATTATTTCGTCCGAAATCTCATTAACTTTTAATATCAACATTTGAACCACATTGTTTGAGATATGGTATAAGGGGAGCAATATTGTAGTACACAACATTTTATATGTTAGATGATGGATACATCTATATGATAACGCAGTCATCGAACAATATGAATAACATTCTTGACGAATAGTTCTCAAACTTTTAAAATCTTTAACCACCTACTACTTGTGCTACTTTAAGAAGCACAATTTACTCATACTTTTTAGCAAGTTTTCTAAAAAGGTAAACTTGACTTTTTTACATCACTTCTTTAGGGAAGTAAACATATATTTCATTCCCATTACAAAACAAATATTTTAAACCTTGCTTTTGAAGTGTTAATGTAATATAATTTAAGAAGTTCAATACACCACCAAATTAAAAAAAAAAATAAAAAACCAATCTAAATAAATTAATAACAAAGTCGCAGTAGTTGCCATATTTTTGCATTTTGCGATTCATTTAACATTTCACCATACATATTTGGTATACATATTTGTTTCATAATATATTGTATTTAATTTTTTTTTTCCAGAAAAATCCGTCTTCTTCTCGCTCGAAGCTATTAACGAATTGGCTTCTAACATCATCATACGTAAATGCATGTTCATTCTATATTTAGGGTTATCCCTCAAAGTTTATGCTAACCCAATAGAAATCGTAATCAGATTTGAGCGAGAATTCAAAACGCTTTTTTAATGAAATTTTAAATAACCATGGATTTTTTGCAAGAATGATTTACAGAAAATTGTAATTTTTGAAAGATTTCTTCATTAATTAATATCTAAGTCAAAAATAACACCAAAGTGTTTGAAATGAGTAGCAACAGAAATGTCTGTTTTTTTCTTTGCTAGTTTTGGTATATTAAAGCCGAATTTACATCATTTAGCAATTAAATGCGATTTTCTGAAAGACAAACAACATTTTTTTTGTTATTTGTTACTTGAAAAATTTAATTTTATTGAAAACGGTGCATCGTAGCTATTTCAAAACAGACAATTTCAAACAAACCTTAAGATCCAAATTTTTACAAATTTGAATTAAAAAAACTCACGAAGCTACGCACGTGAGGCCATGGAACATTCTATGTCTTTGGATCCATGACGTCATGCGTCACATACATGATGCTCGATAGAGTTTTTCCCTACCCCAGATTTTGCCCCTTCAGGTTAGGCAAACCATCTTTACCAAGCGTGACGTGACGCAAAACCACGCAGATCGCAATATTTTCCAGTGGCAATCCCATAATAAAGACATATAATGTCAAAAAGGAACGCTCGTGATCGCCATAGAAAAAATCATATTTACATATCCGATTTGTTATTGAAAGTTTAGTTATTGAACCAAGTTTGGACCTTTTAGGTAACGGATTTTTTAATATATTTAAAAAAGTCATGACTTGAAGGCGCTATCTTTAAACAGCTCTAGATTAGGAAGCATTTGTGATTAAGGTAAAAGGTTAAAACGACATTAAATCACATCTAGTGTCTAAAGTTTCCGTTTAGCAGGCGGATTTTTGTACACCCTGTGTATTCATCTTTAATAACACAGACACACAAAAAAATCTATTGTCCGAAAAACTCCACTATAATATCCTTACATATTTTGATGTACTGAATCCGAATTAGAAGCCAGAATTGCCACCTTCAGGTTTTGCTCTAACAGTGGTGACTGATGGAATTTGAAATCATTCCATTGTCGTAAGAAGCATAGGAGCCTCACCAGATCACAGGATTTACTAAACCCAAATAAAAAGCTAGAATATATAAAAAAAAACTCAAACGAAACGCATCTTAAATCTAGCGCATTCCCAGAAAATCTTCAGGAAACGGGCTCAAAATATTTCTGATTTTTTTTCATAGTCACCAAGTGGATATAAAAAACATTTTAATAGTTACAGCTTTTGTAAAATTTTCATTTTTCTTAAAATTACAGCTATTACAAAATCTCAGAAACGAAATGCTGGTATAAAATAAAAATTCAAATTTACATCACCTTAGCTGATCTCGTTTCTAAGAATACACAAGATCAAAAAGACTGCATTGACGTGACGATTTAGAAAAAATACATTTCGCAAATAATAATTTTCGCAAATATTTTGCAACCCACTTCCAAAATTTTATGGGGGCGCACCAGATTTTTGCTAGAAGTTTCGTTTGCTATTCTAGCCTTCTATGCTTCTTTACTAAAATACGAGAATTTTAAATTCCACCTGTCGCCACTGTCCCCTAGGATCAAAATCCCCTAGAAAAGCCTCAATATTGATTCTAGCTCTGTCGGTATGTAGCTCTGTCTCTATTTAGCTCTGTCTCTATTTATATCTGTCTCTATGTAGCTCTGTGTATATTTCGTGTATTTTGGATACTATAATGGAGTTTCTCGAACTCCAGATTTTTTTGTGTGTTCATTACAAATAAATTGAATATAGAAATAGCATTTTTTTAGTTATTTTTATACAAATGGAGATAATGTATTCAAATTTTATATAGTTGAAGATCATATTGCTATAACTAAACGTCAGTAATAACGTTTTGGGATTATCTGTGGAATTTTGGGGTGTATT
Source organism: Aromia moschata (assembly GCA_029963805.1). NCBI lineage: Eukaryota > Metazoa > Arthropoda > Insecta > Coleoptera > Cerambycidae > Aromia > Aromia moschata. Next base: position 437,470 of record JAPWTK010000259.1, read on the forward strand.
TTAAATTAATCACCCCAAATAGGATGTAGATACCACAGGATATCAAATATATAGGACATTGTTTTGTTCCAGAATCCGGAGGGGATCAAGCATCGACCGCAAGGACGACCCTGTCAGTACCAGGAGCGACGGCAGTGTCGGTGTCCAGCACTCCCAACACCCTGTCGGCGGGTGCCGGGGTCAGGGAATGCGCGGGATGCGGCAAGCGCATTGTGGAGCGGTTCCTGCTCAAGGCCCTGGACCTCTTCTGGCACGAGGACTGCCTCCAAGTGCGGCTGCTGCGACTGCCGCCTGGGTGAAGTCGGATCGACGCTCTACACGAAGGCGAACCTCATACTTTGTAAACGGGACTATCTTAGGTAATTCCTCTAAGGCCGATATTTTTTGTTCATACATACATCACATGCCTCTGACGTACTGAAGGACCAAAGCTGGACATTTGACAGATTTTTTATGTACGAGGTTGGCTCAGACAGATTTTTCTTATTGCTACCATTTAGACCGAACAAATTAATCAAAATGTAATATAGTATAATAGCATTGTGCTTTGTATGCCTGACAGACCATCAACTTTTGATTAGTTTCGATCTACATGGCCGCAATAATACAATTTCAATGTATTTGTAAGCTCACCTTGTACATAAAAAACAAGTCAAATGTCAAGTTTTACTACTGACTCCAAAAAAGATAAAATATCACTCGCAGAACGATATTACTTCGTTATTGTTTCTTCGTGTTTTTGAAGTATACCAGGTGTGCCTATTAAATAACCGAACTGCTGTCATAACACTTTTTATTCGTTACCAATTACAGAAGCAACTTTTTCGCCGTTAATGTACTCCACTTGGCGATCTCTACACTGCTCCATACGACTTTTCCATTGTTGAAAGCAGTGCTGGAAGTCCCCTCCTGTCAGATGGTTCAGAACCTCCGTCGCTTTTGCTTTAACCGCTTCCACACTTTCGAATGTTGTCTAACCGTGTCTAAAAAGAAATCACCGTGTCTGACAAGCGTGGATCAGTATCAATGTTGTTTAGAATATCAGCGCAAATGTTCTAGAGTCCTTTTGCTCGGGAGTGAGAAATTGTGGCACCATTTTTGCGCACACTTTGCGCACTTTGAAAGATACATGCAAAATCTGGCGAACACATTCTTTGTCGATTTCTATTACTTATTTTAGCAAGGCATCGGATGTTTAGACGATTCTTCGTGGATTAATTTACCGCGAATAAATTTTTCAATGTTTTCGTCCGTTATTCACGTTGAAGGTCGTCCGGGGTGCGGATCGTCTTCGTTCGTTTCACGCCCCTCTTTAAACCATTTAAACCATTCAAAAACGTGTGCGGGATAAACATTCATTGCCGTACACTTCTTTTAACATTGCATAAGCTTCTGTAAAAGTTTTCCCCAGTTTAACAAGAAACTTGAGATTAACCCGTTGCACCATCTGAACCCTTAAAATTTTTTCGACGCGTCACTGGTGCGTAGACTAATTCCAATGATTGCTACAGTCAAGCGGAGTGACCCACTGGCTTGTCCAGCGAGCTCAGTTTAGGGAAGGTCTCACCAGACACAGTTCTGTTCAAACTTGTTGCAAAACCCTCGCAGCGCGCTGGTAGCAGCTTCATTTCAGTTATTTAATAGCCACACCTCGTATAGCTAGAGAATACTTCAGAGTGAGTGATTTTATTAAATGTTTTGGAAGAGATACATGACATTGAGATAAAAATTTGTAACAAGCTCAACATTTGATATTTATATGAAAAAAAAAATAACCGTATCATATTTCCACTGCGAAAGTTTTTTTGTCTGCGAGTCTAGAGTTTCATATTTTTTTATTAACATTTAAAATACCTTTAAAACCGTACACTTTAGAAACAATTAGTTGGTATTCACCTCCGCTATCCGGAAGTGTCAGAAAATTTCCAATAAATTTGTCTGTACACATCTAATGGTCATCCCCAAAAACCCGTAGATACAAATTTTCAGCTTTTACGAAATTTTTAGCTTATTGTCCTTCCAAAATGTTTAATAAACCAGTCACCGTGAAACACCCTCTATGTATGTAGCTGAAAACTTCAAAAGAGAATTTACGTGCAATAAGCGTTGTATCAAGCAAAAGCACAGACTGGCATGTCGAATACACAATAAAATTAATACATTTATGGAATTTACCGTCAAATAATGAAAACGTGTACACTAAGAGAAGGAGCCAAGCGTTTACCTGCATTACAGATTAGCACTTTATTTTAAAATCTAATGAGTATTTATTTTTAATGTAAAAATAATAACAACGTATCGAATTAATTGTCATGTAGAATACAAAAAGTGCCGGAATATATGAATGTAGTATTGTAATATAATGTTACAATATTATACACATAATTATAAATATAATTACAAATATATTATGGTATCTTTAGCCCAGGCACCTTCGCCATTTTTGTGAAATATCAGTAAGTATATTGAAATAGTTTCTTCCGGTTTCTACCGCAGTCGTCTAACTTATCTTGACGTTTCGCTGATCATGCTGTCACCTTCTTTAGTAGTTTTCCAAAGACTGTTGTTGTCGTGCTCCTCTTTAAATGCCTTGGTTCTCTTATGCTTCGTTGCTCATCCGTCGTGCTTGATTGACCAAGACTTTCAGCAGTCAATAGTAATGCCAGTCTTCATGCGTTGATAAAGCAGTATCAGTCTTCCCTATTGGAGCTGTTATTATTCCTCATTATTTCTAGCAACTCTAATTAACCTTGAAGTATCGTATTGTGGTCCAGCACTCTCCCGTTCTCATGTTCCGCTATTGCTAATTTATATTTATATGATACTATATATAGTGTCACAAAAATTTTGCAATTAATCATTTTCAAAAATTACGCATTACGCATTACGATAATGATTGTCCAAAACACAGATTTCTGACACAACATACGAGGTGTGAGACTGGAACGTAACGCCCGATCTAGCAGTTTGAACTTGTTAGAGTCGTTTGTTTGTAGTTTGTGACTGTTTTCGTACCGGTTTTTTCTAGTGCGTTTTAAAAGGAGTGACATTAATTTTGAACAACGGTGTGCTTACAGGTTTTGCATATGACTTGGACACAGTGCAACGGATACTTTTACAAAACTTCAACACGCCTACGGAGACAGTGTTTGAAATTGAATCACACCACTGTTCATCAGATTTTGACTAACGAATTGGAGATGAGAAAAATATGCTCAAAAATGGTTCCAAAAAACCTTTTGTGTCATTACAAGTGATAAGACTTGGATGTTTGAGTGCGGGCTGTAAACCAAGCGCCAAAACAGGAAATGGCACACCTCAAACTCTCCAAGACCCAAAAAAGCAAGAATGAGCGATTCGAAGTCGAAGACCAATTACATGCTGATTTGCTTTTTCGATAGCCAGGTAGCCAGGAAATTTTCCACAAAGGGTTTGTGCCTTCAGGCAAACTGTAAATCAACACTTTTACAAAGAAGTACCCTTGACAAAGAAGTGCCCTTGCTTTTCTGAAAAATGTACTAAATGTACAGAAATTCAAATTTCTAACGCGAGCAATACATAAATCTAATACTATCAGCAAAACAAAAAAAGAGTCAGTAACAAAAAACAAATTTAAAAAATATTATAGAAAGTATGAATGTTTGGTTCAATACAAATCTAATTCCCACCGACGAATAACTGAATGAGTAATATTATTTAAAAATGCTCTTATTTTATTCATCCCTAATCGTATTTACAAATTCATCTCTTATTTCAATATGTGTCCCATGCGCAAATCCCGCTACAAGAAACAAAAGCGCCGTGTTATGTACTTTCAATTTACTTTAAATTAATAATCCAGGCAATATAGCAGAAAAGTGCTCAGTTTTTAAAGAGTCCTGAATAAGGTTTCTCGGCGCGATAATTTGGTAAAAAATAGTAGAAATGGATTGTGTATGTTTTGGATAAAATCGGTATTTACCTTAGTAAAAAAATCGATAAAAGCGCCGAAAACCGTTTTTTGCGGATTAAGGGACGAAAAAATAATTTTTTTCGTAAAATGAAAAATAGCACGTTGTAGCACTTGAAAAAAACGAAAAAAACGAGTTTTTTTTGGTGATCAAAATCGGTTCAGAAGTTTTTGCACAAAAAAATAAAAAGCAATGAAAAATTCCCCTTTGTTGAAATCGAATTACAAGGGTTCTAATGGTCGCAGAAACTTCTGTTTTTGGTCGTGCTTACTTAAAGTGGTAGCTTTTGGTCGTGCCCATCTGCAGTCAAAATTTCATGGAAAAATAATAAGAACTTTTTGCATAAATCGAAAAAAACTAAAAAAGGTCTTTTCGAAAAACGGCTTGCACAAGCCGAAAAATGGTCGTAAAGCATTTTTCCTGGCCTTAAATTACTCGTCATTAAATTACTTACAAATCCATTATCGTGACTTATGGGAGAGTTTCATTCAATCGGCCGAAAAACGCGTTTGAAAATCAAACGTCACGTTGCTTCGAGCTCTTGGATAAGCGAGTGGACGCGTGGTGGGGGAAGCCTCTCCCGCCGCAGACTTCTGTCAGCGCGTCTGCGGCGGGAGAGGCTTCCCCCACCACGCGTCCACTTCCTTCACTCGCTTACCCGAGCGCTCGAAGCAACGCGACGCTTGATTTTCAAACGCGTTTTTCAGCCGACTGAATGAACCTTCTCCACAAGTCACGATAATGGATTTGTAGGGAATTTAATGACGAGTAATTTAAGCCCAGGAAAAATGATCTACGACCATTTTTCGGCTTGTGCAAGCCGTTTTTCGAAAATACCTTTTTTTAGTTTTTTTCGATTTATGTGAAAAGTTCTTATTATTTTTGCATGAAAAATTTTTACTGCGGATATACACGACCAAAAGCTACAATACGACAAAAAGCAGAAGTTTCTGCGGCCATTAGAACCCTTGTAATTCGATTTCAACAAATGGGCATTATTCATCGGTTTTTTTATTTTTGTGCAAAAACTTCTGAACCGATTTTGATCACCAAAAACTCATTTTTTTCGTTTTTTCAAACGCTACAACGTGCTATTTTTTGTTTTAAGAAAAAAATTATTTTTCGTTCCTTAATCCGCAAAAAACGGTTTTCGGCGATTTTATCGATTTTTGTACTAAGGTTGCTACATACCGATTTTATCCAAAACATACACAATCCATTTCTACTATTTTTTACTTAATTATCGCGCCGAGAAACCTTATTCAGGACTCTTTCAAAAAATTAACTATCTAGCCTGGACTATAACCCATTAACGCCCCAAACGGACACAATTTTTCGTCCTTTTTGGAGCGTCAATCTCGAAGGGAAATTAATGAATTCACTCAATAAGAACCACTCATCCTAATGTTTTCGGATGTGATCTTTCGATTCAGAACTGTGATTAAATGCTCTAGAAAAAAAATATGACTGACTTTATGGAGTCTGAAAATTTGAAGATTGTTTTATATATATATATATATATATATATATATATATATATATATATATATATATATATATATATTTTAGTCCAAAAAGTACTCTAACCTACTCCGGATTGTGGAGGGAGGTGGAGGTAATAGTTGGAGTTGATGATAGGATTTTTTTGCCGACCTCAACTGACTCTAATCTTTTCAAAATGGCGGACATTGCATAAAATCTCATGTAATGTGAATTTTTCTCTAGTATTAACGAGAAAATAATGTTATTGTGAGTTTTTCTTGATCCTCAGTCATTTTCATCAATCAAAACAATACTACAGAATATATTTGACTAAATTTTCAATTTTCAATGATGGCGGATTCAAAATGGCGGCCGGATTTCTCAAGAAATGAAGCGTTTTTCATTATAAAAAGTAAATAGGAGTTTGTAATTATAGTTTTCCTATGTCATTTCATGTTTTAGTAACATTTTGAGTTATTCCTGGTGAAAAAAGTCTGAAATCCAAGATGTCGGATTCAATATGGGGGCATCATTCTTGAAAATTCTAAATTTGAAAACGGAAAAATTACAAAGTCATATTTTACGTAGAATTCTGATGGAAAATGTCCTCTCAATCTTTTTTCATAAAAATGAGTTCTATCTGAGTAAAAAATTATTTGTCTTTCTAACCTCAAAACGAGATTTTTTCCGGTTTATATATTATGCACTTAGGGATGCTCGGGCGCAAACTACTCGCCGGAAGTCCACAGCCTACTTGTTTCTCGTGGTGCATATACGATTTTTTCTGGCACCCACCAGAAAGTACGTTCTACGTACTATTCTTTGAATACATATGCGAGGAAGTTCCGGAAAAAAAAATTCGTCAATGCGCCCGAATTCAAAATATATATTTTATTTATATGCGAAGGTCCGAAAAAAACATTCTTCAATGCGCCTACATCCCTAAGTGCATAATATATAATTGTCATGATTTCATCATGAGAACCTCAACACCGGAAAAACTCGTTTTGAGGTTAGAATGACAAATAATTTTTTTACTCAGATAGAACGCATTTTTATGAAAAAGATTGAGAGGACATCTTCCCATCTGAATTTTATGTAAACTATAACTGTAACTTTTCTGTTTTCAAATTTTGAATTTTCAAGAATGATGTCCGCCATATTGAATCCGCCATCTTCTCATACATTATTTTTTCACCAGGAATAACTCAAAATGTTACTAAAACATGAAATACCATAGAAAAAAATATAATTACAAACTCCTATTTAATTTTTATAATGAAAAACGCGCCATTTCTTGAGAAATCCGGCCGCCATTTTGAATCCGCCATCATTGACAATTGAAAATTTAGTCAAATATATTCTGTAGTATTGTTTTGATTGAGGAAAATGACTGTGGATCAAGAAAAACACAATAACATTATTTTCTCGTTAATACTAGAGATAAATTCATATTTCATGAGATTTTAAGCAATGTCCGTCATTTTGAAAAGATTAGAGTCAGTTGAGTTCGGCAAAAAAATCGTATCATCAACTCCAACTATTGCCTCCACCTCCCCTCCATAATCCGGAGTAGGTAGAGTACTTGTTGGACTAAAAAAAATATAAAACCCCCAAATTTTCAGTACTTTCCTCCATAAAGTCAGCCATATTTTTTTCTAGAACAGTTAATCACAACCCCGGAAATCGAAAGATCACATCCGAAAACATTAAGATAAGTGGTTTTTATTGAGTGAATTCATTAATTTCCCTTCGAGATTGACGCTCCAAAAAGGACGCAAAATTGTGTCCGTTTGGGCGATAATGGGTCAATATAGGCAACGCATATGGAATTGAATTTATGTTTTTACACTAGTGATGTAGCTTATGGACTACATAATTTATAATCGATACACTAAAACGTTGAAGTTAGGGCGGTAGAAATTCTAGACCGATTTTTTCTTTCTGCTCGTTATCTTTTTTGTTCAGTTTTGTAATTTAAGTAAATAAATCATTATTTTATCACGACGAAAAACGTGCCACTTATCATTTAACCCCGAAAGCGTTTTACCGCAAAACGTAATACGCGCGAGAAACTAATTACAAAACGGTATCTTATTAAGATTGCGATAGGGGTCGCTCCTATTCGAAGTCAATTTGGTGTAATGTAATTTTTATAGCACGCTATACCTATAAATTTTATAGCAATCTACACGCGGAAATTGGTGCAGCCCGACAAGGACCTTATAAATATTGGATCCAATAGCTTTCTCTAATCATCTTGCGGTTACTTTGATATCGCCATCCGACCGAATTATTTTCATACAAATTTAATGACCTCGATGCAATATTGCTCCTCTCCCCACGCTAGCAAGGCCAATTCGTTTAGCTTAAAGGACGCCTTGTAGGAAGGACGAAGGCAAAATAGCGCAGAGAACACGGTTAATGAGGGATCGCATTACATATACTTTATTTGTAATCGTTAGCTTCATTTATTAAGTTGTTCAGAAATTAAGGGCGGTTTTCAATCGTCTTCACCGCAACTCACAATTTGTGAGTTTTTAGCTCGTATCTGCTCCATAAAATTGTTTGTGCCTTTTTTTTCCACTTTTTAAAATACTGACTAGTGGACATGGTGATCATATACTTGTGCTCGATTAATTTGGAAAAAGTTAAAAACATGTACCTTATACATGACATACCTGTCTCGAAGATATCACAGGCCCACAAAAAAAATGTTTTTGACTATGGATAAGAACATAGTTTTTCCTTGTATTTTTTGACGCTGAATCCAAATCCGGTATCCGGTTATTAACCGCAGCACGTCGGGATCAAGGTCATTTCAAGGTCAAATCGTGAAATAAAGGCTTAAAAGAGAATAAACCCATATATCTTTATGTTTCTGGGATCACTGAATTAGAATCTGATGTTATACTTACCATATCATGTGACTTCGAAGGACACTCCAAGGTTAAATCGCTAAAAAACATATTAATGAGGCAAAAGTTTGTGTCTTTATGTTTTTTTAAGTTGCTGAATCCAAATCTGAAACCCATGATAGAAGACCGTAAATAGTCTCATTTTCATCATGTACCTTAGGCTGTATTAGGGAAATGTGGTTAAGGATTTTCGGTTTCGTGAATGTACTGCTATTATTTGTTAAGGTAAAATATATCTAAGTCCGTGTATCCTGTACATTAGATAAGTTGATACCAATTCTCGTAGCCACCTTACTGAATATCATCTAACTACATAGTAATCATCTTACTGAAAATCAATGAGTGAATCATTGAATAAATTTTATTTTTATTTTGAATGAATTTTATTTCGCGATTTGACCTTGAAATGACCTTGATCCTGACGTGCTACGGTTAAGCGGACACCGGATTTTGATTCAGCGACCCCAGAAACATAAAGATCTATGGGTTTATTCTCTTTTAAGCTTTTATTTCGCGATTTGACCTTGAAATGACCTTGATCCTGACGTGCTACAGTTAAACGGACACCGGATTTGGATTCAGCGTCAAAAAATACAGAGAAAAACTGTGTTCTTATCCATAGTCAAAAATGTGTCTAATAAAAACTCGATCCCGGCATACATTAAGACCTCCTCAATAATTTCTGTTTATTTGGTCGCCGTCCCATTTCTTCAAAGCATTTCCAGACCCCTTTGCATATATACCTACGCATTGTTTTGCGTGGTTTGAATTCTGTTGGGCGACGTAGAATTAGGATCAATGGATTTTTCCAACAGAGGTTATTGAGTAAGTCTTAATGTGTGCCAGGATGGAGAATTTACCCTACAGCGTATTTCTTAGTCGATCCTGTAGATCTCTGAAATTGCCGTAAAAATCTTGCGAATTCCAATTTCGACATGGGGTTGATTTTGGGTCGTGAACCGTTTAAGTCACAGCGTAGGGACTTACGTAGTAGGAACGTAGTATCGAAAATTGAAAACCGCAAGTCTCTAACTCGAATAGAACGCAAATGACACTAATCTAAAAGTGTTACTCTAATTTTGACCAACAGTTTATTTTAAAGATTTTTTTTTAAAGTTAGTATGAAACTAGGACAGTAAATGCCTCCATAAAATTACGAAACAACGCAAAAATATATACTTTTTTTAAAGTACATTCTCAGTGGATACTCTATCTGTATACATGGTGATTGTTCTGTCTTGACCACGCCATTCATTTCGTTAACACCTCAAGGAAATTGTAACGTTGAGTAAGTGTTATGTTCTTACATCTGAAACTAGAATTTGGCATATATAGAAGAACGAAAACTGCACGTCGCGACGCTTCGAACATTTTTTCAACATATGTTTTTGGCGTCGCTGCAAAGGTCTCCTAAGTATTTTCCAAATAAACACCGATCCTTAAAAAAAGTGACCCTGGACGAGTGATTTATACTACATCCTTATGTTGCAAAATATTTAACAGTAAGCCGTATTTTGATATAGTGAAGAGGTATTGGGTCTTTTTTTAGAAACAATAACGTTTTAAGAAACGGTAATATTAAAAATGGTATTTTTTAATAAAATTAGTAAAGTCTATATTAGAGACCAATATATTCCAATGATTCCAATGATTCCATAAAACTGGTATATGTTTCTGTGAGTAAAAATGTTCAAAGGGATGTACGAATAAAATCTATTTTACTGTTTTTTTTTTTGATCAGGTGTCTTTATTCTCTTTCTCCTAAGAATACGGACATTTTTCAAAATGCGTTTATTCCATTTTGAAATCCTTTGTCATTTACAGTTATTCTGATATCAATGTGTAGACAGATTTGTATTTGGAAAATATTCATGACACTTACATAACGTATAGTAACCTAACCTTACCTAAGTTACATTGGAACCACATTAATTTCTTTTTCACTTATATCATATTTTCAAGAGTACAAGTTATCTTTCTCTTTAAATATTATAATTATGGTGTATCTATTGAACAATCATTATGGGATAGGTATGGGGGGAGGTATTTTATTGAGGTTATACATGGTGGTCACTTTTAAAGTGTACACCATTGTGATTAAACTAAAACAGATACATGATTGCTTAAATTTCAAAAAAGTTTCGCATTTGTATGTCATATGAAAAGAAAGTGATGATAAATCGCATCGTTAAATATAATAAATCGCATAAAAAGTTCCTGAATTATTCTGGACAAAACTGAAAACTTGTGCTTTTTTTATTCCTTCTCTACCTTTTTTTATTACTGACAAGCAAAATGACGGATCTGTCCCGCTCTGATTTTTATAACATTTTAGGATGTTGTAGAGCACATAAAATTAAGTGATATGTACTTTTTTTAGCTACTAATAAGCGATTCAATCACTTACAATCATTGTAACAACAAAATCATGTCCAGATTGTCCGTGAATTGAGTCTAGGCCTTGATCCTTACATTCCTTACTAAGTGGAATTATTACACAAATACGACAAGTAAATATCAAAAAATCATTAGGACATTTAACCATAATTATGTACCTGCAGATAAAGAAAACGATTAATAATTTAAGTAATATAGACCTTTACGCTATAAAACACTAATAGCCCTGAAGAAGTCTAAGACGAAAAGTTGTAAAAAAAATAGTAGGTACTTGTTTTTTGTCCAATATCCCAAAAAGTCCTTTGTTAATATATATTTTATGGGCGCAATTATTAACTACTCTTATATTCTATATTTCATGTTTACTATATTTATTTGTTAAATACAATTACGTTGTAGATCTTTTATTGTGGAACATATTTCGTATAATTCAGCTTTCCTATGTTGTCAACCAGACCATTTGTTTACTGTTTTTTTTTTTTTTTTATATAAAGCAAACGATATCGTTTTCACAAAGCTTTCATTACAAAAGGTTGAGGCAATGTATGTATTATATTATTCTTAGTATTTATTAATGAGTTTAATTTTGTATGGAGATAATCATCAAGAAACATACATTATAATACTACGATTTTTCTATGGTGGTAACTTTGTGGTTGTTTGTAAAAGCAACAGTAAACAACTACAATTAAATATTACATGTTAAATTTTATTTCCATGGTTCTATGCACCATTAATAATGTAAATAATACACTTAATTATTTCTTTCAGATTATTCGGTACCACTGGGTATTGTGCAGCATGTAATAAAGTAATTCCGGCATTTGAAATGGTAATGAGAGCAAAAAATAATGTCTACCACCTAGAATGTTTTGCGTGTCAACAATGTAATCACAGGTAAGATAATGTTCCTTTGAAGTAAATATTTTCAAGTGATTTCCATAAAATATTATTATGTAACAAATAGGTTCAAGTCATGTGACAGTGTTGCCTTCCTTTTACTGAGAACGTTTCCCCATAAAAATACCCGAAATATATGTTTTGCAACTTATTTTATGCAATGTTGAAAAAAAGTGGAAACTGAGTCAGAGTAAAATGCAATTATTAATGAATGGGGTTTTGCATGCTATCATATACTTTTTTGCGACCGGTTTTAGTATTCAATAGTTTCAGAGCTTAGTTTTGAATTAGTCTTTTTTGCAATGTTTTTATCACATATACTAATATGTGTAGTAAAATAATTATAATTAATACATATCCACAATAATGGTAGTGTATGTACGAAGAAAAATGTTTAGCCGATTCTGTATTCAAAAATTATGCATAGAGTGAGTTCATGAATCAGTATTAAAGATCCTATTTAAATTACCCCTGAGTTACAAAATAATTTCGAAAGAAAAATTAAAAATTTTTATTTTCAGTTATAATAAATTAAAAATGTTAAAACGTAATGTGCATAGAATCACTTTATATCCGCAAAATAACTGAAAACAATATTTTCCAGATTTCATTGCAATTGTATATTGTTTTCGTCATCTCATCTACAAATTATTAAGTTATACAAATTAATACAAAATTAATAAACGTTTTTGGTAACACATAGGCAATATATAAATAAATTATTTTTACTTATAAGATGTTAATTGATTTTAGATTTTGCGTGGGAGATAGGTTCTATCTTTGCGAAAACAAAATATTATGTGAATACGACTATGAAGAAAGGCTAGTTTTCGCAAATATGGCGTACAATCCTAGCAGTTTAGCCCACATCAGGAGGCAAGTCAGTAATTTACAGGTATGATCGCTTGGACTGCAGCTGTGTTCTATTATGTAGAATACAAACTAATTCAGCATATTCCTAAGCATATTAAGATATTTTTACTACGAATAGATTGTAAGAGTTTTTCTTGAGGAGGAAAGAGGAATGCATTTTGTGGGAAATCAATCTCACAACCGTAAAACTAAGACAATAAAAAAATCAAATAAACTGTCGGTGATTTTGTAAATCATTTTTTTATTTTGTTGTGGTATATTCTGTGTGGTAGATACTCGTACGAATAAGTACTTGAAAATATGTATTAGAATACCTAATTTGCTGCTATTAATAACTTTTAGTACTCATTAATTAACCTGGACTGAAATAATTTTATTTGATTTAATAAAATATGTCTACCGGAAATTAATTAAATATTTTAAAACTAAATAAGTTATGTAAATATCTAAAGTAATGAATGAGCTCCAAAAATATTTAATAGTCTCCAAAGTTATTCATTAATATCATATAAGAGTTATAGGCTAAGAAAATAAACTAACACTATAAATAATAAATAATATATATTGGGAATATATATATCCCAAAACTTAATATTGAGCACCAAACTTAATAAATTACCCGAAGACGGTTCTGTGCATGTATCCACCAAATAGCTAGCAGCAGCAAACACAGTCGATTGTTATTGAAATTAATATACAATTTAATAAAATGTATTTTTTGATCTTATAACCAGTATAAGTATTAAATTAATTGTTATGCTCATATATATTATTTTGCTGCTTCTGTTTTGGGGATTAAATATCTTATATATAGGTACTACCAAATCTTTTTTTCATTTGGCAGCACACCCTCGTATATTTTAGCGCTCAAACGTTTGTCTTCAAACAAGATTTTTGATACCAAAAACAAATATTTAGAGCTGGATACGATAATATGACTACAAAACTTTAAATTTTAGAAATCAAATGTGAATAATATAGAGGTCAAATATATTTGTTAATGACAAAAGACAAACATTTACAGATCAAGTCAATGTTCCTTTGGTATTCAGTTAAATAGGTACTACCCTATTTAAATTAGGATATTCTTTAAATAATGTAATTATACTTATGATATCAGTAATGTTTGTTTGTAGGTATTATACATTTTAATAATAATAATAATAAATATAAATATAATTTAAAAAATAATATAAAATAAGAAATAATAATAAATAACAGAATTCATGTTTAATGAAGAACAGAATTAGAAGCGTGTTTGAAATTTATTTTAGAATGGCCAATCAATGAATCAATGAAAACTGGATATATACGATGAGAGCTACTGCATATGAGGACTTCAGGAAAGTTTTTTTCAAACGCAGTTACTCATTTAGACCCTTTAAGCCGGTCAGTAAAACATTTCCTAAATTGTATCAGCAAACTGGAAGCATCAGTCTAAAACAAAGAAGTGGCAGGCCCAGCATAATTACAGAAGAAAACTTTTTTGGATTGTCCGTTATCACTGGCCTAACCATTTCAACATCAATTAGCTATCTGAGCTCACAAGTGAATCTGCCATATACAACTAGTCAACAAATTTTAAAAGATGATTTGGAGCTCCATTCATATAGTCTGCAATCCACACATGAAATTCTCACAGCTGATGAGACTATAAGAATATAGTTCTGTCAATGGTTTATTAACTATTTTAAAAACAACGATGTTCCGAAGATTTTTTTTACTCATGACGCTTGGTTCCATCTTTCCTCACTTTTATATTGAAACTCTACTACATCTACAAAATTTTGGAGTGTGGACAGCTGTGAGAGGAAGGAAGACTGCTGGAACTATTTTTTTAACAGAACACAGAATGCAGAGAAGTAGCGTTTAGAAATATTATCACCTTTTATACAAATGTTGCATGGCGACTAATTGCAAGAAGATTATATATAGAGCTCGTGTGCATACTAGTAGAGAAACGATTATTTATATAGGCGAATTTTTCGAAGATCGTATAATTAGTTTGAACACGCAGACCATATTCCCACCTAGATCTTGTGATTTGACCCTCTGTGAATTTTTCCTCTGGCCTTCTCTAAAAAATTCAATTTTTAAAACTCCCGTTGGGGATATGGAAGATTTTCAGCGACCCATTGTCAATAAAATTGAAGAAATTAATGGAACACCGTGGATACTGCAGCATGTTAGTGACAGTTAAAATAAGAGCTCTAGTGTGTATAAATATGGGCGGTTGTCATTCTCTTTAACAGTGTCTTATTTTTGAAAATATAGTTTCTTTTTGATAAAGTTTTTTTTTTTCTGTTTTTTTTTATATACCTACACGCTAAAAGTACCCATAACATAATGTGAGAGCCTCAACTCAACTATAATTAAGAACAGAAATACTTTTTTTGCTCGGCCTTTGATGACGTTTTTTTTTTAATGACTCGTTATAATCAAGAAAATCAATTGGGGTTTTCCATTCACTGACATTTACCAATTTACTGTCATTTATACATACATCTACGCTAATTTACGACACTATATTTCACCGTAAACCATTTAGAAATGAAAACGTGCACCTAAAAAAATTATTGTATAAACACGCAGTACATTATATCGAAAATAACAGCAAATTATGCGATCGTCAATAAATATTTTTTGCTGAGTGCAATTTACTGAGAGACAAACATCGTTTCCCTCGTTATAAAAATGATACACAAAAGACGATTAAATTTAATTGGCAATTAGCGGAAAGCAAATGTTAATGTGGAGTTTTAAATACCTCATACGATACGGTCATAAAGTAATATCTGTTATACTTACTTTAAAAGCCCGTATAAGGCTAAGAGCTTCATTCAGCTGCTTTTAGCTTTCAAACAAACCACTTTACTGAAACTGAAAACATCGCCCGAGTCCATTTACTCAAAAGCATTTAATGATTCGCATTTATTGTTACAACGGCTTAATTTTTTAGTGCAACTTTTGATTTATACGTTCGGTGGAAGAGAATTTTAAAAGCTTTTTTTACTAGAAGCGAGCACGTTAATACGTCATACGCTGTAATATATGTCTACCTACTAGTTTTCGTTTTTTTTTTTTATTATTGCGAGACATAAGTATTAAATATATTGCTGGAATTATTTTTAAAAAGTTCCTAACAAAAACTGAACAGTTAAATGTACTTGTTTGATTTCACTCTTTATGAACAGTTTTCATATTTTAGGTTTCCATATTGTAGGGATATTTTAAATATTCGTAATGGCCTTTAAATTAATTAATTAATTGATATAAATTTATTAATTAATTGCTTTAAAGTTATTAATTAATTAATTTACACAAATTAAATAGGGAACCTACTTGGACACCAAGTGGAACTTTTCTTATTTAACCTATTTAATCTTTCTTTATCCTGTAATTTACCTATTTAATCTGTGTTATTTTTTTTTTAAAGGTTCGTTTTTTGTTTTTTTGCTATTTTTTTTTTAGTTTTAAGTGATCCTGGGGCAGGTTTCCAGTGTCCCAGATAAAGGGTGGCTCGGGCTGGGGGGGAAAAAGCGGAATGGAAAGAAGAGTGCCCCGGCTGTGCAGTTTTTGAGCATGGCTTTAGTCTCGTGCGGGTTTTGTTTATCTTTTGGTAGGTGAGGAGAATGGTATCCTCTCTCCCTGTTTTTTTTCCCCCTAAAAGGTTTTGGTACCCCTTGTTTGTTGTCTAAATCGTTTTCCGTGATTTTTTCTTGGAAATATAACCCTGCGTGTTGTGGAAACCTTCCGCCTGTAGTTGAGGTTAAGATGTGGTCCTGTTGTCTTCCCTCCCCCTTTCCTCTTCCCTTGTGGCGGGTCCTTAAGGGTGGAAAGGGCTTGGTGCCCCCTGAAAAAACTTGGATATTTGCGGCTCCTCTCACCACCCCTTTCAGAGTGACAAAAAGGGTTCTAAAAATGGGGGAGAGAGGTAGTATTCGATGTGGAATAAAGAGAGGGCGGAGATATAAGAATTACCACCATTAAAATGAGAGGAAGTGCTTGGTTCTTCGTACAGCAGCGCCACCAAATTAAATACTAGAGGCGGGGCGGTTATTGTTTCTACAGGGAAGGCTTTCCCTGCCGTTTTTGCAAACGCAATGTTTATATCCTATTACCAACTCCAGTGTCTTCTGCCTCAAGAGGGTAGCTTTACCAGTTTAATGTTACCTTTCAGGATACAATGTATATTAGTCAATAAAATTTCAAATAATTTAAATATTTCATGTCCACTTTAACCCGACCTCTGTCCACTCTTGCCCAAGTTAGGGTTAGTGTGGACAAAAAACCGAACTGGAATTGCCCATAAACTTAAAATATCGTTTCTAAGTAAGCTAGCTCTTACAAATAAGTTGCTTAATAGTACTATTTCGCTACATTACATTTGTTCAGTTTAAATAAAAATTTGGATACTACTACATTTTGAAATACAAGTGTCCTCACTAACCCCGGTCTCCCCTACTTGCTTTGTAACAGTTCTTTCATTACTTCAATTAATTAATCAAAACCTTTTCGAGAACTAATTTTAGTAGTATGTATGACTACTTTACCATACAAGCTTGTTCCAAAAAATAATAATAATAATACATATAGGTGACAATGGTTTGGTATTTTCTATCTACGAGGTACGTAAATAAAGTAATGAGACTGGCAACGTAGCGTCCGATCTAGCAACACTGCGGAGGCGGGTCTGGAAGGGTGGTAGGTTAACATGTAATGCACCTACAGTACAAGTTTGAACTTGTTAGAGGCATTTGTTTGTTCTGTGTGACTGTATTCGTAAACCGGTTTTCTAGTGCGTTTTAAAAATGAGTGGCAATAATTTTGAGCAACGGTGTGGTATCAGGTTTTGCTTCACACTTGGACACAGCGCAACGGATACTTTTGCAAAACTTCAACACGCCTACGGAGACAGTGCTTTTTGGTCAAGAGCCCAAGTTTTTTGGTGGTATAAGGTATTCTCAGAAGGAAGAGAGTCGAGAGACCCCCCTAAGAATCGATGAAAATGTTGATAGAATGCGGGATGTTGTGCGTTCAGATCGCGTTGACGACAAGAATGATTGGGGAAGAATTAATCTTGAATCACACCACTATTTATCAGATTGTGACTAACGAATTGGGGATGGCCAGTAAAAACATTCATGTGGCTGCCCAGCCTTCTTATTCGACTGACTTGAGTCCTCGTGACTTTTTTCTCTTCCCGAGATTGAAAAAGTACCTCAAGGGACGTCATTTTAGGACCATAGAAAACATTCAAACGGCTGTAACCGACCAGCTGAAGGCTATTCCAGTATATGAGTTCCAGCACTGCTATGAGGAATGGAAGAACCGTCTCTAGCGCTGTGTAAAAAAAATCAGTCGCATTACTTAATTTACACACCCCGTATTTTGATAACATCTCTTTTATGTTAATAAGGCTGAGTACAAATTCTTTGACTAAGTTTTTAAACAAATCGTCATTTTTAATACAATTTTTTTTTACCAAATATAGGGTTTTATTTTTTTTTTTATTTTTAGATAATTGCAGATTCTATATACATAAACAGTTTCAAATAAACAAAAACCCAAAATGGGCATAATGTTAAAAAGATATATTTAAAATGAACATTACAAAATATAGTTTTCTAATTATTGCTGTATATGGGTTTAATGAATATTACACATCTGTGAAATGTAAGCCTAGAAAATATTCATGTCTAATGTAAGTTTCACATCCGACTCAAATTCCGTTATATCTTAACCAAACAGTGCGAAAAACGGTGTTTCGAGCTTTTTTCCAGGGAATGCTGGCAGACTTTCAACAACATTGAGAGGACTCACATAGTAAAGTTTAGAGAATTATTCTTTAATCGATTTTGGTTTGCAAATATTATCGGTCTCAATTAAACACAAGATTTTTAACTTCAAGTTTTAGATAAAAATGACTATATAGTTAATTAGTGGGATGAGGTCAAATGTTTCCAAAAAAAAAAAAACTAATTTTCAGTTAGTCGACGTTTCGCAAAATTTATTTTTACTAACTTTTTTTTAACTAACTTTAACTTTTTTTTTGGAAACATTTGACCTCATCCCACTAATTAACTATATAGTTATATGGAAACAGGTCACTAATCCTACATTACAATAAAAATGACTGCTTTGAGGTAAAGTGGGAAGGTCGAGACAGAATATGCTTTGTGCTCAATTTGAGAACGCAGATTTTGAGAAAATGATTCTCGTACTGTTTAAACTTGTGAAATGCTCGTAAAAATAAAAAAAATAGTCCCTATATAGAGGTTTCAACCGATCATTTCTGCTGTTTCGATTTGATTGAGTAACTAACATCCATTCATTCACATTCTGAATTTATTAAAACGTTCTCAAATTGACAGTCAATTGGATTAATTTGACAACCCTCAGAAAAGTGCTAAAAATTGCATTTTTCGTGTTATTAGGTTATATTTTGATATCTAGGAATCCTGACGTGATAGAGTTCAAAGTTGGGATTCGGATTCAGCATTGAAAATTACATGAGAAGTGAATATGTATGTAGTTTTTTCTTTGATTTCTGCCCCTCGCAGTCCTATGTAATTGAATATTCGCTAATATTCGTAAACATTTTCGTTCGATAAAGAAGAAAACGGCGGCTGGTGGAATTTGCAATTATCGTATTGTCGTAAGGAAACGTCTCATGTATCATATACGATTCATACGAGAATTATATTCACACATCATATTTTAGAAAGTAATGCACCTAAATATAAAGTAGGAAAAAATAGTGAAATCTGCGAAAAAATGTTCAACCGCATCAGAATCTTGAAAATAACTAAATATAAATGTAAAATATTTATGGAATATTTGTTTTTCATTAACAAACAAAATTGTTCTTATGATTTTTACAAAATTTTCATTTGTCTTAAAAGCTAGATCTGAGTTCTGATGTAATCCGTAAAAGAGATTGATTCGACTAAAAAGTTTATATCCTTCTAGGTGCTAAGACAATGAAATTTTAATTTTTCTCGAATTTTACTCATTTGAACATACATTTTGATACGTCGTTGAATTGAACTGATCACTCATCCAAATTATGTTCCCATGTGATTGGTATTTCAAAACCCAATCTTCCTAGATGCTGATGACTTTTACACAGATTAGTCTCGTAATATACAGGTTAGTATTAATTCAGTAAATATTGGAAAATTATCAACTAAAAACTTTTTCGTTGTTAAAAACATTGGGTGTGATACGTGGTGTTTAAGAAGTGTTACAAACCTTGAGTATAGATAGTATGACCGTAGTAATACGTTGCGTAAATTCGGCGTCATCAGTAAACGGAATGTTGCGAGCAAAATTAGTACCTGCAAGATTGCGTAGGAACCTGCAGCAAAATAACAGATGTACTTGACAATCATGTGGATTTGGGGCCTGTACTCGTTGAATATGTGGTACGAGTAAAGCTGCTATTTATGGAGGACTATCTAAACAAGAGGACCACTAATTTCCCACCTCATCATATTAATCTTCGGATTTTACTCTAACCACATGTAAACTAACTCATGTTAGAGTAAACAGCCATTGTATAGATAATTTATATAATTTTGCAGTAACTACTGAATATCAACTACAAACTACGTCATCAGCGGACAGAAACTCTGCCGACTATGACAACAAACTGCATTTTTTTAAAAAACTCAAGAAAACTCTTTCAGCGCAAAGAATGAAAATAAATTTCCCCCTCTTTCACGAAAAATTGGGAAACTATTTGACAAATCAAAAATAAAAACAGAAAAAGGGATAATCGTCCATATTTCTGAAACCGTCCATTTGCCCACCCATGTTCATTACGAATTTTTGGATTTTGGACCATGCTATCCAACATAAGGTTTGTGACACTTTTTTAACACCCTGTAAAAAATTCCTCTTACGCCTCTTCGTAAGTTTAACAACAGATCTTGAAATTTCGCAAGAATAATAACAGTTTGTATTTACTTGGTTGTCAAGAAAATTTTGTCGAAACAAAACTTTTTCATTTTCTTTTCCGTTAGAGGCGTTAAAAGTTTTTTTTGCCGATGTATCCTTCTATTTACACCTATCAATGTAAATGCACCGTTATGGAGATAGGATAATTTCAAATTCCACCAGCCACTGCAAATGACCCCGAAACCGAATTGAGAGTAACTGAAATGTGGTCGGTTGATCTCTTTCAGCAGGCAGGAGACAACCTAACCGCAGTCGGTGAGGGTAGAATTGTGAACAGCCCGTCCTGTTACAGCGAGAAGAGTTCGGACACGGTGCCCCACGGCCCACTGCGACAGCCCATTAGCGTTGCGAATCACCGCGACGATGGCTCCAGCGGCTACGGCAGTCCGGACTCGGAGACCTTCGAGAGCTCGATGGCGCCGCACCAGTGACGACAGCCCGCCGCCTCGTCTCCGAAGGGCCGTCCGCCGCCGAGGCAGAGGCCTAAGATGAGGCCCCTTAATGCCCCTTAGCACCACTTGAAACGTCGTCTAGTTTTGGTGACACATGTTTTTTAAGAATCCCAACAGTCTGTTATT
Organism: Aromia moschata; assembly: GCA_029963805.1. NCBI lineage: Eukaryota > Metazoa > Arthropoda > Insecta > Coleoptera > Cerambycidae > Aromia > Aromia moschata. The sequence goes on from JAPWTK010000259.1 coordinate 458,530, forward strand.
AGAGAGCTCGTAATACCCCAAGACAGTAACTTTTCTGACGTAATTTAACCGAGGTTAATTCACTTATTTTTACATAGTAGGAGTCAATATAATACATTATGTCATAAAGGCAGAAAATAGACATCAGCTGCTTTTGCTGGATACGTTTATCTTTACTTCATTTGTAATAGGTATTACACTCAATTATTTGAGTCTTAATATAATTAACACACATATTCACTAAAATACAACTTTTTGAGTATAACAGAAAAACATGTCCAACAGTTTGATTATTACAATAAATAATAAATAAATAAAAAAAATATTGAAAGAAAAAAAGGAGGCTGCTTTCCTCCCCAGTTATTATTCTAAATAATACTTTGCTAAATAATATGTATTTTTATAAAAAAAAAATGGAATATTATATTTATATATATGTGGAAATATTATGGGTATATGAGTTTGAACTTACATTCAATTTAATATTATGTTGAAGGATGAAGAGAAACGTGTATTATAATGCATTTGTTCAACTGCATCAGTTAAGCCAAATATCAATATATGGTGTATTTTTGAATTCAGGAAAAAATATCTATTTAGTTCTTTAAAAATATTCAGGGCATACCATTAAAAATTAAGTTTATGTTTTTTTTTGACTTTTTGATATTCATTTGTTGTATTGCCTAACCATTTCTGGCGATTAGGGATAAACTATAAAAGTCTTGTATTTAAAGTTGTTTTCTATCTCTTCTAATAAACGAATTTGGCGCTGTCCAAATATATGGAATAGCCCTGTACATAGGGAACATGAACTAAAACATCCATAAACATCAAGAAATGGTTGCTGAGAATTGCAGAATGTGAGTTTTGATTCCCAGTTGTGGATAATATTATTTTTGATATTTTTGTGAGTCTTGATTATGTGTGTTTGTTATCGAAAGTACATTTACGAATGTGTGTATGCTTCTGTTTGAATTTTTTACTTTTATTATATGATACATTGCTATTTATGATAATAGCATTGAATACTTTTGAAGCATTTATTTATTTGAAGCCTTTATTTGAGAATTATTGTCACTTTTTATACTGTGTGAAATTGAGTAGATTGGCTAAGTACATAAAATATATACAGCTAATTGTAAATTGAAATTAAATTATTAAATCCTAATCTTTTTCTGTAGGTTCATATACTCAAGTTCCTCAAGAGGTTCGTCACTACTCTCCAATTCTAATCTCCGTCATTAATCTCCATCCAATTGTTTCCATAATGTATCTCCAACAATATTTTCACGAACTGCTTTTATGATTGGTAATGCTGCCTATTTGACTGACTGACATGACTGACAAGTTAACTTACATGAAAGCACCAACATAACTGACACGACTATGTGTCAGTATGTGTATATGTATGTGAATGTTTTACAAATTACTTCATAGTGATTGCTTTGAAATAGAAGGTTGTGATTGGCTGTGGATTTCAACTCCCACACTCTACAATGGATAATGTTAGTTATGATCCTAATTTCAATTTATCGTATGTTTTTGTATAGGAACAATGAGTGTTTTGAAACCAACAATTATATCAACTTGTAAAATTCAGGCAAAATCAGTTTCCGATTTTGGAGAATGTGAATTTTTATTCTATACGACACTTGCAGACTATGTTTAAAGATTAGTGTTAAATAAGTATCACCAAGGCAGATAGATATATGTCTGCACCACCTCCGGTTTCGACTGTAGAGGCCTCACTATTTTCTAACCTAATTTTAGGGGGGGGAGATTTAGGTGGGTTCTACACATAAGATGGCCGAAATTATATGTTTTAGCCAATATATTTTAAAATTAAACAACACCATTTAATCAGGCATGAAAAAAGTCACATTTTGGTCTCTTGCTTTTTTTTTTATACAGCTAACCTTTTACAAGAAAATAGCTGGTGAACGAAAGAGGAGTGAAGAAACCAATTGTGACCCCCTCCCCTTCATAAAATTAGGTTTAGGCCATTTTTGAGGCTCCAGGATAGTGATACAAATCACTATCAAGATACACAGTTTTTATCAAAAAATGTTTCGCTGGTTTAATTTTTCATATATATAAATTTGTTTATTTCTATAACATACTTCTACCAATCTGCCCGAAATTGTTTACATATTATTAATAGAAGATATCCTCAACTTTCCCGAATTTAGAAAATGAAACTGAAATTGTACTTAATCTTGAAAGTAGTCGGACGTTAGTTAAAAGTGAAGTTTTTTTACACATTTTGTCAAATTCCGTATAGACCGGTAACTTTTTATGTACAAACCAAAAACAGGTATGTCATTAAAAGTAATGTTTCATATAGATATTATATAGACATCCAAAAAATAACGTCATCAACTCTGGCTATGAACGAGAGCGATGGTAATAGCGGTCATGTATTAGCTTTTCGGTTATGTCAAACACAGTGACTATCACAATTTGTAAAATAAACAATGAATGTCATATAATGTGACAGATTGGCAAGTAAATTATAAATTCGATTAAGAATAGAAATACGACTTTTTTTCCTTGGCCAATTTTGAAGTTTTTTTTATTTTTTTTGGATGTCTATTATTTGTAATTGTGAACGTTTGTATAGATATGTTGTTAATATTTATACGCTATTCATTATTTAAAATATCTGAAAACATGAGCTCTCATATAACGGACTAAACCCTTAGCTTTGTAACTGAGACATTGGTGATTATGTTAGTATTATGTTGTAAAGATGTTTTACGCTTTCTAGCCAAACAGCTTATTTAGTATGGCGTACATCATTCACCATGAGATATTACTATCTATATTGAAAAATTTAAAGGAGATAAATTTGTTCGTCTAAAGTAAAATGTAAAATCCTTGCTGTATAGAAAAGAAATACATATATATTTTAGCATATATTTTTTCATCATAACACAAAAATCTTAAGTACCTACCTACTGCAGATATGATTACATTTGTCACGTGTTACATTTTTTTCTGTATCAGTTTTTCTGTATTAGGTCAATTAGTAATCATCATGTCTCAAATGTTCCTGTATTTTAATAACTTGTAATAATTCGTATTGTAAATTCGGGCGGTCTTCTGGAGGTGCAGTGTAAATACGTACAGTGACGGACAATGTGAAGATCTCTTTTATGCTAGTCTACTTGCCAAAAAATGAAATAATGGACGTGTCTGACAGACATGTAAAGCTTATTGTTTATTTACTATTTCATCCTTTATTTATTCATACAGATAATTTTCTACTTAGTATACGACTGAAATACGTTTAAATAAGTAATATATATAAGCAGAAATTGTACATATATACGACTATGTAAAATAACATTAAAAAAGCTTACTACATAAGCTACTTTATATAGGTAAATTGGTAAATACACTTTGTAAGTGATTAAAGTTAAACTTCTTTAGACGTATTTTGGCTTTAATTTTAAGCTGAGTGAGTAAACAAATGAATTTTAAGATAGCCAAGAAGGATCAAACAAAATCTGAACTTATAAACCGATCTAACGTATTTGATATTGTGTTGTAAATGAAATGTAAAATGTGAATATACACTAACAGAAAAAATTAAAGGGTCAAAAAAAATTTTCCGAATTTTTAGTGATTCTTCAGAATGCTGTATCTCAGTAAAAAATGGTCTTATCGAGGTCTAAAGTGAAGCATTTTAAAGCTTCAAGTATTTAGTTTTGAGATATTTTGGCAAACAAATTTTTAGAGCTACATGTTTCGCGCAATTTTAGGAAGTAGTGTGAAAAAAAAAATTGCGAATTTTTTTGCTTTTTTTTTCGTCCACGGCTTGAAATTTTTTTTTCTAAATTATCCATGATATAGACCGGATATCTTGTTTATTCAGCTTCAATTTGATTTTTTTTAAATCTCGATACGACCCTTTGTTGCTGAGATATCGAACTTTAAATCAAATTTAAGGACCCTTTTGTCTTTGATCGACGATATCTCAGCAACCAACGGTAGCACAGAAAATCTAAGGGCAGTTCTGAAAACTGGAATAAACACCTTACAAGGTTCTGCTGCGATTTTTGAGGAGATTTTTTTTATCCTTGACATGAATTTGAAAAAAACAGGAAGAAACGGGTAATTGTTGGTTTTTCAGAACATCAACGGCTGAAATTCAAATCTTTATGAAATGACTAATGTTGCGTGTGCCTTTTACAGATGAATATACCCCCAAAAACTATGCAAAGTTACATATTCGATCTAACGAACCGTTTTCTTGTTGCAAACGGTCAAACTTTTGAAAAAAATTAAAGGGTCACGTTTTTTGAGCTTAAACATGTCCTAATCATAGCTAAAGTGAAAAAAACTTTTGATGGTGGTGGTGAAAAACAAATTTTAAAGTTCGTGTAGTGTATTCACATATTATCTGATTGTATGTGGATTATTGGAATAATGGCACTGTCGTTACCATTTGTGAATAGACTGAAAAATATTATTGAAAATTACGACGATCTTACAATAGACGGATCACATATTTTATGTATTCCTTGCAATCATCGATATATATATCGTAGACACCGAGAGAAGAAAGACATTTAGATTCAAATATCCATCAACAAAATATTACTGGTACTGTGAAAAGAGGAATTTTGTTTTGATTTGTGCATAATATTTTGCGCATGTAGCCTTTCGTGGAACGTGGTCGACAATGTTTACTTTAGACGCTTTTTTTGCCAAATATGTATGTGATTTTCCATTGCCTACTAGCCATACATTGCTCAAAACATATTTACAGAAGACACATCATCGTGTCATGGTTAAAATCAAAGAAGACATACGCGATAAATTTCTGTGGCTGACAATGGACAAAACAACAGCGGTAAAAAAGTTCGTTAAATGTAACTTTGTACGGTTATTGGGGGTATATTCAACTGTAAAATGCACATGCAACATTAGTTGTTTCATGAAGATTTGAATTTCAGCCGTTGATGTTCTGAAAAACCATCAGTTACCCGTTTTTTTCCTGTTTTTTCAAATTCATGTCAAGGATAAAAAAAATTCTCAAAAATCGCAGCAGAACCTTGTAGGGTGTTTATTCCAGTTTTCAGAACTGCCATTAGATTTTCTGTGCTACCGTTGGTTGCTGAGATATCGTCGATCAAAGACAAAAGAGTCCTTTTTGATGTAAGGTTCGATATACCAGCAACAAATGGTCGTATAGAGATTAAAAAAAAGCAAATTGAAGGTGTATAAACAAGCTATCCGGTCCATATCATGGCTTAGTTAGAAACATTTTTTTCAATGGCTTTTTTCAAGCTAAAAAGAAAAGCAAAAAAATGCAAAATTTTTTCTCACACTACTTGCGCGAAACATGTAGTTCTAAAAATTGTGTGCCGAAATATCTTAAAACTGGAAACTTGAAGCTTCAAAATGCTGTTTTTAGACCTCGATAAGACCATTTTTCACTGAGATTCTGAAAAATCACTGAAAATTCGTAAAAATGTTTTGACCCTTTAATTTTTTCCATTAGTGTATGATGTATCTATAAAATTGAACCTAAACTGTTTGTTAACTAGTGTGTAGTCAAAAAATGTCAAGTATTGAATATTTTAAATATTCTTAAAAATTCTAACTGATTAATATAATACCATAACCAATAACTTAAAAAAAATAAACAGAAAACGAAATAAAAGCAAATTAAAGCGATTCATAAACTAGACCTATCAAACTACATCAAATAACTACTCCACATTCACACTCTACATCAACAATTCAAAAGAATAGTTTTATTTTTATTAGACAAAAGTTTTTGAACATATGCACACAATATAATAGTTGCTGTTAATAGATTAACATTCATTTGTTCCTGATATTTCTTACATTTACTAAAAATGTTATTTTCGTTTGTTAGTTTTCAGCATTTGTCTTTCGAATCTGTCTTCCAGCAATTAGCACCTATCATAAATACTTTTTTTTAACGGTTTAAATTTCGTGCTCTCCCATTAACACATTTTTTTATGATCCTTAGAGAACCATAGAACCTTAGAGAACTACTTATTTTTTACCAATATTTTGGTAATAGTATTAGAAATACACAACTAAAGAATTTAATATTATAAATATTTTAGCATTAATTTATTATTGTTTTAATATAAACAACAATGAAAGTTATCCATAGCATAACTAAAGTAATGTTAAATTAAGGACGAAATTATAAATATAATACACCTTAACAATTTACAATTTTACAAGTTATTTTAAATGAAAACAATATACCAATTACACATGTATATGTGCCATTAATTATTATCGGTCTTTAATATTCGTCAATCCAGTCCGTCTTGGCAAACAAATAAAATTCATTTGTTTCACGATAACCCCTGTATACTATATTTGTGGCCTGTTGATACATCCCTCAGGTGTGTTTATTTATTACGTGGTATTAGCAATTCATGTAGAAATCTCTGAGGTGTAATATTGTTTGTATACGAAGGCTTTTGTGTCTGGATTCCATATTTTGGATCAGTCATTATCTATTAAATATGATAACAAAAAGTACGAGAGGGCGAAATGACTACAATCGTATGTCAAGGATTCAGAACTTTCGAAATTCCAAAGCCTCAATAAAAACATGCAAAAGTACGTATACACCATGTCAGGATTTATGTATATAAAACTATTTGTGATTAAATTGTATAATTTGTATAAAATCAATTTGAAAATATCTTTACGTTAGTATTGTGATATGAGGAAAATGACTATTTCTAACAAATTAAATAAAATATTATAAGCTTTTATATACATATCTTTGCTGTTTATGTTGATGTTATATATTTTTGTATTAGTTTAAAACACATTTGTACATTCAAAGTTTCTATCGCATCTTATTAAACTTATGTATATCTATGATTGTAATGTAAACATTTTTTTCTATGTTATATGTACATATATACTAGTTAAACATTAAATAAATGTTGTCTTTTCGTTAAATATTTCTTTCGTACTAACAAATGATAATTTCCAAAAGGTCCATTTCTCAAGCGATCTTTTCCTAATAGACTCTTTTAGTTTCCAAAATCACGTACTTGGTGATATTGCATTGACAGTTGACAGTTTACATAGAATCATTACTGGGACATCGGCATTTTCTTAAATAAGATATGTTAATAGAAAAACAAGGAAAATTTGGGTATCTGATACCCCACCATACCATTAATGTGCCAATTTCCCGGCATACCGACCGACGTCGAAGATTAACTCGGTTCTTGAATTTATACTTCTGCGGTTGACTGTGACTTGAAGAGGTTCTGGATTTATAATAAGCCAGGTGGTTGGAGTTAGCTGTTGGACTTTGTATCCTTTTGCGAAAATAACAGACGTTTGACAGTTTCCTGGAAGAGTCCTTAGGTTTTTGTGTATTTGATCTTCGCATATGGCGTTGTCATCAATTGGATATCCGAATAAATTTGAACAAATCCTTGTGCCGGGAAATAATGGTTTGCATTTGTTTAAATCCGACATAGCGATGTACATCAAAGAATCGTCATCACGCGCGATATATTTTTTGAGAAGTTGGCAGTATATGATATAAACCAGTTCTGTTGTTTAAAATAGGAATTGGGAAAATTTTGAATAAGGTGTAGCGTTGTTGGTCGATTAGGGGTATTTTTTAATACAAATACTAAATTTGAATTTGTTTGGAATGCTTCTAATTCAATTATATCTAGATATTTTGCTACATTAGATAATTTGATAATAAGAGGTAAATTGTTTTGATGTAAATTTTGAGAAATTTCCTGAAGTGAAGTTATCAGGTTTTCAGGATTTATGATTGAAGAATGTATTATTTTTAGTCGCGCAAATGTTATTGAATTTAAAACATTATTTAATTGATCTTCGATATACAGATAACTTTCCATGAGTAGTTCGCATTTTTCTAAAAATTTAAGTTTGGCTTCAATTATTTTTATTTTATCTGCCGTTTTGTAGATTGAATCTGAGATTATTTTAATGTCATTATTAAATGTGACCTCATCGATTTGTAATTTTTGTATAGTTGTGTTAATGTTTTTGATAACACTTGTGGTTACCGATATTTGATTTTTTAGTAAGTTTTCTAATTGGTGTTCATCATTTGTTAATTTGTTAATGCAATTTGCATAATATTCGCCATCTTCTGAATCTAAGTTTCCTGTTATTGATTTGAATATTGTTCCGATGCCATTTAGAATTCCACGTTTGTAACGTTTCGTATAAAAATTTATTTCTTGTAGTTTTTTCTTCGATTGATCTCGAAATTTGTGTTAGTAAGCTAACGTGTATTTTTACTTGTCCCTTGAGTAAATTCATGTTTTCAAAATTTGGTTCAATTGTTTTAATTAAATTTTCTAATATTTTTTCATTGTGTTCGAATGCGAGTTGTAGTGCAGATACGTTTTTGTGTACTAGCAGAGTCCATTTTTTGTTTGTAATTGTGATTTGACTGTCTTGGTGGTAGTATATTCCGATGGTGTTGTTGATAGGTGAAATGGTGTATTGTGAAATTGATGTTCCGATCAGCAGGAGTATCCTGAAAGTAAATTTAGCTTTCAAAATAGGGTTTCATTCTATCGAAGTTTACTTTAGTTTTTTTATTTGTTTCGGGATTTAAAAGAATTGCTGAATTTTTGAAATGTTTCAATAATTTCGAAAGGACCGTTAAATTTGTTTTTTAATTTGTCCTTAATTTGAGATTCTTTTTATGTAGACTTTATCTCCGATTTTGTATTGTGGAATATTTTCTGAAACGTATTTGTCAAATCTGGTTTTAGCTTTTTCTTTTTGTAAGTTTGTTTTTGTTCGTGCGATTTTGCAGGAATAATGCAATTTTGTTGTTTAAATCGCGTACGTATTTCGAAATTAATTCTTTTTTGGTTGTATAGCGTTTCAGAAGGACGACTATGTATGTCCAAAAAATTAGTTCATATGGTGTGAAACCGTGAGTTTTATTTACTGAATTGTTATAGCATATAACAGCATATGGTATGATTGTTAATGGATGTTCGTTTGGATTTTCTAACAAGTTTACTCTGATCTTTTCTAATAGTGTAGCATGGAATCTTTCGACTGATCCGTTACTTTGAGGGTGGTTAACGCTTGAGAATGTTAATTTGATATTGTAAAGGGAACATAAATCTTTTAAAAGTGTGTTATCGAATTCTTTTCCGTAATCACAGTGTATGCGAAGAGGTGTGCCATAATGTTGGAAATATAGTAAAAGAGTGTTTACTGTCGATTTAGCTGATTTGTCTTGAAGTGGATACGCTTGGGTGAATTTTGTTAATTCGTCTCTTATTGTTAAGACGTAATTTCTAGTTGAAATTTCTAAAATGTCTATATTGATTCTTTCGAAAGGTGTTTTTGGTGTTTCTGTTATGACAAGAGGGTTGCTTAGATTTTTTCGTAAAATTCTGGATTTTTGACAAATTTCACAATTTTGGATGAATTTTTCTGTCTTTAGTTAAACCTTGCCAATTGTATTTACTTTTGATTCTTATTGTTTCGTTTATTCCGCGGTGGAGGTTTGCTTTTCCTACATGAGATTGCTCTAAGATTATTGGAATTTGATCTTGGTCGGCAATTTGAATTAAATTTTGGCAAATAATTAGTTTTAATTCTTTTTCAGAAAAAATGAATGATAGATTTCTAGAATGGGTAGGTCTAAATTGTTTTCGACATAATATGTTTTTGAATGATCGAAAATATCTTTCTCTCTGTAGAGTGTTATGAATATGGTTTCGATTACTTCGTCTGGGTCAAATGGTAATAAGACGATGTAGTAATTTCTATTTTTGATTGTTTTACTTGTGACGACATTTATTTTGTTATGACAAAAATTTGGATTTTCCTCAAAAATATCTTCAATGATTTTGTAATGTAGATCTTGTAATTTGTCCTTTTGAAAAAATGTTATTATTTCCTTATGTGATTTATCTAATAATTGATCGTTTGTGAAATTTATTTTTGAATAATCAAATAATGATTGAGTTTTATATAAGTTTACAAAGGCGTCAAGTTCTTGTAATATTGTTTCTGGTGAGAGTTCAGTTAAATCTGAGGTGTTAGATTCGTTATCTGAGTTTGAGGTGAAAATTTTGTTTTGTAGTTCTGAACTTTTTTGGAAATGATTGATTTTTATTCTTGAAAGAGCATCTGCATTTTTATTGATTTTACCGGGTTTGTATTCAATTTCGTAATCGTACTCTTCTAATTTTAAACGCCAGCAAGCGAGGCGACTTCCTGGGTCTTTTATTGAAAATAACCAAGTTAATGTTCTATGATCCGTTATTAGTTTAAATTTTCGTCCGAAAAGATAGGGTCTGAAATGTTTGACTGACCATACTATGGCGAGAAGTTCTCTTTCAATAGTTGAGTATCTGGTTTCGGCATGACATAGGGTTCGTGAGGCATAAGCAATTGGAAGATCTTTTCCGATTGGGCCTTGTGATAAGACGGCTCCTATTGCGTATGAACTTGCGTCAGTTGTTAAAATAAATGGTTCATCGAAATTTGGATAAATTAAAATTGGTGAAGAGGTTAATAATTCTTTTAATTGATTAAATGATTTTTGACATTCAGAATCGAAATTAAGTGTGATATATTTTTGAAGTAATTTTGTCAATGGTTTGGCTAATTTTGCAAATTGAGGAATGAATCGTCTGTAATATCCTGATAGTCCTAAACATGATTTTGTGTCCTTTTGATTTTTTGGTTCTGGAAAATTTGCGACACAATTAATTTTTTCGGGGTTTGGCTTTACTCCGTGGGGTGTTATTATGTGACCTAAATATGCAACTTCTTTGCGTAAAAATTCGCCTTTGTCAGGTTGAATTTTTTAAATTTGCTTTTCGTAAGCGTTTAAATACTTCTGATAATCTAGCAATGTGTTCGTGAATGGTTGGTGAATAGACTATGATGTCATCCATGCATACGAGACATCTTTCATTTTGGATACCGAGTAAAATATTATCCATAACTCTTTGAAATGTAGCTGGTGCGTTTTTTAATCCGAACGCAACACGTAAAAATTCGAAATGTCCGTTCTCTACTGAAAAAGCTGTTTTTTGTAATATCTTTAGGGTCAATTTCAATTTGGTGAAAGCCTGGTGCTAGGTCTAAAGTAGTGAAGTATTGGCATTTTCCTAATTGATCGAGTAAATCTGAAATATTTGGAAGAGGGTATTTATCTCCTACGGTAACTTCATTCAGCTTACGGTAATCAACGACTACGCGCCATTTTTGTTTTCCGGAGGCGTCAATTTTTTTTGGGACAACCCATACAGGGGACGACCATGGTGAGAGAGATGGTCTTATTATACCTTGTTGTAACATTTTTGAAATTTGTTGCTTTACTTCTTCTTTGTGAATTTGACGGTAACGGTACGATTTGGTGAAAATAGGTTTTGCGTTTTCTGTGTCTATCGAGTGTTTAATTTCGTTAATAAAAGTTAAATTATCTCCTTCCAGATAGAAAATATCCGAGAATTCTTAACAATGATTGGTTATTAAATCTTTTTTCGTCAGTGTTCGAGTCTCAATTGATTTTGAATTTCTGAATTTCTGTCAATAGGGAATGATGAATCGGCTGATTCCTCAAAATTTTGATGATTTATCGAAATATTTTGGATTGGTTCGAGTTCGATGTCTGAAATATTTATTGATTTTGGAATAGCATTTGCGTTAAGAACTTTTGAGTAAAATTCTCCTTTGTTGTTAATTTTGACAATAGCATTTGATAATCTAACTTTTTCTTTTTCTTGAGCTAGCAGTATAGCTTCTGTATTGGTTAGGTTGCAATTAAATTTAAATATTTGTTCTGTACGAGGTGGAATCGAAATTTTTTTTTCAAATTTTGTTTGAAATTTTGGCAATTTTTTGGATTGGGGTTTTCTTGTTTTTCCGAGGTTTCTTCTACTTTAAATAAAGGAATGGTTTTGAAATTTGTGATTAGTTTTTTATGTCTATGACACAATTATAGTGTTCGAGAAAATCTGCTCCTAAAAGTCCGTCGAAATCAATATCGAGATTATGAATGTACACTTTGTGAGGGTTTCCTGATGTAAATGGGATTAAAACTGATTCTTGTATTAAAACTTTTTGAACTGTAATGCCTTGTATTACTAAATTTTCTGGGGAACGTTGAGAGTAATTTTTGCATGTTTCCGGTTTGAAAATAGAAAGTCCGGCTCCAGAGTCTATTAAAATTTTGAATTTATCGGTAGCGTCTTTTATGTAATAAAGATTTTTTTGAGCTAACGGTTAAAAGTGATTTTTCCGATTTAATTTCTAAAGGAAGATCTGTTCGTCTGCATGTTTGTTCAAGTGTAGTGTTTACATTTGGGATTGAATTTCTGTTAGTTTCGGTGTTAAATCTGACGGGTGGTTCTCGATTGCTAAATGCTTGCGAAAATCCTGGTTTTCGTAATGGTTGTTCGTATACTCGTGTTGGAAAGTTTCGTCGTAGTATTGATGAGCTGTATCATCAAATGTATTATGATGTTCGTATTGATTTTGATGAGCGGTATCATCAAATGTGCTGAAATTTGTGTCGAATTGATTTTGATGAGCGGTATCACCAAATGTGCTATAATTTGTTTCGAATTGATTTTGATGAGCGGTATCATCAAAGTAATATTCATTGTTATACTCATGAATCGGAGTACCTTAGTTATAATCGTAACATTGATTTTCAGTGTTAAAATGATGAGTTTTAGGTGATTTGTAATTTGGATTTTGTCGAATTATCGGTGGTCTTTGTTGATTGTTGAAATTTGGATTAGGCCTTATCGCTAAAGGTCTATTCTGTTGGTAATTGGAATTAGGCAGGTTTGTTGGCCTATTTTGGTTAAATTGGGGCTTTGGAAAATTTTGGTTAAATTGTGGTCTAGAAAAATTTGGTTTTTGTTGGTTGGGCCTAAAAGAATTATTTTGGTTTGTTACCTGTTTATTTCGTTGTAATTTTTGTCTCAAAATAAGATAGTTGCAATTCGCGTTTTATTCTGCCAATGGCTTGTAACATATCTCGAGGGTTACTTGCTCTAATGATAGGGGCTAATTTTGGATATAAACCTGTTAGTAAGGTGTTTAGTGTCATTGTTTCTATTAAATTTGATTGTGCGGTTTTTTTGTTCTGGTGTTAAGTGTTGTTTTTGAATTACGGCGTGCATTTTTTGCGTTGTGTGTCTGCAATCTTGATACAAAATTTAAAGCTGATTCGTTTGAATGTTGGCTAATTCGTTGGAGGTCTTGTATTAGAGAGGTGAGATCTCTTGAATCTCCGAAATGAGTTTCTAATAAATTTTTTATTTCATCCCAGGTGGATGGGTTTCGTGAGTTTACAAGTTCCGTTGCTTTTCCGCGCAATTTATTTTTGACATGGAGAGTTAAAAGTATTCGTTGGTTATCTACTGCCATATCGAACGCACATCTTACGGCATTTATGAATGTTTGTAAGAAAATCTGATCACAAATTCAGGAACAGAAAATATTTCGGCTAACTTATAAGGTTCTACCGGAATGTCTTCAGTTTCATGTTCCATTTTGTTTTGGTTTTATCTAAACGAATTAAATGTGATTAACAAAAGATTTATCTAGATAAAAGAGAATTTTTGAATTTTTAAAATTTGTTTCACAGAACTTGCCTAAAATGTTTTTTTTCTTATTGATTGTTACTGACTAGAATGGTTATTATTGGTAAATAGGGTAAACAGAATGGTTTGTATCCTGTTTTTCTTTCAACTTAAAACTAGGTAAAGCGTGACAATGCAAGCGAGACAATTCTTTGACTTACCACGCTTTTTCCATCCGTCTCGGCTTCTCTAGGCGAACTAGTTAGGCAGCTCCTTGTTCTAGAAGGACTAGAATGCTCGAAGATCGAAGGCTTTCGTCTCAAGTGAACCGCAAATAGTGAGGACAGGTGCCGTGTTCTACTTGTGATTTACTCCTGTTTATTTCTTGAAAATTCTTTCTTGGAAAATGTTTCTTGGATTTTCTTTCTTGAAAATTCTTTCTTCTTCCCTTTTCTTTGGGGGTTTTCTTTCTTGAAAATTCTTCTGCTTCCCGCAGGTTCTTTCTTCTCACTGAAGGATTGGAATCCCACGTCACTAGTTAGGCAATGTCCGTGTTCTAATAACGCGTGAAATCCTGCCGACTGCGCCAATTTGTTATATCGATTTTCCGATATAAGATTTTTTAAAATTATAAGATTTTGTTGTTTTAACAACAACAAAAACAAAAAACAACAATTTTTTATTTTTACTTTTTTACACTTTGATTTTTGTTACAATTTTTGATTCAAATTACAATCGTTTAATTTTGACCGAGAGTGAGTCGTTGCCGAAAAGCACTAACTGGCTAACGAACGAACGCGTCTCACGACTTTTCTAAACTGGTCTGACTTCAGAATTAAAACTATCAGTACAGGCATTTGTTAATACAAGTTTAAGCCTTTTTATAACTTCCTAAATGCTGATCTTTTCAATAGATTTCTTGGAAACGTTTATCGTAATCTTACAGGTTGGCCGTTCTTGCATTAACAGACAAAGGGCCTTTGTTTCAGCGTTGAGATAAGACGCGTAGCTAAAATTGTATGAAGTTTCAAGATAAGGGTAATATGAGCTTATCTCAACCTCGAATGTTATCTATGCAACATTGTTGCGTATTTGATTATACTGGGTGTTATATTCTTATATAACATACATATTGGTGCCACTTTTTATTTAATGGTGTTTGCAACGTTTGGCTTATTACAATGGACTTGTATACAGAATAGGCATACAGAAATCACTAACAAGTAACACGACCCAACTGTCACTCACCGATTTAAATGAAACTTTGCACACACATAGAATACTAAAAAATATTGAACCACTGTTTTTTTCTTCCGGAACATGCTTTTTAGGGGTAGAAACCACCCATAAAAGGTGGTAAAAGCAAGAATCGCCGTAAATCAAATTAAAAAATACCAAAATATTTTACAACATAAAATTTAATATGATTTATAATTTAATAACATGTATTGAAGTAAATAAAAAAAAATTATTTCCATAATTTTAAGTGGCTTACACTTCTTTTCTTGGGAACGTATGTGGCCTGCAAAAGAACTTTTGCAAATCTTGCCGTACTACAAATACTCAAATTGCTTATTAAAATAAATTACATTCTCTAGAGAAGTACACAAAATTATTCAAAAATATATATTTTTAAATTTTTTTTTGGAAATCTGCCATTTTTTTAAATTAATATTTTTGAATAATTTTGTGTACTTCTCTAGAGAATGTAATTTATTTAAATAAGCAATTTGAGTATTTGTTGTACAGCAAGATTTGCAAAAGTTCTTTTTGCAGGCCGCAGACGTCCCCAAAAAAAGAAGTGCAAGCCACTTAAGGGGTTAGATCCCTCTGGAAAATAATGTTTTTTCTATTTTGTTTTTGCTTAAATCTTGTAAAAACATACCAAGAATGATATCCAAAAGGAATTATAGATGGGAAAAATGTTTAACAATTATTTTTAACCTAATTTGTGAAACAACTATATCGTTCCGAAATGTTCGAAAATACCGCTCTGCTGCGGTATTTTTAGTATCATATATAGCCTAGCATTTTGACGTATCTGTTGCCCGATCGATAATTTGGAAATGATGATGTATGATCTTGGTATAGCATACTAAAGGTAAAAAAATTAACATACCTGTATTTTGAAAAGTACATGAAGTAAACACGTCTTGAAACTTTAAACGCGTTTTCTTCGAAAACATGTTTTTCAAACTGATGGGCAGCCTATAACTCGCGCAGTTTTTATTCGATCGACTTGAAATTTTAACTGTAGCTTCTTTTTTCGATCGGTTAAAAATTACGGTTTTTAGAAACAAATTAATATCGTTTTTTTCGTAAAACTTGATTTTCTTCTTTCAAACTGCTGGCATTTTACGAAAAAATCAATCTTTTACAATAATCTTGTGTACCGCTTTATAAAAACTCATGTAGATAATGAAAATTTTTTTTTGTTTTTTCTAGTAACTCTTAAAAAATTGCTATGTTGCCCACCGATGGTCAACAAAAAAAGGCGTACGTGTTCGATGTGTATTTATCACACCATTTTTGTATTTTTTATTGAACAAAAAAATATCTGTATATACCTCATTATGTACTTAATAAAGTCCTAAAATTAATAGTAGAGCTTTATTAGTAGAGCAGAAAAAAATTCCCAAAGAATGCCTTGATTTTTCGCACTCCAGACTCTAACCCCTTAAGATTTTGGAAATAAAATATTGTTTTATGTACTTCAATACATGTTATTAAATTATAAATCATATTAAATTTTATGTTGTAACATGTTTTGATATTTTTTAATTTAATTTCTTGCTTTTACTACCTTGTAGGGGTGATTTCTACCCCTAAAAAGCATATTCCGGAAAGAAAAAAACATTGGTTCAATATTTTTTAGTATTCTGTGAGTGTCCACTTCAACATTGTATTTATGAGCTAATTTCGAATGCTTATTCATGCTTTTTCCAAATATTTTTTCAAATATTTGTGGCTGCCATGACCTCGAATTCACGAAATATATATGCGAGAAAAGACATTTTTAAGGGCCCTGATGAAGCCCATATGTCAGAAAAATTACTTCAAAAATCTATTTTGGACGTATTTCTATTTCTTCCCGTAGAATCAGATTCTGTAATGAAAATTGAGGGTACCCATTAAAAAAAAATTGATGCCTCAGGGCCGTATCAGGATGCCGGATGAGGTGCTGGATCACATGGTTAGATGGCCACCTTCAAACCAAACAACTTTTGTTAAAGTAATTTTTGGATTGGAGGCTTTTCTAGTTATTCATGTGGATGTTTTAAAATGGGACACCTGGTATATCACACGTAATTGACCAGATGTACAACTAGACCGGTTCGGACGGTCGATAAATAATAAAAATAATGTCTCAATTATGTGGGACATTTTTTTTCTACTTTATTCTACAACTGCTCCTTATTAATTTGAAAGCTCTTGGTTTTTCCTGTTCCTCTTTCTGATGAGTTTTAGATTAACGACGGGCATATTTCACACATTTATTTAATACTATAATTACTACCTTTGAACTTATTACAATAAGTAGGTATATTTACAGAAATAATTCATAATAAGTCGCACATTATGTTCATTGTTGAAGTTATTTGAAAATATATTGTGTCCAGTCTCAATATTCAGCTTCCAAAAAGAACATTTATCTTTTTTTTAGAATACACTCTAAATTATGGTGTATATATACACATCCAAAAAAAAAACGTCAATAAAGTTGGCCGAGAAAAAAAAGACGTAT
Organism: Aromia moschata; assembly: GCA_029963805.1. Classification (NCBI taxonomy): domain Eukaryota; kingdom Metazoa; phylum Arthropoda; class Insecta; order Coleoptera; family Cerambycidae; genus Aromia; species Aromia moschata. Next base: position 475,840 of record JAPWTK010000259.1, read on the forward strand.
ATCTATTCTTAATCGAATTTATAACCTTATTTACTTGTCAAGACTGTCACATCACATGACAGCCATTGTTTATTTTACAAATTGTGACAGTCACTTGTCAAAAGTTTGACATAACCGAAAAGCTTAGACATGACCGCTATTGCCATCTCTCTCGTCCATAGCCAGAGTTGATGACGTTTTTTTTGGATGTCTCTTTGGATTATAAGCTTGATTCTTTTTGTGATTTTTTTTGCAGTTTTGCAATTCCAAGTATTTCCCAAGAATTTTTTCAAGAACACAGAACAGGGCATTCCGGTAAAAAAAAATATTTTACGGATATATCCCATGATAACAACATTTACAGGTCTATGAAAGCAAACAAAAATCTTATTGAAACACCGAATGGCTTAAGAGGTCGGGTCAATTATATATCTTGAAAACAAATGAATGGTTTGTTTTGAAATTTGGGGTATTTATAGTAATATTAATTTCCAACCAAGAGATGAAAAAAATCCAGGTTGGTCGACTACCGGTTTCGTCGAAAATGGCATTAAATCCAGTAGCTTTTAAGTGTTAGAAAATGTACAACCCAAGTGTTAATGTCGTTTTGGAAATAGATTTTTTTTTAAGATTTTTATATTTATCCTAGAGGACTGAGATACTGCTCTAAGTACTCAAATAGTATCTGAGTTTATCCATAAAACAACATTTTCTTAAAAACATACTCTGTTTTCATTTTATTGGAGGTTAAATTAATTCATCAGCTTTTTGCCTATTTTTTAGGGGAAACTTGTTTAGATCAAATGGAACATCTAGTGTGAATACATTTTTCATTTAATAAGTATTTAAACGATATACAGGCTGTCGTTATTACCTTTGAAGTAAATCCTGGAGTGCGTACTAGAACCTTCGGCGTAGAAACAAAAAACTGAAGTTTTAATCTTTTCCTGAAGATGCCAACTTAGTTGGCGAAACGCGTCGAGAAAATATAATAGTTAAAACGTCCAGGTTTTTTTTAAGTAAATGTATGATTATTGTAGAGTAAATGTATGAATTATGTACGGGAGATGTGTACTTATGTCCCATAGTAAAATTATTAATGGGTAACGCCACTCTAGCGGCTGAAAAAAAGGGCCCCTTTTTAATAATTTATTGTAAAATTATGGTAAAAGGAATCGAATTTCTTTTTTAACAGTTTATTTGACACGTATTAAGGTGTGAAAAAAAATTGTATTAAGATTTTGGTACAAAATGGCGGCTAGAAAGGATTTCTCCGAAGCTATGAGACCTGGAACAAAAAGTAAAAACGTTTCATAGTCTACATACAATTGCCTAAAGAAGTACGTAAGGATTTGTTTTTAGATTTATTTTTGTGCAAATGGCGCACTTATGAAGAAAAAACTCGATTTTCGGCAAAAAAAAACGCTTTAAATTGTTTATAAAGAAAAAAAAATTACATTCAATTAAAAAGCGGCTACGTACTTCTTTTTTCTTCAGAATGTTATTTTAAAGCTTCAGTTAAAATTTCAAGTAGATCGATGCAATAGCGCCCGAGTTATTTTTTCTCACAGGTAAAAAAAAGTGATTTTGAGAAAATCGCGTTTAAAGTTTTACGTGCACTAAAATTCTTAAATTTTTACAGCAGTACTGACTCATACATACACGTTTATTATATAATTACGCACTCCAGTGGGCTCCTGAGGGACTCTGGAACACCTTTTGAAAAGTGAAAGTAGGATAAAAGCGAGAACTAACCCATTTAAATTTTTCCTAAGAAAAAATACGATTTTTTGAAAATTCTAGAGTGGCATTACCCCTTAATATCCAACAATATTTATCCCTTTTTTTGAAAAGGGTCGAAGAATTAAAAACTCCGACGTTTTATTTTTTTTTTTTCGCCCAAAATACCTGATTTTCCTACCGGACATAGCGAGAAACTTTATTTATTTGATATTATAAGAATTTTGAATTTTTTTGTTTCAGACGTTCCAGAGCTGAGAAATCATGTCAAGCAGTTTTAAACAGGGTTGCCTTCAATTGACCCTATCCCCGACATATCAAATTTGAAAAATAAAAAAGAAAATATTTTTGTATACTACAATATGTACACTTTCATGTATAAAATCAGCAGATTGTCAAAAGAATTTTTTTCTATGAAAAAAAAAATCTTGATGCCCAAAAGAACAAGACTTGCTCCTTAAAAAAAAATTTCACCATCAAAACGATATTTGATATTTGAAACTTGGGTTGCGTGTAATCTGACGAGTAGAATCCAAATATGTAAAAATATACAGGGTGTCTCATTAAAAAAACTGGATTTAGTGTCATTTTCGACGAAACCGCAAGTCGGCCAACCCGAATTTTTCGTCATTTGGTTGGAAATTAATTCTAGTATAAACGCCCCAAATTTCAAAAAAAAAAAAACAGTTAATTCGTTTGCAAGACATAAACTTAGGCTGACCTTCTGAGCCACCTGGTATTGATATGACCTTGGTCCGAACTAAGATAAAAGTAGAATATTAAAGTTTAATTTGTTTAGTCTTGTTAAGTTTCTTTCACACAAATCACTGATATGGTAAATATGTAATTTATTGGCAATAAAAGCTAGCTTCTTCTTATTCATAGATTTTCCATTTAAGACATAATATGCATGATACACTCAAGCATTTGGAACGTATAACTCTACTTTCAGATAGAGAAAAGACAGGTAATATGATTCAGATAGACTGGTATGTTATTATGGACCTTTTTTTGACGCTTTTTTTATAATATCTGGAAAGTATGCTTCAGGACGCGAATTTTTAAAAATGGGCGTCATGATACTATAGTCACAATTCCGAGAATTTAGAAGCGGCAACGCTACAACAATATACACGTCGCGTCAAAAAAGGTAGTCGCGTAGTACGTTATAAAACTGGCCCAAATTAATATTTTTCAAATTCTCAAAAAAGTCTCGATAAGATGTATGATTTTTCTAGCCCAAACCGGTCAATATCGTACAATAAACTAAAAACAGAAATGGCGTCATTGTTAATTAAGGCTTGCGGTTAAAAAATGCGGTGGTTAATTACTCGAAAATTTATTAAAGGATCGAGCCGAAATTTTTTTTGTAACTTCATACTACAAACAGCAGTCTTTTCAAGATCATAGTCGTCATTCATCAAATTTCATGATCATAGTCGCCCTGCCCTACTTTTAAAGTAAAAAAATGGTGAAGAAAAAGCACTTTTTCAACTTCAGTAGTCATTTCAAATTAACAATAGCACTTGGAGACTTCGGGTTGGGTTTAAAATTTTGGAAATTCAATAAGCCACAACTTCTTACATGCATATGCTATATAAAATATGCCAAAGAACGGAGATATAAGCGGAAATGTGAAAAAAACACGTTTTTTTTTCACAAATTGTTAATTTAAAAAATTAGCGGACGGATTCAGCTCTACGGACCCCGCGCATTGTGCTCTATGCAAAAAAATACATAGGAAACCGTCAAAACTAGTCCTATTTGTTTCAAGAACGGTTTTTGAAGATTATAGCTCCCTGTCTACTGGACTATATCCCGCCTTCCCGCGGCGGCGGGAATGGAGATGGCGTAATACTAAATACGTAATATGTAAATATACTACACGAACTCTAAAACATATACGTACACGGTGCCTAATACGTATGTACACACGTTTATTAGTTAATCAGTTACGTCATACAAAATTATTTCAAACTCGGCATTCTATCATTCGTCCGTTTCGCGTGAGGCTAATACTAATCGAGCAACGGAATGCTCGCTACGCAATATGGATCCATTGCATATAACCTTCCTTCGATCCCGCCACGGGAGTGTCCCAGTGAGTGTTACCAGGCGCGGTCAGTGGCGTACGTGTGCACGGGGAAGAAATACACGCGTATATAATTTACAAGCCGCTTAAGAAATCGGGTTTATATTTTCATTATCATAGAGTTTTATAGTGCCGAGTTGCCGCGCACACTTCCGGACCCTAATGATCACTAACCACAGGCATCTACGCCCTTTTTATTTATAACTTTGTCTGATGATTTGAAATTTGAACCGTGTCGGAGAACATTGGTAGTTGATACCCGATGACCACTAGACTTTTTTCGATCGAATTAAGCTATGTTATTTCGCAAAGCCAATACTTTTCTCTTCCTTTTTTTGTTGCTTTGGCACTGCCTTTACCGTTTATGAATTCACATTGACAGTTTTTATTATAGTTCTAAAATCGATTTAAAGTAAGTTATAAAGCAATACAACATCTTCTCTAGAACTGGGCACAAATTCCAATAAACGGTTACCTTTGTTTTGTTGCTTTGCACTGCCTTTACGTTTATGAATCGAAAGTTTTCTATAGTTTCTAAAATGTAGAGAAAACAACACGTCTGGAACACACACCGCACTAGTTTTGTGGAGAAATGGATTTGTGACTAAAAATATGTATGCTCATCAATTATTTATTTGAAATATCTACATATATTTAATTGCTTATAATGTAAAAACTACTTCACTAAGTTTATGTCTCCGTTAATATGAAGTGTGTACTGACGTGACATACATCATGTTAGGTACTATTCGCTTATGTTAATTGTTCATTCACTATTGTGGTTCTTATTTGACATTAAAGCCGACACTGAATTGTAGACTTTATAAAACTGAAAAAAAAAACAGTTTTATAGCAGCTTAACAAATTTTGGCTCCCTATTTTTATTACTTATACCTGAACCATAAGTCTTCTATTGATTGGAAAAGATCTATAGGGGCACAAAACAAACGTTATACTTGAGAAACCCATAAAGAGCAAAAACACTTTTTTGTTCTGCTTGTTGTATGTGTACCATGGTAAGGATGTTACAGCTTCATACAGCCTAATACCCTAAAAGAACTGATTTTTATAATATATTATTAAAAAAGCGTATATCAAAATATTATATATGCTCTACAGACAATATATTTTGTTTTATAAATCATCGTGCAGTATGAATTATTGCATATTACCTCTGATTCTACAAGTTCTCCAATTTCAGCAGGAACTAGGACTGTGTAAAAGAAGGTAATGGTAGTCAAACAAAATATTAAATTGTCTCTATAGGGATCCTGAAAATGAGTCAACTGATTGTAAATAAAAAAGGCATTCAGAAACAAACAAGGTCATCTAAACACCTTGCAAATATCGCTGTAGCAATGGCAATAGCAATGGCAATCACAAGTTATCACTTATTGTCTATGAATCTGTGATCACTAATGACTCTCGCGGAGCGTAACAAGTCGCGGAGTGTAACAGGACTGCATCAGGGGAAACACGGCATTGTGCGTAAAATAGTCTATACAAACCATGTACTTAATAATTTAAAATAAACAATTTCAATAACGGCTCGCATGACACAGCAAATTATAGACTGCATGCGTCGGACATACGAGATACCCGAAATGGGTAATGTTGTGCGCTTGCAATAACATATCATTCACAATATCACGTCGCAATAAAACCAGTTTAGAAATATGATCCGTCGAGAATACCCGCACTATGGCATTTCGTCTACTGTAGGTATATACCGCATGTTTATTTATGCAACATTGCTTATTTTATTCATCATTATTTACACTACATCAACAGTGATGTAGTGTAAATAATAAATGAAGACATAGCGGATAATTTTGTTTACTTCATTATGATATAGTAAACGTCTATGGACGAAGCTACTGATGCATGTGGACTTGCTCTCATTACAAAGTGCTAGTGCCAGTAACTTTTTGGCTTCAAAGATACTAGATAAAACCAATCATGAAACAATTGTACATTTTGTCAATGAGTGTTTTGATTACTTATGACCAAATCAAGATAATTCCGGTAAAGTGTTAGTAATGTTGACTGATGCGGCATCATATATGATAAAAGCAGGAAAGACTTTATCTCACAAATTCACTTCCCTCCTCACAAATTCACACACTCCACAGGGTAGATGATATCATAAAAGACTTTTGGTCAACAAGTTGATATCAAATATGAAATAAAAATTGTCCAAGAACCTACAGGAGGAGATACACTTTTGCCTCCTGAACCGCTTGTAACCCGATGGGGTACTTGGTTGACAGCCGTAGCATATTACGAGGCATTTTGAAAGCATAAAAACTCATGTTCGACTCCTTAGAATACGGAAATTTTTATTTAATAATAATTTTTTATGTTGAGTTTGTTTTTTAAAACTTTATTTTTGAATCCTGATATTTTTAAAAAAGTAATTTAAAGTAATATTTTTTAATTATAATTTTTATTTTCATTTAAGTGGAAGGTTATATAATACCATACTAAAAAAAAAACCTAAAAAAATATGTATTTATGAGAAATTAAGTTTAAAATTGTTTTTAGAGAATAATTTTTTTAATAATATTGTACCGTATACCATATATTATTATATTAATAAGTAATTTATTTTATGTCGTATTAATATGTGAATAAATAAAAATAATAAAGAAATGATTTAATGAATTTATTTTCATAAATAATAATTTAGTATTTTTGACGGGATTTTGATTTTTGGAGATAATGATTTAGAATAAATCGAACGTTATTAAATGGAAAATAAAAATTAATTGTAAAAATATTGATTGAAATGTACTTTTTGGTATTTGGATTAGAAAATTATGAGAATTCAAAAATGAATAATATAAAGGGAGTCCATTTAAAAATCGAAAGTAGTGTCACTTACGGGAAACGGAAGTGGAAAAATAATTCTTGTATGTCAGACAGTGCCGTTATTATGTATATAGGATATCCCAAATTTCAATTAACTATCTTGAAAACAAAGAGAAAATGGGGTGTACCATAATCCCTGTTACACCCGGTATACTGCTATTAGTACAAGACCTGATTAAAGATCAGAGTATTCGCAAAGATATACGATATATGAATATCAACTACAGTAACTTAATTAATGCTATACAAAAGTTGAAAACACATGGATTATCGTTATGTTGCCAGTTTAAAATCCTGCATGATGTTCAAAACAAGATTATTGCTGCCACCACAAGTTCTGTCAGCACTAAAGTCTTTCAAAAAAACCTGGATACCATCTTTTAGAAAATATATGCAACGATCTAGATGACACATATCAAGTTACCTTCCAACATTGTGTGATACAGGTCATACACCAACAACTTTACATACTGTCCAGTGTCATCAGTAGACGTTGAATGTTCATTTTCATTACACGAATTAATAATTAAGTCTACGCTGTAAAACGCTGTAAAAATTTTTTACAGCAGCTAATATAGAAAAAGTGTTAGTGATTATATATAAACACCACCATTCTGACCGACACGAGAATGTAATAAGTAGGTTGTTTTGTTACGTATAACATTATTTAGTTCTAACATGAAGAAATAGCTAAATTACATATTCAACGACTTCAGTTCTGTTCACGCGGTAGAATTCACGTTAGTGAACGAACTCCGAACCTGTTCATCTCCGCGACTTGTAGTCCAGTCTGTGAGCAGGGAGACTAACTAAGTTTGGTGCAGCTACTCGAATTAAAAAAAAATTGCATCATGTTCTATGAACCTCTAAGATCATTCATGACTCTCAACCAACTTGGCAAACCCCCTCAGACCACTTCTATACTATAAAACACACCCCATTCTCACCCTCAATTTTAGAGTGGTATTTAATTTTGAAAAAAATGACAATTAAGCATCGATAGTGAGTTCTAGGAGGTTTTTTTGGGTCGCTTATCATGAATCCGATCTGACTTTCCCGGAAAATTCATGCCGCGGCTGGTAAAACTGGAAAATTGGGTCACTTTTGCGAAAATTGAATCATTGTTCACGTGATTTGCGTTTTTTAAGTCATAAAGATATCCAGCAGCGTATAATGATTAAGATATTAATGGTATTAAGGTATTAATGGTATTGAGATATACCGTGTGTCCGCGAGGAACCGTCCGCTCATAAAAAATTTTCGGTTTTCCCAATTTTAAAACAGACATTCTTTATGGTTGTGATTTAATTTAATTTTATTTTTATCAGGTAAACAAAAGAAAAATATAGACCGGCGCCATTTTATTTTCCGGAAAATTTTCATAGTTTTCCAGAAAATTTACATGGTTTTTCGTTATCCGTTATAATTATACGCTGCTGGATATCTTTATGACGTAAAAAAATCAAATCGCGTGAACAATGATTCAATTTTCGCAAAAGTGACCCAATTTACATCAAAATTGTGTTAAAACAAAAACAATTAGGAAGCCAAAACAAAGTAATTTTGGCTTAGGAACCGAAACACGAAGCTTTCTTGACTAACCAAATACGGCGCTTCAGACACTCTAATAATCTAATAGACACCACATAAAGATTTATATGGTGTGGCAAAACCACGCATTAAAACCTTACTACGTAAGTGAACAAATGACTTAAACAGTTCATAAATAAAATTGACACTATCACTGAAATAGTGAATAAATCAAAGTCAAATTATTAAATCACAGTCACTGAAATGGGGGACAAACTTTCCAGGACAGAGACAGACGAAACAGTTGATACAAGAACGGTCGACCAAATTCACAAAAATCCTATTGAGTTAAACCCGAAAGGTTGTTAGCGTTATAGTCCAGCATACTACGCTGTGGTTATAGTATATCCACTGACAGGACATTGCCGACTAAATAGACATATTATCTGGCGAAGGAGACAACATGCAGGTGTTACCTGGAAGAAGAGGAAACCTCAGTTCGCATAGTATTGCCATTTTGAAGGACTAACAAGACTAAGGTTTATATACATAAGGCTGATACAAAGGACTAAGTTGGATAAGATGCTCTAAAACCCACTAGGAGTGCTATCATAGACCTTAAGAGGTCGCAGTTGGTAGTAGGACTATCTCAATCCCCCAATATTCTAATCTAATCTAATGTAAATACTTCAGCAAACAACACAGTAGCTCTCCTGGTCAGGATGCAAGAAAATGATAACTATTAGGTCACACCACCGTAGCTCTTTTGGTAAGAATACAAGCCGACATGACGTTCGCCCTTCGTCATTCGCCGTCAAATATATCACACTGCTGAGAACTAAGCATAATGATGATATTAAATATCAAAATGCCGATCTATGACTTCTCATCGACTTATTTCATTATGTGGTTGATAGACTATCGACAACAACTGGAAAATATGTAATACTCACTAAATACCAAGTAACCAGATAAGGAATCATTACTGCCATTGCTAACACGAAAACTGTCACGAATAGTACGCGACATTTTCCTGTGCTATTCACCATAAACCTGAAATCAAAATCCTTACAGTTAATTACAACGAGAGCACATACGCATTATTAAGCATATAACAACTAGAATACATACTGTTTGATTTCTCCGTACCGTTGAATGCAAAACTTCGTTCTTTCATAAACTTGCGTTTGGTAAGTGTTGTCGTCAATCAAACTTATATCTTCCGTAAAATTCTCCGTAATCAGTGCAATGCGTTCGCGTACTATCGCAAATTGGAAATATGCTTGTAGTACAAAATATGCCAAAACATAGTTTGATGCAAACACGCCGACTGAAATAGGCAGCAAGCTGACATAAAATATTATGACCAGTACAATGTTCACAGGGTGAGGAAAATTTTCCCTGAAGAAAACTACTTGGTAAAATATTTCTTGTTCATTGTTTCTCATTGATCTCATTATAAAGGACAAATAAACGATTGTAGCTAGTAGTATGTTGATTTTTGAGGCAAGAGTAATGTATGTGGCTGCTCTCTTGAGGTTTGATTGAATCTTCTCACTGCTGGCGTTCAGAGACCAAGCTATCACTTTCCATGAGTCATCTATACGTTTTATCACACCTTTAAACAACAAAGGCGTCATGTATAAGACAAGTGCCTAAAAAATGAAAGAGAATAAAAAATAATCATTGTGGTTAATCTTGTTAGTAACTTGAGTTACTTAATGTTGAAAGCAGTTATATAAGGTAATTTCTGATGAACCGTATATAGTGTGTAGAATGCGACAACCTAGGCAAGTACCGAATGATCATTGAAAACGTTCTCGCCTAATATCTTCTACAAAGTTGCAGGGTGATCATTGACTTTTAGCCATAATTAATTGTGGTCAAGTTTTTACCCTTGTGAAACAATTAACTCATTTTTGGTACATCGAAATTATATTAAATATCACACAATCAATAGTCAAGAGATAATCCATTATAAGTTTTTTTCTAAATTCGTTATATAATTAAAAAAATACATAAATCAAGGACTAAAGATGTACTTACACTTTTTTTTTGTCACACCTTCAAAGGATTTTACATAAAAAACTCTTTTGATATCATTTCTTTATTTAATATTTCAATATTTTAGTAAAATGAAGGAGAATAAAAGCTAATATTTATTGCTAATAATCGAGTGAAGTAAACTCACTATTTCTTACAAGAGTATGTTGTTAGATTTCCGGAAGTGCAAGACAGTAAAGAAAATCGATTTGTGGTCTATGAAAAAGTTCACATGGCATACATACAATATGTACATACCTATATTAATTTTAAAATTCACGTAGCAGTTTGAATCTACGATATAGGCATGATCATAATATTGTTGTTACATATTCAAAAAATCTTATGAGTATTCAAGCTTCAGCACGATTTTCGTTTACCCACCTTCCACTAAGTATAAGTATAAGCTATAAATTTTTTTTGATGGTTTTAATATATTACGATTAAATAAGTTTTTGAACAAACTGAATTGATCGATGTTTCAACGAAAAAATTGGGCATTTTGCAAACAAAAGTGCATCGTGACAGTTTTAGTCAGGGCGGGGGGGCCAAAGTTAGTTTAAAAATGCTATATATGCAAAATATGCATTCTAATGCAAAAATTGTATTCTAATGCAAAGATTTTATAAAGATTTTATATATAAAAGCTATTGTAGTATTTATAGTGAATACTTACAAAACCTGTCGTAGTTGAGTAAAGCCCGTATTGTAGAAAACAATTTATATCATTTTTTAAAAATACGTAAATCTGAATAATCCACAAAGAAACATGGAACAATAACATAGTATAATCGTAAAGTCTTCCGAATTTATTTAAAACTCTTGATATAAACACCATTCTTATAAAATGAAGGGGGTTATCTGTAAGAAAATACAAACATCTGTAATTTTGTCTTCTAACTTTTATATAATGTTAAATTGCTTTCAACACGAATTTAAAATAACGTGTTTTTTTTTCACCATTATCATCAACATGACAAAAATTGAATGGGTTACTTTGTTGATAAAAACTGGTTATCTAGTATTCGTTAATTCAATGAATCAACGTTATTCCAAAATGGAAAAGTAGTTTTTTATTAATCATAAATGTATTAAATGTAATACTTCTTCATATTACGTAATTATTGTGTATAATATACTTACCTTTCATAATTTCAATATCTTCAACTTTCCAGTGAATCATCTTTAGTGAAGACATCTTTACAAATGTGTGAATACACATTTATATAAAAATTCAACTAATATCTCTTGATGTGCCACTAAAGTAAAACAAAGGTACAAAGTATATTTATTATAGTCGACCATTAACACTTGATTCGACTTGATTGTTATAGTCGACCATTAAAACACGAACATAAATTGATGTTCGATTAATTCATAATTAATAATTTCGTCTCCATATTTTTTCTTATTGAACTGCTCTATACAGGTAATTTAAATTGTATCGAAGTCAATTTCATATTTCTTGTTAGATACCTGAATTATTTTTTAAACAACAATACCAAAGGGCTCTAATTCCTGACATCATAATATATTTAATTACTTGTATGTATATCCTTTCCTAACATCTACGAAAGTAATATATACATTAATATGAAAAAAAAGTACAACAATATATCTGAAAAGTAACGAAATTTTGTTATGTATTAACCTTTAAAAAAAAAGTAATACAAGTATCACTTTGGCTCTGCTTCTAAGTCGTAAAAGTTGAATTTCAGTTCAATCTTTCAAGACATCTTTCAAGACATATTTGGATAAATATTGATTCACTAAACAATACTACTTAGGTACTCCACGATTCACTAACTGAACACTGGTTAGAGAAAGATGAAATAAACAGCATTAACATAAACGGATACAAAGTTTGTAGTACGAGGGGTACCCAAAAATAACCGGAATTACTTTTTTAAAAGCCATATATATTCAATTTTTTTTTTCAAAACAACCTTATCCCCTTCAAAATACGCTCCATTACAACTAATACATTTGTCCCACCGGTGCTTCCACTGTTCGAAACATTGTTTGTAGTCATCTTTAGAAATGGCTGATAGCTCCTCCCTGTTTTTTTCTTGACCTCTTCAATGTTGCCAAATCGGTGTCCTTTCATGCCCCTTTTCATGCGTGGAAATAAGAAAAAGCCGCACGGAGCCAAGTCAGGCGAGTAAGGTGCGTGGGGCAGCGGAACCATGCCATTTTTAGTCAAAAACTGGCGAACAGAGATGGCTGTGTGTGCAACAACCCTTTTAATTTCCAAATTTTCGGTTAAAATTCGTTGAACCGAGCTCCAAGGTAACCCACTAATATATGACAGTTGATCAATTGTCTGTCGACGGTCTGTGAGCACAAGCTCTCGAATTTTTTTCAACATTTTCGTCCTTTCGGGCAGTTGATGGACGTCCAGAACGAGGCTTGTCATCAATCGACATGTCGCCATTTTTAAACCGAGCAAACCAATCGTACACTTGAGATCTTCCCATAGCGTCATCTTTGTAAGCTGTTTTCAATATTAAAACAGTTTTAGCAGCATTTTTACCGAGCAGAAAACAAAAATTGCATAGCTGCACGTTGTTCACTTAAACTTGTCATCATAAAAAACGAAACAAGAACAAAACAGCGCTAACAAAAACAATCACTGCAGATGAATAGAACAAGCCAGGTCGACAACACAGGCGGCACTGAACTGGCAATGAGTTGCGCTATACACGCCTAGGGGCAGAAACGCGTACTACACAAGCTCCGCCCACAACAATGCTATTCCGGTGATTTTTGGTTACCCCCTCGTATATATTGCAGGTCAAGTATAAAAGTGGTGGTACAGTAATCTTTTGTAAAGAGGCTCTGAAAAGTCATGTAAAATAAATAGAATGTATAAAAAATTATTCAATAGAAAAAGACATTAGAGATGTGTGGTATTGAGTTAGAAATATCCAATTGGAAAATCAATATTTTAGTAATATATAGATCACCCTCAGGTAGCCTAAACCTATTTTTTAGAGAATTAGATAATATATTAAATCATTTATGTCAAGACAATACAGCTTTAATTTTATGTGGTGGTCTAAATTTGGATCAGTTAGAATCCTCGATGGCTAAATATGACATCAATGATATACTTATGTCATATGATATTAGCCAATAGTTAATGAACCTACAAGTATTTTTAAAAATTCAACTAGCTGTATAGATTATATGTGTACTTATTTAATATCAACAAATGTTGTACAATCTAGAGTTGAAATATTCATTGTAATGTAGAACATAATCTACATTACAATTTTCTTTTGTTTGTAGAGTAGAGTAGAGAACAGTAGATACACACCTAAATTTGTCTACAATAAAACTAAATTTTATGTGGAAAAATTCTGCAATATATAATTAAATTTATATCAGTCTGTTCACTGAAAAGTCGGGAATTACCTCGTGGTAAAGTGAAATCTTTAAATAAACTAATAAGTGAGTAATTGTTGGAAAACGTAACAAAGAAGTGGACAAGTATAAACACCAAAAAGTAAAAAGTGATAATCCGGCAAAAAGCATCAGCCCGATAAAAAAGAAATACAACTCTTCTTTCTAAACAACATAGGCGGAGGTAAGAGAGTTAGTTATAATGGAAAATAAATGCAGTTGTTGCAATGTTGACACTGATCAGGACAAACTAATTAAGTGCTGCATTTGTAAAAACAGTTATAAATATTCTTGTGTGGGACTAACAATTAATGAGGTAAAAGTAATAACAACCAAACCCGGCCTGTCATTCACCTGTACCAACTGCACAGGACCAATCAAAATTACCATTGAGGATGAACAAACCGTTCATAATGTACTTCGCAGAGCAAAGCAGCTGAAGGATTCTAGTTTCGGGCATATAAGTATTTCATACGACCGCACACCAAAACAAATCGAGTATTACAGGAAAGTTAAGAGAGAATTAGATACACGTAAGGCAAATGGTGAAAATAACAATAACTTAGTCATTAGGACTATAAATGGCATACCACAAATTAAATCGTTAAACTAATTAAGCCCAATGGATTGAATTATTTAAATATCTGTTATCAAAATGTTCGAGGTTTAAGAACTAAGGCAGAAGATTTTTTTCGTGTCAGCTAGTGAAAGTGAATTTTCATTTATTTGTTTAATAGAAACTTGGCTTTCAAGTGACATTTTAAGTTGTGAATATTTTGGCAATAACTATAGCGTCTTTAGAGGTGACAGGAAATTTAACGCTGTAGAAATGTCACGGGGCGGTGGTGTCTTAATTGCGTATGCGAATAATCTAAATGTAACAAAATTAGATTTGACAATAATTAACAATACTGTCCCTACCATTGATATTATGGGTTGTAAAGCACAGTTTACTAATTCATTTGTTTATTTATTTAGTTTATATTGTTACGAACGCTGGGCCAGTCCGCCCCTGCCTCCCTCGATACCAGCCGACCGCGTCGTCTGATAGACGTATGTGGAAACGCCTGGAGAGATCGCGGCGGCTCGCGAAGTCGAACTGCCCGGAAGCTTCGAGATATGTCCGCAAGGAGATATAACGCGGGGTTTCGACGCGGGGCAGTTCAGTTCCTATTTGAATACCGGCGCGGCTTTCCGTACAACGCTCTAATATAAATTGTATAAAAATAAATTAGTGTAGTTAAAATAGTGTTAGTCCGTAGTTGTATTAATTAAATAAATAGTGTTAGTTTAAAAGTGCGAGTTTAATTTTTCACACCTCACGAACTCGAAATAAATAAAACGTTACATTGGTGTCAGGTGTTGCGTGTGAAAAAAAAACAATAATAAAAACATTTAAATAAATAAATTCGCGATAAATAAATTAAGTGAAATGGCTTCAAGACAGGTATTTTTGAAGGACCTTAAAGTGGCGGATTTGAAAAGAGAACTCGAAGAACGGGAGTGCGAGACGACAGGGAAAAAGGCCGATCTACAAAATAGACTTCGAGAAGCATTGGAAAATGAAGGTGAAAACCCTAATACATATTCATTCGACATTGCTGGCGATATAAATTCGTCGTTGCAAAGTTTGGAGAAAAAATCTAGAAGAGAAAATTTTAGAAAATGCCACCCAAATGCAACAAAAACTTCAGGAGACGTCTGGGAATTTGAAAGAAAACCTGGATCAAAAACTACAAGAAAATTCTAGTTGCCTCCAGAAACAAATAGGCGAATATGTGGACGGAAAATTTGGGGAAATGGAAAATAAGTTAGTTACTCTAGAAGAAGAATTCCAGAATAAGTTTCTAGAAATGGAAAGAAAAATCGCAACGCTGAGTTTAGGAAGTGGGGAACAACAACAAGTGGTCAATACCGCTCTGAAGTCACCTGGTAGCGACATCGACAGGTTGAGTAAAGTCGAGTTGAGCAGTCACATGGAAATTTCGAAAATTCGCATGAAACCACCACAGTTTGATGGTAAGAGCTCCTGGGTCAATTATCTACGACAATTTGAGGCTGCAGCGAAAGCAAATGGTTGGTCATTGGCGGAGAAGGCTACAGCGCTGACGTTAGCGTTACGCGGCGATGCAACGGATATATTGCAGACGCTTTCTCTTGAAGAACAAGAGGATTACCACCAACTTGTCCGACACCTGGAAATGCGATATGGTCAGTCTCATCTCGAGCATGTCTACCACTCGCAGTTAAAGAACCGCTATCAGAAAAGTAACGAATCGCTGCAGGAATTCGAAGCGGACATAGCGCGGTTAGTTCGTTTGGCATATTCATCTACGCCGGAGAACGTCATGGAACGACTAGCCGTGCAGGCATTTTTAGATGGTCTGCGTGATACTGAGACCCGACCTCTCGTGTCCAATTGTGGAGCTTTGGCGCGAGCTCTGGAATTCGAAGCTGCTAAAGAAAGTTGCAGAGGTCAAGCTACGATCCGCAAGATGGAGGAAGATTTTGAAGAAGGAACATGTAATGAAGCAGAGATTAGGCGAGTCGCCAAGGAGATATTGGATAAGAGGCCAATTCGGCATTGGAATGGTGCTAAGGTACGTCACATTCGTGGTCGCCGTATTGAAAAGAAGAAAACACCGCCATCATCTGAAAAGGATGTCGTAATACGCAGATTAACGGTGGTGAATGATGATTGGCAGCGGGATGAGCTTCTGAGAGATCAAGAGAATGGCCCAAATCTGAAACCAATTGTGAATTGGAAGAAAGAAGATCGGAAACCCACTTGGGAAGAAGTATCACGGTACTCGCCAACAGTAAAGTCGTACTGGGCTCAGTGGAATTCTCTCGTCTTAAGCAACGGACTCTTAAAACGCGTTCTGGAGAAATCAGATGGTACCGAAGAGCGAAAACAACTGATAGTCCCCAGAAACAGAGTGCCAGAGGTATTGGAGGAGATGCCACAATGGAAGCACTGGCGGACACCTAGGAGTAACGAAGACGCTGGGAAAAGTTAGGGAGCGTTTCTACTGGGTGAACTGCACTACTGACGTGAAGGAGTGGTGCAAGAAATGCGTGGTGTGCGCTGCGAGTAATGGTCCGCAACGGCACCCGAAGGCTCCAATGCGACAATACAACGTGGGTAGTCCGTTTGAAAGAATTGCCATCGATGTAGCAGGTCCGTTTCCGGAAACAGATAATGGAAATAAATACATCGTCGTCGTGATGGATTATTTCAGCAAATGGGTAGAAGCGTATGCCCTTCCAAACCAAGAGGCTTCTACTGTGGCGGACGCTCTCATCATGGACTGGATGTGTCGATTTGGTGTACCTCTGGAATTACATTCGGACCAGGGAGAAATTTCGAGTCGATTCTGTTTCAGAATGTGTGCCGTACCCTCGACATCCGAAGACGAGGACAACTGCACTGCATCCGCAGTCAGATGGAATGGTGGAGCGAATGAATAGGACCATCAACCGGTACTTATCCAAAGTAGTCTCTGACCACCAGAGGGACTGGGACCAGTTTCTCCACCTGTTCCTACTAGCCTACCGGTCGTCAGTCCACGAAACAACTGGGCAAACACCTGCAAGCAACGTCATGGGCCGTGAACTGCGTCTACCCTGTGACCTGAAGTTCGGCTGTACACCAGGGGACGACGTGGCTGGAGAGGACTACGTCAGTACTCTACGCCAGAGAATGGACGACATCCACGAACGAGTCCGTTCAAATATCCAGGGCGCCAGCAACCGCATGAAGGAGACCTACGACATCAACGCCAACGATGGCAGGTACCAGCCCGGCAACCAAGTCTGGTTATATAACCCACAACGTCGTCGTGGGTTATCTCCAAAACTTCAAAGCTCCTGGGAAGGTCCGTATGAGGTCGTCACCCGGATTAACGATGTAGTCTACCGAATCCAGAAGTTGCCAAGAGGAAAACCCAGGGTGGTCCACTTCAACCGTTTAGCCCCTTTCGCCGGAAGCAATGACGAACAAGCTGAAGCCAGAGTTCGACACGTCAGTCCACCAGACAGCGAGCTCTCTTTCGAGAAATTCATGTTGCTTCATTCCAACGGCCAGAAAGCTCGCTACGGTGTAACGCGAGAAGAACCACGTGACCTGTTCCAGACTCCTGCTGACTTCTGTCTTACTCACTGTGTGACAGCGGACCTCCGAATGTCCCGAGGGATTGCACTTACCTTCAAGAAGGCGTTTGGACAGTTGGAGGAGTTACGCAGACAAAGACCAGAGGTTGGACGAGTCCTTCAAATCACGGCGGCCGAGCAGGAGAAAGAGAGGTCCGTTTTATATTTAGTGACCAAGCAGCTATCGCACCATAAACCAACTTATCAAACTGTCTGGGACACACTAGTCGAGCTGAGGGATGTGCTCTTGTCCCAGAGCATAAGCAGTTTGGCGATACCGAAGATAGCCAGCGGACTAGATGGCCTGGATTGGAGGGTGATCAGGAGTATGCTAGAAGTCCTCTTCCGGTTTACTGGAATTGAGATTCTGGTATGCTGTTACAACCCCAGGAGATCGCTCAACGAGAAGACTGTGGACTGCTTCTTCTACCAGACCTCCCGATGCAAGAATGGGTAATTCTGCAGGTATCGACACGGACCAGAGGACGATACAATTCGAGACGAAATGTCTTTAAGGAGGGGGCAATGTTACGAACGCTGGGCCAGTCCGCCCCTCCCTCCCTCGATACCAGCCGACCGCTTCGTCTGATGCCGACGTATGTATGTATGTATGTGGAAGCGCCTGGAGAGATCGCGGCGGCTCGCGAAGTCGAACTGCCCGGAAGCTTCGAGATATGTCCGCAAGGAGATATAACGCGGGGTTTCGACGCGGGACAGTTCAGTTCCTATTTGAATACCGGCGCGGCTTTCCGTACAACGCTCTAATATAAATTGTATAAAAATAAATTAGTGTAGTTAAAATAGTGTTAGTCCGTAGTTGTATTAATTAAATAAAAAGTGTTAGTTTAAAAGTGCGAGTTTAATTTTTCACACCTCACGAACCCGAAATAAATAAAACGTTACAATATATTCCACCTAGTACTACAATACTAGAATTCGAAACATTCTTTGAATTATTAGAAAACTTTGTAATTAACAACGAACATGTGTTTATTGTTGGGGATTTTAATATCCCTAATTTTATTAATATGTCAATCAATGACAAAAAATCTTAAATAATACGTAACTTCATGAGCTTACATAACCTAAATCAGTATAACTTTATATATAATTTAAATGGGAGACTACTAGATTTAGTTATTAGTAACATAAGCTGTGAAGGTTTTCGCGATTTGAACCCATTGGTAAAGGAGGAATTATATCACCCAGCTTTACGTATCGAGTTATCAGTTTCAGAGAATGCTTATATAAACTTTTCTAACTCTGACTGTACAAAAACGTATAACTATAAGAAAGCTGATTATGTAGGGCTATATAATGCTTTAATTCATGTAGATTGGTCCTTTCTGTCCTCATATAATGATATTAATCTAGCTTGTATCGCATTTTATGAACAAATAACTCCACTTCTTGATACCTATGTGCCTAAGTTTAATAACAAAAAACGTAAATATCCGACATGGTATACACCAACTATAATTAAGGAAATTAAACTAAAAATTTACCATTTTAAGAAATATAAAATAACTAAACTAAATATCCACTTAGAAAATTTTAGAAGATTGAGAACTTCAGTGAAGTTACAAGTTAAGGCAGCATACAAAAATTATATAAATGATATTGAGCAAAAACTAAAAAGAGATCCTGAACATTTGTGGAATTATATTCAGTCAAAAAAAGGCCACACAAGAATACCAGGCAAGCTAGTTAATGAAAATCTAGTATTTGGTACACCACAGTCAATAGTAGATGGCTTCAGTGATTACTTCGGTAGTATTTATATCCAGTCTGCAGTTTGTGACATAACAGGCGTGGAAGTAAACAATAATCCTATTATAAATTTTAGTGCATTCACTGAAAGTGAAGTATTAGAAGCTTTAGGTAAGCTAAAGAACAAAATGACGTCAGGTCATGACCAAATTCCGAGCTTTTTAGTTAAAGATTGTAAATATGTTTTTGTTCAACCTCTGCTAATATTATTTAATTTAGTTCTTAAAACTAATACCTTTCCTAGTATGTGGAAAGTCGCTCGAATTTGTCCTGTACTAAAATCTGGAGATAGTTCTATGTTAATTAATTATAGACCGATTTCCGTATTATGTAATTTTGCAAAGGTTTTGGAAATATCTTTATATAATCGCATTTATCCTGCTGTTAAAATTTATATTTCTCCACTGCAACATGGTTTCATGGAACATCGTTCAACAGTGACTAATTTAGCAATGTTTGCCCAATACGTGTCTAGTGCCGTTGATAATCAACATCAGGTTGATGTAGTATACACTGACTTCTCTAAAGCGTTTGATCGGATTGATTATGAACTGATCTTACGTAAACTAAAAACCTTTGGTTTTAGTGATTCTCTTTTATTACTTTTTACCTCATATCTTTGTGACAGATCGCAGTTTGTTTCATACAATGGTTTTAACTCAAGATATTTCTGTCCAACATCTGGAGTCCCACAAGGATCCAATCTAGGACCTTTATTATTTTTATTATTTATTAATGATATTGCCAATGTTATAGGCTGCGATGTTGTTTATTTGCCGATGATCAAAAAATATATCATATAGTAGACAATATTGAGGACTGCTGTTTCATTCAGGAACAACTTAATAAAATAGAAATTTGGTGCACATTTAATCGATTACAGTTCAACATTCAGAAGTGTAAAGTTATGACCTATACCCTGAGAAAGAGATCAATTCAGTTTGAATACAAAATAACTGATGTACGCTAACATCAAATTCTTCAAATAGAGAACGTACAGAGAAAATTCCTTAAATTTATACATTACAAAACTTATGGTGTTTATCCAGATAGAGGTTATAATCATCAATTATTACTAGATACATTTGAAGTACCATCTTTATATACAAGACGTGTTATATGTAGTCTAAATTTTGGTTATAAATTAGTATGCAATGAAATAGACTGTCCTAATTTGTTGTGGTTTAAATTTTCGTATACCAAGAACTTCATCTAGAAATATCGAAATGTTTATGTTACCGATAGCTAGAACTAACATACTGTTATGTTCACCTTTATATACAGTTAGTAATAATTTAAATAAAATTAGTCTGTTTTGTGATATACATTATACAAATATGCAACAATTACGTAACCTTGCCATGGAATATAATCATCTTTTTTAATATAATAATTTCATTTATGTAAATTGAACTATACAATATCTACACCTTTTTGTTTGTTAGTAGATTGAGAATTATTGTACATTTATTTTCACATTTGTATATAGGTATTAATATCAAATCTTTATTTGTGATATTGTAGATAATTATTGGGTTTATTTTGATTAATGTTGTCCTTTAATTGGATTATGTAATCTGTTGGGCAATAAAAATCCATTATTATTATTATTATAATGCAATAAATTAAAAATAACTTGTAGGCTATTTAATGATATTAATATAACTATGTTTCTATCTTATATAAGTAATGAATCCTGGCAGGAAATATAGGTATAACAGAAAATGTGAATGAGGGATTTGAGCAGTTTATTACTACTATACAATATTATATTATTATAGCTTTTCCACAGCAAAATCTAGTAAAGTATATACAGGATTGTAATTCAGACTGCGAAAAAAAAGACATAATGATATGATTTATTTTGAGTCGGAAAATAAATCAAAAGCGGCTTGGAATATTGTAAATAACACCATACAACACAAGACAAAATGTCGTACCTATTACAGAAATTAAAAAGTGATGATAAAACCTTACAGATAAGGTGAGTATTTCTGACTATTTCAATAAATATTTTAATAATGTACCTAAAAGAATTAATAAACTAATGAAAAAAAGAAAAGAAAGAAAGAATTAAGAATTGAAAATAATGACAATAACTCTAGTTTTGATTTTGGTATACACTATCCCACCATGTTCTTAACACCAGTTACATAAAAAGAAGTTTAGAATTTAGTATAGACTTTAGAATATAGGTTCTGTTCCATATACTTAGCTATCATCAACGTATTTCATAACCGGAGAAATGAATTTGTGCCTAAAAATATGTATGCTCATCAATTATTTATTTGAAATATCTACATATATTTAATTGTTTATAATGTAAAAACTACTTCACTAAGATTATGTCTCCGTTATTATAAAGTGTGTACTGACATGATATACATCATGTTAGGTACTATTCGCTTATGTTAATTGTTCATTCATTATTGTGGTTCTTGTTTGACATTAAAGCCGACACTGAATTGAATACTTTATAAAACTGAAACAAAAAAATTAAATATTAGTTTTACAGCAGCTTAAAAAATTTTGGCTCCCTATTTTTATTACTTATACCTGAGCCATAAGTCTTCTATTGATTGGAAAAGATCTATAGGGGCACAAAGCAAACGTTATACTTGAGAAACCCATAAAGAGCAAAAACACTTTTTTGTTCTGCTTGTTGTATATGTACCATGGTAAGGATGTAACAGCTTCATACAGCCTAATACCCTAAAAGAACTGATTTTTATGATATGTTATTAAAAAAAGCGTATACCAAAATATTATATATGCTCTACAGACAATATAGGTGTGTTAAGAACCGCCAGGCTCTATGACAGATTTACCAAGAAGGTGTACAAGTGACTTATATGTTTAAATCGGTTTTGGGCTCTTTTTTTTTGACAATTGGGTTGGCGCCTACTTCTAGGGGTCGGAGGAGGGAAGGTAGTGAAACTCAGCCGACACGTCACCAAGGATTTCTGGCGCCACGTACATGCGTTTTGCCAGCGGGCTCGCAGCCCTACATATGGCTTGGTTGCAAGGGACTACCAGTAACGAAATCTATACCCTCCAAGGACCGTATTGGTTAAAATTTTTATTGCTCCCATGGTCCACTCAGCCAAGGACTTTAAATAAGCGAAGCAATTTTTACAATATTTCTTGTTTCCGAAGGGTGCTTTTGAGTGCTTAAAAACCGCCAAAACAACACAGGAGGGGGATCGCGCCGCCCTTAGCCACTTTAGTCCCCAAAACTACGCCACCAGGGTCTAGACAGGGAAATAAAGAAAAAAAGGAAAGTTCATTGTCGAGGTAAGAAGACTTCAGAAATTGCTGATGCAACAGAACATGGGTCATGGAGCGAGTTTGTTGTGGTCAGCGCCTAAGAAAAACGGTGTGTTCGTTGGAGTTGAATATGGTGTTTTCTATATACCATTTTTTAAATTTCTCCGGCTTGTCTATGAATTTCATGTGGGGCCGCCAAATGAAATATACTTCTTTTAGGCCAGGTCTCGCAAGAAGGAAGAATTTTTTTAAAATGTTAGAGTCTCCCTTTGGCTCTTACGCTGTGTTTAGGGGTAAAAAAAGTTCCACCCTCTTCCCCTACTACGCTTGGGTTTCTTTTTCAACTTTATTTTCGTTTTTCCACTTGACCGCCCCCGTGACTGTTTCCAATGGACTTATGAGTCTTGGGCGGTTGGGCCAAATGTCCTTTAGTTTTTCTATGTAAGTAGTTTAGGGAGAAATTACTAAGTCTTGTTTTGATATGTTTTATTCCAAGCATAAAAGTTGGGTATTACGAGACTTTTTTCAAGGAAAATGGGTGACCTAATTAAAAAAATGTTTTCTTAATTTTTATAAGTATCAGTAGCAGTACTTACCTGAGGGATTTTAAAATTTTAAAATTATGCTTAAAAAGTTTAAAGAAACTTAATATAAGTGTTATATTCATTATTTTAAGAAAGGAAATAAATTAAGATCATTTAGATTTAAAGATAGTATTTTTGTAAGTAAGGTCTTTTATTTTAAAGCATAGTGGGTTTAAAAGTTTCGAATTTGTTAGGATTTTAATTTAACTGGGTTATTTTTTAAGATATTATAGTGTATTATTTTATTTCATATAGGGTAATAAATGGTTGGTTTGACTTATTAAAAATATTTTATGATTGTAAAAGGGAAGTTTATAAATACTCTTTGTTAGAAAAAATAATATTGGTATGAATATTTTTTGGTTAAAAATATGAATAGTTGAAATTTTGAAATTGTAGGTTATAAAGGTAGGTTGTTTACTTGTTTATATTTTAATACCTCAGTAAATAGGGAACTGTATATTAAAAGTTCCAAAACGTTTCACACTTTACGTGACTCTAGGCTTATAAAAATATTTATATGTCTATTATTGATGGTTACAAAATTTATTTTAATATTGCGTAAGAAAAAACAAAGAAATAAGGATATATATTAAAATTGGGAATAGAAGTGATAGGAATCTTTACTATAAGCCTTTAAAACTGTTCAACATTAGGAATTAAATGAGTAGCTATGCCGCGCGGGAGGGGAGGGGGTTACAACAAAACAATTGTGACACCCTAGCTACTATGGGAGCTAATAAATAAAAAGGTGGGACGAAAATAACCAATATTCAGGTGGGATTAAACGGAAACTTAATAGGCCATTGGCGTATCGCCAAGTAGGCCTAATGGGGTCAGAGTTTTACGGGTTAGAGAGAGAGGAAGTTGTAGATGTGAAGAAATTCGGGAGCGATAAGGGACACGTGAATAATTATCAGCGGAAAAGGACGATTTACAGAAAGGAGTAAGCCACATATTGTGAAGGAGACCTTGTGTTGTACCAGACGCCTCGACAGGAGGAAGCCATAGCTACAACCGAGGTGAGAGGCCCTTCCGAATGAAAGGTTAGGGAATACCGATATGAAGTATCGATATTCCTAAGGTCGGTCTCAGTAGGTATGTGGCTGGTGTGGACAAATAAAGCCATGGATCCGGTGAAGTGGTGAAGAGTTGATGCTGGTTGTGGTAAGGGTCAGGTGTATTTTGTGAATATTCGCTATGGACTTTTGGCGAATCTTGTGGTCAGGTATAGTAGTTGTACTATGCTGGCGGTTATTTGTGGTAGATGGATAGGTATTCGTAATATTCCTGGGGTACTAGGTATAGGGTACAGGGTATACTTGGAGTGAAAAATTTATTTTCTTTATTTAAACATAGTCTTTATAATAAATATAAGTTTTTAATCGATTTTTATTATTTTAATGTTAGTATAAATGGTCCAGTTCCATTAGGATTAGGTTCGTAGTGCTATGGAGCCCGCCAAAATTGATAGTTCATATTAAGTTAACTCGTTTGCTATATCAGTTACTCTGTCTTAGACGTTTGTACAATTTCAGATTCTTGTGCCGAGACCTCTGAGTGAGACACTCAGGAAAGTCAGGAAAGGCCGTGTTAAGAACCCGGGATCACAAGGCCTTGTTCTGAGAACTGGTGATCGGCACGAGGCATGTCATGTAGCGACCAAGCTATATGGAACGGAGGGGAACGGGAGACAGAGGATTGAATATCGAGACGTGGTGAAATAAAGAGCTATTAATGTTAACCGACATACTAGTTGAGGAAATAGATGTTTAAATCGGTTTTGGGCTTTCATTTTATTTTTACGAACTTAACAGTTGTTTTATAAATCATCATGCAGTACGAATTATTGCATATTACCTCTGATTCTATAAGTTCTCCAATTTCAGCTGCAACTAGGGTTGTGTAAAAGAAGGTAATGGCTGCCAAACAAAATATTAAATTGTCTCTATAGGGATCCTGAAAATGAGGCAACTGATTGTAAGTAAAAAGGCATTCAGAAACAAACAAGGTCATCTAAACACCTTGCAAATATCGCTATAGCAATGGCAATAGCAATGGCAATCACAAATTATCACTTATTGTCTATGAGTCTATGTTCAGTAATGACTCTCGCGGAGCGTAACAAGTCGCGGAGTGTAACAGGACTGCATCAGAGGAAACACGGCATTGTGCGTAAAATAGTCTATACAAACCATGTAATTAATAATTTAAAATAAACAATTTCAATAACGGCTCGCACGGCACAGCAAATTATAGACTGCACGCGTCGGACATACGAGATACCCGAAATGGGTAGTGTTGTGCGCGTGCAATAACATATCAGTCACAATATCACATCGCAATAAAACCAGTTTAGAAATATGCTCCGTCGAGAATACCCGCACTATGGAATTTCGTCTACTGTGGGTATATACCGCATGTTTCGTTATTCGTGTCAGTGTCCTTGTGATTTGGAATGCTTGGACAATAAGGGCGGATTGAACATGCCAAAAGAACGCAAAAACAGTCAAGATCACTTTAAAACATGGATTGACAGTAATCGTGACTTTTATGGGCATTTACTTATTAGGGGAAATAACTTATTGCTGTTATAGTACTTATTGTTGTTGCAATTTTTTAATTGGCACATTACAAAGTGATAGTGCTAGTGCCTCATTTATTGGTCTCAAAGATACTAGATAAAACCAATCATGAAACAATTGTACAGTTTGTCAATGAGCGTTTTGATTACTTATGGCCAAATCAAGATAATTCCGGTAAAGTGTTAGTAATGTTGATTGATGCAGCATCATATATTGTTGGTTTTAGATGTATGTATGTGTAAAGAGCAAAAATTGTATTCGCTTATTGTTTAGTCTAGCAAAGAAAATGTATCAATAACATGCTCCGTCATTCGATATGAATAATCTATACGCGAAGTTTTAGTTTTTAGTATGACACACCAAGTTATGTTAGTTGTTTAAAAGCTCTTGTATTGAACGCATATAAATATATAATAATGATGAGCTCAGACCTCCAGTTAGTGTTTTTCTTAGTTTTTTTCCCATAAACCTGCCTTTGTATATGATAAAAGCAGGAAAGACTTTATCTCACAAATTCACTCCACCCCTCACAAATTCACACACTCCACAGGGTAGCTGATATAATAAAAGACTCTTGGTCAACAAGTTGATATAAAATATGAAATAAAAATTGTCAAAGCACCTACAGGAGGAGACCTTTTTAAAGAGATTTTGGGAGATACACTTTTGCCTCCTGAACCGCTTGTAACCCGATGGGGTACTTGGTTGACAGCCGTAGCATATTACGATGAACATTTTGAAAACGTAAAAACTCATGTTCGACTCCTCAGAATGTACTGCTATTAGTAAAAGACCTGATTAAAGGTCAGAGTATTCTCAAACATATATTATATATTAATAGAAACTACAGTATCTTAATTATTAATGCTATACAAAAGTTGGAAACACATGGATTATCGTTATGTTGCCAGTTTCAAATGCTGCATGATGTTCAAAACAAGATTATTGCTGCCACCACAAGTTCTGTCACCATTAAAGTCTTTCAAAAGAAGCCTGGATACCATATTTTAGAAAATATATGCAACGATCTAGATGACACCTATCAAGAGTTACCTACCAACATTGTGCGATACAAGTCATATACCAACACCTTTGCATACTGTCCGGTGTCATCAGTAGACGTTGAATGTTAGTGATAGGCAAATTCGTCAAAGAAAACGTCTACGCTGTAAAAAAAATTACAGCAGCTATCATAAAAAAGGTGTTAGTGATTATATATGAACACCTCCATTCTGAGGATGAATCT
This sequence comes from Aromia moschata, assembly GCA_029963805.1. Lineage (NCBI taxonomy): Eukaryota > Metazoa > Arthropoda > Insecta > Coleoptera > Cerambycidae > Aromia > Aromia moschata. Next base: position 503,104 of record JAPWTK010000259.1, read on the forward strand.
TAACCGGCATGAGAATGGTAATGAGTAGGTTGTTTTGTTACGTATAACATTATTTAGTTCTAACATGACGAAATAGCTAAATTACATATTTAACGACTTACTGTGCACGCGGTAGAATTCATGTTAGTGAACGAAATCCGAACCTGTTCATCTCCGCGACTTGAGTCTTTAATGATCACTTAGTCAATTGCCATATTTTCCGAGAGTCAAGCAACGCTGAAAGCAATCAGCCAGCAGTCAGTCAGTCAGCTCCATGCATATTACATCGAAATTGTGTTAAGGCGTTAAAGAAGCCAAAGCAGGGTCATTTTGGCTTGGGAACCGAAACACGAAGCTTTATTGACTAACCAAAGACTTCAGTCACTCTAATAATCTAATAGGGAGACAGAGACACCACATAAAGATTTATATGGTGTGGCAAAACCACGCATTAAAACCGTAATACGTAAATGAACATATGACTTAAACTATTCGAAAATGAAATTGACACTGTCATTCAAATGGTGAATAAATCAAATTCAAATTAATAAATCACAGTCACTGAAATGGGGGACAATAAAAGGACGAGAAAGAAACGCCAAAAGCTAACAGCTATACATATCGAGATTGGAGTCTGATACAAAGGACTAAGTTGGATAAGATGCTCTAAAAACCACTAGGAGTGCTATAATAGACCCTAAGAGGTCGCAGTTAGTAGTAGAACTATCTCCAGCCCCCAATATTCTAATCTAATCTAATGTAAATACTCCAGCAAACAAGGCAGTAGCTCTCCTGGTCAGGATGCAAGCCGATGATAGCTATTAGGTCACAACACCGTAGCTCTTTTGGTAAGAATACAAGCGGACATGATGTTCGCCCTTCGTCATTCGCCGTCAAATATATCACACTGCTGAGAACTAAGCAAAATAATGCCTTTAAGGATCAAAAATCCGAATCTATGACTTCTCATCGACTTATTTCATTATTCGGTTGATAGACTTACGACAACAACTGAAAAATAAGTAATACTCACTAAATACCAAGTAACCAGATAAGAAATCATTAGTACCATTGCTAACACGAAAACTGTCACGATTGGTACGCGACATTTTCCTGTGACATTCACCATAAACCTGAAATCAAAATCCTTACAGTTAATTACGAGTTAGGCATATAATAACAACGAGAATACATACTGTTTCATTTCTCCGTACCGTTGAATGCAAAACTTCGTTCTTTCATAAACTTGCATTTGGTAAATGTCGTCATCAATCAAACTTATATCTTCCGTAAAATTCTCCGTAATCAGTATAATGCGTTCGCGTACCATCTCAAATTGTAAATATGATTGTAGTGCAAAATATGCCAAAACATAGAGCGATGCAAGCGTTGATCTCATTATAAAGGACAAATAACCGATTGTAGCTAGTAGTATGTTGATTTTTGAGACAAGAGTGATGTATGTGGCTGCTCTCTCGAAGTTTGATTGAATCTTCTCACTGCTAGCATTCAGAGACCATGCTATCACTTTCCACGAGTCATCTACACGATTTAGCAGACTTTTATACAACAAAGGCATCATATATAAGACAAGTGCCTAAAAAAACGAAGGAGAATAAAAAAATAATTGCTGAGGTTCATTTTGTTACTAACTTGAGTGACTTAGGCTGAGCGCATACTGGAGCTGCGGGCAAAGCAGAGATGAGAGCAGTGAGCAACGCGACGAAAACAAACCAATGTTTTCCTGTCTGAATACGCATACTGACGCTTGCGTCGGAGATGTAATCACGCTTGTATACTAGAGCAAAGCGACGCGATCAAACATTTTTGTTTTCTCTGCTCTCATCGTTGTGTGTTTTGATTATTGAAGATTTTGATTGATTGATATATTATGAATATTGAAGAATTAATTAGTTGTATTTTTGTAAAAAATGCTCCGTGGGACCAAAAAGACCCACAACAACTTACCGTAATGTAATTGCAACACGTTCTGTAGGATCGATAGGATTCTGATTACAATTTGTCCATTTTTTCAATAACTTATGTTTTGTTCCCTCCAAAATATGATCGAATGTGGTAATACTCATTCTAAAATATGAATGAAACTTTTCAGGATGTTCTCGTAACTGACTATACAAGTGATGAAATTCTCCATGACTGTGTCGACTTTTATTGATCTTATGAATGTGACGGGATTTATTAGCCTTCTTTTTGTTCATTAAATACCAAATTTTAAACGAAGAATTTTCAAGTAATAATAAATCCATCATTGAATACGATGTAAAATCGACTACTGAACTCCTCAGTATGTGCACCAAAACTCGTTCATTGTCGCGTTGCACTTTATCGCATTGCTCTCCGCTCTCATCTCTGCTTTGCTCACTGCTCCAGTATGCGCTTAGCCTAAGATAATTTCTGATGAACCGTGCATAGTGTGTAGAATGCGACATCCTAGGCAAGTACCGAATGATAATTGAAAACGTTCTCGGCTAATATCTTCTACAAAGTTGTAGGGTGATCATTGAGTTTTAGCCAAAATTTATTGTTGTCAAGTTTTTACCCTGGTGAAACAATTAACTCATTTTTGGTACATCGAAATTATGTTAAATATCACACAATTTGATATTGAAAATTACAGAATGCCAAGAGCCACTACTAAAGTACTAAAGTACTAAAAAAATAGAGTACTAAAAAAATTCTCATATATTGTGTTTGTTAAGGAAGTCAATAAATAACTCATAAGTTTTTTTTTTCTAAATTCTTCATATAATTTAAAAACTACATAAACCAAGGACAAAAGATGCACACTTGCATTTTTTGTCGCACCTTCAAAGGATTTTACATAACGATTCTTTTGATATCATTTTTTTATTTAATATTTCAATATTTTAGTAATATGAAGGAGAATAAAAGCTAATATTTATTGCTAATTATCGAATGAAGTAAACTCACTACTTCTTACAACAGTATGTTGTTAGATTTCCGGAACTGCAAGACAGTAAAGGAAATCGATTTGTGATCTATGAAAAAAATTCACATGGCGTACATACAATATATACATTGGTATATTCGTTTTAAAATTCATGTAGCAGTTTGAATCTTCGATATAGGCATGGTCATAATATTGTTGTTACGCATGCAAAAAAATCTTATGAATATTCAAGCTTCAGCACGATTTTCGTTTACCCACCTTCCATTAAGTATAAGTATAAGCTATAAATTTGTTTTGATATTTTTAACATATTAAATAAGCTTTTGAACAAACTGAATTGATCGATGTTTCAACGAAAAAAAATGGGCATTTTGCAAACCGTAGTGCATCGTGACAGTTAGTCGAGCAGTATGGTGGCATTTTAATCCTCTACGATATGCTAAAATCGTCACTATTGGTTATAGTGGCACAGTTAGTTATAAGCACAGGCACTATATGCCAAATATGCATGGTAATGCAAAAAATGTATTTCCTTTGAACATAGAAGATCTGTTGATACCTAATATAATAAAGATATGTAAAAGCTATTGTAGTATTTGCAGTGAATACTTACAAAACCTAACGTCATTGAGTAAAGCCCGTATTGTAGAAAACAATTTGGATCATTTTTTAAAAATACGTAAATCTGAATAATCCACAAAGAGACATGGAACAATAACATAGTATAATTGTAAAGTCTTCCGAATTTATTAAAAACTCTTGATATAAACACCATTCTTACAAAATGAAGGGGATTATCTGTAAGAAAACACAAACATCTGTAATTGTGTCTTCTACTTTTTTATATAATGTTAAATTGCTTTGAAAACGAATTTAAAATAACATGTTTTTTTCACCATTATAATCAAGATGATAAAAATTGATGGATTACTTTGCTGATAGAATGGTTATCTATTATTCGTTAATTCAGTGAATCAACGTTATTCCAAAATGGAAAAGTAGTTCCAATTAATCAGAAATGTATTAAATGTAATACTTCTTCCTATTACGTAATTATTGTGTATAATATACTTACCTTTCATAATTTCAATATCTTCAACTTTCCAGTGAATTGACATCTTTACAAATGTGTGAAGACACATTTATATCAAAAAGTCAACTAATATCTCTTGATATGCCATTAATGTAAAACAAAGGTACAAAGTATATTTATTATATTCGACCATTAACACTTATAAATTGATGTTCGATTAATGCATAATTAATAATTTCGTTTCCATATTTTTTCTTATTGAAGTGCTCTATACAGTTAATTTAAATTATATCAAAATCAATTTCATATTTCTTGTTAGATACCAGAATTATTGTTCAAACAACAATACCAAAGGGCTCTAATTCCTGACACCATAATATACAGTCGTCCATAAAGTGACGCATAAATTCATTATTAGCTAAATGAACAATATTATTGAAAATTCCCGAGACAGGTCAATTTTTGATTGCGATTTACTATTTTGTCACATACTAATTTAATATACAGGGTGTCCCACCTTCGAGTAATGACGCCACCACCGATTTTTTAAATGGAACACTATATTTTTTTTCAATTTTCGGATGACCCTGGCCGAGCTGAGTCCAAAAATGTATCACAAGTTGCTTCTATCTATTACAGGGTGGACAACAGTACAAAAATTACAAATTATGTATTGCTGATTAAACGCACTAAAAAAATTAAATTAACGTTATTGTGATACAAAAATACAACTACTTTAATAAACACCAGTTTGGACAAGACGCGCGAATGACGCGAGGCGCGATACGTGGTTCGTTATTTTTTTGTCATTTGTTTTTTGGATTGTCATTGTCATTTTTTGCCATATTAAAAACGGCTATTTAGAGTTCACTTTTGTATTGTTAACGCTTCAAAGTAGGTACTTTAAGTGAAACCTAAATCTAATTTATTTAAAACGTTTTGTTGAAAATGCCTTTAAATGAAAGGGATAGGATTGAAATTCTAATGATGATTGGTGTTGGCGACAGAATGCGGACTCAACAAGAGGGTGTAGATTATTCCATTGAAATGCACCCAGATCGTGAACCTGTTTCACAATCTACAGTAAGCAGAATAGAGCGAAAATACAGAGAATTAGGACACGTGAGGGATGCACCAAGGCAAGGTAGACCTAAAATTAATGAAAATGTTCAACAAGACGTAATTTTGTCGGCACTAGAAAATCCACATTGTACAGTACGGCAAGTATCTAGGGATTTGAATATTGGAAAGTCTTCAGTATCGAATATTTTTAAAAAGGTAAAATACCATCCCTATAGAGTACGCCTCATCCATGAATTGGCTGAAGACGACTTTGACCGAAGAACTGAATTCTGCGAGTACATGATGGACCACAATAATCAAAATAACGGTTTCATTGCTAATATTTTATTTTCTGACGAGGCAACGTTTTTTTTGAACGGGCATGTTAATCGGCAAAACACCCGCTACTGGTCTCAGGAAAATCCACACTGGATGCAAGAATACCATACGCAACATCCACAAAAGGTCAATTGTGGGCTGGTATTGTGAGAAATAGAATTGTTGGTCCATACTTTTTTGATGAAAATTTGACAGGAGCATTGTATCTGAATTTTTTACAATATACATTAATTCCTGACTTGACCCGGTTATTTCCTGATATTGAAATAGCCAATACTTTAGACGGCAGAATTTGGTTTCAACAGGATGGTGCACCACCACATTTTGCTATAGCTGTGCGCGAGTTTTTACACAGAACCTTTCCAGATCGGTGGATAGGAAGAAGAGGATCAGTGGAATGGCCCCCTAGATCACCTGATCTTACTCCACTAGATTTCTTTTTATGGGGTTATTTGAAATCTAAAGTTTATACTAATAGACCCGAGAACATCCGTGAGCTCAAAGATCGAATCAGGCAAGAAACGTTAAACATAACACCTGCTATGTTACAAAATGTCAGAAGCGAATGTATTGCCCGATTCGGTCATTGTTTAGCAGTCAACGGAGAACAATTTGAGCATTTATTGTGACTTTTCTAAAAATACAGAAACGTATAACTTTCTAATGAAATTTTTCATAAACACTTTATGTATTGTTGTCCACCCTGTAATAGATAGAAGTCAACTTGTGATACATTTTTGGACTCAGCTCGGCCAGGGTCATCCGAAACTAAAAAAAAAATGTAGTATTCCATTTAAAAAAATCGGTGGTGGCGTCATTACTCGAAGGTGGGACACCCTGTATATTAAATTATTATGTGACAAAATAGTAAATCGCAATCAAAAATTGACCTGTCTCGGGAATTTTCAATAATATTGTTCATTTAGCTAATAATGAATTTATGCGTCACTTTATGGACGCACTGTATTTAATTACCCGTACATATGTATATCATTTCCAAGCACCTACGAGAGTAACATATACTTTAATATGAAAAAAACGTACAGCAAAATACCTGAAAAGTAACGAAATTTTGGTATGTATTTACCTTAAAAAAATTAATACAAGTATCACTTTGGCTCTGCTTCCAAATCGTAAAAGTTAAATTTCAGTTCAATAACACAGCACAGATAATATAAACACCTATTGGTCTAACTCATAATCCTAAATATAGCACTCCATTAGTCTAACGTTTACTCTGTGTTAAAAATGAAGACAAGAATATTACAAGAAAGTTAATCGAAATTATGAAACTTGGGTATCAAAATTTTGAAGAGAACCTAACCCATGTAATTTCATTTTTTCTTTTAACGCCTGATCTCCTTCCTTTCCTTTTCCAATTACATTTTTCTAGCAAATAACTTCCTTTGTGTACGAGGCTACTCATGTTAGTTAATTTCATTAAGTACATACATATTATATTACTGTTAAATGTATGCTTGGATCAAATCAAACTAACAGGAGCACAGAATATTAAATGGAAAATGGCAAACAGAGCTTTCTTTAAATTGACTGAAGATAAAGTTAACTAAAGATAAACAAATCGCCCATGAAACCCCTAATAGGATTTAGTTTTAATTTCATAATTTACATAATAAGCATATATGTGAAAATTACACGTGCAAAAAATGAAGAACTCCGAGAGCTTTATATAGCTACTCTTCATTAGTCTATTTAAAATTGACCTATCTGGGATGAAATACACAATTTTTTCTACTCACATTAACACTGTATTACAAAATTACAATTTCACCTCAAAATGTTGTTATAAATATGTGGTTAAAAATTCAAACGAAAATATTGAAAAGTGTTGGAGTTTGCTACGTGCCGTTTTGAAAAATAGTGAGAGAATGCTCGACGTATTTGATGCGCGTAGCATCGGCTACCATGTAAAAATTGTATGACTGCACACCGATATCCATCTCCAGAATTTTCATAATTTGTAAAATTCTCTTCATACTAATCTTCATCCCTTCATTCTCTTCAGGCCTACATGTACTTTCTTACTTTACTTACTACATGCCGTATGTACTTTCACTTGATTTTTTTTCAAATTGAGTAAACATATTTTCTAACGAATCTAGAAGTGTATTACAGAAGTCAGAAATCAGTAGGTAGGACGTTACGTAGTCAAGGGCGTGGCCAGTATTTTTCTTTGGGGGGGGGGGGGGCGTCCAACGCAGATTAAACAAAAAAGGTAAAAAAAAGGTCATTGAAGGCAACGGCAAGCGCAAAACCCCCGACTATTTTGGTTTCTACTTGACCATTTGGGGGGGGGGGCGATGGGGGGGATCGCCCCTCCCCCCGCTGGCTACTCCCTTGTACGTATTTCCTTTCGAGCAGGTATGTACATATCTGTACCTCAGAGTCAAACTATGTTAAGTCCAAATATGCAATATTTCAGTTAATTATGTTAAGTCTATAACAAAAACATAATTTTTAATTTGTTGGTAAAATCAAAACTCTGTGATAATAAATGAAAAAGTTAGACCTTTTTAAATAATGTTAAGTGCACTAGCTCCTTACAGCCAATGTAAGTCAAGTGACTTTAATATCGTTTGCCTCCAGGAGATTGCGCCACAATAATATGTTAAGTCCGAATAACCTAACTTTCCTCAATGGAGTCCTATTAAACTGCGTTTTCTTCCAGGGCAATCCGTTATTTCAATGTTTTGTATAGGTTGCTTGCAAGTTATAGTTTAAGTTTGTGTTGTGGGTTCGATAAAAACGTTAAATTCGTACGTTAATTTAAAATAAAACGTTCTTGAACAAAAACTGTAAAAATGAGCACAAGAGCTCTTTTATGTTGGATCCAACTATATTATGTTGGAAAAGAAACCAAATCTGAAGTCCATAAGTAATACATTTTTGACCAAAGGGCATACTCACTTGGAAGCGGATGGCGATCACTCAGTTATTGAGCGGGAAAGAAAAAAAGGCCATAGGACTGGCAACAAGTTGTGAGATTATGTTCTGTCAAAAAACCCTTTAATGTTACGGGGATGGAGACATACGACTTTTTTTATTTCAAAAGTTAGCATAGTCTCTGGAGGGGAGTTCCGGCCTCGAGTTGGCCAATTTCGGCCGGACCCGAAACATTGTATTATGAATTTAATTCAATATGTTTTCGTTTTCTAGACATTCCACGCAAGTAAGTGCGTATGCAAAGTGGGGACACGGCCCCGAGGTGTGTGGACCGAAGACGCTCTTAAAGACGCCTTTGAAAAGCTGAAACAATACAAATATCTTCTTAATGAAATATCTCGTCGTTATGGCATTCCATCTAGAACCCTAAGAAGATGATTTGCGAAACAATATACAAAGAAATTGACATTAGGTACCTAGGTTTTTGAAAATCGAAATACTTACCATATTATTAAACATTTTTTTATTTTATTTATTTTCGCTTTTACCTATCATTAATTTCTGCATTAATTTTTTTTAGGGAAACGCCCCGTTTTGGATGTCAATAATGAAAAACGGCTCGTCGCACACGTTCAAAAATTAGAGGCAGCAGGATTTCATGAGATATGATACGAAGATCAGCGTTTGAATTCACTGAAAAACTTGGTATTGAACATAACTTTGACAAAGAAACTCGCAAAGCAGGACGTCATTGGAAGTCTTTTATGCAACGTCATCCAGAACTTAGCGTTCGTCAAGCTGAAGCTAACGTTGATTTAAGTTAAGAAAATCAAAGTATTTTTTCATTAATTCCTCAGGGCAACTATCCCACAGGTCAAAATATCACTGATGCATCTAACCCACACAATAGGCATCTATCCTCATTTATAAGGTGTTGTTATTTCGTTTATAAATAAGTAAATAACTAAAAGTATTAAATTATATTGATTATTGTCTGAATTGATAATTACACTAATCTTCAAAAAAAGTTTCAGATTATTAAATGCTCATCTTCCGTATGTAAATCGCCCATTTGAAAAAGTGGAGCAACTATCCCACGTTTACCCTAACGCATAAATTAATTTTCAACCATGTTTTCATGCAAAATCCGAAAACAAGTCAATGTTTAATTTAAATTGTTAGGAACTGCAGAATTAATAATAATAATAATAATAATAATAATAAACGTTTTTATTGCATGGTAATTGTCATACATTGTAGTTACAATATTTTGTATATACCACAGATTGGCCCAACCTACCACGCAAACGGCAGAGTTCGCATTCATTCAATCAAAATTGAATGAGCAGCGCTCTTACACTCAACCGCATAAATTCCTTAATTTGTTATTGCCGTATTTATTTATTATATTATTAACATAATATACACATAATATACATACATATAATATAACCATAATATATAATACATATAAACAATATACATATAATATAAACATATAACATAAACATAATATAAACATAATATGCACATAATATTATGTAATATACACATAATATATTGTGTATCTACCATATTGTAAACAATAATCCAACTACTTTAAGAAAACTTTAATGGACTTTGTCAAAATTCAACAAAATATTATTAATAATAACAATTAGGTGGGATTCTAAGAATCCATCCACTCAGCAACCTTGAATTCGAATGTGAGCCAGATGATTTCAAAACTGTTTACAATGTAAACAATTAGCGTAAGATGAATAGCCTCCTTTTCATTTTCTAAAACATTGCATTTTCGTTTCTTTAATGGCAACATTATTTCCTCCATAAATTCTCAAATGCAGGTTGCGTCGGCCTAAAACTATTTTTGTTACGCGCTTTATACATTTCATAGTCCATTATATTTATGCAGGGTGTGATACCAAAACCTTTCATTTGATGTACATACATATCTAGAAAACTAAATCTTCCAGTTTAGAGATTACTTATTTACTACTAATTACTCTTAATTAATCACCCTGTATATATGTTGGTGTAAATTAATAAAATAACATATCTGCTCCTCCTATTACAACGATCAGTAAATATCAAATGTTTATTTTACATTCAACATCAGTTCATAAAATACACAGGCAAATTTTCACTAAACGGTGTACTGCTGGGTTTTAGGTAAGTTTTTTATTCAACGTGCTCATAAGCGCCATGCATCTCGGATCTCGTTTTGCCATTTCAGCGAATCAGCAAATCTCGGGCATTCGACGGTGGCCTTGGACCCCTTGAACAGTCATCAACTAATCAAAATTGTAGATGACTACACATGTAACCCAAATATAAACATAGACACACGGCAAGGTCGTCACGTGACCATGTCGAGGTCGCATGTCGAAGTCTCATATCGAAGTCGCATGTCGCTCGCGTTAATATTTCGCAAGACAGCTCCATTAATACGCGCCCAGAAGTATTTTCAATACTAAAACTTTAAACACGTTTTTCTGTAAGTAAGAATTATGTGACTTAACATAGTTTAGCTCTGAGGTACAGATATGTATGTTGTCGCAGGTATGAGTCGCATTAGAGGCGTTCGACACGCTTTGGGAAAAGCGCGAAATTTCAAACAAAAAAATGTTTTCATGTATAAAACTTTTCGCCTCATATTTTAGATGATTCAAAGTATATTTTAAGCCAAAAAATAAAAAAATCGATTTTTTGAAAACTCTATAGTGGTGTTACCCTTTAAATGCAGGTACCGAACAGAAAAAAAAATGTTGTTGTCTTTTTGAAATTATCTTTTTTTACAAACTTTCGTTGGTGTTACTCATGTGCGTAATAAATAGTTTCTTATGATGCACACTATATTTAAATTTTGAAAGGAAATACTCGTAAGTCGGCACTGTTATTTAATATATTATGTAAATTTCAGGTCCACCATAATACATGCAAACTGTTTACACCTTTTACTTTACCCACAAACCACATCCACATAGTGGATGAGCAAGTATAGTAAAGAGACGTCCAAAAAAAACGTCGTGTCGAAACTTGTCGGTTACGTCAAACTTTTGAAAAGTTTGACTGTCACAATTGTAAAATAGATAATGGCTGTCATATATATTGCAACAGTTTTGACAGTTAAATAAGGTTATAAATTTAAGATAGAATAGCAATACGTCTTTTTTTACTAGGCCAACTTTGATTACGTTTTTTTTTTTTAGATGGCTCGATAATTTTAAGTGTATTTATAACGAGCCATCCAAAAAAAAGTCGTCAAAGTTGGCCAAGCAAAAAAAGTATTTCTATTTATAAGTATAATTATTCTTACAATTAACACTCCCCAACTGTCACTCACCGATTTAAATGAAACTTTGCACACACATAGGTAGAATACTAAAAAATATTGAACCACCGTTTTTTTTTCTTCCGGAATATGCTTTTTAGGGGTAGAAACCACCCCAAAAGGTGGTAAAATAAAAAATCGCCGTAAATGGAATTAAAAAATACCAAAATATTTCACAACATAAAATTTAATGTACCACTTTAGAAAAACTCATGTAGATAATGGGAAAAAAATTGTTTTTTCTAGTACCTAGCTCTTAAAAAATTGCTGTGTTGCCCACCGATGGTCAACAAAAAAAAGCGTATGTGTTCGATGTGTATTTATGACACCATTTTGTATTTTTTATTGAACAAAAAAAATATCTATATCTACCTCATTATGTACTTAATAAAGTCGAAAAATGAATTTTTGATCGCTTTATTAGTAGAGCAGAAAAAAATTCCCAAAGAATGCCTTGATTTTTCGCACTCCAGAGGAGTCTAACCCCTTAAGATTATGGAAATAAAAAAATGTATGTACTTCAATACTTACATGTTATTAAATTAAAAATCATATTAAATTTTATGTTGTAACATATTTTGGTATTTTTTAATTTCATTTACGGCGATTCTTGCTTTTCCCACCTTTTAGGGGTGGTTTCTACCCCTAAAAAGCATATTCCGGAAGAAAAAAAAAACAGGGGTTTAATATTATTTAGTATTCTATGAGTAGTGTTACTTTTTAGTCTTAAATTTATAACCTTATCTAGTTGTCAAGGTTGTTATATGTCAACCTTTATTTATTTTGCAATTATGACAGCCACTTGTCAAAAGTTTGACAACAACAAAGTTTCGATTCTAGCTTCGATATAAGCGCTATCTCGTTCATAGCCACATTTGATGAACTTTTTTTTGTTGGATGGCTCGTTATAATGTAGATGAGCTAATACATTATTTATGAAATGATATTTATTAAAATAATGTAAATCGCCGTACACTTCTCAACTCCACACTCACATTAACAGTATTAGACTGACTGACTAACAAAAAGGTAATTTGTGCAACTGTAGCGTAGCGACCCCACTATATAATTTCCCTAAAGTAATCCCCTTGGAACGTCCCAATCTTCTCGTGACGTAATTTCAGACTTATAACCTATAGTTATACAGTAAGCGACACCCTAATGCGTACATAGCCGAAGGGCAATTGATAATTTAACTTCGTTGTTGAGTAGACATAAACATGAGGTGAGAACCAATCGCGATCCAACCGCTAGCGCAGGCGTATGAAAGGCATCCGGTTTGTCTGTAGGGCTGTTTGAGTTAAAATTTGAAATACCATTTTATATTTTATTTAAAAAGGCCAGCCGGCAGTCTACGGCTGTACAACGGTTTACGGGGGTATTTGATAAGTACGCGGACTTCCTAATTCGCGAGCGTTGTTACGGGGGACGGTAAAATTGCACTTTGGTATGTTGTGAATATGGATTTGTATTGAATTGAAATATTTTATTGGAATAAAACAATGTGAATAACATCAGAATGTTTATTAAACTGATTACCTTGCAACATTGAGTAAGGCTAATACAGGTAACAGATAAGTTATAACACAGATAATTAACATATTCACAATTTTTTTTAAATTGTTAATTTAGTAAGTGTTTTTGGAGTTTTTTTATTTTTAATATCACGGTTTGCGAACTTTGCGTCCCCGTGAACACGTTAAAGTTATTTAGATGGCAAGAATTTAATAAATCGAAAATAGAATTCGTAGTTTTTATAAATTTTGCAGTTATTCTTGCATCTGAGGGCAAAACTTTAAAATCGATGTAAGTGGAAATAGGCCACTGAATGACTAAAAACTTGTGAAGCATATTTGCCTTTCATTTTTTGTAAATTATTCGGGTATAGGTGTTCATCGGTTAATTTCGGACAAGTCGGTATTCAGTTTGTCATTATTGTAAAATGTGACTAGGTAATCTTTTGTAAGGTAGAACACGTCATTTTACTAACTAATAGTTTAAAGCACAAGTCACAAAATATCAATAAATAACAAATAAAAAAATGTCCTCTTAAGCACAATAGTGTCTTTAAATATCCCCGTATGAAGTCACATATTTTATTAAATAATCATAATTCATAAATTGTGAACCATAAGCCACATAAACATCAATAAATATAGGATATGTCCTGTATAGCGAACTGCCCGCGGCTATCGAATGAACTTCAGCTTTATACTGAGACAGGCGGTATGAGCGCGGCCGACGACAGCCGCTGAGATCCGGGACGGGGTAAGGAGAGTGCATTAGTGGGTTGAGCTTAGAGTTGACATTCTAGTCTTGTTATATTCGGTGGCTTTATGTACAACCAAGCCCCCCCCCCACCCCGGCCCAAGTAAATTCGCCCAACTATGATATAAAAATGTATCATTTAATATGTATTTAATGTCCACCTATATATGTACGTATTAGGGTGCCGCTTACTGTATGGAATATGAACGGTATACGGTATGTAACGAATTTTGTTAGAGTTTGACAGGCACAAATGGTCTTTTTGTTAGCGGTGTAATTAGTATATTTATCTGTATGTTAAGACCGTAGCCAATGTTTTTTTTTTTGAGGGAGTGTGGTATAGAATTTTCTTTTTCAGTAAAACAGACAACATTGAACATTTAAATGCGGCGTGAGTATGCGACAAACCTAATTTTAGTTTCTCATTTTGGGTGGTGTTTGACTCTCCCTTGGCTACGGTTCTGCTGTCTGCAATTGAGCTTACGCCGATCCTGTGCTAAAAATGATGTATAACGTAGGCACAATCGTTAGTTCACGCATCAGTCGCATCACACAACGTAAACGAAGTAATTTAAACCGGAAGCAGTAAGAATTTGACTGTCTTTGTGTGGCTCGCGTGTTTACATTAACATAGTTATGGTGTTTTGTTAGAATATATGTTGAAATTTATCCTAATAACCTAAATTATAGATTCTTTGAGACACCAATATCAGTTTAATTTATTTCGTCAAAGCTACTGAAATATTCTGTTTAAATTATATTAAGTGTAAGTGAGGTTAACTTTGTTTATATAAATACATCATAATGATTTGACCAGCAAAGAAATGTAGGCTGTACATATGCGATTAAGTGAAAGATGATCTAGTCCAGCTGACTGATGATGTGGAAGTGTTTTCAGGCGCCAATTTAGCCAATGAAGACCGACCACGCAAACTACTCCATTTAAACAAAAATTTGTTTTAATTTCAGGTTAGTAAAATGATTGTAAGACAAGTTTTTTTTTATCTTGGGCATTGTGGTGTGTATATTTGCCTTTGCCAAAAGAAGAGGGACAAAATGATAGGGTTTATAACAGAGAACTGAGTGATAAAGAACATTTTGAAAATGAACATCATAATCCCGAAGTACGATCACGAAGCATTCTTAGGAGAAGAAGCTAAAACTTTCGATCAGTTGCCCCCAGAAGAGAGTAAAAGACGATTAGGGTAAGTGAAAAATGCTGAAGTGTTAGTAGTTAAAATATACATATATGTATATCTAAACATTTTTCATATCAAGGGAAACATGAAATAAAATAAACAAATACTAACCCTTAACTGGTCTGGTGTCGTCCGACAGACTACTCCATAAAAATAATTCTTTCTTATTGGTTAATGAAAGTATCTTCGTACCACTTCTTCCAACCTAATCCTTCTCCTATGAGAACATAACAGAATGACAATATATAGGTCAGTGGTGGTTGGTGATACTTCAGTTGTCCATATCTTGAAAACGACGCATGGGACCCACTTTACTTTTTAGGTAATGACTATACACCTCTTACAGAAAGGATTTATAGTGAAAAACCGTCAGCAAAGTTTGTGAAAATTTTTCGAAAAACTCCAGCACACCCTGGGATCTCAGTAATGCTCTGTGGAATATTTGCAGTATATTTTTTTTCATAATCTCAAAACAAATATAAGGATTTGGAAATATAAGGAAAAATATTTTGTAACAAATCGAAAAACTTCTTATATTTGTTTCTAGATTATGAAAAAAATATATATACTGCAAATATTCCACAGAGCGTTACTGAGATCCCAGGGTGTGCTGCAGTTTTTTTGAAATTTTTTTTCGCAAACTTTGCTGACAGTTTTTTCACTATAAATCCTTTCTGTAAAAAGTGTAGTCATCATCTAAAAAAGTGAAGTGGGCCCCATGCTTCGTTTTCAAGATATGGCTAACTGAAATATCACCAACCGCCACTGATATAGGTATATGCCTGCAAAGTAAAAAGCCTGTCTATAAAAAACACTAAACCAATTTAAAATGGATGTGCAGAAAAACAATAAAATTTCATTCTTACTGGAATTTTCTTTTTCTTTAATATCTTGCTTATTTGATTGTTTTACAGCCTAGGCATAGTCATAAAACGGATTTACCTATATTGTTTATTTATTTTTTTAGAGTAAAATTTATAAGCATGTAATTTTCTCAATATTTCAACATACTATTTCTTTATTCAGTAATTTGTTTTACTTTTATTTTAATCACAGTATTTTTTTTTTCATATCCCTATTCAGAAATGTTCATAATAACAATGTTTAATAAAATGTTATTTTTTTTTGTTTTTGTATTTTTAATTTGTCTTTAAAAAATAGTAGACTCTGAGATGACGCCTGACGATGTATGTGACAAATATGGCTCCAGACCAGTTAAGGGTTAGGTACTCTTAGAAATAATTTTTTATGAGAACTGTTCTAAAATATCAATAATTTTCTGATTTTATCATAGGTATTTTCAACACATTCAAAACAATTTAAATTCATTTTAATATAGTAGATACCTTACCGTTCACCACTTCTAATAGTTTTACTAAATACGTAATTCATTTATACATTTTTGCCAATAAGCGTCTTACTCCATGGTTTATTTATTATTTAAGGAAACTATATGTTTTTCTTTATTAAATTGAGGTACTGAAAAAAACTTATTTTATTTGTATCTGTGTTTAGTGAAATTGTATCAAGTGCCTTCAATGAAAAGCTAAAACTTATTTTTGATATTGATATATCGCTTGTCCGGAAGAATCTCAAAGATTAGAACTTGTCAAGACAGGCAATTGAAAGTCATTATAATCTTTCACTGAGCAATAGAGTGAAGTTTTTTTTTTAATTATATTATATTGAATTATAGTATAATATAATACGCAATTGAAAGTTATTATAATCTTTCACTGAGCAAACTTCACTCTATTGCTCAGTGAAAGATTATAATAACTTTCAATTGTGTTTCTTGACAAATTCTAATTTTCTAGGGACAAGCGATATATAAATATCGCTAAAGTCATTTTCGAGGTCATTCAACTTTATTTAGGTTTATCAATGTTCACTTGGTTCATGCAATATTTATAAATGGTATACTAGTTTATCTAAATAAATCTATATTTATGCAGTGCTTTATCGCCTTTATTGTCTTTTATAAAACAGACAGACAATTTTTTTCAAAGAAAAATATAAACATAATTATACCCAAGATAATTTACTGTTTTAGGTTAATTGTTGACAAAATCGACTATAACAATGACAGCTTCATTTCAAGAGAAGAACTAAAAGACTGGATTCGATTCACACAAAAACGTTACATCACTGAAGACGTTGAACGTCAGTGGAGACAGCAGAACCCGAAAACAATCCAACTATCTCTTGGGAAAATTACAAAAAGTTGGTTTACGGCTTCCTGGACAACATGGATCTCTCAGATGCCGATAAGGAAAATGAAGGTTTCTCCTACAAGAGTATGATGAAAAGGGACAGAAGGAGGTGGCAAACTGCTGATAGAGATGGTGACGATAACTTAACGAAAGAAGAATTTGCAGGATTCCTGCATCCTGAAGAGACAGACTACATGCGAGACATTGTCGTGGTGGAGACCATGGAGGATATTGACAAAGACAAAGACGGTAAAGTCTCCTTGCACGAGTACATCGGTGATATGTACCGCGGAGACGAAAATGATGATGAGCCAGACTGGGTAAAGAGTGAAAGGGAACAATTCACAACCTACCGTGACAAGGACGGGGATGGTTTCATGGATGAAGAGGAGGTAAAGAATTGGATTCTGCCTCAGGATTTCGATCATGCAGAAGCCGAAGCACGACATCTTATTTACGAGGCTGATTCAGACGCCGACGAACAATTAACTAAAGAAGAAGTATTAAAGAAGTACGATCTATTTGTTGGATCTCAAGCAACGGACTTTGGAGAAGCCTCCTTGCAAGGCATGATGAGTTTTAAGGCTGATATATACTGGGTAAAAAGGTTTCATGTTGTTTTGAGATTGATTCTTATGAGTAAAATTACCATTATGCCAGTGTAATATTATATTATTTGTATTAATAATTCATGTTGTAATTCGTACTGACATTAGAATCTCCTATTTTTAGTAGTACTTTTTTATGATGGCTTAACATTCCTTTATATGGCTTCAAAACTTAATATAATGTGGCAGTATAAGTTGTTTGCCTTATGCTGTTATTTATCCCCAAACTGAAATTGGGTAGTTAGGTATAAAAGAAAATTGCATTTATATTCACTTGAAGTATTTGAACTTATTTTTACTAATCATTTCTGTATCATATTTTTCTCAAAATAATATGTTACTTAACTGGTGAACTAGAAAGGGTTATATTTTGTAAAGAATGAACAGCATAAATGAAATTTGTTCAGTAATTAGTTTTCCATGTAATTTACTATTGCACTGAAATCACTCAAAAATTAAAGGAATTATTTTATATACACCTTATCATTTATGTGGACTTTATGTCTGTAAAAAATGGCCTATATACAGTGTAGAAATGATCTGTTTTCATTTCCATTTTTTTTTTTTTAGTTTCTGAGAAATTTCCTTAACATTCTTGAAAAACGTCCATAATTTAAAATGCCAGATTTTCTCGAGTTTATAATGGATGTAGGTAATTTCTCCTTCCCAGTCTAGCAAAAATTTGTTCCAACTTTATTTTATTATTGGATGTGTCATAATTCAGTCGAGTATAATTTATAAAATAATAATAGTTTATGAATCATTTTTATTACTATATAAAATAATTTACCTCATTTGGCGCCATTTTAATTACTGAACTAAAACAAGTATTACTAAACATAATCTTTTTGCAGCAGTAAATTCTGTGCCAGGATTTTGAGTTTGAGATGAAAAATTTGCCATTTCACAAACTTAATTTTTCTGAAGATTTACATCCTTGATTTGGTGCAAATGAAGACTGGATGGAATTATAAAATAATTTAAATATCTATTTTTTTGAAATAATCCAATAATAAAAAATACCAAACTATATTTTTATGAATTGTATAATTGTAAATTATATAAATGACGATGATAGATATATGATGACTATGATGTATGATAAAACATATTTTGACTCATTTTTTTAATTTCTATTTCGTCAGAAATGTACATGCGCTGTAAAATCTATTTATCTTTTATGTTAGATTCATTTATTTACATTTTTATAACAACCATTCTTATATCCTAAATGTTAAACATTATTTGTAAAAAAATAACTTCTATTACAATAACAGCTTGTTTAAATTTTTTGGAACTGTTATAATTGAATATAATAATTTTTTTCTAATTTTATTGTGCTACATTGTGCCATTTTGTTAAAAATAAAATACTAACGTGACAAAATGTACCCAGTGAATTGGTGCTTGATGTATACATGTTTGAATACATTTTTTAACTTCAACTCAAGCTGTATTATTTTTTATGTATCGATCCTCGAATATATTATAGGGTAAAGTGGGGCAAGTGCGACCCCTTTTTCGTATAGTTGACTTTTAGTTCATAACTGCGCGAATGTTATTCACATGATCCGATTCTTTTTCTGCTGTATGAACTACTTGGTTCTTAAGCTTAATTTATTGAAATAAAGAAAATCTTTCGTGCTTCAGGGTAAGGGGGCACATCGTCCATGCCTTACAGGGCACATGAAACGCACTTGCCCCAGGCTTTGGGGCAAGTGCGTTATCTGTGTTTATTTCTATATTTTATCCTTAATGTAAACTATGGGCAGCGCCGGATGCAGGGGGTGGTGGGGCCCGGGGCAATGAAGAAATTGGAGGCCCTTTCAACCAACAATTTGCCCTTGGAACCTTTTGCATTTTGTCCTTTGAAAGCTTGCATTTCATCTCGTACTTAGCTGTCATTTTGCCTCTTAACAGGTGTACATTTTACCCCGTATCCAATAAATAAACTTTTAATTTTGCGTCTATTGAATTTTGCAAGAGGTCTAAATTTTGTGGTTCCACCACTGAATAGATTTAACATTGGATGAAAATATCCCTTGTTTGGATATATTTCATTACTCATTACTTTTTAAAAATTAATTTTTTTTTATCATTATTAAATTTTTTAATCCAAGGTTTGTGGAGGCCCTCAACGTGTGGGGGCCCCGGGCTCCCGCCCCGGTTGCCCCGCCGTGCATCCGGCCCTGACTATGGGGCAAGTGCCTTGAATAAAGGCAATTTTCTACTGGAGGGTAAATTTCTTTTACATACGTATGTACAATATTTCTTCATTGCTGCCAAGATAACATTGTGCGGTTTGCATCGAATATTGGCGGGAGTTTCAAAATCATTTTCAAACAAGTTAATAGTTTTTAGAGACTTTTATCAGAAGCGAACGCACTTGCCCCGGATACGCACTTGCCCCACTTCACCCTATGGAAAGTTCACTGACTATTTGAAAATAGAAAAAATCTGATAATTTTCATGTATTGAGTCCATTATACATTAATTTACTTTTGTGCTAAAGGAAAAATATTAGACAATTACAACCACCAGATAAAGTTGGAATGGAAGTTTTAATATTTTAACCCTTGAAGATAATGACTTCACGAGAAAAATCATCGCCTATATATAGGTACTGTATTTCCATTCTAAATTGAAAATAGGTAGAAAAAAGCAAGGTTGTCAGATATATTTTCTAAAATTGCCAAGCTCACTATACAAGTATACTTCATACTTCAGTAAACTGTTAGTTCGTGACGTTCTTAGAAAGCTAGATTGGAAATATTTAAAAAAAAAAATACATAGATATAAATTTATTAGTTAGCATTAAAATAAAGCATTTAAAATTGCTGGAAAAAAATTATATATTATTATATAAAACATAAACTAAAACAACTTTATGTATGTTACTATACTTAATAAAATTTTGAAGAGCCGGCAACGCGATGTCGCGAGTGCACCAGCGCATGCAGACCATTATACTATTGGATTGCTTCATATGTAATACATGCCAAATATTGATTCGGTCCACTGTGCCATAAATTTTTTCGACGTCATTAAAATGATTTACGACTTTAGAAATTCTACGTGGTTAAGGCGCCAGTGACGTGTATTTCAGCTAGGTTTATTAACACAGACAATTCTTTGAGATTGTCTGGCTAAATTAGCATTATTTACAGCAAATTATATTACAAATATTAAGAGTTTTGTATGCAGGCTAATTTTAATCTCCTATATTGATTTGAATGAAAAAAATTATTTCCAAATTTTCGAATTTATAAAAAGATATATGCACGCCCATGGAATCATAAAGTTGCACCGCTTTTTTTTGTTCCCCAGGCGTATTTATCATTTTCAATTAAAAATAGAAGGACTATATGTACCATACATTTCTCACATTTATTATATACATGATATTATATAGACATCCAAAAGAAACGTCATCAACTCTGGCTATGAACGAGAGAGATGGAAATAGCGGTCATGTTTAATGGTGGGTTCATGCAGATATTTTTAGTAATAAGAATAAGAATAGTAATAAAAATAGGAATAATTTTAATTTTAACAGCTGAATGCGTTCATGCTGCAAAATAAGTATAAGAAAGCTTGAGACACATGCATATAATAACATTTAACCGCAGCGTTTTGAGGTAGGCTTGTGATTGGCTAATGTTGCGGAAGTTTAGAAGTCGACGAATTAAACATGACCCCAAATATCTTGATAATAAGAAAATTTTTGAGTAGATGCCTTAATATTCTATAATATGTATAAAGTGTGGTTAGTTTGTGTCTGTTTATCTTAATTTGTATCTTTAATAATGAAACTGAACAGCAGCGTAACCGTCGTGTTTAATGCAACCACGTTGTTACTAATTTTAACGACTTTAGCAGTCAATTTATTATATAAAAAAAAAACTAGGCGATTTGCTAGTTATATAGATTGCTAGTTAGATATGTTTATTACTATTCTTATTCTTATTACTAAAAAATATCTGCATGAACCCACCATAAGCTTTTCGATTATGTCAAACTTTTGACAAGTGACTGTCACAATTTGTAAAATAAACAATGGCTGTCATATGATGTGACAATCTTGACAAGTAAATAAGGTTATAAATTCGATTAAGAATAGAAATTCGTCTTTTTTTTCTTGGCCAACTTTGATGAAGTTTTTTTTTTTGGATGTCTATATTTAAGTGCTCACAAAAAGGGCTACCATTTATAATTAACTAGCGACCCTGCCCCGGCTTCGCACGGTTTACGACATCACATTAGAAACCTCTGAAATTATCAGTGTTTCTCTACTATATTATGCATGTATTATACATATACACCTTCCTCTTGAATCACTCTATCTATTAAAAAAAAACGCATCAAAATCCGTTGCGTAGTTTTAAAGATCTAAGCATACATTGGTATATAGGGACAGACAGCGGGAAGCGACTTTGTTTTATACTAACATATGTTATGAAGTCTAAAGTGACACCCACTCTAAAATAGGTTTCTTATGTTAAAGCAAGTGAAGCAATCTATGGTTAAAGCTCTCGTATTTCTGACATCGTAGGTACATCTACTTAACTGTAGATGGCACCATAATGTCTATGGTGGGCAGAGTCGGATTTAGAAATTGTATCTGAATGAGAAGCCCGAAGAAAAATGTAAGAGTATATTAAAATATTTCCACGTAAAACAAAATGCTATTCCAATACAATCTCTCATTTAATAAGTCGTTAATAAATTCGACTTGAGGATATACCTACATGTTTATTACATACTCCTGTTAATATTTTCCAAGCATACATATTTATTTACTATATAGGTAAAGTTAATTAAGTTAGTGAAGTAACTCGAATATAATAATATGTAATTATAATAATAATTATAGTTATAATTTAAATATAGTTATAATTTATTATAACCCAAAATATTTAATAAATACAAATAATATTTTTTAATAAATACAAATTCCGTAAATTGTTTCATTAAATACATATTAATTTACCAAATTGGATTATAAAATGCAGAGTTCAGTAACTTATCGAAAGAAAACCTGCTCTTCTAACATCTTAAGTATATTCTACAAATTGATCATTTTTGTGATGCTTTTGTAGATTATCGTGTCAAAATTATGGATCAAGATACCATAAAATTTGAGTGAGAAGAGTTAATGATCAACATTATCAACAGTGATAGGGATATGGAGGTGTTGTTAGTCTACGATGTGAACAACTATATTTAGTGACTAATATGTAATGTCTGACATAATTCTTTTTTTTAAGATTTCCATAGTTTTAATTAATTAGATATGTCTTCTAGCCATATAACGTGTTTCAGAGAATTGTTTTCATCCTAGAAAGAAATTCAGTACCGACTGCAGGGAAGCAGTACATCCTTTAATTTGTGAAATTTGTGGGGCGCTGTGGAAAACACCTCTCTCTGGAATATTGTCACGGATTATTCCCAGAAAGACATGGCATAATGCAAGAACCGTGGCGTCGCTTTCTTTCAGGTCTTTGGATGCAACATCGTTTGGGCTTACACCTATATATTCTTTTAGTTGTAGGAATGAACCATATATCTAATACTTCTATATTGCTGGTTCCCGTAAGTAGAGGTGTCACGGGGTAAGTGAGACAGCAAATGACTACTTGACCTGTGGTGCGCAAGCGTCACGAGTAATTGGCTGTGTGTGACTGGATGTTCAATTCTCGGGCATGCGCGTAAGACTCGAAGTAGTTACGAGAGAGAGAGAGACAGACGCATATATGTCTGCACCGTGGTGATTTCACCAATCTCCAGACCATTCAAGCAATATAGGAGTATTAGATATATGGAATGAACCCAACATTTCTGCGATTTCTTATTCGTCGGTACATTATGTACCGGTACATATAAAACTTGACTCATTCGACCAGTGGCGGCTGGTGATAAAGGGCACAAGGGCGTGCCCAGCCCAAATTTCAATAGAAAATATTTATTTTGTATTAATTTACTATAAATTACTGTTACAATAATATCAATTAATTGTATACGACTCGTATACAGTAATTGTAAAAGTAATTTATAGTAAATTAACACAAAAGAAATATTTTCTATTGAAATTTGGGCTGGGCATGTGCCCCTGTGCCCTTTATCACCAGCTGGCACTGCATTCGACATAAAAATTATATAAGACCTTCAAAAACCTTTTGGAAATGAAATTGCTACTCATATAAGTAGGTTTTTTGTGTAAAGCCCACATCGGCCAGTTGTGAAAAAAGGACAAATACTACACTTTTCGTTCTAACAACAAGCACAGGTGGTGAGAGGGCCGGTCTTATTCCCTCACTACCTTCAATGCGTTTGCGGTTGCTTCCTATTTGTCGTCTCACTTCTGTTTGTCCTTTTTCATAACTGGCCGATGTCGGCTTTACACACACGGGTCTAAAAGTGCAACGTATGTGGATGCCCTGTTGCTCAGGCCATCAATAACGGATAACTTAATGCAAAACAAATCATGACATTTTAAACAACGCGAAGGGGATATACATGTATTGGTTAAATTGCAATGTTTTTGTTAAAATGGACAGGAAATTATCTGTTTAGATAGCCCCTATCTGTTCTAGGACGTGTTAGCTGTCCGACAAGGTCGGCCACTAACAAATGTCCTTCCCCAAAGCACTATGACGGTGTAACCACCAAGTTCAGATGAAGTGAGAAAATATCCTCGTTCTTTGTACTGGCACGTTAAAAGTCTGTCTCCGTATGCTCTCCTGGTCAGGATAGAACCGACACGCTCGTTCTTTAGTCGACCGTCCAATATGTCGTACTGACGAGATCTAATAAGATTGAAAGCCAGGTATACAGGTTAGAAAGTCCAAGATTTCAAAGTCGAGCATTAAAAGTTAGTTTAGTTAGTTATTAGTTGCCACACTGATATGTCATTATAAAACTTTTATGATTTATTCTCTGCCTCTTCTTCTCTTTTATTCTCTCTTTCGTGTTTACATCAATAGGGAACCAATAAAATTATGTAGGCGGGACGCCCCGCCCATAAATTATAATGCGCACGTGTGAACTGAATTCTTGTCTAGACTCTAAAGTACAATAACCGAAATAAGGAATCAGTTTAGCAGTGTCTGCGTAAATAAAATATTCATATTGTAATTAAATAAACGTTTTTACTATAATAACAATAACGATGACGGTATACACTAAGGAGGAAAAAGTGCAAATAATTAAGTGGTATTTCATCTCTCAGAGCGCTGAAGAAGTTGTTGGGCGATTTGCATTTTCATTTGAAAATCGGCCGGTACCTACGGTAAAAAACCGTATTAAATATCGTCCACAGATTTGAGACATCGGGGTGCATGACAGGGTGCAAAAAATGTTTATCAGACCAACCTTAGGAGGCAATCCCTAGGCCCTTATCCGAAAATAGGTTGAAACATGAAGTAGCCGTTTGTGCGTTTGTTGAAGCAAATGAACCGTGTACTAGTACGCACATCGCCACCGAACATAAACAGGAGACTAAAAGGTCCACTCTAAGCTCCACCTATTAATGCACTCTCCTTGCCCCGTCAAGGATCTCAGTGATTGTCGGTGGCCGCGCTCATACCGTTTGTCTCAGCATAAAGCTGAAGTTCATTCGATAGCCGTGGGAAGTTCGCTATACCGGATGGATCCTCTATTTATTGGTATTTATGTGGCGTATGGTTCACAATTTATGAATTAAGATTATTTAATAAAATATCTGACTTCATAAGTGGATAGTTAAAGACACTATTGTGCTTAGGAGGACATATTATTTTTTTAATTAATTAGATACATTTGAGGCATTGTTAAATCAAATAAATGTGATTAATAGTGAAGGAAAAAAATGAAATTTATATTTGGCTGGAAATTAACCATTAACTCACTAAAATTATTGTGGGATACATTAAAAACAAAAGGCTTTACGTTTGTACTTACAAGAAATCTTAACCAAGTTTGTCTTGAGAACTTCTTTGGCCAGATCAAAAATTGTTGTGGCAATGCAAGGAATCCAACACTTATTTAGTTTGGTAGAGCTTTTAAAAAGTTATTTACTTTAAAATGCTTAGATCATATCGATGGAGCAAACTGTATGAATGACATAAACGAAATTATATTAAATATTAATTCGAATTTAGTAGAAAGCTGTAGAGAATTTATTGTTCCACTGTCAACACCAAATAAATGTTTAAAAGTCTTTACCACTGACTACAGAAACCTTAGTAGTACAGAAGGTAATGCGCTGGTATATGTTACGGGCTATCTTATTAAAAAAAATGTCTGGTACAACATTCTTATCCGGTATGGCTAGGATTTATAAATGTTACAAATAATTTAGAAACAATGGCGGCGGATTTTGCTTACACTACTGCAAATTTACCATTCGGCGGTTTAACAGTGCCTTCACTTAATATAGTGGAATATATAGTGCAATTAGAAACTATATTCATTGAAAACTTCAATAAACTGGCCTCAGCCGACTCTATAGGGACTAATATCAAAACATTATTAAAGAATGTACATTTTACGCATCCTTGTGACTTCGTTTATTTTATACAGTAAAGTTCGCAAACCGTGATATTAAAAGTAAAAAAAAATCAAAAAACACTTGAGTTTTAATATAATTAACAATTTTAAAAAAATTGTGAATATAATATTAATTATCTGTCTGTTATAACTTATCTGTTACCTATATAAGTCTTACTCAATGTTGCAATGTAATCAGTAACATTCTGATGTTATTCACATTGTTTTATTCCAATAAAATATTTCAATTCAATACAAATCCATATTCACAACATACCAAAGTGCATTTTTACCGTCCCCCGTAACAACGCTCGCGGATTAGGAAGTCCGAGAAAATTTTTACGGACCATAATTATACAAGTCTAAATAATATTTCCCCTGAAGTGTTAGAGCGCTTAAGAACTGAATTTTACGATAGACTAGGTTTTTGCGAAGCACAAAGGGGCGACATTTTTGAACCACTTATGCAATAGGCATTTTTTTCTTTCTTTCGTCTTATAACCGGGTTGATTTATATTTTTATTTTTTTATTTTTTGTAGAACTTCAATTTTATTTTCTTGCAGACCGGTTAGTTAAGGAATACAAAAATTTGAAAATAAATGCAATTATGTTCGTACACTTCTTTTAAGTGTATGGGATAATTGTAAAAATCAGAATTACGTAAGAATTTCGTTTCATACAGCTAAGTCGATGTACACTCTCATAGCTGCGAAAAAGTACTGATTCCCATTCAAATTCGGTGATAGGCGTGTAGGTAATATCCCTCTCCACTTTCTATTACGCACAGGTCTCATACGTTTATAATACGTGCACAAGCGTGAAACTTATTCTCTTCAACACAATTATCGCCAATATGTAAGGTGCAATTTCCTACGGTGTATGTACGCGCGAGTAACAAAGAACGAGGATATCTTCCTCACATTACTATTATTCAGATTGTTCAGGATTTTTCTCAAACTACTGAATATTTTACTAATCACAGTACTTTCATGAACCATAAAATGCGAAACTTTTATGTACCCGACCTCGAATCTCTTGTAGTTTAGGTAAATGTTACGAATGCAATCCCATCACATTAAACGTCCATTTTCCTGTATTATTTCAAGACGATTTGACCTCAACGGTTTTCCTTCTCCCACTTTCTACTTTCATATCCACTCCGGGCGGACGCCCCGAAAATTTTTGGCAGCCATTAATTTAACGAATCACTGACTAAAAACATTTTTCTGGTCCAGCGGCGTAAAAAATTGCAGGTTCCTTAAACACAGCCGAGCGGAGTCGCCAATAAAAATTTCAGGCGGGCAGCGATGATTGTCCCCGAGCCATCCCCGGAAATCCCGGTCTATTGACTGGAAGAGACGAATGTAGGAGTTTTGAAAATTCGTTAGGAGTGTACTCCGTCGATCGGAAACGACGAGATTTAATGATATCGAACGGAATATCTGCATTTAGAACGTCGGCCGACGTGGAATTTACTCTAATCCAATTTAAAGTTGGATTGCCGTTGTCGATGATATGAATGATTTATTCCGGTAAAGAGGATTGTTATAGACATTTGTGAATAATTTAACATGTGGTCGAAACATTTTTAGACAAATTGATTTTTATGTCGCGTGTTTCTTCTTAAATATGTCAATAACAGAGAGAAAGAAGTACAATGTCACCAATGGCGGCCGGTGGAATTTGACATGCTCGTATTTCCGTAAGGAGGCATAGGACCCACACCATATTTTAGGGGATGGTTACTAGACCTAAGTAGAAGGCTATAATGCCAAAAAATCAGAGAACACTTTTTTCCAAAAATGGCTGTCTCCGGGAAGATCTTGGAAATGGCTAGCAAAATATTTGTGAAATATTTTTTTTTTCACAATTACCGTATAAATAAAAAATCTTTTTAGACTTGGTTGCCATCCATAAATTACGTCACATGTTAAGGGGGGGGGGGTGGTCAACGAAATGTGACATTGTGCGACAAAGGGAAGGGGGGGTATAATACTAAATAAAATTGATCTTGTTTTGTCTATTATCTAAAATATTTGACTTTATGTTAATTTATTCAAAGATTATTTTTAATGTAAAAAGAAATTGCAAAAACTGCTGTTTTAATTTAATTACTTCTAAATATAAAATTGAAAAATATATGACGTCACACCAGGGGGGAGGGGGTTTCTCAAATATTACCACCTGTGACAAGGACGTGGGGGGGGGTTAAAAAGCCATAAAATTTGTGTGATGTAATTTATGGATGGCCCCTTGTGATATTTGCAAAATTCTTATTTTGCTTAAAGATACAACTATTGTAAATCTCACAAACGAAATGTTGATAAACTGAAAATTTAAATTACTATCACTTTTACAGATCTCAAAATGTCAAGAAAATCACAAGTATAAAAAGTCTTTGTATTTACTCGATGATTATGAAAAAAAAATCGCAAATATTGTACAAGCAATTTCCAGGATCTTCCCGGAGGCTGGCATTTTCGGAAAAAAAAATTTCGCAAGTTTTCCCTGAAGATTTTTTACTATTATAGCTTTCTATTTAGGTCTAGTAACCACCACCTAAATTATGGTGTGGGTCCCATGCCTCCTTACGAAAATATCAGCATGTCAAATTCCACCGGCCTCCACTGAATGTCACACCAAGCGGAAGGTGAGAGGACCGGAATTAATATACAGGGTGAGTCTGTGATATGTTCTGATATGTGATTCCCTTATCTCTGAAACGAGAAATAAAAAAAAAATAGAAATTTTAAGGAATGAAATTAGCCTAACTAAGGATGAAATAAAACACAAGATTACATGACAAAAATTAATTGGTTACTGTTCGTGTGACGTCACGAGCTATCACCTCTCATTTTATTTTCATATCCACTAAGTGGAGTGGAAGTATAGTGTTCATAAAGAAAATTAAAATTTTATTGGCTAAATAGGCCTAAGATGTTCTAAAACGAGATTTTAAGTTTAAGCGAAAACAAATTTGTGTCTGTCGGTTTTTCTGTGCCCGTATGTCTGTCTGTTAACCTTTTTTGTGACTGTACACGATAATTCGAGAATCATTAAGATATCAACTTCAAATTTGGAACACTTGTGTACCATGACGAGGTCTGGAACTAATTAGATTAACTGCGGCGATAGCTCAATGGTAAAGCGCCGGGTAAGAGATGGTGACTACACTGTAAGAGTTATGTGGGAGTTCTGGAACAGCCTGTATCAATTGGCAGCTGTCACATGGTTTGGTTGTGTGTCTTACGTCTTTTCCATGTGTACTCTCGTTCTGATACAATCGTAATGATTCCTAGAGGGAGAGTGTCAATTTCTGTGGTGTCATTTAGTATTTATTTATTTGAGCTTAATCGGTTGAGGGGTTAGGGGTTAAATGGGGGTACATTTAACCCCTAACCTAAATCACTTTTTCCTTGCCTATTGGTAGTTCATAAACGATGTGTAGGTTGGAGGATTGAGAGGGCTGAAGGGGGTAAGTATTTAAAATAGGCCAAATAAGCTTTTTTAAGATTAATTTTAGTAAATACACAGTGAAAGGAGCACTAAAAAATCCTACAATTATTTTTCCCCCTCCAACAGGTGTTCAGTGGCAACTAACAAAATGTAAGGGAATTATTTAAAAATTGTGAATAATAACAATAAATCATCAGTCTTAAAAGTACTAAAGTCTTAAAAGTACTATCCAAAGATGACATAAAAATACAATATCACGCAAATAAAAAAAAATGCATGTGACCAGTGCCGTAACCAGGGATTACTTTGGGAGGGGTGTTACATTCATTATTAGAATTTATGGACATTCAGACTGACAGTCCCGTTTTGTCCAATGTCCACAAAAAGAAGTGGGTCAGTGGCCTCAAGCCCTAATTTTCTTTATTGAAACATTTGGTTTTCCCCTCTTGTGACATTTGGAGGTGGAGGGGGTTCTGCCACTCAGCCCTCCTCCCCATGGCTACCACTGCACATGACATCATAACCCTAAAACTGGTGACGTCACAGCCGTGTATAGTAAATGAAATTAGGCGCCACCTATTTCAGCAAATCAATAGTTCACATGTTGTAGTATTTTTGCAGAATGTTAACAGGTTTGGAATTTATATACATACACATACATATACAGGTAGGTAAAATTTTCAAAATCTTGTAGGTCAAAATATCGGAGAGAAAATTGACAATATTAACTGTAGGATCTAAAAATAACATAAAAATATACCTTCCAGTAAAATAAAGTACATATGACGTCATACCTCACCAACTGGTGACGTTACAGCCATGTAAATTAATTCGAATTAGTTCATCTGGTTTTGTGAAATAATTACAGTTTTGGAATTACTGAATTTATTCCATAAGTAGTTTTTACATTGTACTTTCACACTGTATGTTACAAATTGTTATATTCGGAAATTGCGCAATTTTAAAGGTCGTAAAGTTTGCAATAAATTCGCAATCTGATTTTGGGAGGATTTTTTTTTATAAAAATGCTCGAAAAGGTCGATATTTAAAAAAAACAACCTCCAGATTGTTATATCATTAGTCATGTTTAAGCAATCCTATTTTTGCAGTTTTGGAAAGCAGACCTTCTCAGAACTGGTTTAAAAAAAGCGACATACCGAAAAGAAAAATTTTGGAGATATTTGATTTCATTGCCATCGTATTCAGACTATCTGGATATTACACAAATGCCAGAACTTTCAATACCAAATACATAATATGTAACATGAATATGTATTAATCATTTAATAAAAATCAAACATTTTTAAAACTAGACCGACATATATTATAATAAATTTGGGAAAAAAATCAGCATGACAAAACTTATTTAGTAAACTTATATGTTGCTTGCTTGTTGTTTATACCTTTGCAGAATCATTTTGTATTAAAATTGTGTGAATATTTTGTAAACTAAGTACATGTACAGAAATGAGGGACTTTAAATTAGATTCGTTTTTTAACGAGATTTTTGCCCCGTATATTTTCGAAAATCATTTGAATTCAAAGCATTACCAACTCATTTCCTTACAAGGATATTGTGAGGATTATTAAAAAAAAATCCATTTTAAAAATAACGAGAAAAACTTGGAAACCTGACGAGCGAGAAAAATCTCGGGGAACATTCATACGAGGTGTGTAAGTTAAATACTGAGACTGATTTTTATAATTTTTCTTATTCTAATAGAATTACAATTCAGTATTGTCTCTATTTCTCATAGCAGTGCTGAAACTCATATACTGGAATAACCTCCAGCTGGTCAGTTGCAGCAGTTTGAATGTTTTCTATGGTCCCAAGGTGACGTTCAGGAAGAGAAAAAAGTCACAAGGACTCAAGTCAGGCGAATGAGGAGACTGAGGAGACACAGAAATGTTTTACCGGCTAAAAACTCATTTACTGAAATGGCTGTGTGACAAGGCGCATTGTCGTGATGCAACATCCAGTTGTTCTTGATGTTTTGTCTCACAGGCATGATTCTTTTTTCGAAGTTTTTCAAGAACCTCTCTGTAAAAGTGTTAATTTACTATTTGGCCTGGAGGCACAAACTCTTTTGTGGACAATTCCGGCTTTCAAAAAAGCAAATCAGCATGCATTTGATCTTCGACTTGCTCATTTTTGCTTTTTTGAGTTTTGGAGAGCTGGAAGTGTGCATTTCCATACTTTAGCGCTTGGTTTCCGGGTCGTATTCAAACACCCAAGTCTCAGCACCAATAATGACACTTTCCATAAAATGGGAATCATGTTCAATCAATTCTAAAAAAGTCAAGGGTATCTTGACT
The DNA here is from genome assembly GCA_029963805.1 of Aromia moschata. Taxonomy (NCBI): domain Eukaryota; kingdom Metazoa; phylum Arthropoda; class Insecta; order Coleoptera; family Cerambycidae; genus Aromia; species Aromia moschata. The sequence continues at coordinate 535,270 of JAPWTK010000259.1, forward strand.
CCTGATGTCCTTTTCTTCATGCGAAAGGTTTTTTGGAACCATTTTTGCACATTTGAGTTTTCTCATCTCCAATTCGTTTTTAAAATCTGATGAATAGTGGCGTGATTCAACTTTAACTCTTCCCTGCCCATTCTTGTCGTCAACCGACGATCTAAATGCAAAGATCCCGTATTCTATCGACATTTTCATCGGTTCTTGAAGATGAAGGTCTTTCGCGTTCACCTTCATCTTCAATCGACTCTCTTCTTTCTGAAAATACCTTAAAACACCGAAAAACATGTACTCTTGATAAATCGCTGTCTTCGTAGGCGTGTTGAAGTTTTACAAAAGTATCCGTTGCGCTGTGTCCAAGTCTGAAGCAAGATCTGATAGCACACCGTTGCTCAAAATTAATGTCACTCATTTTTAAAACGCACTAGAAAAAACCGGTTTACGAAAACAGTCACAAAGAACAAACGAATGATTCTAACAAGTTCAAACTTCTACTGAAGGTGCATAACATGTTAACCGGTCGCCCTTCCAAGTCGCATCTCCGCAGTGTTGGTCGAGCGCTACGTTGCCAGTCTCATTGCTTAATTTACACACCTCGTACATACATAAATGACTCTCAGTGGGACGGTTTTTATAAGTCGATTGTTCTCATTAGTTTGGGAACAATAAACGGGTCAGATGAACAGACGTAGGTAGGCATGCCCCTCATTTATTATATTATATAGACGATAATAGCAATTCAAGCTGAATAATAAGCTGTCTGCTGCACTCGATATGATTGGTTATTGATTTAGGCACCTACAAAATTGCTTGCCTCAAGGGGAATGCTGCGTCGCCGTTTAAACTGAGATCAATTAACAGTTCAGTAGTCCCAATGACTTGCAAATGGCAGGCGTCGTTTGATCCAAGCCTGAGATTAAATGGAAAATTGTCTAAGAAACCGTCGAGAATATGGCCGGTTTAAGGCATACGAAGAAATAAAATTTAGTAAAAATACACAGATAATCCCTATTATATCCTGATTACTTTCTGTGTGTATTATTTTTCGAAACAGGGTTTTACGATTTTATCATTTTATTTTCAGTTTTCCTTTGAGATAATGTATTACCAATATTACAAAATATATTCACATGATAATAGAGAAAATTACAACTTTATATTATATGGAGACATAAAAAAAAACGTCATCAAAGTTGGCCGAAAAAAAAGACGTATTTCTATTCTGGATCGAATTTATAACCTTATTTACTTGTCAAGACTGTCACATCATATGACAACCATTGTTTATTTTACAAATTGTGACAGTCACTTGTCAAAAGTTTGACATAACCGAAAAGCTTAGACATGACCGCTATTTCCATCTCTCTCGTTCATAGCCAGAGTTGATGACGTTTTTTTTGGATGTCTCTATATATTGTGTAGAAAAACCTCAAGAATAAAAATCCGTTATAAGTAATGTAATTCAGAATTACAATTAATTTGACGACAGAGAAATTCTCAGTACCTACATATTATGTAACTGTGAAAATACAGTGCTTAGTAGGTGACACCAAAATATAGCGTCACTACCGTATTATTTTATAAGTAGTGTTCATGAAAAACATTTATCAAAACGTTCCAGTTTGCTTAAAAAAAAAGAATTGATTTACTTGGTTTTTGTTGACAGATTCTCAAGAAAAAACGCAATCAAACATCAAATACCTGGAAATATTCACCCAAAATAGGACTTATTCTAACGCACCGGCTTTGAAAACAAGAACGTTACTGACTTCCGGATGGAATACTTAAATACATCTGTCGATTTTAATAGAATCAAAATTGCTTCATTTACGTCGTTTTTTCCATGTATTGAATAAAGTATTTTGAAACAAAATAAATAAAATCAGAATAACTGTACAAACTAACTATACAAAATAATTTAGGTAACATTTAAAAAATTAATACATCAACTAAATGCAAGGTAAATTATTATTTCTATGTCTAACTAAGTACTTTACTCAAACAGAATAGAGTTTTTTTAGTCTCAATAAACTCTTCATACTTTGGATTAAAACATGTGAATAAAAAAAACAAATTATATTGTATTTCTGCTTAAACCGGAAGTGAAAAAATGGCTACTCAAATAATGGGGATTTATGTCTAATATCCAATTTTAAAATTCCATTATTTAATATCTGAAAATAAAAAAAAGTTGTGGGTGTTCCGAGAATGACTTGGTACGTTATATAACAGATGGGATCCAGGGGCGCGCGGAATTACCCGCGACTCCGGGACTCCTTTTACTACGATCCAGATCCCGAGCGGCCTTTGAATCTGTCACACTATGATATGGGGATTCGTTGATTAATTCGTCCAAGAGAAGATATGGCCTTACCTGAAACGCCTCAATTAGTCGACTGTAGGTGCTCGGTCCCCTTGGTAGTCCGGCACGAAATAAAACACAACTGTACAAATAAGGGAGTTTAGGAATTTAGACAAAACAAACAGTCACAAATGACGTGAACCAACCCCCGGTCACACGTCTTATTTCCGATAATAACTAATTAATTCTTGAAGACGCTTTGATCACACAAACAGAGAAAATCGTCTTGAACAAATACAATAATAGCAAACTTCAAGAACTGATCAAGACGACGTAAGAGATCATTGAGCGGAGGGAAAAGAACTGAATATGTTGGGTGCATTCCTCTGTTTTATAAATTAGTATATTCCTATAAGACCCTGCTTTCACCCTATTAACGTAACGAACCTTTAGGTCTCCACCTAGTGGCGGAGGAGACGTTAGGTTTTTCAACGGTCCCGAGCTGACCACCCATTAACAACTTTTGTCATCCCGCGATAGACGGTGTGACCAGGGTTTTATATACGTATGTATTTTTAGCAACCTTATCTCCCATAATAATATATCGTTTACATACTATTTTCACTGAATCATTTTCTCAGTATAACTTATCGCGACCGCCGTAACAGCCCCGTGAATTTTAATTCTGGCCCGCCCTTGGCCTAGGCCTCGCTGTCCACTCGCCTTATGGTTGCCAGATGTGATATAAGTACCAAACCAGAGCTATGTTTTCGAATGGAACAATTTAGAAAAAGAATCTAGCAAACCAATTCGTCACGGCCGAAACAGCATATTCAATAAACGCCCCTAAATATTATAAAATTGACCGGATAAACTAAATTTACGATATACATACCCTGTGAAGTCTGTCTGCAAAGCTTTCTCCTACATAAAGTATTTTAAAATCGAAACTAGAAATAACTTTTTGCCTGACAATTCCTTCGTTTTGTTACAATTACTTCCTTTAACTAAGTAGCAGCAGTCGTAGAGCAGCAACTGTCTTTGTACCTGAAGCTGCATATAAAACTAGGCTCTGCTGACTATTATCGTGGTTCGTGTCTGTTCTTTTTTATGCTGCAATTCACTGATGAAGAGTAAAACTCCGAGACAACGTTGTGTAAAGGTGCTTCGTTATCCGCTTCTCTGGGTCTTAAGCTTCTTTCTTTGCTCTTCGACTTGATTTTGTGTAAACGAAAAAGTATTTTATTGGCAAATATTCATTTTAATGAGTTACATTTTATCCAGTGGAACGAATCTACTCCTTTGAGGAAGGAGGTGTATTTTTTTGTAAACAACGGCTGTCAGATACGCAGAAAGGCCTTAGTGACTGCTTTAATGTAAACTCCACGTGGGGTCCCAGTTTCCGTCCGTCAGAACCCTGTCGCTGTCGATCGATTTGGTTAGTGACTGTCAAATTAACTTTTTTTTGCGTCCGTGGGCCCGGATTAAAGAATGTAACTCTTGAATAATAAATAGGCTCCAGTTGAGATGTAATTAATGCCAAACATTTGTAAAATAAGTGCAAATAAAATAGGTATTCTGAAGAAAATGTAAATAGATACATAGACAGGTTTATTGGTGTTACGAATACATACCTGCAGTACTTACACAAGTCAACACAGAATATAAATGTTCGTTTATGATAAAAATAAAATAAAATATGATAATAAAATAAATGTGTAACAGTTACAAATATATACACAGGGTGATAGATCTAAACCATTCGTTAAAAGTATTAGGGCTTGTAAAAGTGACGGATTTTTGTAAATTAAGACTATCCCTTTCAATGCGTTATTAGTTTAGTGAATCATCCGAGACGACACGATTTTTTTTTCTGAAAATTGACATAAGTGCTGTTGTTTTTGATCGGGATGGTATGAATGAATGAATGAATGAAAACGAGAAGTGGGCGGGAAAACCCATGAACTTAGGCCGCCTGACGGGCCAATTGTGCACCCATATTCCATGAGTATTCACCCAGGTATGCCGACCTCACTTGCAAAGGCGCATATTTTCCTGGGGTGAATACTCTTAACATCCTCTGGGTTCAGAACACAGCTCCCAAAGTTCCGTTCTCTGACCCTTGCAATTGCAGGGCATTATGTGAGGATGTGAGATGCAGTCTCCTCATCCTCCATGCACCATCCACATTCAGGATCATCTATGACCCTTATAATGTGGAGGTGCCTTTTAAGGTGACAGTGGCCTGTAAGGAGTCCTGTCACCGTTCTAATGTCTCTTCGGTTCATACCTAGGAGACTTTGAGTTAATTTGAACGAAGGCCCCATAATTTGTGTCTTCGCCTGCCTCATTCCCGGGGCTTCTTGCCATGACTTTTCGAACTCCTTATTTAGGAGCTCTTTCATGGTTGAAACCCCCATTGAATAGGGACCCCATCGGGATGGTATATTGTGACATATTATTATTTGAAAATTACGCTATTGTTATTGGTTTGTTACAACTTAATAAAGCATTCGACTTTTCAATAATATACCTTGGAAATGATTATACTAATGCTACTATTGAATGCTACTGATAATGCTAATGCTATCAGCTGAAGGATATTCCAGTATGTCAGTTCCAGCATTGCTATGAGGAATGGAAGGACTATCTCCAGCGCTGTGTGGCTTCCCAAGGAAGTTATGTTGAAGGAGACAATATTGAATTGTAATTATAATTGAATAAAAAAAAAAATAAAACAAAAATCGATCTCATTACTTTATTTACACATCTCCAGTAGCGGCTCGTGGGTGTGTTACATGGGTGGTCACAGGCGCCGCAGGCGAAAATTTTAAAATTTTTCAAGGTCATGCGTTTTACTGACACTTCAGAATTTCAATGAAAAAATTCTTTTATACAAAAATATAGACTTTCACAAGAATAATTTTTGGGATTTGGTAGCTTTCTGAAATATTATTTAGTCACGAATATTGAGGGCTTAAATATATTAAAATAATGGGTGGCAACATGTGAAAAAAATTTGATATAGGTATCTTACCGTTATTTGTAGAGGAAATCAGCTCGTCTGTCTTTATTGTTCACAAAAATGTTAATCGCCTTTTCATTAAAGTCCCGGATTTGTTTCACAAAATTTAATACAATTAATTATTTGTTTTAAAATATGTCTGTTTTTATCCACATTTTCATTATGACGTCTTATATTTTCACGATAAGCACTATCAAGCTGTTGCCTTATGTCTACCTTTCCCAACACACTAAAATCTAAAATGTTATGTAAATGTTTTTCATTGTACTAGCATGTTTCTTAGCTCGTTCATTTAAATGTTTTAAATCACTCACCCCTTTTTGAGTCCATGCACTTTGGTTGCCACCCAGAACTAAACAAATAAAACAAAACAGTTTGTTTCTTTTAGGACACATAACCACTTAAATCTGTCGTAGACACTACTATTAGAATTTCGTGAATAATTTCGCGATTTTCCTACGTCTGTTTTGGAAATAATCAAATCGGGTATCGGCCTTCCTAACCGTTTAATTTCCGTTCGGATCTCGTATGTAATATCTTTATTAGTCAATAAAAAGTCCACCGAATTCATTTTGAAACGTTCCACAATCAAAAACAGTAAAAACACATTTCTCAGCGAAGAAAATAAACAATCACTAAAAAAAGGTCACTCAACAAGTGTGACCCGTTCAGCTGATTTTCGAACGATTTAACGACGTCTGTCTGCTGAAATCGTCTCCAAACATTACCAGTCACCGAAAAGCCCGATTAAAAACGAGGGCTGGGAAACTGTGTGCCCTCGCCCACGCGCGCGAGATGCTAGAATTCAGAGTACGGTGACTCGGTGCTCGATCGATAGTCTGTCATATATATGTGATAAAAATCATTATTTGTGGTATTAAAGGAATAATAATTAGAATATGAATAGTTTGTCGTATACAATTAATTGATATTATTGTAACAGTAATTTATAGTAAATTAACACAAAAGAAATATTTTATATTGAAATTTGGGCAGGGCACGTGGCTCCTGTGCCCTTTATCACCAGCCGCCACTGCACACCTCGTATGTATTTCATAGATATTAAAGGTACATTTTATTTTACTGTCACATAATATACCTACAATATGATTAGTCTCGTTATGATTAACAATAATATTATTGGATATTGGCTTCTGCGACGTAATGTCATGCCATCCTTCAACATGTGATTCACTCAAAATGAAGCTATCGGTAATTTCTAATAATAACAATTGAAAATAAAGAAAATATGAAAAACATAATAATTATCAGCATTAATAGTAACGTCAGCATTATAAGTAGTAAAAATCAAAGGATTTGTTGGAAGTTATAAGCAAATTTAAAAAGAAAACGCTAAATAACTTAAATATAGGTATAGGGAATGTTAATATAGACGGATTCAGAATTTCGTACTATATTAAAATGTAAAATAAAATACGGGGTAATGTATTAAAAAAAATTGAGTTTGGATGTTTTGAAGTTAGGCTAAATGGTAGTTATATATTAAACAATCTGTACATAACTGAAAAATAATAAAAAAGCAGTGCTGCATAGTTTTAGAGTTCTAGTAAGCACAGTGCTAATACCGATACTTAATTTTCTAAAACGGCCACAGATAGTTTTTACAGAAGGTTATGGAGCTGTTGAAAAAAAAAACAAACTGGAAATAACGGTAAAATATGGGTAAAAAAAATAATATATAGAATCGAAATGTGGAATAAAACGGTACCATCGGTCCAACAAACAAAACGGTCCAAATTTTCAAAAATCAATCGTTTCTACAAGCCCGGATACTTTTAATGAATGATTTCGATCAATCATTCATGTATATGAAAATAAGCTACTTGTGCTTATTTCTACATGTAAAAATATAAAAACAATATAAGTCTTTTTGAATTTCGTGGGTATAAAAAATATAGCAGTCATGATGATACATCTTAAAAGCGACGGCAGAGTCACGAAAAATTGCTTTCGATGCCAAGAAACTTTCAAACAAGAAAATGACTAATCGATTATCTTGAAAAATGGGGATTATATGGATTCGTACATAAATAAAAGTAGACACCCTGTAGAGTGGTAATTTCAGAATAAGATATTTTCTTTTTCAATAATGAAAATTTATAACTCTTTGATACTAAATTAGTTCACACCAAACAAAATATACTAAGGGCATGGACTAGCCTTTCAATTTTTTATGGTATAGGTATATCCATTTGTTTTGTCAGCTTGACACCAAAGCGTTATTACCGAATTACTAACAATAATACTCAGTATAATCGTAAATTTGTTATGTTTGTTGTTTGCCATAAATACAATTACTTATGTTCAGTTTCATCATCGTAATGGTGTTTATTCTGCTATAAAATTTATCAAATGTAGGTAATCAATTAGTTCGCATCGATTATTTTTAATTAAAGCTGAATTAATTACCTTAATTGACAATTATCTCTTAACTGGGAAGAGCTGGATCTCTAGCGCGTATTTTTTAACACAGTATCGAATACCACCGAGGGGTTATTTATTTTGATGCAGTAAATAAAACTTTCGTAATTTAGTTATTTTACCGCAACGAAAAACTGAAATATACGAATATATCCATTATTTAGGTATAAGAAAATACAACAATCAGACACAAAATTAGTTAAAACGTTGAGTTTTTAGATTTTTTTAGCTAGATTCATACAAATTCAAAATTTAAACAAAAAAACGACTTTATTTATTTGCTCCTTGTTACAAAAATAAACGTACTATTAGAATAGAGCAAAAAGGCGAAGTATCGCTCAAAGAGCGCTTTTCAACTTAACCAACAAAAAAAAAATACAGAAATTTAAATATATATATGAAATATAGGTATGTACTTAAACTGTAAAATTACAAATTTAAATTACAAATAACACCATGTAATTTATAATAAATACCATGGAAATTACAAATATGTAACATATACACTTTTTCCACAGAAAACCGAAACAGAGTAATTCACATAAATAGCCTAATGTTCGTATTCCGATAGTAGCAGTTAGTAAGGTATATGAAAAAAATACCACAGGTAGGCTATTGTATAATTTACACGCTATATATGTGAAGCAGCGAGTAAACATTGCCGTGCGGTGTCTGGGAATAACTAATAAATTTTTATTTCGTGTAGTGATGTTATTTATAGTCTTTGAATTGTACTAATTTATTATATAAATAAGATGTTTTTTTTGTTAAAAGAACTTTGTGTATAAGGGAAAGTAGATGTACATCTCTTAATTTTTCAAATTTTAATCTTTTAGTTTCTGCAATTTTAAAACTAATTACTATACCAACTAATTTACGTATACCAAATGAGAATTTGAAACACGAATTTTGAATTTTTTGTAGTTTGTTGGATTCAAATCTACGTAGAGCCGGACCATATATTAAGTCGCAATATGAAAGTTTGGAAATAATTAATGCCTCACATAGATTTAATTTTAATGCCGAACTTAATATATGTCTGTAAGGGTAAAGTTGTCTAAGAACATTATATGATGACTTACATAAATAATTAACGTGTTTTGTGAAACGCATATCCGAGTCAAGCCACAATCCTAAGTTTTTTGCCTCATCTACAACTGGGAGTTCTTCACCTTCTATTTATACTTTTAATGTTGTTTTTACAAGATCTCTTTTATGTTTTGGGCCAAATAATATAATTTTAGATTTGTTTGCATTAAGGGGGTCCTCTAGTTTCTCGGGTCGAAAAAATCGATTTTTTTTTTTTCATAACTCAGATCTACAACATTTGTAGAAAATGTGTGCCAAAGGATTTTTCGATATTCGAAGTGGTTAACAAGTTACGGCCCTGGAATGGAGTAGGTATACGGAGCGCGCGCAACGCTGCTCCGCAAAGCCGAGCGGCGCTGACCATTATATTGATATCCCATTATATTGAATCGCGAAAAGGGAAGACGGAGCAGCTCTGCGTGACTTCCAAGAAGAAGAGAAAGGCCTACTGTATGGTCCAGGCATAGCAGATTGACGGTGAGATGAAATTTTTATTATACTTTGAAACGCGTTTTTCTCGAAACACTATTTTTCAAAACGGTGACCACGATATTTCAGAAACTACTGCACCGATCTTGTTCAAATTTATAAAACATCTTTAATATGTTATAAGCTAGCGATTGAACTAGGATTATCATGATTGCTTCGATAGTTTTTTTTCTACGAGCGAGAAACTTAAGAAAACATGAGTAAAAAATAGAATTTAATTTTCAAGTGTATAAAAAAATTAATTTTTGTAATTTAGAATTCTTTCTAGTTCAATCGCTAGTCTTAAATATGAAGATTAAAATGCCGTTTGGTTTTTTGATTTCAGATAAGCAAAACAGCCGCGATCTTGGTCGCCGTCAAGCACCTCCTTCATTTGATGTCTTCCTGTCGGCCACTATAACTTTGATTCTATTAAATATTTTGTCTTCAAAAAATTTTTTAAAGCTCATTTAAATGTTAATAAAGGTCATGTAAAAACAATGAGATTTATTATTTCCGATGGTTTGCCCGTAAGAAATTATTGAATAAGCCGTAAAAAAACAACCGAGAAACTAGAAGACCCCCTTAAGTTTAAGATTGTGACTTGTTGATATATTGACTAAATGGATGTTAAAGTCCAATCTTGAAGGGGTAAGCTGGTTTAAAATAATAATAACTATTCAGTATATTACTGTTTAATGACCTAAAAAGTTTTTATTGCACTGACGGAACTGTCTCTCTCTGATTTTTATAAAAATTTAGGAGGTTGTTGAGCACTTAAAATTAAGTGATATATATTTTTTTAGCTGATAATAACTGATCTAAAGAGGAGAAACTAGCCCTCTAAGGTACCCCCCAAAAACATATTTTCTGCTACATTACTGGAACAAGAAAAGTTATCGAGTTCGTTCAAGAAAGACATTGTTCCACTTACGTTAGCACTACATTTTGGATGGAATAATAACAGTACAGTGTCCGAGAGGTGTTAGGCGGTAAAAAAACATGTGTATATTTTTTGCCATCGTATATACTGCAAATTTATTTTTCCTCTTCACATCCACAAACTGCATTAAATATAAAAGTGTTTGGATATTCTTTCTATGAAAAATAGAGTAATTTAAATATATCCTTTCCTAAACCTATTTTTCCTATGTTTTTAACATGAAATGAATTTAAACCAAAAACAATTTGTTATGGCTACTACTATCAGGATTACATATGTTACCATGTAAAAAAATGATAGCTCGAATATACGGGGTGAAAACATATTCGTTTTTCATTGGTAAAAAATGGTATAACACACATATAAAAGTTGTTTTGTACCGAATGATATACTCATTTTGTTCGTGTAAAACAGTTTTTTTAATATATATTAGCTTTTATTATATCTCGCGTTGTCACATAAAATTATCAAAATACTCAAGAATTTGTGAAAATATTGTGGTTACATTTTTTTACGGCGGACTTAAACGGCGTATATAACGAATAACAACATTTTCAGGCTCAGAAACAATAAATATTATTGTTTCCTTGAATATAAAAATCTATATATCAGCTTATCTCCGCTATTGATATGATTTATTTTGTATTAACAATAAGTGTTTTGCGAAAACATGGTTGTGTCTCTAAGGATTTATCAGGATTATGGTATATAAGGATATGACCATCAGCGTCGACGTCAGTCAGTATTTCCTCTGATTCTGTTATATGCAGCATTAGAGTTAGTTTTAATATACCGAATACGTGTATAAAACGACAGGTTTCGCATTAACTCCACTTGACTAGTGTTGACTACATTGACCAGTTTGATAACGAATCACTATCACGATATACCTCAACACACAATGGGGGTGTAAAAGCTCTTGCTCGTAAATTCTCGCGTATCCTCGTGAGTAGCTGTAACGACTGCGAATTTGAAATCGCAGACGTTGGTACACTTGAATTTAATTCACTTTTTGATTTTCCTGGGCCACAACTGGCGAATGTCGACGAAAACGATACAGTAAACTGTGACATCGAAGAAGAATTGTGTGATCCCGAACAAGCCGATGGACCTCCTGCGGGCAACATTGCTCATAGCGATCGAACACTGACCGAATGTGGATCCGGTAAGGTTCCACCATAGTTACACCACAATCACAACCACACATAGTTATACCATTTACCCTACAATATCTGCATCAGGAAAGTTACTGGTCCCTACTGGTAGTAACCTTGAAGGAGGTAAGTGGTTGTTTGGGACCATTGGTCGAACAAATCGTATTCCCTCCGCCAAATATTTACATTATGGCAAGAAATCCGGGAAACTAACAAAACAGTTAATAATAGAGTGGACCACTCACGTATATGCTTCTCATGTCGACTAAAAGACACTATTATTAATGGACTCATGGTCAGGTCAACTTCCCGAAAACGTCGAACATGCTGTACCACTTGCTCAGGTGTTTACCGTTAATACAATTCCAAAAGGTGCCACTGGTCTTATACAGTCCCTGGATGTATATGGTTTCCGTTTTTGGAAAGAATTCGTTCGTCAGGTATCATATACTATGGCTCTATCAGCATTTAATATCCAGCTACACGAGACAACATCTTACGTTTACAAGGCTTAACACATTGCAATTTTCTTCACCAAGGTATAAAGAGTTCATGAAGTATGCTTGGCACAAGAGCGGTTACCTTCAATAACGTCCGGCGCCCTTTGTAACACCGGTAGTAGAAATGGTAACCGAAATATTTTTCTGCCAACTCCCCTCCCCCTCCCCTCTCTATATCCGAGCGATTATTGTAATATTAGGTTTAAACCAATAAGTTTAGATAAACTAACTGCGAATCATCATGAATGAAGTTGAAACTTTATGTGAAAATTATTTAATATCACAAAACAACTTTATTTTAGTTGGTGATTTTAATTTAAATTATATTATAAACCTATAGAAACTTAAAAAAAAATACTGAAAATGTAAAAAATTATTTAAAAACGTTTAACTGGATAAGACATGGTGACAATGTTAATGACATACCTATTAAAGTTCTTTGAATATGGCAAATTTAAAACAATAATTAATAATATTTCCTCTAAAAAAGTCAGTTGTGCAAAATAGAAAAAAATTACCTTGGTACGATGAAGAAGTAAAAGTTATAGCAAAAAAACAGAGATATGTGATATAAGAAATTTAGAATGATAAGAAATGAGATAGAAAAAGCATATTGTTGGGAACAATATAAATATTTTAGAAATATAGTAGTATAAATGTTAAAAATGAAAAAGAGCATATATTATGAAAACAAAATCGATTTCTATCTATAGAATTGATTCTAAGAGAATGTGGAAACCATTAAAAACAATTATTAAAGAGGGACATCATGAATTAACGGTTACATTCAGTTTGATATTAATAGCACGGAGAGTGTTGCTAATAATGAACAGGAATTAGCCGAAAACTTTAATCTATATTTTATCAGGAGTATTGAAAATTTGGTTACAGAGTGGAATGGAATCCTCAATATGAAGTAAATTGTAATATGTTTAGGTTTAGACCAATTAGTTTAAATAAACTAACTACCCTATTGAATTCGTTAAATAATAAAATGTCAGTAGATGAGGTGTTAAATGCAGGTTTGTGAAAAAACTTCGTTATTTTGCGGCAAATTTCAGGGATTATTTAAATGCACAATTTCCAGGACCCTGCATAGGCAGAAGAGGTACAATTAAATGGCCAGCACGCTCCCCGGATCTAAATCCCTTAGACTTTTTCTGTGGGGTGGGGACCAGATAACATTGAAGACTTGAAACAGAAAATTGCAAATGGAATCCGAACCATTCCTGAAGACGTCCTAGAAAATGTTATTGAAGAGTTTCGGGTCTGGATTAGCGGAAAATTAAGCCACTTCATTCATTTTCCCTCAATTTCAGCGCACCTTATTCGCCAACTATTGCTTTTTTTGTTTCATTTTTAAAATAGAAATAATTAAGTAAGCAATTACATTCTTTTCCAAAAACGAACTTTAAACGTGTTTCATTTTTTTGAAAATGTATTATGTATTGTATCTGTATTTTTAGTGTACAATAAAGAGAACAAGCTACTCTTTCAGATATTGAGAGAAAACTTACCAGTTTGTCATTTAAAAAATAAAGTTGGTTTCCATAACAACTAAACGCGAAAAGACAAAATTACTTCATATTGACAGAAACATGGCAAATAAACTGATGAATAACTTTTATTCAGGACATATTTTCATATACAAAGTTATTAAAAAGTTACATGCATTATGCGAGATTTTTTGCAACACTGTATGTTTAACCTGGACCGTTTTGGTGTAAATTTAATGACGCAAATATTTTCAGTTTTGCGTCATTAGCTTATTTTCCGTCCTTACAGATCCCGGCCCTTTAATAAATGTGTTTTCATTGTACTTAGTTATAATTACGTTACGGTTAATTAAAGCATCCACGTTTCCCCTGTTTGTTGGGGCTTACGGACCAATAACGTTGCGTACCCCGCGAAATTAAGCAAAGCCTTACAATAGTCGCATCTAAAGAAACGAGACGTCAACAAGAAAATTGCGATATTTATAGGAATTCTCCATGCCGATATAAATACTGTTGCGAAGTTGGAGTGTGCCTCTTAGTCTCGTCCAATGGCTAAAAGTTGTACCTTGAATACTTTAACGTTATTTTTCATTATTATATGTAATATGATTTTGGCGCAGGCTAGCGAAATTTTAATAGACGATGAGGGGCCTATTTACAAAGTCGAAGTGCACGAGGAATACGAAAACGAAGATAACGTGGAGGACGTCGTGAAGCACGCTCCTTGCCATCTGGAATATCAGGTAAATTTTCCGTTTCAGCGTATCGTTAGGGAATTTTAAAATATAACAATTGAATAATCTAACAGGTAGTATAGGAACCAACTACATAAAATTGAGTTAACCTTCGATATACCAAATGTCAACAGAATAATAAATAAATCTACAGTGTTCAGAATTGGTGATGGATGGATATTGCTATCTTGTAAACTGTAAGATATAAGAAAACGAGTAATTTGAATAGTTGGAGACGATTTTATGAGTAACTCAATGCTGCTTAGAGAATACCTCTATCTTTTTTGTTGTTGAGATCGAATATCTACTGTAACTTACTTGTTTTTGCAGTTGTTTAAATCCTAATGATCAATTTTTTAGGGATATTTCCGTTCTTCGATCGAATTACGAGTTCGACGTTTCGACTTTTTTTAAACCAGCTGGATGGCGCAATATAAAACTAACAAACTATAACAACAAATGCAACATTACCGAAATGAAAAATAAAATAATTGTGACTAGTGACAGTGACAGCACAAGGAAATTATTTTTTCCGAACTTGTAAGAGACTTACTTGACTTTGGAAGTGTTTCGGCACTTCAGTGGAAGTGCTAATCGTAAGATATGAATGAACATCGTAAAAATGAAATTATGCTACGAATAATACAATACTGTAACTTAAAAATTAATTTTAGTACACTGCACTCCTAAAGCAGATCAATAACACATTCAGTAGTATGACATTTAGTCAGCACTTAACTTATAATTATTACCTACTAACAGCGTATGTGACAAGTTAATACTCGTATTAACCGTCATCTATTATTAGATAACTTAATAATGGAGTTGTTCTAAAAAATGTAAACCAAATTCTATTCTGCAAATATGAAGAGAAAGGTTCATTAAGTGAAGCAGACGCAGACGTTACCATGACGTTACAGAACTCACAGCGAACTGAGAAAAGACATACTAAACAACCTAGAAGGATGACAAAAATTATACTGCTGCTTAAAGTTTAGTAACAATAACATTAGCTCAATTATTTATATGGTATGCTATTGAAAATTGTAAAGTAAACTATGGGGTAATGTATTGTAAAATATGAAGTTTGAATGGTTCGAAGTTGCGTTAAATGATAATTATTTTTAGGCACCCTGAACTAATTGAAAAATTTCTGGAAAGCTTTACGGTTTTACTAACCGCAGTACTAATATCAATATTGAACAAAATTTAAAAAACTCTAAATAACCCAAAGACCACAAAATTTAATGAAAAGGTATAGCTGAACTTAATGAAAACCCATATACAATATCGGGTGAAACCTAAATATGCAATAAAATAGGTCCCATTCTATTTATAGCAAGAAAGTTGATGCTCTCTTTCTGTGTGGCCTTTTCTCTTGAAGTGTAGCCATTTTAAAAATATTTGCATCAAGTTCGTGGTAGTTCAAAATTCATAATTTTCAAAAACCAATAATTTCTAGAAACCCTAAAACTAATACTTAATGAATCGTTTCAATTAATCACCATATATACATACACATTATACATACATACGTATAAACTGTATACTCCTGAACATGAAGTCGTGATTTTTGGTTCTATGTTTTATAACTACATATAATTCAGCGCGATTAAATAATATATAAGATAATCTAAATGAACTTATTTCCAAAAATAAGTGAAAATCTTATTATCCAGGTAATATGTTTTTTAAACTTTATTCTACATAATTATTCAGACAGTATCTCGAATGGATTTTAATCATCTTTTTATTTCCTAGGTGATAAAGAAGGTTGTTGGGACGTGCATTAAATTAGGAAAAGGGACCCGAGCCTGCGTCTCCGGCAACTATTTGCATCCTCTCCATCCAGAGTGCTTGCAACCTTAGGCTAATCAAGTTGTTCTAGAACATTACCCGCTTACTAATTTTATTTCGAGAGAAAACACTTGGGTATAAAATAATTTAAATAACGAAATGAGCAAATGCAGCATACCAAACGTTCAGTTGTAATTTTTATTTTAAATAAAAATATATTTTACTTTTTAGCTTGTGGGGTGTTGATTTATGTAAAAAAAATGGATAAGGGTGCCATTGTTGATCAAAATAAATGGTTGAAAAAGTGCTCTTACATAACTTTCATTTCAGTTATGTCAGAAAACTGTTTGATGAAGTAAGAAATAGTAAATATTATGTTATAACATCTATTTATAATACAAACCAAATGTTAATATCAATGCTATGTTTTTAATTTAAAATTTTACTATATTTATTACGTAACAAAATTTTTGTTCAATAATAGACATAGAACTACAAGCTATGAGATATTTCTTCATTCCATTTTTTACATAGGAATGACTCTAAAACTTCTTTACAGCACTGATAGCTTACTCTATATGATCTTATTTAAATATCTTTAATATCTCTTATGTATTAAAATTCTACACAACTTTTCGACAATGTTCAAGGTTGCCCTGTTAAATTATTTTTTGTGGAATCTTGTGAATACTGAAAATATCTAGAAAGTGTAGGTAAATTAAGTTCTAAGTAGGTATCTCAAAAATGTCGTTCTTCGGCGAATTAGTATTAAAAGTAGCATGTAAAGAAAAATATATTTTATCTGACTCCATAAATACTCTCTACACGTCAAAACTTCAAGTCACTCTTCACGTCAAATTTTGTACTCCTTAATTTCCTATCCTGCAGCATTTTTGTTTGTAATTATGGCAATATTGTTTTTAATCATGTTATGGTTTATTAAAGTAATACTGTGGTGTAACGATATGTATAGCCATCACCAAAATAAGCGATAGACACGATATATAATATCCATCAGGATCGCCCAAGCTCTAAATGTCAGTGTGCGTTAACTAAATTAAGCACATAAATGTCGTTTTATTGCTAGGTGGTTGCACTGTGGAGTCATAAAAATTTTTATAACACGCCTTGCAGGACTACTGTGAGCACCTTTTTAATCAACCATGAATCAGATACTTGCATTACTGGTAGTTTATTGCTCGTTCAACAAATTCATTCTCAACTTGATAACTCCAGTCCATCAAACAAATAATGGAATGGAATCGGGTATCCGTGATGGAATGCAAAAAAGGGTACTTACCTCAGTTTTTACATCCTCCTAAATGGAAAGAGATTAGTGCTTACTAATTACTTAAATTAATATTACTAAATACATAAAATATGTTACTAAATAAATTTGCTAAAGTACATATCCTGTGAAACTGGACTGTGAAACTGGAGAAACAGGATAGTACATATCCTGTGAACTATTTATTTTAATAAGTATACTATCGATGTGGTTTCATAGCAAAAATATCTTCAATTTGTCAAGTCTGTCAAATTTGATATAGGAGGTGTGTAAATTAAGTAATGAGTTTTTTTTCTTATTCGATTTAATAGAATTACAACTCAGTATTGTCTCCTTCAAAATAACTTACTTGGGAAGCCACACAGCGCTGGAGACGATTCTTCTATTCCTCATAGCAGTGCTGGACTCATATATTGGATTATACTTCAGCTAATCGGTTACAGTCGTTTTAATGTTTTCTGTGATCCCACAATGACGTACCTTGAGGTGATTTTTCAATCTCGGGAAGAGAAAAAAGTCACAAGAACTTAAGTCAGGTGAATAAGGAGGCTAAGGAGCCACATGAATGTTTTTACTGGCTAAAAGCTCGTTTACTGAAATGGTTGTGTGACAAGGCGCATTGTCGTGATGCGACATCCAGTTGTTCTTGACGTTTGGTCTCAAATGCATGACCCTTTTTCGAAGTTTTTCAAGAACCTCTCTGTAAAAGTGTTGATTTACTTACCTCAGTTTTTACATCCTCCTAAATGGAAAGAGATTAGTGCTTACTAATTACTTAAATTAATATTACTAAATACATAAAATATGTTACTAAATAAATTTGCTAAAGTACATATCCTGTGAAACTGGACTGTGAAACTGGAGAAACAGGATAGTACATATCCTGTGAACTATTTATTTTAATAAGTATACTATCGATGTGGTTTCATAGCAAAAATATTTTCAATTTGTCAAGTCTGTCCAATTTGATATACGAGGTGTGTAAATTAAGTAAGTTGAACGAGGAAGGAAGGAACAGAGTGTAAGCTGTCCGATCATCCTTGGCATCAATATAAGGGAGATTTCCCTAAGCAACGTCGTCACCGTTTTTAAAACGTTAAGATGGTTGACCTAAGAGGTGGGTTGAACTTCCAAGAGAGGAAGCACAAGAGGCCAAATGAGGCCAAAGACCTGCAGTTTAAGCAAACGTGTAACTTCCAGAAGTGAATTTTTACGTTGACAAATTAAATTATATTACAAATGAGTATAATTAATTATTATCCCTCTGCATTTTACTTGAGTCATTTACACAGTTTTATGACTAAATGAATAGGTGTCCTATAAATTTAGTTATGTTCTGTTTAACCACCGACTGAATAAAATTCTTGTGACAATAATGACAAAATTATATATTATTATCGCCATTACAACTTTCGTCCACCTATATTCGACCTTGAAACCATTATTTAACTGTTACATTGCTTTAGAGCTCCAGTGTAAAGTATCTTATGTTTCACTATTCCAGATGTCAGACAGAAAGTAATTTTTAAGTCTCCGAAAGTAATTTTTATATATCTTCTTATTATGAGCATTAACTTAACTGCAAGGTAACGACGTTTCTCATTGAATATTCTCTTGGTATTTTGTTAAATTCTTTGTTTTAAATCTCCGAGTTTATCCGACTACCCAGTTCGCTATGTCCTTGGAGATTTAATTGCACTGGGACAACTTTAACCGATATCTTCATGTCTGTAATTGGTGGGCACTGTACGGTTTATTTAACACAAGTTCTCCCCTATTGTAAACTTCCTCAACTTATCTGAAATTAAGCGGGCTCCGGTGAACTTGGTTAATTGACGGAAACTTCTAAAGATTACTAATGCAGTACGTGTAACAAAGGCATTCCTACTCCGGTTATTTGGTAATGAGCCTATCGGAGATGTTGGAAAATCCAGTCGATATATTGTATTGATATAACTAGCTTGAGTAACGTAGAGATTTTTAGTTTAGGCGAAAAACAATTTCTGTTTATTTATCTGTTAACATTTCTTGTGTACACGGTAACTCGAGAACGCATTAAGAACTGGAAGTTTCTCAAACGGTGCAAGGTATGTATTTCTTTGAGATACGTGCACAACAAAACATTGTCTACAAATGGATTGACAAAAGGATTTTTTGGGGATGTTGGATAAATAACGAACCACAAATTTTCTGCCGCAGAAAATTAGTGGTTCGTTATTTGTCCAACATCCCCAAAAAATCCGTTATCAATTTATATTTTATAGACGCAACCGATAACTACCATTGTCTACAAAAGTAAATGTTTTAGCTTCACAGGGTGATGGGTTACTGGGGTTGAAGGATTTAAAATAATAAAAACTTGACATTTCTATAGCTGGCTAGAAACGTTCCGATTTTCCGGAGAGGTCTACTTCAAGGCACTCGACCTCGAGGTCAACCTAAAAATGTAGGAGGGCCCACATATTCAAGTACATCTTGAGATAGTGTCGATAGAGGTCCAGAACTCATCATGGGGACAATAGACTATGTTATCGCTGTTGTCTTAAAATTGGAGCATACAATTTCCTACCATTGGAGCAAAATAAAACAAATAACAAGGGAAATACATGTGAGTAGTATAAGAAGTCGCTATGGAAATGAACTGAAATTACAGGCGAGAGACTCGCGTAATTATTTAACTGTTTTAATAATTATATATTTGTTAGCTGAAGGCTCTAATTCTTTTAATTTCTCTACTACTCGATCGTAAGCTACCTCTCTCTTCCTGCCATCATTATATTCGTTTGTTTTGAATTTTCAAAGACAATAATAATCTTTGTGCAAGAACTATAAATTCCTTCAAGCATGTCTCAAAGTCAAAAAAGATGGTCAAAACATGATCAACAAAGATGGTCTACATGGTCAAAAAGATCTCTTTTTGACCATGTAGACATGATTGATCAGATAAGAAAGACTACTAATAGAGAAGAACGTATTAATTCCCTCAAGATCGATTGCGTATGTGGTACACACACACTTTAGAGGTGTGCCTCGAAGCGAAGAAACGAATTTCACATCTTTCTCCGGAGGCCTTTTGGCAGGTAAACAGACCTCAAGGTAATTCATCCTACATACAGTCCAGTAAGCCACGAGGTGATGTGCCTTGAGGCAGACCTCTCCGGAAAACCAAAGCGTCTGTAGCCGGATTAAGAATTATAATTCAAGACATGCGGGATCAATTTCATGGCATACTTTGAGAACTTTTTTTGTCTTACAATATGTATATTTATGTGATATTCTTCCTCCTTTAAATGCACACGGTCTACTTCCGTACAACCCGTTGAGAAGAGGGTTGCTGAAATCTAAATAAAAATATCCCGACGTTATTCTGATAAATTGGTTTCCTTCTCCCGTCACCACAAAAAACCTAAAACTGGCATTTTAAGAAAAAAAAGTTTACTTAATGAAAGACTATCACGTTTTTATAAATTTGGCGTTGCTATAAAATGTTGTTAGTTGTTTTTTTTTTTAACATAGGCTAAAGGTAAAAAGGGATTTTTTTTATTATGATTGCAAATTGTCAAATAGCGTTATCTTTTTTTTTTAAGATACCTTTGGTCTCAAATAATGCAGATACAATAGTATTTTAACATTTCAGCATTTTGTGAAAATTGATTCATAGAAAGTAAAAAAAAAAGAAACAAACGATTATAGCGATAGAGAATTGTCCTTTTAAACTCTACCTGCGGGAAAGGTGATCCGAATCTGTTTTTATGACTCTATCTTCTCTATAGCTGTTCTTTTTTCTCATAAGCTAAGGGTAAAAAATAATTTTTCAGTTTGATTCCAAACCGTCAAATGGAGTTATCTTTTATTTATTTTGATCTCAATCCTGTGGATAAAATATTTCAACAATTTAGAAGTTTTTGAAAATTGATTTATAGGACGGATCCAGATGCTCATTAACATGGTAATGTGGAGTGCTTCATCTTGTGGTGTGTGCTGGCATTGCTGGATATCTTCTATTTGGATATGGATTTCTTACTGACGGAATTATTCGATTTTGAAACAGAGTCAAGTAACCTGCAACGTTTCCTCCAAAAAGAACGGGTCAATGGTGTTCTCTCCTATTAATTATACCTGCCCAGACATTTGCCTTTGTAGGTTTTTGGGTATACATCTCCCTCATCCAGCGAAGATAAGAAGAGTAAACGTTGCTTCATCAGAAAATACATTTTCTATTGCTAAGATGTGAAAATCTGCTCTTTGCATTATTTGTTCACAACATTCCACTCACCTACCAAAGTGTCTTCACTGAGATCATAGTCTGTATGGGTGTCTTTAAAAAAAAAATCCTAATTAATTTCGGAGAACACTTGAAAACCATGTGCAACGCTGAATTTCTCTTTGAATACCCTATCCAATGATGCATCACATGCCAGACGTGATTTTTGTAACCAAGGCTAAAAATATCGGCCACAATAAAAATCGCTTACTTGTTTTGACATTTCAATGACAGGTGTCGTATATGGAGATATTTAATTTGATCCATGTGGCGGGTACACACTGTACATATTCTTTCCATATAAAGTCTTAATACCACGTGAGGGCAATAATAGGTAAAAACGAATGCCTTTATAATTCCATTAGTAATTGTTTATAAGTTAATGCAACTCATTAATTAATGACAGTAATACATTTTCTACGTAACCTTATTATTTCTAAATAATACAGAATCATCTATCACCATTGAATATCTCAATTATTGTGGAAGAAAATAATATTCACATGTGGTGACCACGTGACTTGTGGTGTCTCATTTCATTATTTGTTTATTATATTATAAGTTCTCAAAGCGATACAAATAACTAATAAAAGCTAAGTAGGAAGATTATTGTTTACTACCTGACAGTTCTTCAAAACGACGACAGGCAGTCAGCCTTTTAATTATGTATAAATTTAAAAATATAATAAATTTGAAAAGCAACGACCACTTTTAAAAATCATTGTTATGCCGTTTATTATAAGAACTGAAAGATATTTCGACAAGGTGGCGATTGGCCTAGAGATGGGGAGGTTAGAAATATTTACCTTTGGTAATTTAATGCTAATACCGTCAAAGTGATCAACAGCTAAACGGAGCTTACCCCAGACGATGCTTGTTCTCGGGAGGCATTGTGTATTCAGCACACATTGGATTTGATTCTAATGCGGTATAAGGAATTTGACGCGTGCACTAAGGGCAACAATGATTGATGCGACCGGCACGTCGTCAGATAGAGAGAGGAGGGGAATTGTGGATTATTTGCCCTGACGAAGAACGTGATTCTAGTCGTAGAGATCAAGGTTACATTAACGGATTCACAGAACAATGTTGAGATAATAAAGTAACGTAGTAAATAGAAACTCTTCCAACTTAACGTTTATTATGTTCTTAATGTACGTTTCTCCTTAAGAAGTATAAGCTAACAAAAAAGTAATGAAAGGAGACCTCACAAATCACGTGGCCATTATGTATGGATAACGTATTCTTCCACAATAATTAATTGTAATATATACAAAGAAACTATAAACATGTAAGTTATATACATAAAGCGCCTAAAGTATGGAATAAATTCAGTAAATGTGAAACAAAAAATTTTTGGAAAAAAATCCTCGAACAGGTCGATTTTCTTTAATAAAAACACACGTTTTTGAGGGAACGTCTATTTTCAGATGTCATTTGTTTTTGAGTAATAACGTCATCAACTTATTTTTCAAATGGCAACCCCCCATTTTTGTAATTTAATTTGAGAGAACCTTTGTCGATTTATCTGTATTAAAATGTTGCCACCTTACATAACAAAATTTTTGAGTAAATGACAATTGAATGTAAATGTACAAAATGAAAAATATATTTTTCATAATAAATAAACGAAAATTTCTGAAAAAACTGAACACAAAAAAATCATAGCAAAAAAGTACGTTGCTAAGCAAAACAATTATCAGATTAAGTTTTTTGACGCATCCATGGTTTTTTCAGTTAATCAGAAGATTTGTCATTAAATTGTGCGAAAAGTTAATGCAACTTGTTAATATTTATAAAAATTCCAATTTTAATATGGCTCATTTAACTGTGACACAAAGAATTGAAATTTTGATTTTCATAGTATGTGGAAATAAGACCAGAATTCAGCAGGAGGTATGCAATTTATTTAATGCAAAATATCCAGCTAACCCTATCACTCAATCCACAGTTAGTAAGATTGAGTCCAAATTTAGAGAAACTGCTGATGTTAAAGATCTACCAAAAATCAGGACGTCCAAAAATTACCCAAGATAAAAAAGATTGACATTGTGTTAAGTATGGAAGAGAACGCTCAGAGTACCTCTACACTAGTTGCCTCAGAAAATGAAGTTAGTCAGACGACAGTTCTACGTATCCTGAGGAAAGAAAACTATCATCCCTACAAATCTTTGTCAAACAAATCCAAATTTACACCAGCAAATACTTTTTTTCCGATGAAGCCACGTTTTGTCTAAACGGTACAGTGAACCGTTAAAATTGCAGGTGTTGGAGTCGGACGAATCCTCATCGGATCATCGAAGCACATACTCAACATCCGCAGAAATTAAATGTGTGGGCCGCAATAGTCGCAAACAGAATAATAGGGCATTTCCTCTTTGAAGAAACTCTCACATGAGAGGGATATCTGAAGATCTTGCAAAATGATCTAGTTCCAGAGCTTGCAGTAATATTCCCAAACGAGAATGATCCTGACATTCCAGATAACACACTCTGGTTTCAGCAAGACGGAGCACCCCCGCATTATGCGCGCTCAGTTCGTGAATATTTAGACGTCATCTTTCCTCAGAGGTGGATTGGCAGACGAGGACCGATAGAATGGCCCACAAGATCGAGATCTTACACCACTTGATTATTTTTTATTGGGTTATTTGAAATCAAAAGTCTACTGCAGAAGACCACATAATTTAGCCGAACTACGAGATCGCATTAGAGATGAAATGGGATCCATTACCCCGGAAGTCATTCAGAATGTACAAGAAGAATTTGTACACAGGCTTGCATATTGCCAAGAAGTTGATGGACGGCATTTCGAACACTTCATTTTGCATATATATTTCTTTATAACACCACTCTTGAACATTGCTGACCTTTCTAAGCGATATAGCTACACATTTATATAATGTATTATTAAATTGTTTCAAACAATGCAGGGTCTGGTACTGTCCTTATACATAATATCTAACCTTAAAATGTAAAACCATATAAGTCATTTTTTGTCACACACCCTTTATGACACAATTTTTTGTTTAAACAGACCGTTAGACCATCATTTAAAACGCATAAACTCATTACTTTATATCTAAATTTAAAAATAATATAGATCATAGTCTTTCAGTTTAATAATCTGCTGAAAACTCGCAAAACTATCAATTTTATACATATATTATATCAAAAGAAGAAACCTGTTAAGTCTTATTTAAAAATTGTTTCTGTCATCCTAAACTACATTGAGGTATAAATTAATACTGACTTACCAGAATATAGATCTGGTTAGTTTGGCACCGATAAAATATAACACATTTTTCATTTCTCCTATGAAATCAACTTAAAAAGACACACTTCGTAACTATCGATATGTATCTTATGTAAGTACATCTGCCACTCGTTTTTCTCTGTTGTTTTAAAGTTGTTACCTACTAATGCTTCGTAATATCTAACAAAATAAAAAACTTATTATAATCGTGTATTTCTTTAGACACACTAGGTAAATGTTGAATTGTTTTTGTCCAAAATTTCTAATGGCAAAATAAAATTTGATTTAATTTAAATGATTTAGTAATTAATTTTAATTTGTAGTTAAACGTAATTGTAGTTAAACGTAATAATCAATTGTAGTTAAACGTAATTGTCAACTTTGAAAATGGGTACATACCTAATATTTTGTTCAACTTCTGAAAACTTTGAGGTTTTCTACACATTTTTATTTTAAATAGGTACACAATGACAACAATTTGGAATTTCTGCTGCAACGTGAAGAATCTAATGTCAAACTTTATTTACAAATGGAAACGAACATTCGGAGCAGCATTAACTTTCGTAAGAGTAACTGGCTATCAGACTATTCTGCTGAATTGTCGAGAATTTACGCAGTAGGTGGAAAAAGAAAAGCGGATAAATAGATGGAGAGCGCTTTGCGCCTTCAATAATGCATGCTGAGGGCCGTGCTGGCTTTTCGCTATCTCTTATCATTCGGCTGCGTACCCTTCAGATAAATTATTTAGGAAAACAGCATTCCAACTTGGTCTTGAGCCGTTCAAGCAAAGTCTAACGATCATGTTTCGATTTACAAGTTTATAGTTCTAGATCGTCACAAAATAACCTCCAGTAAAAATATTTGATGATCTAACTTAATACGTGAGAATAGCCATTTTCATGAAATTTTGAACGCAGAATGTGAATCCATTATTTTTGTCCAAAAATTGACAGTTGTATGATTGGGTTTTCGTTTAATATGGTTAAGTTTTATTTTTATTATGTATTGTTTGCTAAAACATTTCCGGTTTAAAACTTTAGCCTGGTTTAAAACATTTTAGGCTTAAAACTAAGAGCCTCTAAATTATTAGCGAAGAGGCCTAGGAAAACTGACTCTTTATGTGGATTCATTCCTTCAACTTATTATTTCGGGAATCAGATTTTTAAATTTCAAGATCCAAAATGGCGGTCGAAAATTCAAATATTTTCGGAATTTTAGAATAACTGCATGTAGGGGATTTTTTAGATCACTCATTACGGATCTGGGATCAAATTTGTGAAACACTCAACATCCACATATCCGAACTTTCCGTTCCGCAAACTTCCACATTTCAGAACTCTCGTCACCTCGGGATAACCGAACTGCTGGCGCATGCGAAAAGGGTTTTTCTGGCTCATTCTATTGCTTTTCTTTGTTTTTCGAGGTTTTTATGCAAATGTAATACATACATACATGTGTACATGTTAATAAAAGAACGTTTTTTTTTAACAAAAAAAATTTCAGGTGCAAAGGAGAGAGTGATGCAGGTAATTATTTTGTAATTCAAAGTAAAGGTTTGTTTTATTGAACATTTTGTTGACGTAACCTATAATAATTTAAAACTGAAATGAAAAATGATGAGAAAATATGTATTTTTAAGAAAACCGTGATACAAAACAAACATTATTGTACTGTTTATTTGCCGAGAAAAGAGCCTGCTAAGAGGCTAACCTTGGAGCAAAAGCTGGATCTGATAAATCACGCAAAAAATGGTGTTAAAAATGTTGATCTATGTAAGATGTACAATATTTGTAAATCGTCAGTGGCAGAAATTCTTGGGAAAAAAGAAATTTACTTGTCGGAAGTTGAAAAAAGACGAAAATTGAGTGGACGGATTGACACAAAAAAGTGCACCGGTACTTGTGATACGCCATTTGAAATAAGTGTTTTCCTCTGGTTTGTACAAAGAACAACTCTTGTAGAACCTGTCTCAGGTGTGCTGCTGAGGGAGGGCGATTTCCTCTTTGCTGAATTTTTTGACAATCGAAATGTTTGATGACAATCGCATTATTGTTTTTACATTTTTTTTCTCATTTCAAATTTCGCGGTTTTTTGTCGTCAACCAATCAGCGACAAGTTCGGTTGTGTGGAAGTACAAGTTCTGAAATATCGTGAGAAAAAGTTCGGAAATATTGTGAGTTCGGAAATTTGGAGTTCGGATATGTGGATGTTGAGTAAAGTTTAAAATGGCGGATCTAATATGGCATACGAAAATTAAAAATTTGTATGAATCTGAAACTCTATGCAGTACTGGCACTCATATACTGCAATAACCTTCAGCTGGTCGGTTACAGCCGTTTGAATGTTTTTTATGGTCTCAAAATCACGTCCCTTGAGGTAATTTTTCAAGCTCGGGAAGAGAAAAAGTTACAAGGACTCAAGTCAGGTGAATAAGCAGGCTGAAGAGCCACAGGAATATTTTTACTGGATAAAAATTCGTTTACTGAAATTGCTGTGTGACAAGGCGCATTGTCGTGTTGCAACATCCAGTTGTTCTTGCTGTTTGGTCTCACACTTGCCGTTGGTCTTTGCTGGTCTTGACTTTCTTGGATCCTCGTCAACTATTTTTCTTAAAACTAGCGATTGTGCAGTACAATGAAACAAATGTATGTAAATATAAATCATCTCATGTTTACTTAGCACCAAAGGTTTATAACTTCATACCTGAAACAATAAGGAATGTAAAAAACATTAATTTATTTTTTAAACAAAACACTAGAAAGGAAATTCATAGGCTAATAGACTTAAATAATTACCATAATTAAAATAATTAATAATAATAACTTAAATTTAAATCGTTAAAAAAAATGTACTTACCTTTATATGTTGACATGAACCTAAAATCGAGTCATAATTATCAATGATAATTGAAATTCGTTTGTCTCTTGCTTCTGTAATTAAGTATATTATTCATGTGCATCAAGATATATATTACATTTTATAAAAAAAATATACAATTTTAACCTACTTTTAAGCAGAATTTGTTATGTAAAGCAAAAAAAAAATATTTATTTGTAATATTGTTTATGTTTAATGTTATTTATTAATATATATACACTCGAACCCCTCTTAATTCACCAAATCCGTGCATCACCACCTCGCTTAAGTAGCGAAATTTAGTCTCGCTTAAGTCGCGATCATAACGTCAACTTTTTCGTGTTTTAGCTGCAAAAACAAATATTTAGATATACCACAGCACTTGTTATAACGAAAAATGAGCCAACTGAACAAAAAAATAAAGGTAAGTATACCCAGTCGTGCGTGAGTTCAATTTTCCACTTGAATGAATATTTTAAAGGTTAAATATTTTTAAAAGACACCTAACCTATTTTAAAGGTTAGGTGTCCATATTTAATGTATTACACAATCATTTTTTTTCAATAAAAATTGTATTCATGCGAGAATCCAATTTCCAAACGTAGTTCTAAAACTTTTACAGGCGGCGACTTAACCGGGACGGTTTCGCGACATAATAGGGGAAAACGTGGTGAAATAAGAGAGGATGTAAATTAAGCGAAGGCGAATTAAGAGGGGTTCGAGTGTATTTGTAATATAACTTTGTATTTTTGTCACGACAAGTTTTTTGTAAAAACTTATGTGACTGTTCTCTGTTTATTTGTAGACATACTATATACACATTGTAAATATATATTGTACCACTGTATATCACAATAGCAAATAATCAAATACTAACACGCATGACCCTTTTTCGAAGTTTTCAAGAACCTCTCTGTAAAAGTGTTGATTTACTGTTTGGTCTGGAGGCACAAACTCTTTGTGGACAATTCCATGGCTATCAAAAAAGCAAACCAGCATGCATTTTATCTTCGACTTGCTCATATTTGCTTTTTTGGGTCTTGGAGCAAATATTTCTCATCCCCAATTTGTTACTCAAAATCTGATGAACAGTGGTGTGATTCAAATTTAACTCTTCCCCGATCATTCTTGTCGTCAACCGACGATCTGAACGCACAAGATCCCGTATACTATCGACATTTTCATCGGTTCTTGAAGATGAAGACCTTCCACTGCGTGGTTCATCTTCAATCGACTATCTTCCTTCTGAGAATGCCTTAAACCACCGAAAAACCTGGGCTCTTGAAAAGACACTGTCTCTGTAGTTGTGTTAAAGTTTTGCAAAAGTATCCGTTGTCTGTATCCAAGTCTGAAGCAAAACCTGCTAGCATACCGTTGGCTCAAAATTAATGTCAACCATTTTTCACAAAGAAAAAGCAAATGACTCTAACAAGTTCAAACTTGTACTTTCCTTGGAAGGACTTTTCCCGTCTTAGCAGTATTGCTAGATCGAACGTTACCAGTCTCATTATTATTAATTTACACACCTCGTATAAAACCTAAAAATTATTTTCATTTCTATTACTAATAAAGATAAATTAAGTTCCGATGTATCGACATGCCGTTTGACCTTTTAAAGTACACAAAAAACGTGTCACCTTCCAGAATACCTAAAGCTCACAAAAGTTTTCCCTCCGCTAATTTTCGGCCCAACACACGAGGGTCTCTCCCTAATTATGAACCGCCAATAAGTTTTTTTCATCCCTAAACGCAATTTGTGTTCGGCATACGACGGCCGCTGACGAGGTGTTAGAGTTTCAGCGCCATGTGTGACTACAAATAGCCGCTGTCGACCTGACATTTCCTGTTTTAATTACGGCCCTTCCGCAACAGAGCAGCAGCTTTCACGTCGAATTCTCGTAAACAATATGCAGTTTAACTGGAATATTAATTAGTGTGAATAATAATATTAAATTGCAAGTGGGTCGTTGCAAATAAAGGTTAATGACAATTGGAAAAATAATAAAGTAATTAAACGGCAGTTAGTTGAACTCATGAACTCATTCCCTTTACAGATTTCATTTTTGGTGGTGCAGGGTGATTGTTTTATTCGTAAACGGATCAAGGAAATTGTTTTCTGCAAAAAGTTTTATGTTCCTACCATCTGAGACTAAATTCGGCGCGTATAAAAGGAAGAAAACTGCTGGTCAAAAATCGAATCGTGAGCAAATATTCTTGAAAATTCGCATTCGGGGTCAACATTGAAAATTCGCATTCGAACGTTTTCGGGGTCAACATTTTCAAAAACAAAAAGGCCGACCCATCTGGCTGATCAACCCAAATGGCTGATCAACTTTGTCAAAAACTTTGTCAAGAGCGTTATATTTTTTCTTGAAAATCACCACAAAACTGAGTAAAGTTAGTAGTCACAGCATCACTTTTAGCTACGATATAGTCTGCTGTTTGTATTTATGTTCAAGTATTTAGACATGAACACATGGAAACGATTAGTAATTATTACTCTTAGATTACAATTCACAATACATAAAAGACGACTACCGCTATTCTCGTAAACTAACTTATTTACATTTTATGGCCAGGTTTACGTTTGAGTAGGTAATTAGTACCCATATTCATTAAACCGCTATTAAGAGTTAATTTGATGTCGTCTCAAACCTAGATTAATGATAAATAACCCGTATAGTAACTTGGAAGCCAGTCGTAATCCCAGAAGTTTCGCATCTATTATGTGTATTATACGGTGTGGAAATTACTAAT
This sequence comes from Aromia moschata, assembly GCA_029963805.1. NCBI lineage: Eukaryota > Metazoa > Arthropoda > Insecta > Coleoptera > Cerambycidae > Aromia > Aromia moschata. The sequence continues at coordinate 565,632 of JAPWTK010000259.1, forward strand.
GGATTAAAATTTATAATTCCAAAACCAGTATTTAGTTAACCCAGTTACGTGTGTAACTATTACTTGCCCATTCACGCAGGGGTGGAAGTATAGTCAATAAAGAAAGTAGAACAAAAGGATCTTAAAAAGGGTATGTAAAAGTGGTACGCTGCATGTCTAATTTAAATATAAAAAATTAAGTAATACATACAGTGCGCCCTAGTTACGGTCTATTCACCCTTCTAAAATCTTTATTTGTAGCCCGATTTTCATAAACTCTTTTTAATAGGTCTCATAACAAAGCATTGAATGCAGACTCCATGCATCGTGGAGTAAAGTCATGGTGTCCTTTTTTCATGCGAAAAATCAAAAAGTCCTATAAGAGATTTTTTTTGTAAATAATTGACAACAAAAAAAAACTTGTGTAACTTTAAACTTCGATTTATTTATTGAAACATATTTAATACGATTTCAAAACTTATAAATCCTTTTTCCTTTTACTATTTTTTGGTTTGTTGGATTTTAGGTCCGGGAATAAACAACAACTATTTGATTTTGGCCAAAGTTTCGGAGATTTATTTCTCCTTCTTCAGGACTTAATCAATGTTGTTGTTACTGTCATTGATTAAGCCCTGATACTATTGATTAAGCCCTGAAGAAAGAGAAATAAATTTCCGAAACGTTGGCAAAAATCAAATATGTTTATTCCTAGACCTAAAATCCAACAAACCAAAAAACTAATAGTGAAGGTCGTCAAATTCCCCACAGATATGGAAAATTACTTTTACTGTTATACAACACAGCACTTTTAATATTACAAACAAACATTAATACAACACACAAATTTATTTTACACTTCAATGTGTACCAAAAAGAAAAGAGAACAACCACTGCACAACGCCCGCACTGACGATGTGACGTTGGTCGCGTAGGCCACTCGTGGAGTAGAAGAGGGGGCGCGGTCGATTGGATTTTGAGGTTCGGTTAACCGGTCGTTCGGATAACTGAGGTTCGGATAATCGATGCTCCACTGTACTGAAAACGTATTAAAAACTGGATCCAAATGGCTGACGAAAATACCCATGTTTTTCGTGCTCTAGCTAGACTAAAGACTGTTTTAGATCCAATTTTTGCAGAATAAATTGTAGAATTTATTTTTTTGTTTATTACTTTGCAATTCTTGTAACAATTTATTGACCAATTTCAACATTGCCAACCGTCTTCGTTAGGGAATTACTTTTAATCTTCGTACTAGATGCAAAATTTACCTTTTGATGAAGGACTCCAAGAATACAACTAAAATGACAAGGTTGGTACGTGAAAATAAATGTAAAAAGTTACTAAATATCCCTAAAATTGACCAAGAAATTAGAGCAAGTTCTAATTATACAATTTATTGTGGACAATAAATTGTGCGCAATTTCTGTATTACACGTATTCAAATAAATTGAAGGTCAATTTGTATAATTTATTGGTGTGTGTAAAACAGCCATTAGGAAACAGATTAAATAGCTACTCTCCTAGATTTCCCAGACACAAATATTGAGATAACTCATGTTACATCTATTCCCCGCATCTGAATAAATACCACAACAGCACGAGTGGTCCTTATTTGCCGTACAGTTGCATATAAGATTTTTTTTATACCCAACTAAATATTTCAACAGGTTCGGTTAGCGGGCCTTTTAAATCTGCGGGTCCAGGTTCCGCGGAACCCGCGGAATCCTGGTTGCTACGGCCTGATGCTCATAAAAGTTACTTACTTGTCATTAAAACATTGAAGTACTATCCCCGAAATGTATTCTGCTTTGTCCTCGAAAATTACAATTTTAAGAGTTTTTACAATTTATTTTAATGTTTTCCGTGCTTTTCCTAAAAGTGGTAACATCTAAATAACTGTTAAATATGACGACATTAAATGTGGATTTGTCGAAAAAGCCTTCAAAAGCACAATCCAAAATGATTATTAATTCATTGTAAATTCATTTTTTAACAAAAATACATACGGCGTTATTACTAAAAACTGAAACTACATAAAACTGAACCGACTAAAATCTTCAGTTCATCTGTTCAGCATTTTTTGAGTTATTTACAATTTTGAAATTTGTAAATTCCATAAGTATAATTTCCATACTGTATACACATTTTGATTTTCTTGTTCTGCGACAGTTTTATCAGTATACTAGACTGTAGTCTAGTCCCTAGTTGATAAAATTTTTTAGAAATAAATATCAGTGCAACAAAACGTTCATCTTGCCAAAAATTGTCATTGATACGCCATTGGCATATATATTCCACTTTAGAACCACCCTACACACTATTACAAATATCTCGTCCACCCCAGCTTATCAGACTCCTATTTAGCACTATTTCATCACAAAAATCGATATCAAATTTTCTTCCTATTGCCCGCCTCATTGGGATTGACGTCCTCAGGGAATATTATTGAATGTTCGAAAAACCAGCCGCGCGCGTGTTCCAGGTCTCACCCCGTATCGCGTCACATGCCAAAAGCAAGATAGGGTCTTATCCTAAATCTAATACTCTATCCCTCTATCGAACAAATATTCTTATTTACGGATAAATCCTCCCTTCTTTGAGGCGGGCTTGGAGACCGAGTATATAATGAGGTTATAAACGTAATATCTTAAATTGGAGTAAGGGTTGTCGAAATGAAAAAATAAATAAATAAGTAAATAAAAATATTTCTTACCTGTTAGCATGGTATTACTTTCAAATTCACAAGTCAAGTAGAAATATACTAACGGCGATTTTTATTTTAATGCCCAATGCCAGATTTAAAATATTCTGAAACGTAGAGAAAGATAAATTTGAATCAAAATAATATTCTTTTCTGCATACAGATGAGTCACAAATATTAAGAGGTGTCAATTTAGTTGACGTATAGAAACTATAAATTAATTGTTACTGGAGGAGAGCATTTTTTTTCATTCTTTGTTTTTTTTGTAAAAAACATGAAAAATTATAACTAAAAAACTATTAAAGATAGGTACTTTCTCATAGATTTCTATATCGACAATGTACCTAAATGGTACTGGACGTATTCCAGTAGGTGTTCGTCTTCAGATGTATCGCACTGATGAGACCTAATAAGGTCGAAATCCGGTTCTTCTATTTCTAACGACGGATAACAGTGAACAGGAATTATTCTCATTCTACTTTCCCTAAACGAACCTACCGTTAGTGATATGCTCCCAAGAACCACGTCTGGTGGTTGCTGACCTTGTCAAACCCACCGGAATACGTCAAGTCACATTTAGTCATACTAGATGGCAGTCCTTCTATGTCACCGCATGTGTTCTCCTGGCGAAAAAATAAACTAAGACTATCGTTCGTTCTTGTTCATCTTCAAGTATACCGCACTGATGAGACCTAATAAGGATAACAGTGAACAGAAATGATCCTAATTCATCAAAATGTAAAACAAAATTGCATTGTACTTATTTGTACTTATTTGAGAAATTCGAATTTGGATGGTTTGATGTTGCGCTAAATGGTACTCATTTTTTAAATACCCTATGCATAATTGAGCAATAATAAATCCATCGTTGCAATGTTCTATTAACCACTGTGGTTAATACCGACATTTTATGAAATGATTGCTACAGATAATTTGAAATACTGTGGTGATCATAAACAAAACTTTTCGAAACAACTTAAAAATGATAAAATATGGGAATAGGAAAACCTGATGAGAGTACTAAAAAAGTACACTCCATTTAAAAGTTGATTCTGACTTCCGGTATGGAATGCGAATGGAGCCATCTTGAAAATACTTTCATCGAGTTGACCATGGGCCTATTATATTCACACATCAGTAGTTTCTGCAAGCTCTAATAATATTAATGAATGGTTTCAATCAATAAGGGCGGCATATGTGGATCACTGAACGAAACGGAACGCACCACAGAGGCATACACATCATAAGTATAATACACGAAAGTAACTACTATCTTTTCGTAGGTTTATCATATTTTATTATGAAATTATATCATACTATTCAACGTATTGCGTATGGTGGAGGTTGTACAACGACTCCAACTGTCACAGGACTATTGCAATCAAATTGAGGCAACCCATCCTGCGCGAGTTGCCTATGTGTTGCGACGCCGTATGCCAACTTTAGTTATGGGGATATGTATTTCTTTTATCTCTAATGTTTGTAAGTTATCTTTAAATTAATTCGTAGCTTCTTTTGGGGGAAAAATAACGCGTTTGCCAACAATTGCACGTTTTCTCTCTAGAGGGCGCGGCGTCTCGTAGAGAAATTTCTTTTGCACCATTCGAACCACACATGAGGAGTATCATTCCAAAATGCGGACCGACGGTCACATTTTATTTGAAATATGGCATAAGCTATATTAACATATATGGTCATGAAGCAGAATAAATATGCTCACTATTTTAAAACACAATTATTCACATATAAATTTCAGTGTAAAGATTGGGGGGGTATATCAAAACGCAGTTTTTGACTAGTTGTGTCCGGTTCAAAACGCAGTTTTTATTATTCTCTAGTTTGACAGAGTATGTACAGTTCTCTGGATAATCTGAGTTGGATACGGAGAATCATATATTTTATACTTATATAGAATCACAAGCTGCCCGCGGATCTACCGAAATCAAATCAGCTGGTTATTCTAACGATTTTTTACCAACAAAAGTACTTTAACTTGTACTACTTTAACAGCGTTAATATACAATAAAATAATGTAAAATTCCAACAGCGTTAAATTTTTTTACAATGTATTTAACAACTTACTTGCACAAAATTTAACATTAAACAAAACGCAATTTCTATATTACACCAGACCAAATCGCAGTTTTTTAAGGGTAACACAACAAAATGCAATTTTTATTAAATTAGCGTCCCGCCACATTGTAATTCTCAGTAATAGATTTCAGGGTATGTCACATTTTTTTTATAGGTTTTTTGGCAAAAAAAAATCGACGATACCAACCATTAAGCTACAACAGAAAACTATTAAAAAATCTAAAAATAGTATTTGTTAAAAACTGCGTTTTGGAAAGTTACTCCTCATATATTAAAGGACGTTTTTTTTGTATACGTATTTACTGATTGCAATAAGTTAAGTACATATCAAAAATTGAGTTGGTGTAGGTAAATTTGTATTTTGGCTTTTATTTTTATTTAACCTAATTCACTTTTAGAATGTATTTTTGTTAAATATTGGTAAGTCTGTAAACCTAAATATATATTTTTTTAAAAATAAAAAATAGTCACAAACACGATATAAAACTTGACGAAGCGAAAGTTATTCCCCGTTCATTATCATTCACCGTCGGATATCTACGGATATTTCGATCTTATCAGATCCCATCAGTTTGATATATCTGACTGCAAATGACGAAAAACGAGCGAATCAGCTTGTCCTGGCCAGAAGAACAGCGATGTTGTTACCTATGAGATATCGCCCTCTAATATCTGTAAATAGAAGTAGACGTCATCCGTTGTCAGATATTTCACACTGATGAAATCTAATTAAATCGAAATCAGAATCACGTCCTCTAAATGAACAAATAACCTGTTTGACCCGGCCATCTTATAGTAATCAGCAAACATGATAGCAGTGGAACGTTGTTTAACTTGGAGCGTTATTTGTATCAGTGTAATTTTGGGGCATCTACAGAGGAGCATAATCAAGGGAGATAGAGCGCTCATTTTATTTTTACTGCCTCGCCGTAACATTTGCAATTTAGCAAGAACTTCGGAGTGAAAACACTTGCGTCAGAACATGTTTCTGCTCCATTTCGTAACGAAATCACAAACATAATAACATTTCATAAAAATTATCGGCGCTTACGACATCCCAGTAGGCCCTTCGCCATTTCGCCGGTAATATGATTAAGCGGCATAAAAAGCATCTCGACTACCAGATTTGCGAACGGATTTCATAAAATCCGGAGATGTTTCCTGCATAATACCGCCTCTAGGTAATAGTTTTCACCGTCACGTATTTCATTCGAGCCTGTGCCGAGTATGAAACGAGGAAAGCCGTCACTTTGCATGTAATTTGGTTGAATGTACTTTATACTGGGTTGTCGTTTATATGAAGTACGTAAAAACAGCGCTGCCAAAGGAATTACTACTTGTGCATCTGATTTTCCATATTTAATTAAACTTATGTAAAAAATTAAAATATTAAGTTATATTCTTGTGACATTTGGAAATAACCTTTGTGTCCTACATATATAATTGTGCATGCATAACAATCTGTCCCAAATTGGTTATGCATGCATTGGTATCTCGATCATATCAAAGATAGAAATATAGTTAAAGGATGAACGTTTTTGTAGATTTTATGACCTCCGCGATTTCTCTTTCAAATTCGATTTATATGTAACCGTTTTCGAAATAATTCCAAAAACCCAAGAAAGTTCTTTTTAAAAAAAGTCCCGAATCCTTTTGATTACATATACTTTTAATTAATTTAGCAATTGTTAGAATACTTTTTATATTACTTTCGTTGACGCTATAAAAATATTTCTGTTTCTTGTCACACAAACAGAGTCAATTCTATTAACTTTGTTTTTTTCTTACGGATGTCATATTGTATTTTTATGCGGTTAATATAGTGCTCAAAATTTGCTTTTCAACGATTAATCATAATGTTGGAAAAATATTTGCCTGCTACGAAATTTAATGTTTTAGTATTTAATTTATTTAGTGATGTTTTTTTTTCTATGTATTTTTATGGTGTTAATTTAATGTTGGAAAAATATTTGCTGTAGAAATTTTATACGACATGTTAAATCAAGTAATCAGAGATGTTTTTTTTTATTAGAATAGAATTACAAATTCCGTATTGTCTCCTTCAAAATAACTTCCTTGGCACGCCACACAGCGCTGGAGACCGTTCTTCAATTCCTCATAGCAGTGCTGGAACTCATACACGGGAATAGCCTTCAGCTGGTCGGTTATAGCCGTTTGAATGTTGTTCATGGTCCCAAAATGAGGCGATTTTTTTAATTTCGAGAAGAGAAAAACTCACACGGACTCAAGTCAGGCGAATAAGGAGGCTGAGGAGCCACAGGAATGTTTTTATCGGCTAAAAACTCGTTTACTTGAAATGGCTGTCTGACAAGGCGCATTGTGGTGATGCAGTCCTTGATGTTTAGTCTCACATGCATGACCCTTTTTTGAAGTTTTTCAAGAACCTCTCAGTAAAAGTGTGTATTTACTGTTTGACCTGGAGGCACACAAACTTTTTGTGGACAATTTCCTGGCTATCAAAAAAAGCAAAATAGCATGCATTTGATCTTCGACATACCTATTCTTCCTTTTTTTTGGGTCTCGGAGAGCTTGGAGAGTGCCATCTATGCTTTGGCGCTTGGATCGTACTTAAACACTCAAGTCTCATCGCCAGTAATGACACGTTCCATAAAATAGGGATCAATTTCAATCCATTCCAAAAACTCAAGACACCTTTCTCTCCTGATGTCCTTTTGTTTCTGCGAAAGGTTTTTTGGAAACATTTTTGCGCATTTGAGTTTTCTCATCTTCTTTCTTGAAGATGAAGGCCTTCCGCTTCGTTGTTCATCTTCAAACGACTCTCTTCCTTCTGAGAATGCCTTAAACCACGAAAAACCTGGGCTCTTGAAAAAACACTGTCTCCGTAGGCGTGTTGAAGTTTTGCAAAAGTATCCGTTGCGCTGTGTCCAAGTCTGAAGCAAAACCTGATCACACACCATTGCTCGAAATTAATGTCACTTATCTTTAAAATGCGCTAGAAAAAAAAACGATTTACAAAAGCAGTCACAAAGAACAAACTTCAATATGATTACGAAGTCTGCGCTAGTCGTTAGAAAGAGAAGTATATTTGACATTTTACACACCCGACCGATGTCTGCTGTACACATATGGTACCTATTTTAAGTAGGCTACAAATTAAAAATTACAAACAAAAAGTAATCAATCAATGAAAATAATCCTGAGACATACAGACGCTTTTGGGTAACCCCAAAGACAAAATCAACAATAACGAAAAGTCAGGAATATACGAAATAAGTTGTAAAGATTGTAATCAAAAGTACATTGGGCAAACAAAAAGATCTATTTTGACTAGATTTAAAGAACACATGGCTCATTTGAAATATTGTAGAACAGAAAAATCTTGTGTTGCCCAACACGCTTTTGACAACAACCATAGGATAGACATAAATAATTTAAAATTAATTAGAAATTTAACAAACAGTAGACAGTTGGATGCTTTTGAAAGCTCAGAAATCATTAAGTGCAACAGTAGTATGAATAAGGACAATGGTCCGATACCCACCAGTCCACTGTTCGATCTGATAAACAAAGACAGTTACGGTTCAGTGAACCATGACAACAAATTTTGTATAAATAGTGCAAGTGTGTAGGCTAGAATTTAGTTTTAATCTCCTCCTGAAGATACCAACTTGGTTGGCGAAACGCGCCTCGAGAAAAGTGTAGTAGTTCGATGTTTAGTGGAAAACGTCCAATTTTTTTTTATGAAAATAATGTAAACTGGAAAAATTATTCTATGTGACGTCTCTCCACATCTAAACACTTTTGGCACCTCCTTAAAACTGAATTGACTATTCTGTATGTGTTTCAATTATTACTAGTAAATGCATTTCTTAAACATTCTTCTAAAATTTGTTCATTTTCTGGAGATTATAGTGCTTAGACTTCAGCTGCCCAAAGGTAAGTTTCCAAGCGCCCGGGGAGCTGGGGGGCCCCCCGCCCAAAAAAAGGCCCCCTTTTTTTTAAAAAACCACATTAAAAAAAACCCCCCTTAAAAAAAAATCCCCCCCCAAAAAAAAAAAAACCCGCGCCCCTTTTTTTCCCCTGTTGTTTTTTTCCCTCCCCCCCTATTTTATTAGTGTCTTTTATAATTTGACAGAGCTAGTATTATTTCTTCTTCCAACAACATGCGAAGGGGGTACATTCAAATTATCAGTTGAATTCAATTTTAAATCGGTACCTACCAAAAGTCTTTATATGAGAAGGGATGTTACATAGAACAATATTATTCAGTTTACATTATTTCTATCCATTTATTATTTTTACTTGTAATTTGAAAATTGTAGTTTTACCTACTTCGAAAACATAGTTTTTAAAATTTCACAGGAGGTAACATCTTGCTCTAGCACCGTGATACATCGTTGTAAAACCAATATTGAGCACTATTTAACCACACATAAATCAAAATGCACCGGTAAAAAAATCATCATTAGATACCGTCAACGGAAACATCTTAAAAAAGTATCCTAACAATATCCTTGCTAAAATAGTCGTATATTAAAAAGATGTGGAATATTTTCCAAAACGAACCTTCTCAGTTTTTCGAAATTATCTCGATAACGATTACAGAAAATATAATTATTTGAAAACAAAGTTGAGAAGGTCATAAAACACTCTAAAACACTCCCCATTTAACCATGTTTCTACGTACAACAGTAACTGATATACCAATGAATGTATAATCTTTTTGACCCATGGGACTTTTATGACCCATGTGACTATTATGACCTGTACTTTTGACTTTTATATGACCAATATGACCTGTATGGTCCATATAGCATTGCCTTTATTACCTGTACTACCGATGCCGTTTATGACTTATATAACCATCTTCATTAGGTACCGTTATAGACTGACGTCATTTATTTATGCGTTTTCTCTTTTATTTATTATTAACATGACATTGTGTTTCTGACAACAGCAAATTGATAATAGCAACAGCAAACAAATAAGCAACGTTTGTTTTTATACTGTTCTTTGTATTTAAGGAAATATCAGTTGTGACACAATAAATTAAACAAACTAACAACAAAAATAAATAAATCAACATTGATTTCTATTCAAGAAACCATTGATATAAAACTATTTTTTCTGAGAATCGTGAATCCGAGATCAAGGTATGACAATTATGAAAACAAAAACATTCGCATAACAGATTTTTCGATTTTCACATTTTATATTTTCCCCGAATATATTCGGACATTCGATTTTTTTCTGAAAACAGCATTTTATAGTGAAGATATCTAAATATCTAACGAAACTTTCGTCCTTATAATGTTTTTCACAGTCCCGTTCATTGTTCGTCCTAAGTCAGACCACTTTCAGTTGGATTTCCTTCCAAGTTTGAACCTCGAAAACCGTATCCTGCTGGTGTCTACGAATATTAAAATCTAAGTTTAACGTTTTTTTGCTTTAAACAAAAAAGCTTAATATCCTTATCCTTTGTGATGGCATGTAGGTGTCATCGCAGAAAAAATAATAAATAAAGGGCCTTGTTTCCTCTCTGCGCGCTCACTACGAGATACGTTGTGTTCTCGTTATCGGGAGAACCTGAAACATCTGGGGTTAGAGGAGATAACAGCGGTCTCGAATTACCCCTAGGCACATCTCATCCCCCACAATAAGTGGCGCATTCGACAGGCTTAGTTGAAAAACGTCCCATTGTATCCATATCTAAAGTATTAGCGCTTGAGAAAATTGAACAGTTTCGGATAAGGTTTGAGGGATCTGTTGGAATTTGTACAATATAGTCCAATCAACGAGCGAAAGCCCCCATGTAAATTGGTCACTAATTGTTATCAGCAAACAAAAGATATGGTTGTATAGAGAAAAATATTCTAAGAAAGATAGCGTTTTCTGCGACTCGAGTTTTAATGGCGAACATAACCAAAAAAATTCGCAAAAGTAAAAAAAAAACGGTTTATTGCAAATAAAAAAAAAAGCTTCAAGTCCTACACAAGAAAGTTAAATTATAAAGTTGTAGGTCTTAAAAATGCGCGTCAAATGAGATGTGAACGAAAAAAATTGGTTCATAAACATTTGAGAAAAATTTAAAAAAACATCAAAATTCGCGTTTTCGTATTTTTGCTGTATAAATTCCAATTTTGTTGAAAATGACCCTTTTTTTCAGAAATTCAAAAAAGTTTTATTTTTTTCGAGTTTTATTTTTTCGAAAAACTTTTTTTGAATTTTTGAAAAAATGGTATTTTTTGCTTGTCTTGGGTTGTATTTATAGTTAACAAGAAGTCTGTTCAAACAAAATTGGAATTTATACAGCAAAAATACGAAAACGCGAATTTTGACGTTTTTTTAAATTTTTCTCAAATGTTTATGAACCGATTTTTTTCGTTCATGTCTCATTCGACGCGCATTTTTAAGACCTACAACTTTATAATTTAACTTTCTTGTGTAGGACTTGAAGCTTTTTTTTTATTTGCAAAAAAACGTTTTTTTTTTAATTTCGCGAATTTTTTTAATTATGTTCGCCATTAAAACTCGAGTCACAAAAAAACGCTATCTTTCTTAGAATTTTTTTCTCTATACGACCATATTTTTTGTTTGCTGATGATTAGTGACCGGTTTTCTCCCCGTTGATTGGGCTAAATAAGAATACGGTTTCAAATCTGTCTCACCATTTTTTGCCTTCTAAATGTGGCCGAGAATATTTTACAATAAACTTGTCTGTTTCCAGCAGCGCTGAGCTATTCTTCTTTGTTTGTTGGCTTATAAAAGGAGATTTTCATACCACGAGATTGTCTCAAATATGTTTGTGGCAATAAGTGGGTTAAATAAAAACAATTGCCTAACCATTTTTCTTTATAGTGAACTTTACTTAAGGTTATAACTCTTCATCATACCTATTAGATACTTTCAGAGGGAGGATGTCTACTTTGTGTATATCTAAAAATATTTTATGACTTATTACAAATACAACTCATGTATAGAAGGAATGCGCAACACGTTTCACATAAGATAAAAATGTAAAGCACACATTATTAAGTCGCTAGCTACTAGAGGTGCAACCAGTCACCGAGGCACGGGAACGCTACATTCATATCAAAGCAATATAGAGCACTTTTGTGTTTCTGTTGAAAAACTAAATTTTCTTTGAGTTGCTTCTTGTTGCCTCAACAAAAACTAAATGTTGCGCTGTGTTTAATGTTTCCATTGGAAACATTAAATCGGCAGTATCAAAGAAAAAGAAGGAGCGCTACTAATTACATTTGTTTTGCAACATTCTGTTACTTTGATCGAGATAGGTTGTAACTAGTTGCTGTTTGCACTGTTTGAAATAAAGATACATTAACGAGTGACGTGAATCATAGGTTACTAAAAATCATATGGTCAAAGGCAAAAGTTCTAAAGCTGATTTGAACGGGTGTTCTATAACATAGCCCCACAAAATTGTAACTGCTATCGAGACAACTGTATCCCTATGTAATTCTCGACGCTATATCCGAATTCGAACTAAAAAAAAAGTCGTACACCCCCAAAATCAACGCCTAACGCTAAAAAACAGTAAAACTCACTTAACCCTTCACGAATAGTCTTAAATCTCAATAATTCTAATTAAATATAAACATTCAATACACGATGCAGAAATACAGAGTTAACACTACTTTCCATTGACAATCACCCCCATGAGTGGGTGAAAACTACCCCTCATAGAACGGGAAACTTGCAGTGATTGCAAAAAAAAGCTTACGATGCACAGTTTTTTTGGAAAAAGTGAGTAACTGCATTAGTTCCGATGCGTTGCTCAGAAGCTACCCCCATAAAGTGGCGGAAACGACCCCTAAATTTAAATTAATTCATTTCATCAAAGTCATTCACTGACATCCTCATGAGAGGGTGAAAATTACTCCTCACATAACAAGAAATTCAAAAATAGTTGCAGTACCTTTTAGAAAAGCTCAAAACATTTTTGCATTTTCTTATTTAAGAAGAATCTTTGACAACGTATTTGAAAAGTCCCCATATTATGGAGTAGCAAAAATTTACCCGTAGTCTTAATTCAATTAGATCCACTAGCACGACCAGCAGTACTATCATAGGTCCAACCATAACAAAAAAAAAACTTTGTAATAACAGAAACAATGAACACCCCAATAAATAGCCCAACTTGACGTATACTTAATCCCCCCGACCTTCAACACTCGTATGCGGTTGTCAATACGCCACCTACCGGCTGGTCAAAAAACTATATAATCAGAAAATTATATATGTAGGTTATTGTAGATATTTTTTTCTGATTTTTTGACGATTCTTTTTAGAGGTCATTATAAATAAGTAATACCTAGTATTTTCAGAGAATTATTTTTAGGAGTCATCTAATCCACTATAATTTAAATTTAGGGGGTGGTTTCCGCCACTCTATGGGGTAGTTTTTGAGCATCGCATCTAGACTAATGCAGTTCCATACCTACTCTTTCTAAAATAACTGGACATCGTAAGCTTTTTTGTGTGTGTAGGGTAGTTTTCACTCATTCATGGGCGTGTTTTTCAATGGAAAGTAGTGTTAAGGGGCACACCTAGTGTGACCGCCTAAAAAAAGGTGATTTTTGGGAATTAAATTAAAAAAAAGTACTGCTTCAAATGTTTTCAAATTTTGAGGATATATTTGAACATAAATAATGAATACATAGTAAAAATTTTAAACAAAAAAATTTAATTTTCAGCGAGTTATTCGCTATCTCCCAAGTCTCAAAAAAAAGTTCCTCCATTGCTGCAGTGATTGCGGCCTTCACAGTGGCTGGAATAAAAAAAAAATAAAAAAACTATTAAACTAGAAGGTATTGCCTATGCAATGACCCAGGATTGTGAAAAAAAAGGGAATTTAAGAAAATGACTGAATGAATGAAAAATCTGATGATTTTTGGCGTGCCAAAATTACATATTTCATACAATCGAAAAACTGGAGGGTCATTGTATAGAGAAACATATACAAAATAAGCAAAAAAATCAAATCGATCGGATGATTTGTCATTGAGTTATAACTGCAGCAAATTAGAAAAATGCAGTTTGGAGAAAAACGCGTTCAAAGATAAAATGATTGATTTCATTGTTATAAATAGATAAATATCATACCTAGAGCTAATCTGCTATTTCAGGCCCATACAATTCACCTTCCTCTTCTTCAAAAACCGCCTGTTGGAATCCTATTATAATGACTTACGATGACCAGTGGCGGATTTACATAAGGGCACTTTGGGCACGTGCCCGGGGGACCCCACAACCCAGGGGCCCCCACAAGTTGAATAACCCATATTTTTTGTCTCCTACATTTTCGAAAAATCAAAGAACGTGGAACATACACATACACATTGATCATTCAAATAATAAAACTTCTTCGAGATAATATAATAATTAATAACCGATATATAAATAGATAATAAAAAAATTGATTTTCTTACAAGGGGGCCCCCACAGAATTCGATTTTCATACACGGGGGCCCCCCAGCCTTCGTGCCCAAGGGCCCGTTAAGTATAAATCCGGCGCCGACGATGACGACAGAGGCCAAACAATAATTCAGGTAGGCCCTGTAGCAAACGTAACATTCTAACCAATGAGCGGCTACTCTTTAGAAGGCTGTAGTTCAAAAACTATTTGAGATACGCACGTGAAATTGTAGTATGTTATTTTTAAAGGTATAGACTATCGAAATATGCAAAAACAAAAAAATCGATTTTTTTCAAAGTTTCACACTAGGTGTGCCCCTTAACTCTGTATTTATGCGTTATATACTTGAATGTTTATATGTATTTCATTTGAATTATTGTGATTTAGACTATTCGTGAAGCGTTAAGTGATTTTTACCGTTTTTTAGCGCTAGGGGTTGATTTTGGGAGTGTAAGATTTTTTTGACTTCGGATTCTGATTCAACGTCGAAAACTACGTAAGGAGACAATTGTCTCGATTACTAGTTCCGATTTTTTTTTGTGGGGCTCTGTAATTGGTTATCAGATTTTGAAATAATGGGTTCAATGCGACACAGTAACAAAGTAGTGCAAAACACTTTCCATCGTCGACTTTTTTGAAGTTTGTTGATTCAGTGGAGACCCTCTCTTCTGTCTAGTCGCATAATAGGAGCAAAAGTGAATCATGGTTATTTTTTTATGTTTAGACGTTTAGACAAAATGTTTATTTATTTTGCTCCCTGTTTCGATACCTCGGAACCAATGGCAACATACACCAACATAATAGTTGCTTTGTTGTGGATTTAGCTTAAGATTTATATGTAGTCCCCAAACTAATGAGTTTTATAATAATGTCCCTAGGATTATACGAGTAATTTTATACTGTTCTATAGGGTGTTGCAACATTTTTTAACTAAAAAATTATACATTGTTTTCTGCCAAATGTTTTTGTTGTTTTTTTTTGCCAGTTCTATAGGTATAATAAAATGTAATATGATAATAATATGATTAATGAGGTTAATAAGTTTAGATTATTTACTTTTATAACGTCTTTGACTGTATAGTTAAATAAAATCTTCATAGGTGTTGACATGACTTCGATAAATATGTACAGGGTGAATTCGTGAGAATTCCCACCGCCTCTTCCTCCGTTATATTTAGAGCTACGATAAAAAAATTACAGGTGAAACTTATTTTTTCCGAAATTTCAGAATATGCTGCCAGAAAAACAATTGAAATAAAAATGTAGCAACAGTTTACTTAATATTGTTTAAAAAAATACTCTGTATTTTTTTATTTGTTGAATTCCGCTTGTTCTTTCGATTACAACGATATACGATATGTATGTCATACTTCATTCCATAGGTTAAAAAAAAAAATAGGTTAAACAATTGGTTAATAGCTCTTAAAACGTGTATTTCACTGATGTAAGCAATATAACTAAGACAATAATTTTTAGTAGTGTTTGTTTTTGACAACACTATTATATTCCACGACATATAACTTACATCACACTGTATTATCGAGTAGGTACATCATATTATTTTATAATATTTGACGCACAATGTTACAAAAACCTGCAGAAAAAAATACGCCATATCATTGTAATTAGAAGTAAAAGCGCAATTCAACAAATGCAGAAAATACAGGGTGTCCCATTTCTAAAAAGTTAAGTTAATTAAACAGCTGCTACATTTTTCTTTCAATTGTTTTTCTAACAGCATATTCTCCATTTTTAGGAAAAATAAATTACCCGTGTAAAAAAAGCCTAGCTTTAAAAATAACGAAGAAAAGGGAGGTGGGAATTCTTAAGAACTCACTATGTACATACTTAAAATTGTACTTAATATGTTTACCACTTCTAAATATGTTTTTAAACTATTTCAAAAGGCAAAAATATAAATTAAATAGCGTCGGGAAGTCGGGATTTAATGAAATACTTTAGCAAAATAATTTTAGACAAACAAAAAATCAATTTTAACTCAATTTAGAAAGAATTTCTTGCTTAAAGCTTTGTTGTATATGGTAATCTCGTGTAGGCCAACCTTTCATAACAACTATGAAATATATATTAGTGAATAATGGTTAATAAGAAATATATCGTACAGTAGATAATTAGATGCATCTGAAATTTTGGAAATTAGAGTACTTACTGTGGAATATTTTGGTATGTAGAATACGAGGTGTGTAAATTAAGTAATGAGACTGGCAACGTAGCGCCCAATCTAACAACACTGCAGAGACGGGACTTGGAAGGGCGGTAGGTTAACATGTAGTGCACCTTCAGAACAAGTCCGAACTTGTTAGAGTCATTTGTTTGTTCTTTGTAACTGAAAATGAGTGACATTATTATATTATTTTGAGCAACGGCGTGCTCAAATTAGGTTTTGCTTCAGACGTGGACAAAGCGCAACGGATACCTTTAGAAAACTTCAACACGCCTATGGAGACAGTGTTTTTTTAAGAGCAAAGTTTTTTCGGTGGTTTAATGACACACTTCAAGCTCTCCAAGACCCAAAAAAGCAAGAGTTAGTAAGTGGAAGATCAAATGCATGCTGATTTGCTCATACGGCCATTTCAGTAAACGAGTTTGTAGCCAGTAAAACATTGCTATGGCTCCTCAGCGTCTTTATTCGCCTGTCTTAAGTCATCGTGACTTTTTTTTCTTTTCAAATGGCTGTCTTCTATGCCTTTTCTGTTTTCAAACTGACCAGCTGAAGGCTATTTCAGCATGTGAGTTCTAGCATTGCTACTAGGAATGAAAGAACCGTCTCCAGCGCTGTGTGGCTTCCCAAGGAAGTTATTTTGATGGAGACAATATTGAATTGTAATTCGAATCGAACAGAAAAATTTAAAAAAAATCAGTCTCATTCCTCAATTTACACACCTCGCGATTGTCCAACTGTTTGTTTATGAATTGAAAAAAGATATAAAAGAAGAGTTCCATTTCAAGTTTTATTGCTGTTGAAGTTGGAGCTGACAATGAGCTGTCTCATTTAGAACGCTGATGATAAAAAATCTATTGTCGAAGTTTTTATCAACGTTTTACCACCTTTCAGAAAAACCATCGTCCGACTTTCCCTTTAATGCTACCTCGTGACTAGTGACGTATCATTCTATAACGCCATCCTTCATTCCGTCAACACAGCGGGCGTATTGAAGGTGACAGAGTAAATAAAATTCTAACCCGCAACGTGAAACGAGCCTCGCTCTTTATTAAACCGGGCATGTGGCGTTAAACGCGCCAGTCGTAAAAGAGCCGATGTATTTATTCGGCATTAAAAGCTTCTCCTATCGAGGACGATGTCAAGGCCGCGGCGGGACAATAAATGTAAAGGCCCGAATAAATATTTTATTAGAAATCGGAGGAAGAGAAATTCGACTCCAAGCGATTTCACATCTTGGGTGTTGAGTGGACCCTTTGCAGGATAGTCCCACACTCGTTCATCGTGGCACGGAATTATCATAAAGTTTTACGACTCGTCCCTTGTTGGGTGCACTAAGTGATTACTTACTTAGGGATAATACAATTAATATACATGTGGGCCAAGTGAAGCGCCGTTGTCAATAAATAATAACCCCAAATGGGAAAGGTGTTTAATCCGTGGGTCATATAGGTTATTTAAGAGAGTATTCCAATGTGAACGTCTAAAAAAACACGTTTTCAACAATTTTTTCTTCAACCTTATTCTTTATTTTCATTTTTATTTTCAGTGATTGCATACAGATGGACAAACTTTTTTTCTCGAAAGGTATGATTCACGACAGTCAAAAAAATTATAATTGAAAAATACTTATATACATGTGTTAAATTTTGAAGTCGATATGTTCAGCAGTTTTTGAGTAATCACCTGGGTCAGGTGCAAAAATGTCGTTTTAAGATAAACACGTTCAAAGTTTTTTCAAACGAAAACCCATAAAATACATACCGTTACGGCTAATCAGCAATGCCAGGACAAGGGCGTAGCCAGTATTTTTCTTTGGTGGGTGAGGTGGCGTCCAATGCAGGTTAAACAAAAAAGCAAAAAAAAAGGTCATTGAAGGTAAGGGCCAGTATTTTTCTTTGGGGGGGAGGGGGGAGGGTGTCCAATGTAGGTTAAACAAAAAAGGTCATTGAAGGCAAGGGCAAGCGCAATCCCCCGACATCCCCCCGACTATTTTGGTTTCTATATGACCATTTGGGGCCATTGGCTACGCCCTTGTGCCAGGACCGTACATAATTCCTTCCTCTGCATCATTGAGTTCATCTTCAGCTGCTTTGGCCTCTTTTCTGACGCTACGAGGTTATTTCGAGGCATCGCACGGTGGGGCAAACTGGTTATTTAGGTGTGCAAAATTATGTCCGTTCATATTGATGGATAATTTACATGGGTTGTATATGTATTTAATAAGTATGAAGAGGGGTATTAAAGTTATATAAAATTATTAAGGGGCACACCTATTGTGAAACTTTGAAAAAAAATCGATTTTTTGTTTTTGCATATTTCAATAGTCTATACCTTTAAAACATACTAAAATTTCACGTGCGTATGTCAAATAGTTTTTGAACTACAGCCTTCTAAAGATTAGCCGCTCATTGGTTAGAAAGTTACGTTTGCTACGGGGCCGACCTGAGTTATTATTTGGACTCTGTCGTCATCGTCGGCGCCGGATTTATAGTTAACGGGCCCTTGGGCACGAAGGTTGTGGGGGCCCCCTTGTAAGAAAATCAATTTTTTTTATTATCTAATTATATATCGGTTATTAATTATTATATTCTCTCGAAGAAGTTTTATTATTTGAATGATCAATGTGTATGTTCCACGTTCTTTGATTTTTCGAAAATGTAGGAGACAAAAAAATATGGCTATTCGCTCAAAAAATCATCAGATTTTTGAGCGAAATTTTAAACTTTTTTTTCAAAACTCTGTCATTTTCTTAAATTCCCTTTTTTTTCACAATCCTGGGTCATTGCATAGGCAATACCTTCTAGTTTAATAGTTTTTTATTTTTTTTATTCCATCCTGTGAAGGCCGCAATCACTGCAGCAGTGGAGGAACTTTAGGAGATAGCGAATAACTCGCTGAAAATTATTATTTTTTTTGTTTAAAAATTTTGATATGTATTCATTATTTATGTACAAATATATCCTCAAAATTTGAAAACATTTGATGGAGTGCTTTTTTTTATTTGATTCCCAAAAATCACCTTTTTTTAGGCGGTCACACTAGGTGTGCCCCTTAAGGTAGTTTCAGTTAAGAAAAAAAAGGGGATTTAATATATTTTAGTCAAAATTTGCATCCCCTTTAGATTTTTTTATATTTAAATTTATTTACATTATTTTTATATTTAATTCTGTTCCAAAGAAACAGAATTACATTACAAGACATTTGTGTAAAGATATGAAACAACGCGATTTGCTCCCAAAAAATTGTCAATTTGAAGTCGCTGATTTAACTTTAATTTTCTGAATCTTGAGTAGACTCTGTTCTGAATTGAGCTGAACTGAAAGTTTTCATTTCTTCTTCAACGTTCTCATCTTCGAAAATCGATATTGTTCTTTTTCCGAATCTTTTTTTAGTTTCCACATTTGTGGAAATTAGTGGATCCAATGTGAATAGTAAATTTTTAAACAAATTTTCGCCTCCATTGTTAGTTTATCGCAATTATTATCTGCAGCGAACTGTTGCAGAAAAAATTTAAGAACTTTTTCAGCTGCAGTTGGCTGCACTCATACCTATTTGATAAAAACAAAAACTATACCTACACCTAATTCTTAATATTTGTGTAAAAATTAACGTGAATGCATGCGAATTTCGTAAGTATTTCATTAAAAAATAAAAATATAGAAAATTAATTTACACAAACCCTCTTCAAATAAATATTTTAAAATTTCGGAAAAATATATCTTTTGAATATTATATTTTTATATGTTATGTGGATACAGTTATAACAAATGGAATCTCATATTAAGCTTTTAAACGTTAGATAAGAAGCGAAAAAAGGCATGACCTATTTTGACGTTATGCTCAACCTAATAGTTTCCATCGCTTGCCTTGCTTTAAAATAATAATCAATTTCAAAAGGAAAAATGTAGATTTCAGTCTCCTTTGGACAGTTATATTGACATTTAAATACTAGCAAAGATCTATATATATTTCGTTTTTCGACCTTTGCAATCCTAGATTAGCATTTTGCCCCACTGTGCGTCGGAGCTGCGATCGCGATGGTCTGTTTGGCGCGTTGTCGCACTCCTAGACGAAACGTAAGTTTTCTGGACCAAGTAAGCATCCCATGGTTTCGAAAATTTTCAAATTGAGTCTGTAGCCTTCGCTGAATACACACGGAGCAGTACGAGTGGCAATTTCTAATATTTTCTTGCCGCAAAATAATTGTTTAGATACCAAACGCCGAAGGCAAGAATTGAAGCTCTAGTTATTTTGCGTGTTGGAGTCTAAACATCTCTCGAGAAGATCGTTTTGGCTCAAATCTTCATAGATTGACTTCAAGACCATGAATCCGAGAAATCCTACTCAGTATTCCTGAGCCGAAACTCGAGGTTGCGCAGTTGAGCCTCTACTTTGAAGCGTCATATCTAGTCAAAACGGTAAGAATCGCCTAAATCGACTCTGGGATATTAATTATATGACCAAATACTATCGAAAAGCGCAAAAAAGAAAACAATTGATTTTTTTCGATCCGACACATTGAGATACTCCTTTAATCTCTCGTTGAGTAATTATAATACGGGAGGAGCTTAGTTTAGCGACATTCTCTGACGCGGTAGGGAACGAGGAAGGAGTGCAAAAACACTTAGTAAGTGGTTTTATTTGCAGTGTCTTGTATCTGTGCGTGATCGAACCCCACCTGTGAATGCTGTCACCTCCGACTAGGATTAAACCAAGAGTTAGGGAGATGAGTCATACGAGCGATCAGATATAACAAATACAGTCGCAGTTCAATGTAGTCTAACAACGTCAGCGGCGGAAGTCGCAAGTGATGCTGTATACGTAATAATAATTGCTTGTCTGTCGAGAATGTGAAAGTAGGTTCAGCTTGTTTGAATTTGTTGTGTATTTGTGTGTTTGTGTACTTGTATATTTTATTGATATTTATTTGGTATTAATGAACGTTGAGTTGTTCGTTATATACTTTAAATAATATTAATTGGCAAAGTGGGAGGGATTATGGTGTCAAAGACATCTGGTGGAAACATTTTTGACTTTCTCTAATTATATATGAACGTAAGCAGTTAGAGTCTTTTCATTTTTCGAAGTTTTTACAAAGAGTTTTAATTATATCAGGGCATATCATGTCATGATTTTGGGACTTAATTGAATCGAAAGACATTGAACTTGCTGTCTGTGAAAAAAACTTTTTTGAGCATATTTTCCCCCATTTTAATATTTCAGTTTTAAGTCTAAATGTCGAAATTCCATTACATTTCAAGAAATATTTTCTGACACGACCTTGCTTTAGTGACTTGAATTTGGCCTATTAGAGACTGTACAATATCGGTCTTAACTGAATGCCTTATGGGCACAACTTCCTAATTGTTTGGGTAAGGCTAGTTTCTGTAGAATTTTATTCCGCCTAATTGCTGTTTTCATTTGAGCGCGAAGGGTGGAAGGCCGTTTTTAAAATTTATGCGTACAAAATTAGTTTAACGGGCACAGCTCTATTCCTTCTGGAACGCGCCGTTTGGGCAATTACTTTGGACTAATTTTCCAACATCTTCATTATCTCTGTGCCCTTTCAATAGTAGCCTGGTGGCACGTTTATAGCTATTTTACTTTTATGTCTTCTATTAAAGAAGGAGGCTCGGAAATTTGTCCACAAGACCTACTGAACCGATTAAAATTTGTAACCCTCATTGTTAGAATATCCTCTATAAACGTATATACAATATGAAGATGTAGATTTTATTGATTTGTAATGCGGAAATTCATCTGTGTATACCTCATCGAATTTTTTGCTTTTATGGTATAAAAATTCATAATGATTGAAATATCACATTTTTTCTTATGAGTAGTGTTCTATGTGGGAGTTGGTGAAACGATTTTGGAGGTCTGAAACTGTTCTTCATACATTGTATTGACATAAGAGTAAAAATGTGTTAGAACTGACTGCAAAACACTTAGAGGGGAGTACCAAGGTCCTATGAGGTTTTGGGCTCAAAGCGGGCAAATGATCAAGGTGTGGTAAGTTATAATTATTGTTAGTTGAATAGATTTGGAATTTCTTGACCGTTGATCAATTAACTTGATAAACTTGTGGGATTATAGATCAGTTTATAAAAACAAAAGTTTTTTTCTAACGTTTCGGCTTTATTCAGAAATCATCAGAGCTACAATTACAATTTACAAAAAAAAAATTAACATAAATTTATATAAATTTATACTAATAACTTACAATATATTTTCTATTTTCTCTGAGTCGTGTCCATTGTATATGTTTTAGTTCGACTGAGGACTGAAGGTACTACAGTTTCTGATTTGGTTGTTTATATTTTAGAAAGTAGTGTAATTTATGATGTGAGAATCTGTTGTGTGATTACATAAATATGGGTGTATGGTGTGAGTTATATATCAAGTTGAGTAGGTGATTATGTCAGCGGCGGAAGTCGCAAGTGATGCTGTATATGGGAAGATGAATTTTTTTTTTTTTTTTATTAATAGATTATTATTTGTATAATTATTGAGCTCCTTATTTTATTAGGTTAAAATACGTTTCACTTAAATTCTGTTAATTTCTGTTCTCTTGTAATGGAAGAATTATAAAATACAATACTACAAAAATTAAACTACAAACCAATTTTTTACAAAAGATACGTAGAACTCTGCCTGATTTGTCTCCCTAAATATAAAGTTAAATATACACTAGATAAATTCAATACTTTTCATAATCGTCTACAGTTTACAAATGAACTTGAGTTAAACTCATACCCAAAGCACTTTTGCAACCCAATAATTAAAAGTAGAATACATGCAATTTACAATAATAATATAAAAAGCCCAAAACAAAACAATAACAAACACATATCAATGCCATACGTACCCACACTATCTGAAAACATATCAAATATTTTCAAAAAACATAATATCACTATAGCCCATAAACCGTTCAATACCACAAAAAAATTATTCACACAACTAAAACCCAATATCGAAAGAAATGAAGAAACTAATACTATATATAAAATAAATTGCCAAAACTGTAACGGTGTATATATAGGTCAATCTAAATAATACCTACATAAAAGAATCTATAGCCATAAATACGATATTAGAACATTAAACCAAAATTCCACCGCCCTTACAAAACATGCCATTGACCAAAATCATATGTTTGATTTTGAAAATATACATATGTATATTGAAAAAAGAACAAAATTACCATAAACGAACAATTCAAGAAATGATTGAAATTAAAAAGCACACAAACTCAATTAATAGCCGCACAGATATAGAGAATTTAAGTGAAACGTATTTTAACCTAATAAAATAAAGAGCTCAATAATTATACAAATAATAATCTATTAATTATATAAAAAAATTACATCTTCCCATATACCTACATAAACACCTACTCAACTTGAGATATAACTCACAGCATACACCCATATTTATGTAAACACACAACAGATTCTCACATCATAAATTACACTACTTTGTAAAATATAAACAACCAAATCAGAAACTGTAGTACCTTCAGTCCTCAGTCGAACTAAAACATCTACAATAGACACGACTCAAAAAGAAAATAGAAAATATATTGTAAGTTACTAGTATAAATTTATAAGTAAAAAAAAATTGTTCTTGTAATTGTAGCTCTGATGATGTCACCCATCATCAGAGCTACAATTACAAGAACAATTTTTTTTTTTACTTATAAATTTATACTAGTAACTTACAATATATTTTCTATTTTCTCTTTGAGTCGTGTCTATTGTAGATGTTTTAGTTCGACTGAGGACTGAAGGTACTACAGTTTCTGATTTGGTTGTTTATATTTTACAACCTATATATTTATATTTTACAACCTATTTTTTATAAAGCAGAAACGTTAGAAAAAAAACAAAAACTTTTGTTTTTATAAACTGACCGATAATCCCACAAGTTTATCAAGTTAATTATTGTTAGTGCAACACACAAGATAGTCCATGAGTGCAACTCTCAAAATTGAGCGGTTTCTGAAGAGTTGGTCTTTAAAGCTTGTAAAGTTCACAAACCATAAATACATATCCTTCATACAAAATAAAAACTAATGCACGTCATCAAACATGTGTTTAAATTTTAGAGCCCACTGATATCAGATTGTTATAGAATTATTCAGTATTTAGAAAATCTTGACTAGCATATGGATGGATTCTTTGGGTTCGTTTATTGTTATTAAATAATTTATTTTTTCAACATTTAAAAGTGAATTAATTTTCAAAATTTATATATCTTAAAAGACATTGGTTGGTGCATAAATATGCAAATACAAAAAAGAGCAGCAAAAATTTGTGGTAGTAGTTAGTTAAGATATTTTTCATAAATAATGGTAAAGTAAAAAAGCAGTATTGTTGATTTTGTTTTGAGGCGTTGCGTTAAGTCATATTTTTTATTCTTGCCTTAATTTTGAGTGAAGGTAAATAGAAGTGATCTTGTGACCTTTCACAAAAATTAATTTTTCTCAGCCGTTTCTGAGAAAAAAACTCGCTTCCTAGGATATATCGATCAACATGTTCTTTATTTGATATTTATTACTTTTATCAAAACTTATTTCACACGCTAATAAGATAATCTCCAAGAAACATTCTTCTCTTTAGCTTGAAGTTCTTTTTTTCAAGAGCTTCGCAAAATTGTGGTTGATCCATTTATATATTACTTTGAAAATATGCCTTTTTCGTGCGTATAATCAGTAGGACACGGAAATGTGTGCGGCAATGCAGGACTCGGCATATCGCATGGCTCGGCTCGGCATAAAGAACCCTATGATAATGAAAATACACTCAACATCCACATTTCCGAACTTTTTACGTTCCGCAGACTTCCACATTTCCGAACTCTCGTCACCTCGGGAATACCGAACTGCTGGCGCATGCGCAAAGGGTTTTTCTGGCTCATTCTAGTACTTTTCTTTGTTTTTCGAGGTTTTTATGCAAATGTAATACATACATATATGTGTACATGTTAATAAAAGAACGTTTTTCTAAACAAAAAAATGTCAGGTGCAAAGGAGAGTGATGCAGGTAATTATTTTGTAATTCAAAGTAAAGGTTTGTTTTATTGAACATTTTGTTGACGTAACCTATAATAATTTCAAACTGAAATGAAACATTATGAGAAAATATGTATTTTTAAGAAAACCGTGATACAAAACAAACATTATTGTACTGTTTATTTGCAGAGAAAAGAGCCTGCTAAGAGGTTAACCTTGGAGCAAAAGCTGGATCTGATAAATCATGCAAAAAATGGTGTTAAAAATGTCGATCTATGTAAGATGTACAATATTTGTAAATCATCAGTAGCAGAAATTCTTGGAAAAAAAAGGAATTTATTTTGAAAAAAACTGAAGAAAAGACGAGAATTGAGTGGACGGATTGACACAATAAAGTGCACCGGTACTTATGATACGACATTTGAAAGAAGTGTTTTTCACTGGTTTGTACAAAGAAGAACTCTTGTCTCAGGTGTGCTGCTGAGGGAGGGCGATTTCCTTTTTGCTGAATTCTGTGACAATCGAAATGTTTGAATACAATCGCATTATTGTTTACATTTTTGTTCTCATTTCAAATTTCGCGGTTTTTTGTCGTCAACCAATCAGCGACAAGTTCGGTTATGTGGAAGTACAAGTTCGGAAATATCGTGAGAAAAAAGTTCGGAAATATCGTGAGTTCGGAAATTTGGAGTTCGGATATGTGGATGTTGAGTGTATAAACCATATTTTTAAAACGCCTTGTTAATTATGTACGTGCTACATACGGCATTAACCCTTCCCGAAAACACTCCAGAGCCCGCGTATGCGCAGTAGTACGCCATCCCGCCACGGAAACGCGAGCAGTTTTACACGCGAGCAGTTTTACACGCGAGCGAAAAACATTCCGAAGCCTAATGTTTTTGTTCCAAAGGAGACGAGTTGACTTTCATTGACCTAGGAAGACATATTATTTGACCAAAAACGGACATAGCCCCTTTTTCTCTCCTTATATTCTACGGGTAGTTTTTATTTGTAATCTTAAATGTCCGGGCGACGTCATCAACGCTATTCATTTATAACCATTTTATTTATCTCCCGCGCCAGAAGTCGCCAATGCGGTTGAAGTAGAAGAGAAAAGGAAAAGCGACGTTGCGCGCTCCATGAGGAAACATCGCAGCTACGGGTCCTGATTCTAACAAAGGATTTTCCAACTATTAGCGGTAGATCCGGCGTGCGATTTCGGCGCCAGCGACTTCTCTCCTAACGACCTGGCCGACGTATCCGCCAAAAGATAACCGAGATCGATTAAGAAACGGTAGCCGGATGCTTAATTGAATTGAGACACTAGTTGGGAACTTGTACGAGACGGTAACTCTAAAGGCTGAAGCTCTACGTTCTACCGACGCGGAATTGTGTAAATACTTATATTCTAATTGAAGGGGAATTTTCTTTATTTGGAGTTATTTGATCTCAAAGTTAGTTAGTTATTGTAAAATCCCTGAAAATATTTTTTATGATATTTATTTACAAAAGAATGTAGAGTTTACTAATATTTTTGACGTTGTTGGAAAAATTCTGCTGAAGGCGTAATTTTTTTTTTCAAAAATGTCACTTAGACCCCTTTAATTCTAAAAAAAAAAAAAAATATTTTTCTCTTATTATGTAAAATTTATTTAAATATTAAACAAAAACAGGAGTAAATAGTTCATCCTCATAATCGGAATATAGTACGTTGTCTTCTACTTCATCCAGGTCACTTTCTTCTTGAAAATTTACTTTGGGGTTTTTTGGCTTATTTTCTGTCGCTTTCTTTTTTTTATTTTTATTTTCATTATGGGCTATATTCTGATAGAAGTTATGAAGTATCGGTAGAATATAGGGCAAAAGTTGAATAAGGTACTCCCACTTCAGGTATGGTATTTTTATGACAGCTGTATAAAGAGGTTTGTTTAAATTTTTAAGAGATAAATTTGGTCTACATACTTGCTTTAAGAGACGAACACTTCTCAGAATGGGAGTCAGGAAACGTTGGATTCCTTATTAAATGAAATAAAAAGGATAAAAAGTGTTCACGTCTGTACAACCAGACGATTTGTCACCATTTAAATGGAACTTTTTCCATGTCTCTTTTAGAATGTAACATGATTGAATGGAGGTAATCGAAACAGAGGAAGTCACCTCGTTCCATGTTATATACTTTTTTTGAAGTTCTTTTTTATCATGTATATCCAATGTTCTGGGATAAAAATATGTAATGACTGTTTTTTTGCTTTCTCGATGCGAGCAAAGGAACACAGTCACATTCCATATATGTAAGAATGTCCCAGATCAAAAAACTTATGATATATTATTGTCAAGTTTGTGGCTTGAACCAGAAACATGAATAATTTTGCAATATTTTTATTTTTGTTTTGGCCTCCACATTAGTCGCTATTGCAAATCAGTTCTTCGACAGTTGGTGGCAAACTCTTAAACAAATCTCAATATCGATATTAGTATTAGATATAACTTTAATCTAGTAATTTACATGACACAATTCTCTTTTGTTTACTCATAATCAAACACTAGAAACTCAATATCACAGTAGGAAACTAAACTAAATATCGCAACTACACAGAGTATGTAACCATGAGCGGTCAACAAATCAAAACATTTATTCGCGGCAAAACGGTCCAAGTGCTCTTGGATCATTTTGCCACTAATCAAATGAGCAGTTTTGTTGACCTACTTTTGCCATCGATTAAAAGATGGCGCTAAATGTCTAAAAATCACTTGGATCCTGTTGCTAGTAAATATTTTTTAGTTTTAATTACCTGAATTTGCACTTAACTCATTTTTGTTAAGTTTTGTACTTAATTAATCAGTATTTTTTTTTAAGTGAATACCCTCACTACCACTTAACACCTCTTAATACTTTCACTGTGTATATCGTAAGTGGCACCAGCAATATGTCTGGTTAAACTGAGTGTACCTTGTCTAATCACAAGTAGAGAAGGTAGTATAATCGTTGGGTACCACGGAAGGTCGTATTTTCCGTTTGTTGAAATGGAGTGTAAGTTGATCCAGTTTGTGTATAATTTGGCAAGATAGTTTATGGATTTTGTCATGGATGCCCCCAGTAGATCCGTCAGAAACACGCGATGAAGAGAATACGTATTACCCCAGTTCAGTTTATATTTAGGCGTCGCAGGGGTATCAGGTTCGCTCCTAAAATATATTTTAAGGGGGCTTTCCCGTTTTTTTGGGAATTTTATTTGAGGAAAGTATAAAACGGATTGAGACAATTTTTTTTAATTAAAAGATACAGGTATGTAGATTACATTTAGTTTTTTATTTATTTTTTAAACCAAAATGGCGGCCGTCGATCCTTGTTCCAATACAGCTACTTCAGGCGGACATGTCTCATGTTAATGAGAATTTTCTACGACGCTATTCATCTGAAATCAAAAAATGAAACATTTTTATAAAATATAGGGTTGTTGTTAGTGTTTATCATAGGGGTTTTTTGAAATTCAAATTTTACGCGATTTGGTGCAACTTTGAAAAAAAAAAGTTCGATTTTCACCTTAAATTTCTACCTTTAAATAGTTATCAAAAAATCGATTTTTGCAATATCAAAAAAAATCCTATGTTGATCACTAATGGCATCATTTGTGAACATTTTAAAAGAAAAATCATTAAAATCGGTTAATTAGTGTCCGAGAAAAATCTCATTTCAGTTTCAAAAACGTTGTTTTGAGAAAAATGCGTTTGAAGTTTTTTTTACGTTTTTTTGTCATATAATTATGAAATTTTTTTACAGTTCGTCATCAATTCGGGGCCCGTACAGAACACCCTCTTCTGCCTTGTAGACCTCATTTTGGCTTCACGTCAGATAGCGTCACGCATTTTTTCCACTGAATCCACCACTGAATAAGTAACAGGCCGTAATAAGTTGTCAATTCGCCTATTACCTTGATGGTCACTGTTCCTGTACCTCTCCCCAGAGTCCCTTGTTTGTTTTCTTCGCATTACAGAGCCTGGTTCCCATGCGTTTTTCTCCACGTGACCGACGCGTTCCTTTTTCATTACTTTCGGATCATTGTTGTACGGGTCCAAATCCAAAGTCGCCTTCGAGGTCTTACTGTCCCCGTCGCCAATATACTGAGCATATTTTGCATTATGCTTTTCTTCGGATCGTTGAAACACTTCCTTTACACTGTCCACCTCCATTTTTCCTGCGTGATTCTTTTCAAGCGCCGGGACCGTCGTCACTAATCTGGCTGTAACTCGATACACGGATCACTTTAAAATTTCAGGACAATAAATTTGAATGTATAACGCATCGATTTCAGTAAAAAAAAACGAAATTTTCCCGAAAAGCGGGAAAGCCCCCTTAAAGCATTGACACGGCGAAACTCAAAGAAATTGCAAATTATTGGAGGGAAGATGGTGATGTATCCAGAACAGATATTGTTACAATTGTTTTAAGAAAAACAGCGAGAAAAATGGCCGTTGTTTTCCTGGTGGCCTGAAATGTTTCTTCAGCATTCTGTAAGAAAATAAAACTGTGTCTACATATGGTACACGTGGTTTATTAAAAAAAGGTAAATTTTATGGTCAAACTGTGTTTCAAATTATGTTCATTAAGTAAGATAGACACAGACGGTACTGTGATGTTACACAAATCAGAGCGAACTGTCCCCAATCCAATCCTTGGCTCCCACGGTATGGTGGCTCGGTTCTCATTGAAATAGAGAGGACATCAAATCGCAACAAATATAAATCACCAATACATAATCACTGACCCGTCTTATGAGTAGGACATGCCTGTTAAGTGTGACAATTACATTTGTCTTATTCTATCCTTCAGTTTGGTTTTACTCCTGGCTGGCTTACTACTGGCTCCTTTCCTTTCTCTTGGCTGGTTATTAATTTCATAACCCAGACTGTATACACTTCTCTGAATGGAATTGATCTCTATGTGTGGACGTGTTAATAGTTAGAATAATAGGTGCAAAGGTAATTGTTGAAATGTCAAAAATTATAATTATCTAACTGGGGTCTGACTATCACCATTCAATAGAACATTTTTCATCACTGCAAAATATTTGTGACATCTTTTTTTAAGGTCTATTTAAAATTTGTCACTGTAAAACAGTTTTAATAAAGTTCTCAGGGCAACTAATCGTATAGTTGGCATGCACTGTCATGTATTTTTGTAATATTACTATACCTGTTCTCCGACGGAAATTTAATTTAAACCGTAATTTATTCGGAAGACAACCTATAACGTATATGCTCCTTTGCCAAATTAAATACGCCAAACCTAGTATTGGTAAGTAATCAGATGAAATTTCGACATTCACTACAAAGGCTCTTCTCCTAAACTAAACTGAAGTTACGGATAAGGATATATTTGTGCCTGGCACGTATTCCCCGAACACGAAGTAGTTATGTATTCGATAAACGCCTGTTGTCTCTGTTGAGAGCACAGGAAACTTTCTTCGGGTTTTTGTCGCATTTTTTATCCGTTACTCCCGCTGAGAAGGCTTATATAGAGTCTGGTCGGGTATTTTTTTTTAACCAACCGCTTTCATGTTTATTACCTAGTAATTGTATTAATGTATTTTATACGAAGGACCCAGCAAGAAATTTCATTAATTGTAGATGTACTGAATGAAATATATGTTCAACAAATAGGGCTCTGCATTTTATTCACGTAAAGTAAAAATATCCATTAATTTTTAAATTGGAGGTGACGAGGTTATTATAAAAATAAATCCCAAATTAATATTTTAAAAGTTTTTTCACACATAAAAAGTACCGTTTTACTCCTCTCTTTGTATAAACATTTTTCATATCACCAGCTAACATTAGTTCCCCAACCATTAAAGTAGGTTTTTATTAAAATTATATGCACCTACAAGAAAGAAAACTGTAGTATAACAAATTGTTTTTTGTCTACTACAGTTAGGTCATAATTAAATTTTAGTAATTCTAGATAACATTAAACTATTTTGACATAATTACATGGCACACTTGACTTCTTCTAGCGGCTCTCAAACTCAGTTTGTTGCTCAATCTTGAGATCGTATAGAAAGAAACACATTGTATATTTTTTGTTCAAATTTCGCATATGGGAGTCCAGAGGAGTTCTAAATAACGCTAGGGATGTAAATTTTAAATAAAAAGAAAAAACGTTAAGGGCCGGTTTTACAATTTGAGACCCGCTCGAGCGCAAGTTCAACTAAACCAAAACTCGAATTAACGGGGGGGGGGGGGACCCTTTGTACGCTCGAAAATGAGTCTTTTCGTATGATTTTTTTTAAAGGTGATAAAATAATCACACCATTTTAAAGTTTTAACATTATTTTATTACAACTCTGAAGAGTAGAAAATCATTTTTTCCTTTTTTTTTAAACAAAATGGCGGCTTTACAGGATACTCCCTCAGGCCTCTTTTGGCGTGACATCGAAAAGTGCTGCATTTGTCATAATTTTTCTATTGAACGGAAACCAAAACACATTTTTTTTTCAGTTACTGACATGTGCAGGGGAAGGATAAACCTATGAATATATAAAAAAAGTATAAAACCAGGAATTAAGTAAGCTGTTTAATTAAATGTTCAAAATTTCGTAATAATAATTTTTTTGACAATTTTTATCCCAAAAAAATAATGTAATTACGCGATATCTTTAAAACTTTAGGTACATCCTTCCGATAATAGTATAGACAAAAATCTCTCAAAATTTCAGCCAAATCGACCAATAACTTTTTGAGTTACAACACGAGCAGTTTTTGAAGATACAGTTCCGAGATAATCGCGTTCAAAGTTCCAACACATTAAAACTATTAGGTTTTGTGACTTACCGATCAATCAGCGATTCCAGGTGCATGTAATAAACCTTCAGCCTCCTCGAAGAGTTTGTTTTCTTCACAAAAGAATGGAAGACATGTTATTCCACCCCCAAGTGCTCCGGTTACCTGACTCTCTAGTTTACGGCATGTGGTATGAGGTAGAGCCCCGGCGCTCTCGAATATGTGCAATAACTCATTTTTCATTTTTCCTCTTTCCAGTATACCCTCAATATACCATATTGTACTTTCGAAATAAGAAAAAAACAAAAAAATCAATTTTTTGAAAATTGTAAAGGGTTTTCTCCTCTTAAGCTCAAGCTTAAACCCACTTGTGTTTTATAAACTAAATACAACCCTAACTTAGTATAACCCGCAAAAGTTTCTAATAAACTACAGTTGGTACTGGTAACACATGCGCCGATCGATTTAACGCTATTTTCTCTTCAAAGAATCCATAGAAACATATGTTTTTCATGAAAAAACTAACCTTATCATATTATATTTCTCAGAAGAGAAGAATTAAATAAAACGGGTATGGACGAAAACGAATCAATGATCTAATTTTTCCACAAAAGAAGAGATTACATAGGAATAATTAATTGAAAATGATAACAAAAGCCATATGAACTTACGACTCTTGTTTAGTTTTTTTCTGTTGGCTGTTAGAATTCCAGCTGGATGTAAAAAAATTCTATGCGATAAAATCGTTTATTCTTTTCTTTCCAGTAATTAATACAAAAATGTCTGATCCTACGATTTATTATGTAAATCGCACAAGAGAGATTGCGTAGTAAAAGTAGTGAGTTTCAGTATTTTGGGAAGAAAATCTACCACAGAAATTTTACTTTTTTCATTCAGCAAACATTTAGCAGACCAAATATTTGGACATTGTCCTATTTTAACGTACATTGCAAGAATAATAAAACAAGAATAAACACTCCAAAAATAGAGGCTGTATGTGAAAATTTAGTTATCAGTCGCCTAGAAAATTGTTTGTCCTTCGTGATTTTATTATAACAGAAAATATTTAATTTTCATTTCACAGTATTTTACAATTATTTTGGAAACTGCATAAAGAAAATTTAAGTACCCTTTTCAATTATTAATATAATTAACATAATTAGATTATATATTACATCGACATCTAGATATACAGGGTGTCTACGAATATAGGGTACACTTAATAACTTTTGAACGGAAAATCAGTTTTCGAACAGATTTTTTTTAATTTTGAAACTGACGAGGTGCTCGAGGATGATTAATTATATTTAATAAGTCGATCATATTTTCATCATCACTTAAAATTCCATATAATTATTCTATTCAGAGGCACAATAAAAAAACATTCTTTAACCACCCGGTCTCCAAACAAAATATAATTATTTATTTATATTACCTTGAACCAGGCTTAAACCTCCAAAATTGGGAGCTCAGCTAAGCTTAACTTTGAGCGAAGCTCAATTGTGTAAGCTCGTATTGTAAAACAGTGAAGTATTACAATATATGGGGCTTAGCCCAGTTCAACTAAACCAAAGCTCAATTTAAACCAAGCTTAAACTCAGTTGCGTTTTACAAACGAAATACAACCCTAGCTTAGTAGAACCCGCAAAAGGGTCTAATGAACTACAGTTGGTACTGCTAGCACATGCGCAGTTCGAAGTAACGCTAGCTTCTCTTCAAAGGATCCATAGAAAACATATGTTTTTCATGAAAAAATCTAACCCCATCATCATAAAAACCTACATATTATGCTACTCGTAGCATAGGTTTTCTATGCTTATCATATTATGTTTCTCAGAAAAGAAGAATTAAATAAGATAGGTAGGTATGATCGAAAATGAATTGATGATCTAATTTTTCCACAAAAGAAGAGGTTACATAAAAATATTTAATTAAATATGATAACAAAAACTGTATGAAACAGAACTCATTTATTTTCTATTGACTAGACTTAAAGGTGAAAGAGTATAAGTTATACTAAAAGTAAAAAGATATTTACAAAATAAATCACTTTCTTTACGACTGCTTTTAGTCAGTTTTATTTGTCTCCTCTAAATTTTACATTTTATCACATTGGAGACATATGTAAATCGTACCAGAGACTCTGAATGGTAAAATTAAGTTTCAGCATATTAGAAAGATAATCTACCACACAAATTTTACTTTTTTCACTTAGCAAAGGTTTAGCAGACCTAATTTTTCAAGATTGTGCTATTTTATAATATATTGCATGTATAATAAAACAAGAATAAACATACCAAAAGAGGCTATATATGTTAGTCATCAACTAGATAATTGTTTGTCCTTTATGATTTTACTACAACAGAAAATTTTTTTATTTCACAGTATTTTAGATTTATTTTTGAAACTACTCGTACATACATTCAAATTAGAAGTTGACGTGTTTCAGGATTTTCTAAAAAATGCATAATAATGGAGCTACTGAATGTATTCCATTTGGCTGTTCCACACTGTATACGTATATGTACAAAAAGAAAATATAAATATTTTATTTGTTAACATTATTAAGTTATATATCACAGCGACGTCTAGATATATAGGGTGTATACTAATATAGGGTACACTCAATAACTTTTACAATAACCTAACTAACAAAGAGCGGAAAGTCTAGAGTTATAGAATTTTTCGCGTCTTGATTTTTTCCATAACCATCAGATTTGAGAATTAATTAGGAACTTGTTTTTTTTTTAAACGGAACACGCTGTATATTTTTGAATAATTGTAATTTACAAGTCATTCTGAATACCAAAGAATCAATGTAATTCGAACTTTTTTTTTATTTCGAAATTGACGATGTGATCCTCGAATCATCATTTATATTTATGTCATGAAAACAATAAACTGTTGCAATTTATAAACAGATGTGTTAAACTTACCCTGTTATTTACGTTGAGATTTGTCATCACTTAAAATTCTATGTAATTATTCTATTCCTAAGAGAGGCGCAGGAAAACACTTTAACCACCTGGTCTCCAAATAAAATACCTTGAACCTTGAACCAAGCTTAAACCGCCAAAATTGGAGGCTCAGCAAATCTTTACTTTGAGCGAAACTCAATAGTGTAAGCTTGTATTGTAAAACGGTGAAGTATTAAATTCCAGAGCTTATTCTAAGTTTAACGTTAAGCATGGCTTAAGCCACTCTTGTAAAACCGGCCCTAAATGGTGATATTGAATTTTGGGGGTATATAAAAATCGTAGCAGGCCACGGAGATGAATCTTAAAAGCGATGGTAGGATCAGAAGAAGTAGTTTTCGATGCCCCTTAAATAAAAAAAAGTTTAATCGATTTCTTGAAAAATGAGGATTTTATGTATTTGTACATAAATAAAAGTAGACACCCTGTATGTATATGGGACACTCCAAGCCAACTTCGCCACAAAAAAATAGATTTCTCTGAAACTTTGTATATAAGTAGTATGTGATAAGAAAAGTTGATACCTAAAATTTTAGAGCTCAAGTCACTTTACGCTCTTGTCACGAATGGTACAAAATTAGAGCTTTTTTAAATTCGCGACTGCTGTAGGCAAATGAGCGCGAATAAAAAAAAATGAAAAAATTGTAAAAACATCGCATTTTTCCCGTAGATTGCGATAAAAAATACTTTTGAATACAATTCAAAATACTTTTGAATTCAATTTGAATTCATTATGGGTAGTTTTCACCCCTTTTCAGAGGGTTAAAACTTTAAAATCGAAATTTGGAAAAGTATGACTTCTAAAAAAAAGCTTGACAACTTTACTTTCGGATAACTTTTGTCCCAGAATGGGATGAGCAACGGTATGACCCCTAGAAGACTCGAAAGGTGAAAATTTACAATTTTTACGTTATATTTTGGTACGTAAAGAAAGCAAAATGTATGAAAACCCTATCTGAATCCGATGAAAACCTATCTTAAGGTTTTTAGGGTCGCTGATTACGAATCTGGTGTCCGATTTAGAAAATTCGTTTTTTAAATTCAAAAAATATAATGAATTTCAGAATTCTAAAAACACCACGGTATTCTACACAAACTTTTGAGTAAAAAGGTCTCTTGTATTTTTTCGATTTAATGCGTTTTTAGAGTAAACTTTTTTTTAGAATTAAAAGTTATTGAATTTGTTACTTTAAAAAATACGCCTTCAACTGAAAAATAGCATGAGACGTTTTTACTCAAAATTTTGCGTAAAATACGATGGTATTTTTTGAAATTCCGTGATTCGTCTGTCTTCTATAATTTTTTTATTTAATGCGTACTTTTTGAGTAAGAAATTAATTAACCTCGATGAATTTTATAATATATTATATTTTCTATTTAAAATTAAACGTAGAATAAGGAAAACATTTTTAAAAGTAAAAATTCGTTTTTTATGATAATGAAAAAAAATTATGAATCATGGAATTTAAAAAATACCATCGTATTCTACGCAAAATTTTGAGTAAAAAATGTCTCATGCTATTTTTGAATTTAAGGCGTATTTTTAAAGCAACAAATTCAAAACCTTTTAATTCTAAAAAAAGTTTTCGATTCTTTTACCCCTTTCACTGCGGGAACCGTATAAATCCGTAAAAAAATGTGTGGCTGATATGCGAGAGCCGGATATTTACGCTAGGGTAGAGAATTGCTTTAATGCGTGAGGCGAGCGCAGCCGCATGATTTACTGCACTATTGGTTGCCTAATTTTACTGATTTTAAACATACACGTGTGGAACTTTAATTTGGAAGCATATAAGATGCTAAGTTAATACCTAAAATAATACCTTCCACAAAATATTGCCAAAGCCTCACCTATCATAAAGAACAGGGCTGTATTCCCCTATCGTAAAGCTCCGCCTTCCGTGTCTAGAGTCGGCAAGATTCGGCAACGTTTCGCGTTTCGCATTTCGCCGGTGACCATGGCATTTCCAGCCGTCTAGGGGTAAGTAACTGGTATTTCGTTTAAAACTCCATAAAAATGTCCGCTTATACCGTCGAGGAAAAATAGTCGACGCAACAAACAATATTCTAGTCGAAATGTTAGAAAACACTCGTCAAGAGTTCTACAACAGGCTGGGATATAGTTTGGCGCAGTGTGGTGGCCTATTCCAGGCCCTTATTAAATGGTTTTTAAGATTTTCTTTATTACAATCTTATTTTTATTTTATTAGAATTTCATTACTTTATTTATTTTAATTTTTTTTAATTACTTATGGAATTTTGTTATTTTTATTTTATTTACCAGAGTTTTATTTCGCATAAGGCGGCAAAAGAGAGGGATCAAATCCATGGACTTAAGGTCCGTATTTATAAACAATTCTCAATCAATCCCTGTCTTATTAAGCCGGTTTTACGTCATTGTTCTATTTGTTGTAATACATAAAAAATGATATAAAGTTAACTTGAGTCTGAGATTGAGATCCGTTTATAAATACGGACTTAAAAGAACATGCACTTATGATTACGCAATTCTACTGTTGTGCCTTGTGCTAAACCGAGTACATCCACCACTTACGAACGATCTGCAACTGAACTAATCTAATGCTGCAGCACCGAACATAAATAAAGGTCCAATCTAACCTCCACCCACTAATGCACTCTCCTTGCCCCGTGTAGTATCTCAGCGATTGTCGGCGGCCGGCATTGTAGGAGAATACATTACGTATGACGTCTGCTCCGCCTATCTTGCCCTACCAATATACCATGCATTTGAAATGCATGTAATAGAATCTCCTATGCTTCCAAATTAAAGTTCCACACGTGTATATCTAATACTCCTATATTGCTGATTCCCGTAAGTAGAGGTGTCACGGGGTAAGTGAGACAGCAAATGACTACTTGACCTGTTGTGCGCAAGCGTCACGAGTAATTGGCTGTGTTGACTGGATGTTCAATTCTCGGGCATGCGCGTAAGACTCGAAGTAGTTACGAGAGAGACAGATGCATATATGTCTGCACCGTGGTGATCTCCAGACCCTTCTAGCAATATAGAAGTATTAGATATATGATTTTAAATATCCCACTACACGCTGCTCTCAAAAAACTTACCGTCGCGTTAGTGCGGGAGTTGGATATATCCGCATATACATAATATGTACTCGTATATCATCACGTGCTGTCAATTCAAATTGCAGTTTTTCGTCGGTAGAAGTTGTAAGTGCATTATCATGTCGCGTAAACTAATTTGTATATCAAATTAAAGTTCTTGTTATAATACATGTGATGCGTTACCTAAAACTTAAGATTTGTAGATAGAGTAGATTGAAAAATTATTATGTGCGGGAGACGGCGAATCCGCATTGGCTATATAAAATCACAACTACTAAAACGTAGTTACTGGCGGGAACCGTACGTAGCCGCGTGAGGTTCCGGGCACCGCACATTGTACTTTCATATTAGAATCAGGTGCAGCAGTGAAAGTGTTACTCTAAAAATACGCATTAAATTGAAAAAAATGCAAGAGACCTTTTTTACTTATAATTTTGTGTAGAATCGCGGTATTTTTAAATTTTGAAATTCATTATATTTTTTTGTTATAGTGCCCATAAATAACGATTTTTCTAAATCGGACACCAGATTCGTAATCAGCGACCCTAAAAACCGCATAATAAGGTTTTCATATATTTTGTTTTTTTTTTTACGTACCAAGATATAACGTAAAAATGGTAAATTTTCACCTTTAGAGCCTTCTAGCGGTCATACCGTTGCTCATCCCATTATGGGACAAAAGCCATCCGAAAGTAAAGTTGTCAAGCTGTTTTTAAGCAAAAAAAAAATATTTTTAGAAGTCACACTTTTCCAAATTTCGATTTTAAAGTTTTAACCCTCTGAAATGGGGTGAAAACTACCCTTAATGAATTCAAAAGTATTTTTATCGCAATCTACGGGGAAAATGCGATGTTTATACTATTTTTTCATTTTTTTTATTCGCGCTCATTTGCCTACAACAGTCGCGAATTTAAGATTGTCTAAAAAGCTCTAATTTTGTGACCGTTCGTGACGAGAGCTCTAAAATTTTAGGTACCAACTTTTCTTATCACATAATGTACTACTTATATACAAAGTTTCAGAGAAATCTATTTTTTTTTGTGGAGAAGTTGGCGTGGAATGTCCCATATGTATAATGTGTTTAAAGTAAACGTCACCCTTAAACTCGTAATCGACTCGAAATCATATCTGTACTGATATAAAGATACTTGTTATCATTAATTCACCACATTAGAGAATATCTATGAAAATAGCCTCTATGGCTGTAAATAACTTGCTTCATCTTCAGTGACAACGGCTCATTAAATTCGTTGGAATTTGCCAACGCGCGGTAGCGACAGCCGACGCACATTGTCCGAATTTTCGCCTTTGACTACATCGAACTGCATATTTGCTTTATTACGCGCCGTCCTCAGTGGTGCCGTAACAGTTCCGGTATTTTTAGTCCAATAAAGCTTGTTAAATATACACGCTACCCTCTAATTAATTTCAAAATGCAGGTGTCACTCTCTCTTTGTGAATTCCTTTCGAGGAATTTATTAATTAGGTATTGATAAAATCAGTAGGATGTTGCAGTATATAGGGTGTCAACTTTCTTATTTTTAAACTTCGCAGAAACGAGACGTGCCACAGATGCGTACACATCATAAGTGTAATACACGAAAG
The DNA here is from genome assembly GCA_029963805.1 of Aromia moschata. Classification (NCBI taxonomy): domain Eukaryota; kingdom Metazoa; phylum Arthropoda; class Insecta; order Coleoptera; family Cerambycidae; genus Aromia; species Aromia moschata. The sequence goes on from JAPWTK010000259.1 coordinate 605,472, forward strand.
TAAATAGTAGCCTTCTGCATATTCGCATTGTTTCATTATGAGATTATATCACACTGTTCAACATATTACATACAAGTTGTACAACAGCACCAGCTATCACGTGTCTACTGCAATAAATAGAATTGAGGCGACTCCATCACGTGCTGCGTGCCAAAACGGTAAGTTGTATTGTCCAATGGCATATCTCCGTTACTTAATAAGATATAAGTTTGAAATTTGGGGCACTAATTTACACCTAAATTTCTTTACATAGGGCCTAATATTAAGATCTGCCGCTTGCGGAAACGAACCTAACTTCTTATTTCAATATATTTTAAAATTGAATCTACAAAACCATTATTGATTAAAAAGGAAGAAATTTTTAAATTTTAAAAAATTATATAAATAAAGGAAAAAAGAGGCTGAAAATATTTGAATGTTAACTTTGAAGTTTAAGTTATTATTTTTAAAATAAAATTTTAAAATGGTATATATAAATAGACAATTCAAAGTAGGAAATTAGATATGACTAATTTTTGGAAGAGGAAAAATAGGCGCGATGCGTTAATGTTTATAGAGAGAGATATCTGACTGGTACGCCAAGTATAATATTTTACCTGTTTGGCTTCAAATTTAGTCACAGACACAAAAAAATAGGAAATTTAAGTAACAAGTAAATCCATCTAATAAGGATTAGAAAGAAGATTATGAGAGAAGAATGGCTTCTTGATAAGATGTAATATTAGTCAATGATGGCCTCCAAGATCACCCGAACTTAACGCCGATGGATTATTTTCTCTGGGGGTATTTAAAGGATAAGGTATACCAGATGCTTCTACAGATTTAGAAGACTTAAAAAATAGAATTAGAAATGAGTAAGTTCTTAATGTCCAGTTATTAAGAACTGTTACCAAAGTAACTTGCATGAGCCGAATGTTGCGTTGAAAAATGGAACTTTAAGATTTTCTTTATCATAATCTGGTGCTCATGGTATTTTAATTAGATAACAAGTACGTTCTGTACAATAAAATTAGTAAAATATTTCCTTGTAATTTATTTAACATACCTATTTTTCTATTATTTTGACTCTCAACAAAAATTGTAAATCACCCTTATCCAAGAACTATTCATTTTGACAGATCTAACTGTAAATTATTTAAAGCATTTTAATTTCGACAAAATCAATTTTAAAATTTTAAAATTCGATTTTGCTTCCTTTTTTAAAAATTGCCAAGATACAAAGTGTGTATCCTGTGTGTTTTTATACAAATTGATAACTTATAAGCTGTCAAAGTCAAAAAAATATTTATTTAATACTTATTTTCTGGGATTAGTAATTTATTAAGTGAGAAAAAAGGAATAGAAAGATTAGAAATTATTTTGAGAAAAATTAAGGGGATTGTAATAGAAGAGTATTCGGAACCGGAAGTGGATATTGATATTAGCCAAAATATAAATTAATACCCCAAATTTAAATTTATATTTTCATAAGGAGTTTTGTGGACACAAGGACCCAATTCGTGTTATTTTTAAAAAATAGAATAAGATGGTCGAGAAGTTAAAGGTCTTGTATATGTTAACAGGTTTAACGAAATAAGCACAGAGTCAAGTTTTGCCGAAGTTATCCAAAAATTCGACGGGACTTCAAATTGGGCGTCTTCAAGTTGGGCGCAATGGTACTTCATTTGATAGAATAAATTTGTTTTCACACATATTATAGGATTACGATGACGAAGACAAATTTTGGAAATATTTACTGAAGTATTGAATAAACTTGCGGTGAAATAATTGAGGTACCCTTGGCTCTCTAGTTGAACAGACTCCAGGTATTATTTTTATATTGGAATATGTTTATTTATATATATATTAATTATTATTATTAGATAAAAATTTTAAATAAAATAGAAATAAATAAAATCATAATAGAGATAGGAGGATAATTGATAATTTTATAATTTATTTTTTTTAAATATATTTATATAATATATAAATAAAATATTATTAGATAGAAGGTGCAATTTATAGTTTAAAAATAAGAAAGTATGTTCTATTATTAAAATATATATATAAACGATTATATTATAGTACAAATATAAGACAGTGGATACAGGTAGGTAATGAACTTTAGTAAGACTTTTTAAGGAGCTTTTTTTTAAAATTTTTTTTTTTATTCTGTGTTTAGTATATTATATTCTTTTTTTTTTTTTATTTATTTTTTAGGAATACTAGTTTTCTATACTTTAAATAAGCTTTTTATAAATTTGTTGGAATTTTATTTAAATTTTAGGGTTAGGTAGATAAATAGGTTAGTATTGTTTTTTTCAGCTTTAGGAACTTGATGTTACATTACACTTATACCGGGTATCATAATGATGGTCAATAGTTTCAAGTTCCTGTTTATTTTGTTGTTGTCTCACTAGCAAGGAATAGCAATAGAGTATCTTATATTAAATCAGGATACCCTATAAATAAGAGGTTAGTTGGGTAAGTTTTTGATTAGTATTTTTTTTATATTTTTGTATTATTTTAGGCTCGAGTGGTATTATTTGAAATATATATTATTATTAAGTTATTTTATTTTTATAATTAAGTTTTTTATATATTATTATTTGAATGACCATTTTAAATGGGAGTCTAAATAAATTCCTAAATATTTTATATTTGTAACACCTTTAATTTGATTTTGTGATTAAGTACCTTACAATGAATGTTTCGAAACTTGGTAGTTTATTTTGTAAGACGGAGGAAACAAAGTTTGTGAAATTTATAGTAATAATTGTTATTAAACATTTAATTATATTGCTAAAGTCACGTTCGGCCTTTAGCTTTACATTTTCCCAGGTGTCAGCACTATAATCTATTGTTGTGTAATCACAAAACTTAAGTGTACTCGGCTTTATTTTAAAGAGATCGTTAGAATGAAAATTCCAAAACATCGTTCTACTATCTTAAAATTAGACATCTATTTTAAACATGTTTTCTGTTAGTTAAGTCTCAACATTATGCGGAGTACCCCTTATATATCCTTTCGCAAATCAGTTGGTCCTGTTATTCTTCAAACACAAAAAAAAAAGATAGGCTTCAAATATAAGAATTATTAGCTTTTGTGTCTAAAATATTTTGATTGAAATTATGTGACATCTATTTAAGAAAAATATTCCTTTTTAGGCTTCCCGAAAATTTTGATAGGCTCGAAAGGATTTGCCAGTTTACAATCCAGTTTGTAGCTACAGGGGTTTTTTAAATGCTGGTTTATGCACGATGGGGCCCGTTTTAAAGTCCATCATGTTATCGATTCCAGGTGATTTGTTGTTTAAGGTATTTAGTACTTCTATTATCTCTGTTTCGCTGTATCCGTATAAAAACGGATGATATATTTTTTAAATTTTTTTATTGCAGAAGTTCCAATGTTTGAAAAATTTTATAAATCATGGTAGGATGAGAGGAATTTCGTATGATGACTCCAGTTTATTGCCCTGTAAGGTCTTTGACGTTCCACATTATTGAATTGGTTTGATTATTTTTTTTTTTTTTTTTTGTTGATTCTTGTATTAATAAAGTATTTAGTTATTTCTTTTTTTGGGTACATGTGAAGGGGAAAACCGTAGCCGTGAACACAATTGTTTACAAATTACCATGTAATATTTGTGTTTTTATTTTTGTCTAGTGTTTTTTTTTGGGGAAATTTTTTTTGTTTTTTTGGGGGGGGGTTGTTTTTCCGGGGGGTTTGAAATCACTGAAGAAGAACTAAACTGTTTTTTTTTTTTATAAGAAATGGTAATACAGCTATGTCATTTTTCAAGTGTGTATAGTTATTATAGCAAAATAAATCGTTAATCATTTAAAGAATTATGAAGATATCTACCTAGCGAAGGAGAGTCATTAAAATATTATATAAGTCTTCAATAAACCCACATTTACGGTGGTCGTATAGACAGTGTTTGAATAGTTGACTGATGTTTGGTCTGAATGCGAAGTTTTCAAGTGAACAAGCAGGCGAATAAAGAGGCTGAAGAGCCTCCTGAATATTTTTACTGGCTAAAAACTCATTTACTGAAATAGCATGTGACATGACGCATTGTCAGACAGTAGTTCTTATTGTTTTGTCACACGCATTACCTTTCATTGAAGTTTTTCAAGACCCTCTCTGGAAATGTGTTGATTTACTTTTTTGGCCTGGAGGCACAACATTTTTGTGGACAATTCCCTGGCTATCAAAAACTCAAATCAGCAAGCATGTGATCTTCGACATTCTTGTTTTTTTTGGGTCTTAGAGAGTTTGAAGTATGCCATTCTATGCTTTGGCGCTTGGTTTGTGTGTCGTACTCAAACACCCAAGTCTCATCAGCGGTAATGACACGTTCCATAAAATGGGGATCATTTTCAATCGATTCCCAAAAATCAAGACACCTTTCTCTCCTAATGTCCTTTTGTTCCTGCGAAAGGTTTTTTGGAACCATTTCTGCGCATATTTTTCTCATCCCCAATTCATTAGTCAAAATCTGATGAACAGTGGTGTGATTCAAATTTAACTCTTCCCCGATTGTCGTCAACCGATGATCTGAACACACAAGACCCCATATTCTATCAGCGTTTTCATCGGTTCCTGAATATGAACCGGCCTTCCGCTGCGTGGTTCATCTCTCAATTGACACTTTTCCTTCTGAGAATGCCTTAAACCATCGGAAAACCTGTGCTCTTGAAAAAACTGTGCCTTGAAAACTGTCTCCGTAGGCGGTTGAAGTTTTGCAACAGTAACCGTTGCGCTGTGTCTAAGTCTGAAGCAAAACCAATAACACAAAGATAATAGCACACCGTTCCTCAAAATTAATGCTCATTTTTAAAACGCACTATAAAAAATCCGGTTTACGAAAACAGTCACAAAGAACAAACAAATAACTCTAACAAGTTCAAACTTGTATTGAAGGTGCATTACATGTTAAACTACTGCCCTTCCAAGTACCGTCTCCGCAGTGTTGCTACATCGGATGCTACGTTGCCAGTGTCATTATTTAATTAACACACCTCAAAAATCGAAAACCACTTGTAACGTTTGAGTCGATTGGTTTTAAAGTCAAATAGGCATTTTTAAAATATTTATTTCAATGTCAAATTCAGTTATTCACTGGTGTCTTTTTTACATTTTTTAAAACTTTTTTTTTTGTGAAATGTAGAGAGAATGATATTTCTAAGTGGTGGTAAAAATGAAAAATGTGTTAGAAACTTTACAACCAATTAAAATAAAATATGGGTTTGCAACTTTTTTCTCAGATCTAAAATGATAAGATTTATAAATAGCCGAACTGAAACGGGTTTAAAAATATATTATGTTAATAACGGCTTACTAGTGTTTTTTTGATTTCAGTGTCCACTAAGCAAGGGCGTAGCCAGTGTTTGTCTTTGGGGGGGGGGGGGGCCAATGCAGATTAAATAAAAAAAGCCAAAAATAAAAAGGTCATTGGAGGCAACGGCAAGCGCAATCCCCCGAGTATTTTGGTTTTTACTTGACCATTTGGGGGGGCTATCGCCCCCCCCCCCCCCCTGGCTACGCCCTTGCCTCTAAGCCTCAAAAGGTTTTGAATGTCGTGTCATGGGCGCCTAGACTTTTCTAATAATAAGCATTTTATCAGTAAAGAAAGAAACGCCCCCATGCCATACATGGTTGAAAAGATAATTTAAAGACAAATAAAATAAGCTAATATATTCACGGTCTTATTTAAAATAAGAAAGTTAGGTTAATTTCTAGTTAAACGGGGAATTATAAAAATTTCACGTTAGGCTGAAATAAAGTATTATCACTACATAACTGTTATAAATTTCAAAATTATGTCGTAATATGTAACGAAATCAGAGACTGCAATTTTTTGTCCTTTGTGCCATCCGAAACGGAGTGTTAGTGTTCCGAGTTCCGATCTTCAAGTAATAAAAATCAGTACTAGACCGAGATTGTAAACAGCCATTCCACGTTTAACTCTAGGGATGAGCCAGACTTTATTGGTTTTAAAATTTACGAGAAACCAAACGCTTAAACTGCTATTTCCTGACATCGTCAGATACAAAAAGATATAAAAATAAAAAGGAGTTTTACTATAAGTCGCAACATAAAGCAGCTAGTAGCTCTAGGAAGGTTAATAAAAGTGGAAAATAAACCGTAGTTTATGTCACATTGGTTACTCAAAATCTAAAAGATATTAAGTACACTAAAGCTCGTACATTTACATAATATATCGGAAAGGAATCGGAACTAGGAAATTGGTAAGAAGTCGAAAAAAGTGTGAAATACATTATGTAAATGTTACCATTTAGGTCAAAAGTTATCCTCTGTATAAATTACACAGGTCTACAAAATAAAAAAAGTTCTGTCTTTGCAATCAGACCCATCATTTCCCATCAGACCCATCATGTATTTTGATGCACTGAAACCAAATTTGGCAAAAAAATTTTTCTACCGCATCAATTTTTCTCTCCAGTCCCATATAACCCCCATAAACTCTTTATAGAGGAAATTTTTTTGAAAACATTTCTTTAATTATTTTGTATGACCTTTATATTGTTTTTTTTTGGTCGCTGATCACGAATCTGAAGTCAAGAATAAATTTCGACTTAATGACAGCTGTTAACAAGTTGTCAAATTTCATTAAAAAGTAAAAAAGTTGATATTCAAACTACGATTCTGAAGTCAAAAATGAATTGTGACCTAATGACAGCGTCAGCAAGCTGTCAAAATTTCTAAAAAAAGATAAAGAGATGATGTTTAGTACATGTTTATATACAGGGTGGACCATTTTAACCTTTAATAGGAAATAACTCGGTCGGTAAGAGAAAAAATAAAAAAAGTTTTATACAAAAGTTGTTGGGCAAGGAGGGGGACGTACGACCTTAACCTTAAATTTTACCTTGACGTTGACCTTGAGAGTTATTTGAAGGTCAAAACAACTTTTTCAAATCTAAACAACTATTTTTGACACCAGATTTCAAAATACCGGGAAATTTTACGTGCAAAATGGTACTTGTCAACATGGTCATGGCAAGGTCGAATGAAGGTCAAATTTTCGATAATTGTTAAATAACGAGGGCTAGCTCGGGATATATTGGAAACAGTACAATTTTTCGGTTATTTCAAGGTCAAAGCGATTTATCAAGCGCGAAACCCTACTTTAGACCTCTGATTTAAAATGTTTAACGTCAAGGTCATTGGTATCAGGATCTCTATCCCGAGCTAGCCCTCGTTATTTAACAATTTTCGAAAATTGGACCTTCATTCGACCTTGCCATGACCTTGTTGACAAGTACCATTTTGGACGTAAAATTTCCCGGTATTTTCAAATACGGGGTCAAAAATAGTTGTTTCAATTCGAAAAAGTTGTTTTGACCTTCAAATAACCCTCAAGGTCAACGTCGAGGTAAAATTTAAGGTTAAGGTCGTACCTCCCCCCCCTCCCCCCACAACTTTTTCATTATTTTTTTTTTTTTTTTTTTCCCCCCCCCCGGAATTTCTCCTATTAATACATAAAAAACACCCCCCCCAATAAAAACCCCCCCCCACACCCTCCCTCTTTCTTTTTTTTTTTTACCCCCCCCTTTCCCCCCCCTCCATTCTCTTCCCTCCTTTTTTTTTTTCCAATCGTAATTAGAATATCAACTTTTGACTTTTTAATGAAATTTGACAGCTTGTTGACAGCTGGCATTAAGTCGAAATTTATTCTTGACTTCAGATTCGTGATCAGCGACCAAAAAACGAATGTAATGGTCATAAAAAATAATTAAAGAATTTTTTTCAAAAAAATTTCCTCTAAGAGTTTATGGGGGTTATATGGGGGTGGAGAGAAAAATCGATGCGGTAGAAATTTTTTTTTGCCAAATTTGGTTTCAGTGCATCAAAATACATAGGAAATGATGGGTCTGACTGCAAAGACAGAACTTTTTTTTTATTTTGTAGACCTGTGTTATTATTCTTTTCATTAGCCTTTTTAATATTGGGGCTTGTGTTGTACTATTGAATATGTTTTCATTCAAAGATGCCAGGTGTCAATAAGGTTATGTAACAGTCTGTCTTGCTGATAAGAAAATTTTTTAATTTGAAATGTGTATACTACACATAATGGACTTAATTTGACATGATCGACATCTAATATCTAACATTCCCGTTTTTAATATGCCGTAGCTGTTAAATCAAACTTATTTATTAAAAATGTTTGCATAAGAAAATTTATCAAAGTAGGCCCAATGAAAATGTAGCTCATCTATGACATTTGTTCGCGACTACGAGGAAATCGAATGTTGTACTGTGAAATTATTAAATTAAATAAAAATATCCAATAATCTTTGTCAAGAGGATCTTGGGCTACACAACATTTTTCTTTTTTTGCCGTATGTTAAGTGGGTTACATGTTATTTGAATCTAGTTAAAATACATGTTTTTGTTTGTCCAATATACTTTTGCTAACAATTTTTAAAACTTATTTAATAAATTCCTGAGCCTGAATTGGTGGATATTTATTTTGTCTTTTGGGTTGCATACAAGTTTTTGTAATAATTTACTTTTTGTACTTGTACCAAAGGCACGCCAATATTTATAAAGATTACCAGTATAATAACTAATCACAATCTAAACACAATTACACGACTTTTTGGTATCATATAAATTCAAAATATAACAATTACAACAAAACTTTTTACTTACAATTCTAAATGCATCAGCGCAGCGGTTTAATTAATCTTTATCAAATATTTGACCTTTTCATAATAAATCTGTATAAACATGATATGGTTACATGCTCTCTGAAAATCTAATCAAATATTTGGCATCCTAGGCAAGGATAGTGTGACATTTACTTACTTACCGCAAACCCTATTACTATATATTAAGAGTAATTACGGTCGAAAATATACTCGTTTAATTATTGTTATACCCTTGCCCGTATAAACCGTCTAGGGGTAGAAATTAGAAACAATTGTTTCCAAATGGTTATGTATTACTCTGAAACAGAGCCAGCATAATAATCATTAATTTAAAAGGGAACAATCGTTTAGTTAATTGGTCGAAGTCCTTATTGTATCCGCTCAGAGTCATTAACGAAGGTAATGTATTGGAACGTCCATTTTAGGTATAATATTACATAGTATTTACTATGTATGTAGTGTAAAACAGTGTTGGCATGGAAATAGGACAAGTTGAAAATAGACAAGGATAAAATTCGATCAGAGCAACGCAGGTTAAATGGTTGATAGAGTCAACCTTCATTTAATGAAAATTCATTCTCATGTCCATGATAAAAAACAGTAGTTTTTTCATATTTTTTTTTCTTTCGTCATTACTTCTTGGATACAAAAGCAAAGTGCGAAAAAAAAACGTGACGTGGTGTAACGAGTGGTTAGCGAAGAGAAAAACCTATTGCCATACCAACTTATTGATAACTGATTGATACTGATGCTGATACTGATTGGCATAACTATCTTAGAATGAATGAAGAAAGTTATTTGAACCTTTGGTAACTTGTAACAGCATCTTGAGGGAAGTTATAACATCCTTCGAGAAATTTACTGCAACATTAGAAGTTTTCGTTACCGTGAGGAGTTATAAACACCTCAAATATTCTTTTATATTTTTCTTTTTTATTCGGTAATTCGTCCTGAAGGCCTTTATAGCTGCATGTTTGTTAGCGTTGATATCAATATCAATTAATCGATATACTTTTAATAAAAGATCATAGGCCACTTTCCTCTTCTCCTTATCATGGTACTCCTTCGATTTCACACAGGTATAGTTGTTGGTATTGTTTAAAAATTTATTCTTATAATTCTTGATTCATTACATACAAAAAGTACCCGGAAATTTGGATTTAATTGAACCGCTTAAAAGGAATCTGTAAAATGTTTTTTTTTTTGTTCAGGTTGATAGCCCCTTCCTTAATTACCAAGCCTGTTTAGAGAGCAATCTATCACTCAGTGTGTTTACAGCAGCTGTTAGTAATAGACAACCTCAAGTGTGCTAAGGGAATTGTACACTGGAAAAAATAGTGGAACAACGCGTTTGTTTAAAATTTTGTGCCGCCAACGAAATTTCTTGTGCCGATTCATTGAAAATTATTAAATAAGGCTTTTGGTAATTCGTGGATGTCCAAAATACAGGCTTACGAATGGTATACGGAGTTCAAAGCGGGCCGTGAAATCGTCAAAGATTTGCCTCGCTCCGGTCGGCCATCGACCTCTAAGACAGCCGATAACATAGACAAAATCAAAACAAGAGTATGACAATGTCAGCTCATGGTATTTTGAGTGATTTTTGGGCATGAAACGCGTCGCTGCGAGACTGGTTCCGAAAGAACTGAATGTTTTTCAAAAAGAGCATCGGAAGCAGATTGATCTTGACATGGTTTCCAGAGCCAATAGTTAACCAAACTTCATGAAACATCAGTCATAACTGGAGACGAAACTTGGGTCTATGCGTACGACATGCAAACAAGTCGTCAATCATCGGAATGGCGCTATGATGATGAGCCGAAACCGAAAAAACCGCGCCAAAATCGGTCGAAAGTGAAGTGAATCGAGGCGTGATACATTCCGAATTCTTTTCAGAAGGACAGTGGTTAAAATGGAGTATTACCTCGGCATTTTGAGGCGTTTTCGAGAAAGTATCCGTCGAAAACGGCCGGAATTGTGGAAGGAAAATTCTTGTATTTTGCACAACGACAACGCGCTATCTCGCTGAGCTAGGATTGTGACCAAATATGAGGCCAAAAACAAAATAAAAACGATCGATCCACCACCGTATTCACCGGATGATTTTTTATTATTTCCAAAACTAAAATTGCCAGTAGTATTGTTAAACGCGAGCAACTCCAGCTAGACTTTATGAGATAAGCCATGATTTTTATCCATTGTGGAAAGGGTTACTTATGCTTTTTGTGTTATGCATAAAAATTTTACACATTCTGTTACAATCATATGTTATGGTTAAATCTATTTCGTCGATTTTCTCTTGATGATGCCCCGCATTCTGTTTAATCATGAAAATTGACAGATGTTTTTTGAGCAATTTAAAAATTTGTAAAAAAAGACTGATAAACTAATAACCTGAAATTTTCTTTAAAGCTTAAAATGTTACCTTTAAAGAAGCGCCTCTCTCGTTTTGTAATTTTCGTAGATTAAAATGTTATGATTAAAAATTGCCTAGAACTGCAAATTGTGTCTCGAAGGAGGCATTTTTCACAAAACACCTTGTTTAAAATATTCTCGTATATTTCAATGAGAGTAACAAAAGAACATGGTTTTAGAAAATACTATATAGTTTATAGCTAAAATGGAAAGTATTCGTGCAGAATCTCTCGCAAAAGGTATCTAATGAAGTAATATTTCGATATTCGAGAGTCTGAACTTCATTTTAGTTTTGTTTTATGAAATGAACTCTCTATAAAATTCTACATAGAGCCATTATTTTACATTACAAGCAATATTTTGCCGTATTTCAAATGGAAAATATCATGACCTAGAAATATTTTCTTCATTTGTCCACGTCGCCATGACAACAGAAATTCAATCCTAGCAAATAATACTGTACTAAGTAAATACAAAAGTCCAGAGACAGATAAAATTTTTCATTGAGTAAATATGAGATAACAAAAGTTAAAAAATTGAAACTTTGAACTAATAATATGTGAAATATATATGGGGCATTTCACGCCAACTAAGTGAGGTCAAAAAAAAATTCTGTTTGAAACATATCACAATCGATAGTACTTGCTAAAAAACTAACTTCCCTAAAATTTTAGATTTGTTGAGCCACAAGGAGAGGGATGGTGAGGGTGAGAAAATACAAATTTTCGTTTCGACTCTAAAATTTCAATCTTTCTCAATAAAAAAATGAAGGAAATTAAAAAGAAGGTTGCAATGGTTTTCGATGTGTTTTTTGCGTAGAATACGATAAAAATACTTTCCAAATTATCGGGGGTAGTATCGGGTAGTTTTCACCCTTATTTTGACGATTGAAAGTTTAAAATCGAAATTTCGAAAAGTATGACACGATTTTTTTTTTAATTTTTTTTAATTTCTTTTTTTTTTGTAATTTCGAGTAATTTTTAATTCATAATGGGCATCGACCAGGAACTTGCCCAAAAAACGGCCCAAAGGTGAAAAAACGCGGTTTTAGCGTATTTTCTCATCCTGTGAGATAGTGAATAATATATTCCAAGGTTTTTGGGGTCGCTGATTAAGATTCTAACTTTCCCGTAGAATATGATGGTATTTTTTAAATTTCAAAATTTAGCCATTTTTTTAAAAGTTGACTACCATACTGGATCCACCATTTTGTTTTTTGAAAATCTGACGTTAGATTCGTAATCAGCGACCCCAAAAAACCTTGAAATATATTATTCATTTGCCATTTACTATCTCACAGGATGAGAAAATACGCTAAAACCACGTTTTCTCACCTTTTGGGCCGTTTTTTGGGCAAGTTCCCGGTCGACGCCCATTATGAATTAAAAATTAATGAAAAGTACAAAAATAAAAAAAAAAAAAAAAAAATTGAAAAAAAAATCGTGTCATACCTTTCGAAATTTCGATTTTAAACTTTCAATCCTCAAAATAAGGGTGAAAACTGCCCAAAATAATTTTGAAAATAATTTTATCGTATTCTACGCAAAAAAACACATCGAAAACCATTGCAACCTTCTTTTTAATTTTCTTCATTTTTTTATTGAGAAAGATTGAAATTTTAGAGTCGAAACGAAAATTTGTATTTTCTGACCCTCACCATCCCTCTCCTTGTATAATAATCTAAGATTTTAGGTAAGTTTGTTTTTTAGCAAGTACTATCGATTGTGATATGTTTCAAACAGAAATTTTTTTTGACCTCACTTGGCGTGAAATGCCCCATATGTGTTCGTTAATGTATCAAATGCATCTCGTAGCTTTTTATTTTTATTTGCGTCGTTGTCGGGACCATATTAAATACTAATAAGTAAAAGTGTCTGAAGTTTTTATACGTTACAACGTGAGCCAAAAGTGATGAAATAATTTAAATATCTTCGACATTGCTATTCCAGTTTTAACAAAACTATGTAATTTAAATTTCGAATTATTGCCATTTGATCCTGATTTTTTGTAATCTGTTAACAGATTACGAAAATAAATAACTGATAAAACAGATAATACAGTATGAAATAATAAGAATATCCGTTATAAAATGTTTCTAAATGGTTTTTGTACAATAAATTTAATTTCTTATACACGCTTTTTATACATAAACTTAACTTAGTTGTACATTATTCATTAGCTGACTGGTAGCGCGCTTCAGCAGGTATATTCAGTACACCAACAGTAGCTCTGGCCTTGGCCACAGTAGACAAAATACGAAATTGTGCCCATTTCTTTTGTAGCTGCTGCCGTGAACGCTTCGAGGTGAACAATATGTTCCTGAGTCAAAACTTGAGAAGTGCCCGTCTATGTTTCGTGATGTTTTAGAATCCCAAACTATTTATAAAAAAATAAAGTTTGTACCAATATCATAAATATCCTCAAATTATTTTTCGATGTTTAGTGTATTTATCATTTTATTGGTAATAAACAATGTCCGCACTTTTCTCGAAAAAAAAAGATGCAATAACACGTGATATATTTCTTAGATTTTGGCAAAAGTTTAAATAGGTACTTTATTTAAAAGTACTTTGCAATAATCATGGAAAAAAATTCGAAAATTATTGGTTTTTCATTTCAAATTTTGCACAATACGTTGATGTTTTGGAAACAGCAAAAAAAATGTTTGGGACGGCGACTCAATTTCTAAAAAACTATTTTTTGTCCAACCATGTTCATACCGTAAATAGTAGCCACGCGCTGTTATACAATGTCTATCATTGTCCTGGCTGAACCGATTCCTTTAATAATACTCTCTTAACAAGTTCAATGTGCAGGAAAAAGTAAAATGCATGCGTAAAATTGTCACCCTCACAGTTTGCTGCAATGTTTTTAAATGAGTTCGAGGTTTTCGAAGTGCGACGTAAATCTTGAAAAAAAATCTTATTATAATTATGATAAAGGATGATTATGATATTTTTTCGGTTATTATTGCGAAGTACCATTCAATGTCGATAGTTATGTCAAATTTCATCAAAATCTACGAAATAAATCGCAAGTTATTGTGTTTTTCCTGTAAAAAAAGAGCCGAAATTGTTTGTTGCAAGCGAAATAGTAAATATATCAATAAATCGTTTGAGGATGTTTCTGATACAAAAATATACTTGTTATTTTGTAAAAAGTTTTGGATTCTAAAACATCACGAAAAATAGGGGGCCACTCACAAATTTTGAGTCTATTATTTGTTTATTGCTATCTCATATATTTCTCAGGTACGGACATTCTAACTCGTCCTAAATTCGTTGTGCGCAATCCACGGACAAAGTTATTCTTAGTGTACTGTTTTTGTATTGGCCCACAGATAGAAAGCGAGCTCCGGATCTTGTCGATTTTTGTGTGACAAAAAGTATTGCAGAAACAAAAATTTCGGCCAAATTGTGCTTCGAATTATCTTCGGATCACTCACCTGTAATAATAACCTTAAATAAGGAAGCGATGAAGGTCCAAAGCCAATGCAGACTGCATAGTCGCAAAACAAACTGGTCTCTCTTCCGCAGCCTAGTATCTTCCACTATAAACAGAAGCCTACCACTCAAAACCGATAATGATATAATTGCGGCAGTAGAACACTTTAATGACTGTATACAGACATCAGCGTGGGAGTCCACTCCTCCTCAAAGAGAATTTACACCAAACTCTTGCCCACAAACCATAAGAGATGTGGTCCTTGAAAAAACGAACAGCCAGAAGAGAATGGCAGCGAACGCGACATCATGACGACAAGAAGAGATTGAACTACATCACAGCCAAATTAAAGAAGCGAATCGATCACAAAAAACTAGAAGTTGAAAAATATTTTATGAATCTGGACGTTACACCCTCGACAGATTATTCTCTGTGGAAAGCAACAAGTAAATTGAAGCAACCAAAACTATACCAACCTCCAATACGTAACACAGACAATTCATGGGCCAAAAGTGAGCTGGAAAAGGCTAAGACATTTGCTTGGCACTTAAAAGAAGTGTTCAAACCTAATGCTTGTGATAGATCTATTGATCTATCTCAAGGGCTTTATCTGAAACTGTCCAACTTGATCCTCCTATAAATAAGTTTACTAAAACTGAAGTATGTAAAACTATACATAAGTTAGATCAACACAAAGCACCGATATATGATCTGATAACTGCTAAAATTCTGAGAGAGTTACCCGAAGAGAGTGTAGAGGTATTGTTGCACATATACAGTGCAATACTGAGGAGAAATTATGTCCCACCGCAGTGGAAAGTTGCTCAAATAATAATGGTGTTAAAACCGGGAAAAAAATGCTCAAGATCCGAAATCTTATCGGCCAATAAGGCCTTTTCTCGTACAGAACGAACCCTATACTTAAGGAAAGGAAGTTGATTCCAGATCATCAATTTGGATTTAGGCATGGTCATGCCACAATAGAGCAAATCCACAGACTTGTTGATAGTATCTACACTTGTTTTGAAAATAAAGAATATTGCTTAGCAGCTTTTTTAGACATATCCCAGGCCTTCGACAGAGTCGGGCATGAGGGCCTGTTGTATCAAATTAAGGAAATGCTCCCAACAAACTACTTTTTGTTTCTTAAATCATATTTAGACAAACGTCATTTCTCTGTAAAGTATGGAGAGGATTCTTCGGACCTTCAGGAAATATTTGCTGGGGTTCCTCAAGGCAGTGTTTTGGGCCCTACACTCTATCTGTTATTTACAGCGGATCTACCAATAATTAACCATGTAAAAGTGGGCATATTTACTGATGACACGGCTGTTCTTGCCATTGACAAAGGCGCATCCAAAGCATCTGCCTTATTACAAACAAGCCTGGACAATACATCCTCTTGGCTTAAAAATGGCCTATAAAAGCCAATGAAACAAAGTCTGTCCATGTAACATACACGCTAAGAAGAGAGACATGTCCACCCGTCACCCTTAATAATGTTAATATACCCCAAGCAAAGGACACAAATATCTTGGATTATGTGGAATATCATGGAGACGGAAGGCTCACATGGAAGAAACATATATTCAACAAGCGTAAGTCCTTGGGCCTGCAAACTTAGAAAATATTATTGGCTCTTAAACAGAAAATCTAGGTTGTCATCAGAAAACAAATTTTTAGTTTATAAATGTATCATCAAACCAACATGGACATATGGAATCCAGCTATGGGGCACATCTGCCAACTCAAATTTGGAAATACTGCAAAGCTTTCAATCCAAACTCTTAAGAATTATAACGGATGCACCATGGTACATGACCAACGAGAAGTTACACCACGATCTGAAGATTCCAACTATAAAAGAGGAGATTAGATACAGAATGCCAAAATATGTAGAACGCATTGTCCATCATGAAAATAGGCTGGCAGCTGAGTTAATGAGACCAAAAGCAAAATTTTCTAGACTTAAAAGAAAAATGCTATTAGATTTATGTAAATGATACAGATCGTTGCTTATTGAAGTGGCCAAGTCACTGGACTAGGACCACAAAAGATAAATTTCATTATCAACTTATTGCTGAATATCCAAGCGAGATAGATTGCATTAATAAATATTAAAAAAAAGTGTACTGTATATATGTATATACAACAAGAATTCAGTCAAAATGAGCATGAATAAACTAATGCATGACAATGTCCTACTTGTTATTTATTATTGGAACAACGTGTGTATCTCTATACAATCTTTATATTAGTGATAATCGTACCAAACGATACGTCGTCGTATAAATATTACTGATATAAAAATATTGTGTAAAGTTGACTTAAAAAAAAACTGGATGGACTATTTTCATTCGGGAATTATAAAGGTAGTTTTCATGAACTCATAATCCCATCATGAAAGCAACCCTTCTTCTTCAGCGTGCCAAAAGTTATCCAAGTTTTGTCCCTGTTTTTACAAAATAACACTCTGTCTAATCCTTTCTGTAAACTATTATTGGCGTTTGTAAACTAGGCCATTTCTTAAGCACGAGAAAAAATTCCATTTTTTTGTGTGTTTCCATGTTCCGAATGAACTGTAATGCTCGCCAAGGGTCCGGCGGCTTTCGCGATGCATCCGACGGGTTTTACAAGGCCAGGCCGGTACGGTCAGGGACCTGTTAGTCTTTACTGTGCCGTAGACATTTTACTGTGCCGTGAGCTTCATAAAACATTCTAATATAAATTGTACATAAATAAATTAGTGTTTGTTAATCTAGTGCTTAATCCATATTTGTATTTATCTAAATAAATTGTTTTAGTTAAAAGTGCGTGTCTGATTTTTCACACCTAACGAACCCTAAGTGGACAAAACGTAACAGGAAGTTTGTGCAAAAGTACATTCAGACCTTTGTGCCATATTCTTCCTTAATCTTAAATTGAATTCCTTAGTCTGGCTGTATCGGAGAATTTACGCTATGGAATTTTAATCCGTAGCATTGTTAATAAATAAAAGTATATTGTAACACTTTTTACTTGATAAACGCGTTTATTGTTATTTATTGTTGTTATTGTTATTAATTACAATTAATTAAACACGTTAGTTACACCACTATCAACTTAAAATCACACTCAAAATATCGCTACTAAATATCGCGGTCTAAATATCACCCGGTATATCACCTTGATCTTCACTGGACTACGTTCCAATTCAAAACTAACTCTTTGGGCTCGCTGTCATGCTTATATACACCATTCGAATTCTCTGGAACAATCTTGATTTATCGAGAATCTCTGTACTGCTTTCGCTCCTTCTAGTATTTTCTCGGACATTATCTTGTTGGCCTCAGTTACGTTGATTGTAATAATCTCGTATAGGCAACCAACAATACACCGATGCCTTGCAGGCAGAATATGTCACAATATTTTAATAAACAGAGTTAGGAATGTTACGACGAAGTTCATGTAATTCTATGCAAAACAAACCTAATTAAATTCGTATAGGTCTCTCCTCCCTCACCCTCTTCTCAAAATTAGGTCAAAATCTTTCACGGAATCAAAGTCAGACTCAGAATTGACAATTAAACCGGTCAAACTCCAGATATTGAATTAAATTTTATACCCGTATCAACGTCTCGACAATAATGCCTCAAATTATCGAAGTGTAACAAGGAGAGCGATATAAGGATTCAAGCCTATCTACAAATTTCATCGCGAATACACATCTAATATATCAATATGATATATTAAAAGAAATCCCTAGACACCGATATTCGGCAGCAGGTGCCGAATCAGACCTTTCCCCTCAGATTTTTACTAAGAAATTGCCGTCGTCACGTTTCCCCGCTTTAAATCCCCAAAGACAAACTTTAATCGATGAAGTTGGGTAACGTCGTGCATGGGAATTCCAAGTTCGTCCAATTCGGGTCCGAAATTGTCTGGCATCGGCGTCTAGTATGACCCAACATGAGGGCTTTCTGAGGCATTAAAGGATATTTGTAAGAGTATTACTTCGATAAATTGAAATTTGTGGAATTGCTTGGAAGCTTAGTTAAGAAGCTGGTGTTCTTTTATCCTACGCCATCTGACTGCGGCTAATTGGGTCCACATCCACCTAGTGGAGTGAAGAAAATACGAATGGGTTCGCAGTTTTTCTTTTTAATTTTATTTGTATTCCTTAAATAGGCCTAAAATGTTCGAAAACATCGAGATTATGCGATAAATTGAAAACGCTTTGAGATATCAACTTGAAATTATATCCTGGAGTGGGTACTGGAACCTTCGGCGTAGAAACAAAAAACTGGACGTTTTCCACGAAACTACTACACTTTTCTCGACGCGCGTTTCGCCAACCAAGTTGGAATCTTCAGGAGAAGATTAAAACTAAATTCTAGCCTACACCCTTGCACTATTTATACCAAATTTGTTGCCACGGTTCACTGAACCGTAACTGTCTTTGTTTATCAGAGCGAACAGTGGACTGGTGGGTATCGGACCATTGTCCTTATTCATATTATTGTTACACTTAATGATTTCTAAAGTTTCAAAAGCATCCAACTGTCTACTGTTTGTTAGATTTCTAATTAATTTTAAATTATTTATGTCTATCCTGTGGTTGTTGTCAAAAGCGTGTTGGGTAACACAAGATTTTTCTGTTCTGCCATATTTCAAATGAGCCATGTGTTCTTCAAATCTAGTCAATATAGATCTTTTTGTTTGCCCAATATACCTTTGATCACAATCTTTACAACTTATTTCGTATATTCCTAACTTTTCGTTATTGTCGATTTTGTCTGGGGTTACCCAAAAAACATCTGTAGTTTATTTTTAGAATTATAAACCAAATTGATATTAATATAATTTAAACATTTTATATAGTCCGCGGGTGAATGTAGGTTCATATGGTAACGAAGCAAATTTCGAATTGTCAGGATCTCTACGAAATGTTGTGGAATTGTACAGGGTTCTCTTAAATTTATGCTTCCTTATTAACTTATCTATTAAAAGGATTGAGTAACCGTTACTCTTAGCTGTATTCTTAATTAATTGTTTCCCTTGTCAAACCTCTCTTTACTGAGGAGGAAATTTAACAAACGGTGTATTAGAAAATTGAAACTTGCCATTTTATGTTGAAAAGGGTGGTGTGAATCGTTGGGAATATATCTAAGAGTCGCGGTTTCCTTCCTATATACATCAAACTCCAACTTATTTTCACTATTTCTAATAACTAATTAATTATTAGAGGAAGCATAAATTTAAGAGAACCCTGTACAATTCCACGACTTCTCGTAGAGATACTGACAATTCGAAATTTGATTTGTTCCCATATGAACTAAGGTTCATATTCACTCGCGGACTATATAAAATTTTTAAAAACATTAATATCAATTTGGTTTATAATTCTTAAAATAAACTACAGATGCTTTTGGGTAACCCCAAAGACAAAATCGACAATAACGAAAAGTCAGGAATATACGAAATAAGTAGTAAAGATTGTGATCAAAAGTATATTGGGCAAACAAAAAGATCTATATTGACCAGATTTAAAGAACATATGTCTCATTTGAAATATGGCAGAACAGAAAAATCTTGTGTTGCCCAACACGCTTTTGACAACAACCATAGGATAGACATAAATAATTTAAAATTAATTAGAAATGTAACAAACAATAGACAGTTGGATGCTTTTGAAAGTTTAGAAATCATTAAGTGTAACAATAGTATGAATAAGGACAATGGTCTGATACCCACCAGTCCACTGTTTGCTCTGATAAACAAAGACAGTTACGGTTCAGTGAACCGTGGCAACAAATTTGGTATAAATAGTGCCAGTGTGTAGGCTAGAATTTAGTTTTAATCTTCTCCCTGAAGATGCCAACTTGGTTGGCGAAACGCGCGTCGAGAAAAGTGTAGTAGTTCGGTGTTTCGTGGAAAACGTCCAGTTTTTTGAAATTTTATATACTTATGTACCATGAACGAAATCTGTAGCTGATTATATTATTTTGAGCTTAATCGGTTAAGAGATTGGGAGATAAATAGTGATTTGTAAACGATACAAAATATACACTTCAAATTTGATACGTATGTATAACATAACAGAACAAAAATTTATGCAAATGTGATGCAACCTGTGGAAAGTTACCAGATGTTGGAAAAACTGTTTTCGGGTTGGGGTCAGATTTCGATAGAGCATTTTCGCGTCATTTAAAAAAAATGAAGTCTCTAACGTTAATATAGCTCGAACTGAAGGGAGGTAAAGTTTCAATATGTAAAATCTTAATTTTGAGAAAAACACATTTAAAGTTGTGGAATAGAACTGTACACGAAAAAAATCGATATCTCGTCTTCTATTGCTCAAATCCGGCTGAAATTTTGGTATGATGTCCTGCGAATATGTACTTACAGATCCTGCAGGTATCTGGCATCGGGCTATCGCCCCTCCTTGCTAGTATGGGCGATACATTTTTCGACTTGAAACTGCGTTTTGGGCTGTAGCGCAAAATTCACTTTTCCGACATCTGGTACCTTTTCACAAATTGTATCACAAATATAAGGATTTTATACTTAATAGGGTGGAGCTTGACGGGTTTGAAGGTGGATATGTAATCAAAATAGGTCAAATAAAATATTTAACGTAAATTTAAGTAATCACATAGTGTTCAGAGCTTTAATAAAATACATGCCCTTCTTCGGTCATCTACCAGCAGACAAAGGAATACGAGGAATATACAAGGAATATTTAAAATATGACCAAGCTAAACCATGAATTTATTTTCATTTGGCTAATGGTGTTATTTATTGTTCCACGGGAGGAGATTGAGGAAGTGGGATTGTATTTCAATGTCAAAAAGATATTCCATGTCAAATCTTATTTTACATGGTTTTGGGGTAAAGAAATAAAATATCACATTTAAATAAGCCTATACTCTCGTTTTTGTTACTGTATCATTTCAATTATAATATCTCCATCATATCAATCTATCATTCTGATTGTGTTAGTAGGGAGAGTATACATGAAAAACGTTGAACATATAATCAGTCCCTGTGACAGATACCAAAAATCGAAAAGGTCATACTCGTAATAAAAGTCGAAAATATCGTAAAATGGTGTACACATATTTCGCATGTGTCTACAATGTGTAGATAGATCTCTAAACAGAGTACTGCCCTTATCCTGACACTTCTTGCCTTAGTGAGTACAGGGAATAACTAAAATAAAATACTTATAGGAAAACTGCTTTCGTATGTAGAATACTTATAGGAAACATATTTTGGCTCATAAGTAATAATAATAAACAATCCTTCCGGAATCGATATCGTTTACGTCACCATGTTGCTAGATTAAAGATTCTCCCATGTTATATTTACCGTCCTTTTCGACATTACTGCATTTGAATATTATCTGCGCAGCCATTACTTTCGATTACGTTATCTAGTGTCCACAGTCAGCGTCATGGGCCAGAAAATTGCGCACAAAGGTTGCAACGTAACATGAAATAACCTACTATAAATTAATATTAAATGTTGATTGTTTTTCTTCGAGATGTTTGTTTATACACAGGGATCTGTACTTACCTATATACCGTTATAGTCCTTCTGAATTGAATATTATTCTGAATTGAAAATGATAAATACGCCTGGGGAACAAAAAAAGCGGTGCAACTTTATGATTCCATGGGCGTACATATATCTTTTATAAATTCGAAAATTGTGAAATAATTTTTTTCATTCAAATCGGAATAGTGAATTAAAATTAGCATGCATACAAAACTCTTAATAATTGTAATATAATTTGTTGTAAATAATGCTCATTTAGCCAGACAATCTTAAAAAATTGTCTCTGTTAATAAACCTAACTGAAATACACATCACTGGCGTCTTAAACAAGTAAGAATTCCTAATGTCGTAAATCATTTTAACGACGTCGTAAAAAATTTAGGGCACAGTGGACCGAATAAGTATTTAAGGAATGTATTAGATGCAAACCAAAATAGTCTAATGGATCGTTGGCCGGTGTTACCACCGGCCAGCAGCGTTGCCGGCTCTTCAATTTTTTTTAAGTATAGTAATACACATTAAGTTGTTTTAATTTATAATTATTTTTTCCGGCAATTTTAAACGCTTTATTTTAATTCTAACTAATAAATTTATATCTATGTATTTTTTTAAAATATTTCCAAACTAGCTTTCTAAGAACGTCCCGAACTAACAGTTTACTGAAGTATGAAGTATAATTGTATAGTGAGCTTAGCAGTTTTAGAAAATATATCTGTCAGGCACCTTGCTTTTTTCTACCTATTTTCAATTTAGAATGGAAATTAAACAAGACAAGACAAGATTAGACAATCAGAAAAAACACGATATCATGAAAATTGAAATATAAGCCTTATTTAGAATCTTACATTATTTAGCTGTAACAGCAGTAACAAATGTTTAATTAAATACATTATATTGTGACATTTGTAAAAGTGACATTTGTGACAGCTGACATTTATTAAGTTTTATAGTTTATATATTAAGTCAATTTAGTTTATACACTAGCTGTTAGTAATTAATTGTATGGAATGTCATATTAAATATTCTAGATGTCAAACGAATTTTCTAGAAGATCTAAATATTATAAATACTGGTGTGGTTGCTAGGAGTTAGTTGGTTGTGATCTGAATGTTACATGGTTAAGACCCACGAGTTGTAGATTGTTAAATAAACGTGTTTGAACAGAAAAGCGAGTAATTTAAAGAGAAATTCGTAACAATATGTTCAATAGATGATTGTTCAGTACCACATTTGCATCGCATGGATTTTCACGTTGGATATGATGAGGTCAAAGGAAATTAGGCAACATAGAAAAAGTCCAATAGAAAACATACATATTTATATCACATTAAATAAGTTACATTGAGTATCTGATTATGTATTTAATGATATTACAATATTTGTACATTTTAAATGTAATACCCCTTTACACATAGATAAATAAATATTTGTACAATACCATACAAAATAAAAAACTATAGGTAGGATCATTATTAATACTTATTTATAAACAGCAATATACAATACTATAACAAATTCAACAACAAAATGTAGGGGACAAATAATAATAGAGAATAAAACAACACATTTCCAACAGTTTCGATAATACCTGATTGCACCAATAGTTCCTTCAGTCGATTCCATAAAGTTTCAATGATTCCTTCAGTATGTGTATAGTCTGCAAAATATCCTTTAAAATAATACTTTTCTGTATTGCTAAAGTTTAGAACTTTAGTTCTTTTAGAAACGCACTAATTTTTTGTATGTGTATATGTTATATTACACAATTTTTGTAAGCTCTCTCCTTTTTTATTAAAATCAGTCTGAAGAATAGCACCATTATCCCTTTCAAGATTTATAGATTAATTTGAGACCTTTGCGGCCAATTTCTAGGGAAATCACTCCATTAATAAATATCCATGGGGTTAGAAAGTATCCAGCAGATACGCCAAAAAAGTTCAATGGGGTGAAAAGTAATGATGTCTACTTTGCGTCTGGACCCGACCCACTTTTTTGTGTACTCGATATTTTTTATGCAGTCGATTTTTTTATGTACCTACTTTTCGTACCTTAACTTAGCTCGCGCCTAATTTTTAAGTAGAGGATTTTAAGTATAATTAATTCTGCCAGAAGTGACTAATGAGCGACTTGAACTGATTCTGTTTTCAATTCAGTTTTCTAAGGCTACAATTTTCTTTGTTTTCCCAGCACGCTTTTCAGCCGACAAACAAAATATCTATTGTTTATTTGATCTATTCCGCCTAAGATTAATTTAACTCGAGAGTAATAATAAAATTATGTTAATTACTCTTTTACTAATTTTTGTTTTAGCCAGACAATATACTTGTAGCAGTGCCTTGAAGCAGATAAAGAGAAATAAATCGTCGATGTTTATATGTCATTCATTTTTTTGAGTAGAACTAGAATTTTTAGACTGAATATGCTAATGTTGAAACGTACAGGATTTTCATTGATATTTTGACACCTACCTACAGGGTTTATTACAAGAGACAAAAGTTTGCTTCTTTGTATTATTGTTTTAATTTTTCTGTATGTATTATCTTTTAAACGTTTGAAAATTAATAATTAAATATTGGGCAGTCATAGGCAAACAAATCATTTTTTTTTAATAAAACAACCTGTATATTTTTTTAGTTGTCGGCAAAAAACTCATCACTCAAATATTTATATGTTTTTTTGACATTCCACTTAAGAAGTTTCTAAATTTAAAAGATAATAATTAGACTGAGAAGCGACGGGCACTACATTGTCATTTTGTTTCAAAAAATGACGAAGGAATCAATGGTTAATTGTATTAAAAAATGGCGGAGGTGCCGGTGATACGACCAATTTGCCATTTGCGCCTCCATATTTTTTTTATAAAACTTGAATGAATTTCAAGGAAGCATACATATTTCTTTTAATCAGAAGAAGTATTTCCTACAGAAAAATAAAAAATATATATAGCGTGTATATAACAGAACATCAATATTTTAAATTGATGTTCTGTTTATATTGTGACTTTTGTTTGTGTTGTGTGTCTTTATTGTGATCCATATTAAATGTTCATTTTGATAACCTTAAAATATATACATAAAATTTTCTAGAACACTAATATCAGTTTTTTATGTGTCTAAAGGTATAAGCAATATTTTATATATGCAATTTTAATAAATAAAAAATGTTTCATGTTATTAATTTTAATTAATAATTAATCGGTCTATTTCCTGTAATAACCAAAGTATCTCACAAAAACGTTGAGAATGGGACACTCTGTATATTCACAATAAATGGCGTCTTTTACCGATATACTCGAAGAAATTTATTATATTTAATATATATATTATATATTTGGTCGATATATCATTTCTTTTTAAAGAATCCATTTCTGTATTTACTGTATTACTTGCACATCCAAGTAGTGGAGAGGAAGTATAGTATATATGGTGTCGTTTATTATGTCCGATTCCTTGTTGTTTGAAAACTTGAAAGAATTTCAAGGAAGCATACATTTTTCTGTTAATCAGAAGAAGTATTTCTTACAGAAAAATAAAAAATATATAGCGTGTATATAACAGAACATCAATATTTTAAATTGATGTTCTGTTTATATTGTGACTTTTTGTTTGTGTTGTGTGTCTTTATTGTGATCCATTTTAAATGTTCATTTTGATAACCTTAAAATATATACATAAAATTTTCTAGAACACTAATAGCAGTTTTTTTATGTGTCTAACCCTGCAGAGATATATATGAAATCCCTGTACAATACTTTTCCTAAGCGTATATACGCAGCGGTATTTTTTGTACCTATGTATAACACATGTTTTCCTATACTAGCTATACTTTAGGTAAAAATAATATTTACTAGTTTCTTCCAGTTGAAACTCAGGGGGGCAATAACGAATTCTATGTTATTCTTCACCTGATATTACTGAGAATTACTAAGATATTCAGTAAAATCAAAAAGACTAAAATGGTAATGGTAATATCTTCACAACTGAAATTACATATAAAGGAAGACGGAATCTGTAGTGAAGTATTGACCAGTTTGATTTATATCAAAAATACTAGACAGATGTACATATGTGTCTAGTACTTTAGTATATACATACATATATATGTATGTCTCTACATATATACCTATAATTACAGTGTGTCCCATTTTTTACAATTGTTACAATTATGTGTTTTATATAGAATCATGTCAATATGTGTTTTATATAGAATCAGTGTGTAACTAGTTTTTTGCGATGATTAATGGTTTTTGAATTATGGACCAAACTTAGATTTTTTTTAAATAGAAGCCATAATTGGCCATGACATTTTTTAAGACTTTAAAAAAATAATATTTATTATTTGATATATATTTTTATTTTAATAAATAACAAACAAATAGCAGTTTAAAATAAAAAAAAAACAAAAATTACATAGATGACCATGAAACCCTTGAATAAACAAAACATTAATTTTTTGTATACATCACCTATGAAAATATACTTCACCAGCTTGATCATCGTTGAAGCTGTACGACATTCATAATAATATACGAATCATGTCTAATGTTTCATATTTTTCATTAGCCATTGTAAAATTAAACGTTGTTTTGTGACTTGTTAAGAATAATTAAATCACATAAAATATTTTGTTTCATGGGTATTTACGATTTAATTTCTATAACTACTGTCTTTTGAAGAATAAACAACAAGGCCTCTGTATTTATTAAATGTAATAAAATTCATTTCTCGGAGATGTGAAGTATGTATTCAACATATAAGGGTATAAGCAATATTTTATATATGTAATTTTAATAAATACAAAATTTTTCATGTTATTAATTTTAATTAATAATCCATCGTTGTATTTCCTATAATAACCAAAGTATCTCACAAAAACTTTGAGAATGGGACACTCTGTATATTCACAATACACGTCTTTTACCGATATACTCGATGACATTTATTATATTTAATATATATTTGGTCGATATATCAAAATTTCTTTTTAAAGAATCCATTTCTATATTTACTGTATTACTTGCACATCCAAGTAGTGGAGAGGAAGTATAGTATATGGTTTCGTTTATTATGTCCGATTTCCTTATTGTTCTTATTATTTACTGAAGACAATCTTTATTATCGTCCAACTACCTTTTGTGGAAGCGATTACGATAGCAAAATACTGGTGTCAGATATTATTAAAAAATATGCTCTCATTGTCATACAAATATAAGATCTAAAATACGAGTACTCATGTTCTCAAAAAATGTATTTTTATTAGTTACAAAAAATGTTTAACCAACAGTAACCGACCGTAAATTCTTTCGTATTTTTTTTTGTAACTTGTCTACTCCAGTATATTCAAATTACATTTGGTACACAGCAATACATAATTTCGTATTGCAATACAGAAGCACACCTACTTTTCAAGATTTTATGAGGAAACACTGTTTCCGTGCAATTATTGTACGCAATTATACGTTTCTTTTTGCAATTATTGCACACACGTCAATATGATGTGTATCCACTAATTGTTTTCAATAAAATAATAATCAGTTAGTTAAGTTTTTTTATATTACAGCTATTTATTTAACAATACTTAAAGCAAAAATGATAATAAGGCTGCCGACTCAAAATACGTATAGAAGATATTTTTACATGAAAAATAGTTATTATATACTTATATTATGCTTTAGAAAGTAAGTTGTGGAAGGTGGAAAATCTTCTGTACATTGTAAAAATTACTTAAAGTACAATTTTATTGTCTATCAATAACTTATTTATGGAAAATTGTATAAATAAAACCTATTCTTTGCCAATATAATATGTAACATTTTCATATATACACTAACATTTATCTACGCATATATTCTTATTGTTTATATTTTACAATAACCCTTGATACATTGGTAAAACAAAAACTAGTAACAAATTCTCACTTTCATAAGGAAGTAAACTCTATGTACTTCCTCAATTTTACAAAAGCACAAGGTAAAAATCTGGTGTTTTCGTTGTGAGTAAAATTTTATATTTATTCTAATATTCGTAGCTTTTTTAAAAAATAGTTGATATTTTTAACTATGTGATAATGAATTTTAGTTTACAAAAATACGTAACCATATACTTTTTTTTATAATTTTTGGCACATAAAATATTTCATACTATACATGAAAGTCCAATGGTAGATATAATTTAGGTAGCTCTAGCTCGCAAACTGTAGTGACTATTTGCATAACAATATCTCTTTATTAAGCGCGTGCTGCATATACCTAATTTAAAATACATGCACCACTGTGCCGCATTGTACGATATAAAATTTACCTAACATCCGTAATAAACAATAACGTAAATTTAATGCTTACTAGGATATTTCTGGTGACGTGGCTTAACAGGTTTTTGTATAAAATTATCTAGTGGAAGTTGAATATTCCACAAAAGTCGTTATTTTATTTTGGGATTATCTTAATCACCCTAATTCACAGTTTTAATCTGGTTATTATTAATTAATTTAATTTTGAAAAAAAATATATATATATATTTTAATTTAACAGGCTAGATTCATATTAACGTATTAAAAGAAGACCAAATATATGACCTCAAATAATAGATAATAAAAACCGACACCGTGTTAGATTTTTTATTATTAGATTTATTTTAATCTTTGGTATGGTTATAGCTTGATATGTCAGTTAGTTTTCGACGTTACCATATATGAAAGCTTCGGAATATTACAAAAGCAAGGTTTAAGTCGTCCGCATAGTATTGATTTATGCCATATTTCAGGGTCAACTATTTATATATAGTTACCTACGTTTACAGACATTACAGTCGGTAAACCTGTTGCATATCCTTCAAAACTCTAAGTATTAAAATGTAAAGCTTAGAAGTTAAGAAAGAAAAAATAATTGTGTTTGCATTTAAGAAATTATTTTGATCGTCAGTTTGGACATGTCTTTAAACTAAAATAACGCCCATCTAATCTAGTAAAAATTTCATAATTATACGATTAGCATACAAAAATTTGAAATCGTCCCTAGAGTAAACTACGTTTATATTCAATGCTAGAGAAAAATATTATAAAGAAAAGTTATTCCCTTGTAAAATATTAGCCCCAATATGAAGTTTTAGTGCAGTATGGTGAAAAAGCTGTTCCTGACATGTTTTCGACTTACCCTCGTACCACAATTCGAACGAAATCGCTCATCATTAACATTGTATTTTCTGGGGACTTTTATCCAAGAAAAATATTGCTATTGTCAAAACAATATAAATTGGCAACAAATAACTCTATTACAAAAGGTCAGCAAGAAATAAACGAATTTTTGGTGCAAACTTTATTTTATGTTCAAAAATAATACAAAAAAGTAAATAATTATGGTAAACCTCATAGAAAGCATACTTTTGGAGGCCATACTTTTGTAATAACATTTGAAAAACAAGCAAAATTATGTTCCTTAACCTTTAGAATGCCGGCATTTTTCCCTTATAAATGGATATTTTCGAGGGGCAAAGTTTATATATATAAACATCTAATACATCTAGAGTAGTTGCCGAGGTCACGGGTGGCTCATATATGAGCCAGGTCGGCTGGCAACGGTCGGGAAAATGTTAAATATTTTCAGATTGTGTAAATTACTATATATTTATTTTTAATCGAATGTGCTTGATATTATAATGTAATAAGCTACCAAAAACACTCTAAAATATATTTAGTCACCAATAAAACCACTCAAAAACGTGAAAAAAAGCGATTTGTTACACTGAAATAATATTTTTTTCTTCATCCCTAGACTTACATATTTTCATACGTATATATTTTCATACGTATATATTTTCATACGTATACATTTTTATACTTATATATTTATATAGTTATAGGTAGAAATTCAATGTTTTACATTCGAATTCAATCGAACACATTATATTCAAGTATCGCAAAAAAAATATTATTTATCCTAAATACAGTAAGTCAAGTAAAAAACTAATAATTATTCTATGTAAAAAAATGTTTAATTTGAAATAACCGATAAAAAGTCAATAACCGTTCAATAAAGAATTTTGAAAATATCACCCCTTTCGCTAGGGGTGGTTTCGGCATCTCAATCAATTGCGGAAAATTTTAGGATACATTTCTACAGATTTTACAGGCTATTTACTAAAAAAATTCAGTAAAAAGTTCAATAAGGAATACAGGTTCAATAACGAGTTTTTAAATATTTCACCCCCTCGGTAGTTGTAGTTTGGGTACCCCCGATCAACTAGAAAGAAATTCAGTTGTATCCTTTAGAGATCAGAGAGCCTATTAAATGGGAAAAATTCACTATAATATTAATTCACTAAAACTATTATTTTATTACTGTCCCATATATGAGCCAGCCGGCCGGCAGTCTAAAGGTTAAAAGTACAGTAACACTTAATTGAAATATTTTAAAACGTAATTTAAATCACTATATGGAAATATTTTCAAGGAAAAAGTTTATATGACCTCTTCATAATGTTAGTTATTTAGAAGAAGCAATTCGTCAGTTCATGGATGAAATTTCCCCACAGTTTCTTGTTAATGTCAAGAAAGAAATGTTCAGAATAACTCTTTTATATATCCAAAATGAAGGAACGAACTAACACACAGAGGCATAGAATAAACATTATTGAAAAAGAGTTGTTTTAAAAGGGACGCCCTTCGAGATTTCTTTAATAATATTTCTTTTATGTAAAATACTAATGTCTGTTTACGTGTTACTTTTACTGTTTCTTCTATTTCCACACGTGGGGTTTTCAGAATATTAATAGTTAATGTAATTTTAGTTTTATTTCTTTATTTTTTGTTTGTCATTTGATGTGTATTTGTAAGTTTCATGTGATGTTTTCCAACATTAAAAGTTTTGCTCTTCATTGATATCCTGCTGTCGTATTGCTTTGTAAAATTAAAATTAATTCCACCTTATAGCAATTATATTTTTTTGAAAAAAAAAATTAAAAATGTCATTCTAAACGTGATAACGAAACTTTTTAACGAAACTTTTATTTCGTTTAAACGTGCTTTCTAATTTTTAGCGTTATTCTTGAAGATAAAATAAAGTTTGCACCAACAATTCGTTTATTTCTTGCTGACCTTTTTGTAATTGAATCATTCTTTGCCCATTTACATTGTTTTGAACAATAACAATATTTTTCTTGGAGAAGAGTCTCTAGAAAATACGATTTCAATAATGAGCGATTTCGTTCGAATTGTAATACGAGGGTAAGTTGAAAAAATGTCAGTAACCGCTTTTCACCACACTGCACTGAAACTTCATATTGGGGCTAATATTTTACAAAGGAATAACTTTTTTATAATATTTTTCTCAAAGGTTGAAAATAAAGGTAGTTTACTCTTGGGGCGATTTCAAATTTTCGTATGCTACTCGTATATTATGAACTTTATACCAGGTTTGTTGGGTACTATTTTAGTTTAAAGACATGCTCAAACAACTAACGGTCAAAAAAAATTTCTTAAATGCAAACACAATTCTTCCCATACTTTGCAAGCTTTATGGATGGCACTATACAGGTATATCTTGTTTCTGCGTAATTAAAAGTTTTATTTACTCTACATTTTTTATTTAGAGGGAGTCACAATATTTTGGCCTTGGATTCAGCTGTTTTCCAGCTATTTATTTAGTTTAGTTGGTTTTTTTCTTGTTTAGTAGGTTAGGTACGTAAATCAAAAATACTACATGGATTATTTGAAGGGCTTTCAGATAGTTAAGTTCACAATATATTTTCACTATGCCATTTTCCTTGTCAAGGAGAGATTGAAACATATCTATAATTATTATATTTATTTAAAAAAAGAGAGATGTAACAAACTTCAGGAATTTTTTTATACACCTTAGCACACTAGTAGCAGACGCGAATTGATAAAATTTTAAAAATAAAACTAACTTTTTTTAAGTTAACTTAAAAGGCCAATATATATCTAACCAGTGTTGTAGATATAATTACGAACATGATGCCATTGATATGATTGTAGCTATAATGATATTGACCCTGTCACCAGTTTATTCTATAGATAAAACTGAAGTCATTTGCCACAAATTAAATAAACGAAACTTCATATTTTTTATTTTTCGTGACAGATTACATTGAATACCTATAGTTCGTTCTAGAAGCACAACTGTTAAGGCCTCTATCCACGGTTAAATATAATTTAATTATACAAAAGCTGCACAAGAAAAAATGATACATATTAAAGCAGATTCTAGCATTCAGAATCATAATCAATTAAATCAAACTTTAATCTGTTAAATATGATGGATTCTGTAAAAAAAGTTTAACGCATACAAAGTATATTTTCAAATTTACAGTGCCCATAGAACTTTTTGATCGGGAAGACGTTAGCTACAGTATATAAAAAATTTAGTTAATTCCACCGAAACCCAGTTTCCATAACGAATATGTAGTTTCTTTAACAAATTAATTGGATCGTTTGATGTATCCCAAAACAAATTACTTATAGCTTGTAATTGTATAAATTGGCTACTATTAACTGATAAATGATCGTGCAAGAGGCCTCCGATCGCCATAGTCACCGAAGTTTTCGAGCTCAACCCCTAGAGCACCTCATATGTCAGACAAAGTCCGAATTGCCACTAAAACTACCAGAGCCGGAGGAGGACACCCTGACTAGCAAAGAACAGTCACTGTCTGAATCACACTCGATGTCCTCCTCGTCATACCCAAAG
The DNA here is from genome assembly GCA_029963805.1 of Aromia moschata. NCBI lineage: Eukaryota > Metazoa > Arthropoda > Insecta > Coleoptera > Cerambycidae > Aromia > Aromia moschata. The sequence goes on from JAPWTK010000259.1 coordinate 638,233, forward strand.
GAATTCCTAGATCATAGCTCGATCACTTCCGGACCCTTCCAGGTGATGCCGGCCCGAAGGAGATTGCAAAATCTCATGACGCCGCCGATGGCCATTATCTGGAATAAAGAAAAAACGACTTTATTTTACTAACTTCATTCCGTCTGCCAACCGCCAGGATTTATTGAATTTTTTTTCTAGCTCGCATTCGCTCCGGAGGCGAGAGGATAAGGGGTGTGTAATTTAGGAGCTCAAGGGAAAACAAATGTTACCGCAATTTATCTCTTTGGGTTACATGAGTTTTTCAACTTCAAGGAGAAGTTTTACGTGTTTAATGGGCGTTCGCGTCTCCAGGTCTCCTCTGGACTTTTCCAGTAAAAGTTTAGTATCTAGACTTGACGTACCTAAACCATGCCAATATTCATTAGAATATTACCATGCCAATATATTAGAATATGAAACATTTTTTTGTTGTGTATTCTATATTTGAACACGCTTTATTATAACAAGTAAATACAAAAAAAAAAACTAAAAAAACGTTATAAAAAAAATAAAATACGCTTTTGAAAGCATCTACAAACTTTTATATTCATTAAAAATGAAAAAAAAAAATGAGTGATATTAATTTTAAGCAACGGTGTGCTATCAGGTTTTGCTTCAGACTTGAACACAGCGCAATGGATACTTTTGCAAAACTTCAACACGCCTACGGAGACAGTGTTTGTCAAGATATCAGGTTTTTCAGTGGTTTAAGGCATTCTCAGAAGGAAGAGAGCGATTGAAGATAGACCATGCAGCGGAAGGCCTTCATCTTCAAGAACCGATGAAAATGTCGATAGAATACGGGATCTTGGGTGTTCAGATCGTCGGTTGACGACAAAAATGATCGGGGAAGACTTAAAATTGAATCACACCACTGTTCATCAGATTTTGACTAACGAATTGGGGATGAGAAAAATCCGCGCAAAAATGGTTCTAAAAAAACAATTGCAGGAACAAAAGAACATCAGGAGAGAAAGGTGTCTTGACTTTTTGGAATCGATTGATTTGGGTGTTTGAGTACGATCCGGAAACCAAGCGCCAAAGCAGGGAATGGCACGCTCTCCAAGACCCAAAAAAGCAAGAATAAGCAAGTCGAAGATCAAATGCATGCTGATTTGCTTTTTTGATAGCCAAAGAATTGTTCACAAAGAGTTTGTGCCTCCAGGCCAAACAGTAAATCGACACTTTTACAGAGAGGTTCTTAAAAAAGGGTCATGAGTGTGAGACCAAACATCAAGAACAACTCGATGTTGCATCACGACAATGCGCTTTATCACACAGCCATTTCAGTAAACGAGTTTTTAGCCAGTAAAAACATTCCTGTGGCTCCTCAGCCTCGTTAACTGCCTGATTTGAGTCCGTGTGACTTTTTTCTCTTCCCGAGATTGAAAAATCACCTCGAGGGATGTCATTGGGACCATAGAAAATATTCAAATGTACAGCCGTTTGAAAATTTTAACCAGCCCAGTAACTGACCAGCTGAAGGCTATTCCAGTATATGAGGTCTAGCACTGCTATGAGGAATGGAAGAACTGTATCCAGCGCTGTGTGGCTTCCCAAGGAAGTTATTTGACGGAGGCAATACTGAATTGTAACTGTAAAATTTTAGTTTTTTAAAACGTTTTTCAGTTTTAGTCTGGATAGTGGAGTAGGGTAATTAGATTAAAATATAAATTTGCAATACGCTGTAGACTTACATACATTGCATGCAGATTGTTTTCTAAAAATGTTAGTACGTATTTATAATATATTTTTTTATTTGATACTCTTGTTAACAATATATTATACTTAATATATGATAGGTAGTACATTGTGTAACGTAAATAAAAAAATATTTTGAAAAAAAATGTATATTTTCCACGAATCAGCGAACTACTATACTTTTCTCGGCGCGCGTTTCGCCCACTAAGTTGGCATCTTCAGGAAAGGATTAAAACTAAGAGTTTTAATGTTATTTTCTACGCCGTAGGTTCCAGTACCCACTCCAGAAAAATATTTTGAATTAGTACACCATGCTGATTAAAAAACATAAGATGAACAATCATCAAAGTTTTGCAAGAACGATGTGCTAATGTTATACCTGTTTTAAACTAGATCTTCAATTCAGTTAATAAATTTAAAGAAATTTAATTTCCTTTCCCGGAGCCGGAAAAACTTCGCAGAAAAGTTAATAAAAGAAAAATCCCGAATTTCCTGTTCTCCTAGAGAACTTCCAGCGTTCTACGTTTGTAACAGTTCAGCGAACATCGAGTCATACGAGCAGGCGATTTTCCAGTAGAATTGTGACACGTGGACCTGGCAAAATATATGGTTTTCGTTTTTCATAGCAACTTGTGACATTAACAATACAACACGTATAACATAAGGCCGAAGTGCGAAGACTTTAATTTCCGCGTTATAATAAAAATGTCATATCTATTCATTTCTAATCATTTTGTCTGATTGTTTGACAGAGGCACAAAACAGATATATTTTAAACATCGATATACTTTTAAAACGTTGACTACCATATTGACATAAGTTTTGGTATGTCTGGGGCCAAAGCTTTTCTTTTAACTAGGCTTTAGGAAATATCATAAACAAGCTAATTATTTAATAATCCATACTTTACTTTTTAAACATGTTTTTTTAATGTGAAGCAAGGGCGCGTCGCATGGCCTAAGATAAACAAATGTCTTGTTAATATACTCGTAGATACATATATGCTTTCAAATAGGAGTAATGATTTTATTTTATGTTTTCTTTGCTATTCTTTATTTTATTTGTACAAATACTTGCGTATTTTAATTTCCATTTATTTATTTATTTTGGAAAATAATACATTATATTGAAAAATATGTTAACTATACAAAATATACGAGAGGGTACCCAAAAATAACCGGAACAGCATTGCCGTGGGTGGAGCTTGCTGATTGCCAGTTCAGTGCCGCCTGTGTTGTCGACCTGGCTTGTTCGGTTCAAGTTTAAGTGAACAACGTGCAACTGTGAAATTTTGTTTTCTAATCGGTAAAAATGCTGCTGAAACTGTTTACTTGAAAATTACAAATGACTATGGGAAAAACTCAAATGTACGATAGTTGTCGGTAAAATGGCGACAGTCAATTGATGACAAACCTCGTTCTGGACGTCCATCAACTGCCCAAAACGACGAAAAAAATTCGAGAGCTTGTGCTCACAGACCGTTGCCAGACAATTGAGTGACAAGTGAGAGACAATTGAGTAAAAAAAGACCCGATTTGTGGCAGATAGGAGACTGGTTGTTCCACCACGACAATGCACCTGCACACACAGCCATCTCTGTTCGCCAGTTTTTGATAAAAATGGCCCCATGCACCTTACTCGCCTGACCTGGCTCCGTGCGACTTTTTCTTATTTCCACGCCTGAAAAGGGGCATGAAAAGATATCGATTTGACAACATTGAAGAGGTCAAGAAAAACAGGGAGAAGCTGTCAGCCATTTCTAAACATAAGTACAAAAAAATGTTTCGAACAGTGGAAGCACAATTTTGAAGGGGATAAGGTTGTTTTGTAAAAAAATTCAAAATATATAGCTTTTAAAAAAATAATTCCGATTATTTTTTGGTACCTCCTCGTATTTGTACTAATTAATAAGAAAAAAGACAATAAATGTGTACGTTTATGACTAATATCTACTAATACAAGTATACCACTTTTGATATTTGACACTGAGCCGGGCATGAAAACTATTTGTCTTCTGAACCATAAACTTTTATTTCCCGTAACACGTCTTGAATTACATATATTGGCATTATTTTATGGTTCATATATAGAAGTAGCAAAATTATATTTCTCTAGTAATACGTCCAGCAGTGTAAATTAAAGCAATGATGGCTGATGGAATTTAAGATTTTAGAAGTTTGGTAACAGCCTAGGACTCACATCATATTATAGGGGTAACTACCAGATCTAAGTAGAAGGCTATAATAGCAACAATTTTTCAAATGAAACTTTGAAAGAACGTCAGCCTCACTAGATTATATTGGAAATGGCTCGCAAAAATATTTGCGAAATATTTTTATTCGCAATGATGTTCGGAAAGTGTGCTTTAACGCAAGGCCGGAGTAATAATTCATGTTATTGATGGACGACGAAATGTGAGAGATCAAAAGGACAGGAGTAAAAATGTGTTAACAATGTATGTACATATCTATTGCTTGTGTTATTCAGAAACACCGAGCGTACGTTGCCACAACCAGTAGTATTTCTGCATTTATTCTCGTTAAATGTGGGCGATTTGGCCTGTACATTTGGATGTAGATGAAAAATGATCGTTACACTATCATTTCATTCATCTAATATCAACATCTACTGACGTTAAAGGTGCAAATGCGAAACGTGAATTTCGGGCAATTGTTTGTATCATTAAGAGTTGTTTCAACAACATCAGTAGATTATTATTTTTATATCAACAGAGGACAATGCACTTGTTACCCTTATTTCTATACTTTTAGCCGTTGTTTGCAAAACCCGTGTACTAGCTATCAATATCGAGGGCGAAATATCTCAAACACCTAAAATTCGTATCAGAATATTAACGATCTTATTACCGCGAGAATCTATTATTTCGTCCACTGTCACATAAATGCCACATCAATTTATTGCGCATGTCTTCTTTAATATTTCCCATGTTGATATGCCTTCTATATATATTTGACAAAAAAACGTCTAAAGTAAACATTGTCGACTGCGTTCCACGAAACGCTACATGCGAAAAACATTGTGCACAAATCATACCAAAATTCCTCTTTGGTAACAATGCCAGGTATATTTTTTTTGATGGATATTCGAATACAAATGTCTTTTACACTCTCGATCACGAAATATACATATGTTGACATATATATTTCGTGATCGATTGCAAGAAATACATAAAATATGTGATCTGTCCATTGTAAAATTGTTGTAATTTTCAATCAACTTTGTATCTCTATTCACAAATTGTAACAACTATGCCATTATTGCAGAAATCCACACAAAATCAGGTAATATGTAAATCCAATACACGAACTTATAGTATACGAGTTAGTCACTCGCGACAAAAAATTATTTTCAATGTGGCGGTCGACTCGTTTGCACCTACCGAGGTGGCAAACTAAAGGTAAAATAAAAGGTGACACCTGTTATTATCGGAATAGCTCGCTGTGTTACGGAGAAATTATATTACGGTGTCCTGGGTTCCCGCACGGGACTTCGTTCAGGACGGAATTCTACGCACGGTCAGTGGCGCGGGTATGCAGGGGTATTTGATTTTTGAAATTCCACAATAGCTGTATCATTAAGCAAAATGAAAATTTTGCAAAAAATACGAAAATATATTAATAAATTTTTATTTAGCTGGCAATTCTGAAAAAAAATCACAAATATTTTACAGGTTGTTTCCAAGATCATTTGGTAAGACGTTTCTTGAAAAGTTTTTATTTTATTTGCTAGTATAGCCTTCTACGTCTAATAATCACCCTTTAAATATGATGTGAGTCCCAAGCATTCTTACGAAAATACGAGAATTTCAAGTTCCATCAGCCGCCACTGACAGTTATACATCCAATTCACATCATTGTGGTCTTATAAATTATTGTTGATCAAGATCAATCACAGGCTTGGGATCGATAAAATCGATAATAAATTCCTTTACGAATATTTAGCTTACAAAACATTTTCTGACTAAAGTTTAAAAAAAAGAAGAAAAATGAATTTAGTGAGTTAACATTTCAATTTCAGTTATAAACAAAATGGTTTAAACGCCACTTGGTTCAAATAAAAACCATATTCGTTTTTGCTTGTGACTGGCTGCATGGTATAGGACCTAAAGCCAAAAAAAAAAAAAAATATTCGTTTTTCGAAAACTTCGAGATGACATGTTACGCGAGTGGGATAGACCAAAACTTTCAGTTCATCTAGATCCTGTTCTAGTCAGTACAGATCTAAATTCGCTTAAACAATATTGTTACAAAATAATTTTATATGGTGTAAAAATGTGTGACTTATTCGGTTGCGTAGCTAATTTAAAGTAGCTGGAGCTACGAAGGATTTATATAGGTACGTTGCCAGTTAGATAACTTCGCTTGGCCTACAATAGGCCAGTCATTGTAGATTTTTACCTGGAAATAACTCGGGAAGTTTTGAAACTTTGCAGGTTCGTAGGTTTCGGGGTCCATATCTAAAATTCATAAAATGCACAATTCGAGACTCACCGTCGGAGCCGCCATCTAGCCAAGATGGCCGCCAAAAACGTTTTTTTCGCAATTCTTTCCAAAACTATGCGTTTTTCGAAAAAATATGTAGACAACAAAATTAAAGAGGGGAAAATTTCATACAAAAAATATTGTTAGAATATTTTCGATAAATTTACCGTTTAGGCAGAAAAGTCGTCGTAAAGTTTAACATTTTGTATAAGTTTTATATAGAGGCGATTTTCCGAAATCAAATGTGTAGTAGGTTTCCACAAAACTACTTTTTCAAGGCTTTATACAATTTTGTCATGAAACAGTGGCGTATCTTTTATCCAATTAATTAATTAATCAATTAATTCATTGATTAACTCATGTTATTAATCTATTATCAACTAATTTTAACTATTAAAAATGTTTGAAATGAATGGAATGAATGAAAGTAAACTTGTTTCCACACCACCCATGGAGTAAAGTACACGGCGCGTTTAATGTGATTTCCCCTGTAGGCCTAATCTACTTAGTAAATAAAATTACGTTTTCTATTTGCAAAGGCCCGACGGACCTGGTTCGTTAATATCAATGCTTTCAACAGTGAATATGTTTGTCTTATTTCGGGATCAAATATCGGTTTCTTTTAATTCGTCGAATTCTTCTTCAGTTGACAAACAAATATCGAGCGGCAAGTCCAAGTCATCTTCATCAGATTCGTCCAGCGTCAGTTGAGTAACATTTTCGCAGGTCTTTCCGTTGTAGACACCGCAAATCATGGAGCATTTTAATCCTGCTTTTCTGCATCCGCAGATTCTACCACAATTGGTCTTGCACTTACATGACAAAAATACAATTAGTGCTTTGAGAGCAGGATCCTTCAAAGTGGTTACTGGGGTGATACCAGTTTGTGTTTTCTTCCAACCCTATTCTTCAGCTTCTTTTGAACATCCATACCATTGTCTGGAGGGGTTTGTTGATATTCAAGTAGGCGCAACGGCAATTGCACACAGGCTAGGGATGTGCCGGTTAGTCAGGGAGCTAAAAATATAACGACAGTTCAATTGAATAGCGTTTTATCATAAAAGAAAAATCGCATATTAGATATGTAAAAGCAGTTTAGGGAAGTTAACGAAATATGTGCTCATTTAATCAGCTCTTGAGCCTAAACCGTTAACTTTAGCGAAAATATGATGAGCACAATTTTTTGTATGAAATTTCCTCCTCTTTAATTTTTCTTTTAACATATTTTTTTCTAAAAACGCATAACTTTGAAGATAATTGCAAAAAAACCGTTTTTGTCGGCAATTTTGACAAGATGGCGGCGTCGGCCAAAAGTCTCGAATTGTGCATTTTGTGAATTTTAGTTCTACATACCCAAACCTACAAACCTGCGAAATTCCAAAACTTCCCGAGTTATTTCCAGGTAAGCCCTTCTTGTGATCTCCAATGACTGGCCTACAAGGCTCGCAATGCAGAAAAGACGCTTACTTACGTTAATCAACGTCCTCGTAATGAAAAACGCCACCTCGGCTTTGCAGAGAGCGTCGAATTCCTGAAACAAATGCAAGGATTTATAGAGAAACTTTAACTCCAATTTACGGAGAGGTTGTATTTTTATTTTGTTCCAATTTGAGCACGAGTTGTTACATCGAGTTAACGAGGCAGCGCAACGTGATATTCATTTGCCTTTCTACGCTTTCTGGATACAGGCAATTTTAATTTAATGAAAAACGTCACACCATCCATTGTTTTTATTTCTCAGCTACTAGGATTCTACTACTATGGATGTTTCCAACTGTCGAGATAAATTGCAACGCGCTATATATATACAGGGTATGTCCGGAAAGTAGGAAAGTATTCGGATTGATTTTTTCCGTTTAGATGAAGCGACGACCTTTCTGCGTGCGTTGTATAGTGGGGGTCTTAGCTAAGCAGCGCACCGGTCGCCAGTCGCCTCCGAACCTTTCTAAAGTGCAGGTCGAGTTTAACGTGAATCCCAGTCAAGGTGCTCCGCGATGAACGAATTTACTCGAGCAGCATTACGCGGTCAAGTTTTGCTTCAAATTCAGTAAAGCTGCGAGTAAAACCTGCTGATGATCATAATCATGAAATGATCGTGATCATCAAAAAAGTGCTTGCGGAGACGATGCCATGGGTCGATCAAGTGTTTTCGAGTGGCACAAATTGTTTCGTGAGGGTAGAGATAAAGTTGAGGACGATCAACGCTCAGGACGTAATTCAACTATCAAAAATGACGAGAATATGGTGAAAGTAAAAAACATTTTGAACTCTGATCGCAGATTGAGTGTGCAGATGATATCTGAACACCTAAAGCCACCTAGCATTCGCCGATTCCTGGAAGCTCCACCATGACAATGCACCGAGCCACACCGCCTTCGCTATCATGGACTACCTGGCTAAAGGCCATGTTCCAACGCTTCCCCAACCACCCTACAGCCCAGATGTCGCACCCCCAGACTTATTTCTCTTCACCCGACTCAAATGGATTATGAAAGGATGGCACCACGGCTCGGTCCAGACCATTCAAGAGTTAAAACTCCATTCCGGTTTCTGACTTTGAGGAAGCCTTCCGTAATCCGCAGAGTCGCTGGAAACGCTATGTTGATGCAGAAGGGTCCTACTTTGAAGAATATTAAGTCAATATACCGATATTGTCAATAATTTTTTTTTAAATACTTCGGTCCGACTATTTTTAAACTTTTATGGCAAAAGTGATGGATATAATTATTCTATACATTTTTGTATCTCGGTGTAACTGTTAATATTAACAGGTATTTTTTTTGTATTTTCTGTATTACATTTTAAATAGTTGACTTGCCTAAGACACTTAAAGTGGACATTTTCTAGAACGTCTTAGAATGTTTCAAACATAGGATGTAGTAGCCTGTGCAATGATGTATTAAAAAAATATGATTACCACATCGTCTTCCATGTTCCTATAAATCGCATCTGTATTCTCATCAAATATTAAGTTAATGTCAATTACTTAATTCTTTTCTTAAGTTCTTTTTTATTTTGTGAATTATAAAAGCTTAAGAAAACTGAATTGATTTGAAATTTCTGATTCACTGTTATCCTATTGGGATCTTCCAAAAATATTCAAACAAAATATCATTGTCAAGGCGATAGACGTTCTTTATTGTCAAAGCCAACTCTGTACTTTCCAACTGTTTCACTGCACCAACGACAGGAAGCAAATGAGAGAATTCTCCCTACATATTCTCTACCTTCCAGCAGGTTTCGACTTTATAGTGTGTTTCATGTTTCTGATGTGCTGAACTGAAGTGACGTCAATCCCGTGCTCTTGGTCAATCCCCAGAACTTCAACACTCTTATGCGGTTGTCAATGCGCCACCTACCGGCTGGTCAAACAACTATATAATCAGAAAATTATATACACGGTGGAGACTTTAACTAGAATATATTCGCTAGCGGGGTGGTGAATGATTTTTCAAAAAATTCCAGAGACACGTCAACTTTTAAATGTATTTACCTACATTTTGCAAGTAATATGAAAAATATAGCCCTTCAGGGGTGGCTGAAACCACCCTCGACATGATTTTTTCAAATGCAACCCTATGGCTTGTGACCCCTCATTGTAAAGCTGGTGGAAAGAGGAATCCAACGCACTGATCAAATTTTAATTTTTAGTATGTTTGTAGGGTTGCATACAATTAAAACAATTTAAAAATTAAATTTATTTTCAACGTAACAATTGTTCAAAATGTGCACCATTCACTTGTTGGCAGCATCCCAGTCTGTGGTAGGTTTCGTCCCTTACATTATGCAACATTTGCGGTGTTATTTTTCCGATTTCCTCTCTTATAAAGGATAAGAGAGGAAATGCCTGCAGATCTGCTATGTTGTTGGGTTTCTGAATGTAAACCCTACTTTTAAGATGTCCCCACAAAAATAAAGCCAGTGGTGTAAGATCTGGAAATCGTGCTGGCCACTCAATATTACCTCGCCTCCCAATCCACCTACCGGGAGAAATTCTGTCCAGATACTGACGAACAATGGCAGCATAGTGTCGTGGGGCACCATCTTGCTGAAACCATAACCTCTCGTCGGTCAAGTTAGGGTTTAAGGGGTTTGGAAATAAATGATATAGCACTGGCATTAGTTCGTGCTGGAGTAAACGCAAGTATCTTGCTCCATTAAGAGTGTCATCAAAGAAAAATGTTCCTACAATTCTATCTTGTATTATTCCGGCCCACACATTAGTTTTCTGGGGGCGCTGAGTATGAAGTTCCCTCATCCAATGGGGGTTCTCTTCAGCCCAGTAACGACAATACAATGGGCAGCGATTTACGTGCCCATTTAATGTAAAAGTAGCCTCGTCAGGGAAAACTATCCACTCTAAAGATAACTTGTTTTGATCAATACAAGTCATCAATAAATCGCAAAATTCCACTCGTCGATCTGGATCATCTTCAAGTAGCTCTTGAACAGATTGCATTTTATATGGGCGTTTTTTCTCATATTTAAGTATTTTTAAAACTGTTTTGTGATTAAGATTACTATCACGGGCCAGTTGACGGGCTAGAGTGATTGGATTTTCTTCTAGAGCAAGCAACAAATTCAACTTCGTGTCGTCATCAACAACAGCCTGCCTCTTACTCGGTACTTTCCTGACATGACCCATCTCCCGATATTGTGCCTCAATTTTACTAATGGTACCTTGATTTAGTGGTGGCAAGTCAGGATGCGTTTCTCGAAACAAGCGAACAACTTCGCATTGAGTTCGCGCCCTATCACCATATGCAATCATCATCAAAATTTCGATTTTTAGTGATTCAGTTAAATAAGACATTTTCACCAATTTGAAATAACACTTCGTTTCAAACTCTGAATACAACATACAAACTAAATTACTCTTTGCGGCCGTGTAAAAACACTAGCAAAAAATAACAAATATCAGTTGTGGCAAAAAATTGCTTGGAATTTTTTGTGGGGACATATGAAAAGTAAGGTTTACATTCCAAAACTAAACAACACACATTTTGAGTACGAAATTATTGCGTTAAAAATAAATTAAACTATAAAATTACGTTTCAATTGTATGCAACCCTACAAACATACTAAATATTAAAATTTGATCAGTGCGTTGGATTCCTCTTTCCACCAGCTTTACAGTGAGGGGTCAAAAGCCATAGGGTTGCATTTGAAAAAATCATGTCGAGGGTGGTTTCAGCCACCCCTGAAGGGCTATATTTTTCACATTACTTGCAAAATGTAGGTGAATACATTTAAAAGTTGACATGTCTCGGGAATTTTTTTGAAAAATCATTCACCACCCCGCTAGCGAATATATTCCACTTAAAGTCTCCACCGTGTATACATATATACCTACGTTTTTTCTGAATTTTTAGACGATTCTTTTTAGACGTCATATAAACAAGTAATAGTATTTTGAGATAATTCTTTTTTAGGAGTCATCTAAGCAATTGTAATTTAAATTTAGGGTAGTTTCCGCCACTCTATAAGGGTAGTTTTTGAGCATCACATCGAGACTAATGCAGTTACATACTGTTTCTAAAATAATTGGGCATCGTAAGCTTTTTTTTGCAATCACTGCATTTTTTTTAAATTTTCTGTTCTGTGAGGGGTAGTTTTTACTGACTCATGGAGGTGATTTTGAATGGATAGTAGTGTTAACTCTGTATTTATGCGTTATATACTGAATTTATATTTAATTAGAATTATTGAGATTTAAGATTATTCGTGAAGCGTTAAGTCATTTTTACCCTGTTTTTTAGCGCTAGGGGTTGATTTTGGGGGTGTACGATTTTTTTTATGCAGTCATCTCAATAGCAGTTCTATTTTTTTTGTGGGGCTGTGTAATTATTTGGTTAAAATTAAAACCACAATGTTGCGCCTCTGGTTTAAAAAAAAATAATAATTTTAGTGTTCGAAGCATCAGTCCTGATCGAAGATCGCAGTATTTTGTTCTTCAAGAGTCCGATTGGCTAAATCAAGTACCGCCTAGATACATTGTTATTTAAAAAATTCGTGTGAACATTATTTCTTCTCCATGAAATAGTCCGTTCCGAAAACGTTCGTGCGTAGTCCAAACTACTACACATTGAGTGTATTTTAAAAAATTAAAAACAATCTCATTTAAAAAATTACATACTAAAAACAAAGCATTGTGTGTGTCATCGGGCATGTAAACAAAATTAATCACCTAAAATGTCTACAATTTTAACTCGCTACTCAACATGTTTTATTTCACACTGAAAAGCTGCGCACAGACGTTAATCACGCCCTAAAGACATTTACGGAAACTACCCCTCTGATGTCATCAGACAAAATTAAAGCCGTATTTAATTTTCCGCCCAGGTAAAAACACCAGCTGCTATTAAATTTTCCATTTTATCATGAAGAATTTCTTTCACCTCCTCGCAGGTCCTTTCTTTCACAGCATTAAATTTTCTATATTTAATCATGCCCCAGTTTGCTTTTCAGTCTCTTGAGAGCAATTCGTATTTAGGACCACCTGAAGAGTTTGACAGGCGGCAGTATTTTTAGTAAAGTAATCATTATTAACGTTAATTAAATCTGATTTAAATGGACGCTTTAAAATAGAGACATATCTAGAATTCGCTTAATGAATACGGCTCGAAATGCAAAAGTACGGAAGAAATCTTGAAAGGAGTTTAAAACCGAAAAGTAGAAATAAAGAGTACCTAAGTGTTACTAATTTATTTCGCCTTTGTTAAACCTTTTGCAACTTTCAAAAGAACTTTACGAATTGCATCCCCCAGAAAGAATACAGCGACTTTTATTGAATCATCTCAAATTCGTGAGAAGCCACCGTTGCAGAGAGCATACTTCCTCAATATGTAATTTATGTTTTTAACAATAACATTGCGACTCTTTGGGGGTAAGTAATGGCAATCTCCTAAGTGTTTAAACAGAATTTGATCTACGCTTAAACATTTTCTCTAATCTTTTCTTCAGTAAAATTAAAATTCTAATTTCAAAAAAAACCCCTTATAGTTCTTAATTTTTAGATCCGTTACTGTTTAAATTCTGAATGATTCCTGAATTAAAACTTTTATAGAAATAAACCATCATATAGAAATTATAGAAATTATACATATAGAAATTAACATCAACAAAATAAAATACCCGCATATAAAGAAAATACAGATAATGGTGTTGTTAAATATAACCACGCTTGAACACAGGATAACACAGGATCATGGTGTACCCCTTTGTTTCTTTATTTATTAAGATGATAATCATTCAAATTTTCAGCATTATTCAGTACTCAGCACTTATAATAAATGTTAATTTTTGAATATTGATTGAATCGATGTCAAATATAAACAATTTATAAAAGAAATATAAACAATTTATAAAACTGTAAAAGGGGTATAGTTTTTTTTCATTTCTTTAATGCACGAGGTCAGAAATATAAAATGTATTCACTTCACATTGCCTGTCAACAGTCAGCACACACACTCAACAGTCAGTACAAGTCACAAGCACAATTAGTTAAAAATTCATCTACCGTTTTCGTTTTAGTAGACAGTTAATTTTAAATGAAAGCAGTCGGCACAGAACCAAAAGAAGGAAATTTTCATTTCAGCATTTTTTTACATTTGCTTCGCTCGTAAAACGATTATGCAAAAAAGGAAATAACAGAATACGTTAGACAATAGGGGCAAATTTAAAAAAGTTTACTCGTAAATGTTAAATTGAAAACTTCCAGGCTTAGTGTGATAAATAATTTATGTTTTTTTTCTTTACGCAGAAATGGAAATTTTCCTCTGTACCCGCCTCAGCCATTAATAGTCCAAAGTTTTTGAGGAAATTATTCCTATTAAACCACGAAGTGTGACTTCGGAACTGTTACGTTGTCTTCACGAAGGAAATACAAAAGTATTTAAGATTTTAGTCAAACTGATTTTATTGGTGAAAGAAACATAAAATGGCCACATAATTTGGCTTTCTGATACAAAAAGTGAAACAAGAGTATGTGTTATAAATATTCAGATAGATTTGGTAAAATCTTAGCCTTGATTTACGAAAATCATAGCCATGAAAAATTATTTTAATCATGTTTTGAGGCTGAAGGAAAAATAACATAGCAAATGAGTTTTCTTTTTCTGATACAAAATACCATAAAAAATGTGGTCACTTTACAAGTTGATGTACTTGCAATTAATTTTCTTGTTTATTATTTTTTTTGACGAACTTCTGGTCAAAACTGCTTTCACCACTTGTTTTACTAAACTGTCAAGGTTTGTGTTAAAGTAAAAATAACTATATTTACTATTCCTAAGTCAACATGGGCCAACCGATTTATAGAGACAGTATTATTAGATAAATATAATTTAAACTTCTGTCTATTAGAAAAATATTATGGTATAGTGCCATATAATGCTAATACTATAAAACTTTCCCACATTTATATACTTACTTTATTTACATGATCTCTAAGAACATTAGAGTACACCATCGACACTGCCTCCAAAGCCATAAATGTTATAAAACCAATCACCCACGGTATCACAAGAGACACGTTCTCCTGAAACAAAAGAAAAATATACATATATTATATGTATATACAGTGAGGACGTAAGGGTTTACATAAATTCAATATTTTCCAAACTAAAAATATTTTGGAAAAATTCTTCAACACAAACATAGATATATTCCCAACGATTCACACCACCCTTTTCAACATAAAATGGCAAGTTTTAATTTTCTAATTCACCGTTTGTTAAATTTCCCCTGCACTAAAGAGAGGTTTGAACATGAGAAACAATGAATTAAGAATATAGCTAAGAATAACGGTTAGGTACTCAGTCCATTTAATAGATAAGTTAATAAGGAAGCATAACTTTAAGAGAACCCTCTACAATTCCACGACTTTTCGCAGAGATACTGACAATTCGACATTTGCTTTGTTACCGTATGAACCTAAATTCACCCGATTCATTCATTCAATCAATTTGGTTTATAATTCTAAAAATAAACTACAGACGCTTTTGGGTAACCCCAAAGACAAAGTCAGCAATAACGAAAAGTCAGGAATATACGAAATAAGTTGTAAAGATTGTGATCAAAAGTATATTGGGCAAACAAAAAGATCTATTTTGACTAGATTTAAAGAACACATGGCTCATTTGAAATATGGCAGAACAGAAAAATCTTGTATTGCCCAACACGCTTTTGACAACAACCATAGGATAGACATAAATAATTTAAAATTAATTAGAACTGTAACAAACAGTAGACAGTTGGATGCTTTTGAAAGTTTAGAAATCATTAAGTGTAACAGTTGTATGAATGAGGAAAGGACAAAGGTCCGCTACCCCACCAGTCCACTGTTTGCTCTGATAAACAAAGACAGTTATGGTTCAGTGAACCGTGGCAATAAATTTAGTATAAATAGTGCAAGTGTGTAGGATAAAATTTAGTTTTAATCTTCGCCTGAAGATGCCAACTTGGTTGGCGAAACGCGCGTCGAGAAAAGTGTAGTAGTTCGGTGTTTCGTGGAAAACGTCCAGTGTTTTGTTTCTACGCCGAATGTTCCAGTACCCACTCCACAAACATGTCAGTCAAATTATTCTTCTTGAAGAACTTTATATTTAACTTTAATACTAATAAATAATAAACCATGTTTCCGCTTCAAAATAAATAAATAAATAAATAAATAAATAAAATTAAAAACAAGAAGCAGCTGTGTGTAAAAAAAAAGTGGATCAGTTTGTCTACCAATAGCAGTAAAATATTCAAAAATACATCTAAGTATAAGATCCCAAAATTGGATATCCTAAATTCAGGCGTTTTTATGAGCACCGTTTCCAGACATTTTAACAACCATGTATAACTATCACATACAGTAAGGACGTAATGGTTTACATAAATTTAATTTTTTTCAAGCCACAAATATTTTGTAAAATCTTCGGACAGGCCAATTTTCATTTTCAATTACACATCATATGTTATAATTAGGTAGCGGTGAAGTCACTATTTATTGTACATGACCTCATCAACTTTTTTGAATAGAACACCCTATATTTTATTTTTTTCACCTTTAAATTTTCCGGTAATAGCCAATTCCAAAAATGTATAACACAGTAACAGGTATTACACACACAGTAACTAAAATTGATTTTTTGTGAGTTGATTTACAATTATTGTCCCTAACTCACAAACAAATCAATTTAGATTATAATCATTATATTATCATATATTTGAAATTGGATGTTACTGGAGAATACAAAAGTAGAAAAATATAGGGTATTCTATTTTGAAAAAGTGGTGACGCTACTGCGACTTATAGGGTAAGGTGCACAATTGAAAATGGAACTTGTTGTGTCCAAGGATTTTTTTGCCAATTATTTTTAGTCTGAAAAATATTGAACTTACGCAAACCTTTACGTCTTCTCTGTAGGTATATAGGTAAAGATTGCTACAGTACTTACACCTAGAATAGCTTTGCCCGCGTATTGCACACAACGAACGTCGTACGAGGTAATACGATTGCACCTGAGAGATATACGAGATACTAGGTTAGACTGGGCACGTTTACGCATAGGGCACGTTTACGCAGTGCACTTTTTCCGAAACGAGTTATAACTGGCGCGCCACCAGTCATGACAGATTGATGCTGCTCCCCAGCGGGTATTCTCACAAGTTTTTGAGCATCAGTCGAGCTTCGGTCTAGCATGCAGAAAGGATAACCTGTTTTCTGTTAAGCTGACTAAATTTTGTGTTGAATTTTATCCTTTTTTGAGAACTGTATTTGTATGAACAGTAATATTATTAATTTTCGTTGCTCGTTAAAAATAAATCCAAACATGGCGATGGGGCACGTTTACGCATTGACATCGGAGCACCTTTACGCACGTTCTTTTCAGGCTATTTAGTTTTGCAAATCATCGTTTAATGTTTAATTGAGTAACAGATTCGTCTCTTACAGCTTACAACCATATAGTTCTGTATTCATGTCTGTTCAGCTTTAATTTTATAGACTATTCAGCCTGTAATGAATTTTCTTTATTTTACAGATGGTAAGACATTATGTTCAAAAAACTAACAGAATCAAGTTAGATGTCTGTTTAAAGTTTGATGTTTAGATGTTAGATGTTTGATTAAATATTTATTTCACTTACTCCTTGGTATCACTTATAATACGTGCGTAAACGTGCCCTTATTAAACACTAACACAGACTTGCCTAAAAAAAATTTTCTAAAAGGAAATTTGTTATTATTTTAAAACCACAATGTCTAAAATTTCCTAAGTTAAAACATAAATATTAGAAAAATCATTGAAAAAATTAAAAAATCCGCGTAACTTTGCCCCGGTCTACCCTATACTTCTCGAAGATGGCTGCAGTTTCTTCATAGTTGCAGTTGAAATGGGCGCAATTTCAGGTTTTGTCTACTGCAGGCGGGGGCAAAGCTACTGTTGCACCGTAATTCTTATTAATTATGTTTAGTGTATAATGTTTAATGTATAACATTCAATGTGTAATGTATAATGTTCAGCTTCCTCAATTATAGTTGTCCTTGAAGTGCTTTCAGTTGATGGTTTAATGAAGTTTACATTTAGGTGTATTTCCCTAAATAGAGGAACCAGAAAGTATTAAAAAGAAACAAAAGAAAAGAACATAGCAGGTTTCTTTACCTCCATATATCAAGTATCTGTGACAAATTGATCATTAATGTATATGTGCGCCCGTCCCAGAATAAAAGTGAAATAAAATATTCAGATGAGAGACGTTTTATGGGTTTTTGAAGTAGGATTCAATTATTACATTTTCTGTAGATACATAAGTACCTAATTTAAATAGAAAATGTACAAAAACTCGTCGCAGAAGTAATGGACACCTTGGGCAATGCTTTTAGAGAATTTTCACATATTGTATTTGATTAAAAGGCATTTTATATATATTTTTTTTTCAAACGCATTTTATAATTATTGATATAAATAAATATTTAAACAATTGGTCAATAAATAGAAACATCAAGACTGTTTTTAAATACTTACCCCCTTCAACCCCCTCAACCACTCACCTTATTAAACTAAAAATATTTGTATTTGTAAACTCCGGTATTATACATGTATTTCGTTTGCAATCCTATTAATAGTGAGATAAAAAGTGTATTATCCCATTTAACCCCTAACCCCTCAACCAATTAAGCTCCATACATCATCAAGATGCTCCAGTGTTCTAAATTTGAACTTGATATCTTAACGCGTTCTCGAGTTATCGTGTACTCAAAAAAGGACAGACAGACGGACGGATGGACAGACATACAGATATTTTTTCATTTAAACTTAGGATATCGATGTTCTAGAACATATAAGGCCTATTTAGCCAATAAAACTGTTGTGAACACTATACTTCCATTCCACTATGTGGATATGGAAGTAACTACCATGGAGATTTTTGTATGCTGTAATATTTCCTTCGAATAAAACAGATACAGGGCCGCAAATACTAAACTGAATCACCTGGTATAATTTTTTCACGTTTTCTTAGTTAAAAAATGAGATTTTCTAACAAATTCTCTACAAGAATCAATAAGAAAAGAGCACCATTTCATTTGAAAAAAAAGTTGAATGTTGAAATGTTTTTGTTTGTCGTCATAGAAGTTATTTTAAAATTACCATTTGACAAATATTTTCAAACAGTTTTCAAATATAGTTACCTACAGTGCCATCCATAAAGTTTGCACCATTTGGGAAAACATTTTGTGTTTGCATTTAAGAAATTCTTTTAATCATCAGTTGTTTGGGCATCTTTAAACTAAAATAGCGCCCATCAAACCTAGTAAAAAGTTCGTAATATACGAGTAGCATACGAAAATTTGAAACCGACCAAAAAGTAAACTATCTTGATTTTCAACCCTAGAGAAAAATATTATAAAGACAAGTTAATTATTTGTAAAAGATTAGCCCCAATGTGAAGTTTCAGTGCAGTATGGTGAAAAAAACGGTTCCTGACAGTTTTTCAGCCTACCCTCGTCCTACCACAACTGGAACGAAATCGCTCATCATTAAAATCGTATTTTCTGGAAACTCTTCTCAAAGAAAACTATTGTTATTGCTCAAAACAGTATAAATGGAGAACAAATAACTCAATTATAAAAAGGTCGGCAAGAAATAAACGAATTTTTGGCGGAATCTTTGTTTTATGTTTAAGAATAATACAAAAGGTTAACTATGGTAAACCTCATAGAAAGCAGACTTTTGGAGGCAATAATTTTGTAATAACATTTGAAAAACGTGCAAAATTATGTTTCTTTAAAGTACAGTAACATTTAATTGAAATATTTTAGAATGTAATTTAAATCGCTATGTGGGGATATTTAAAGGAAAAAGTTTATATGACCTTTTCACAATATTGCTCATTTAGAAGAAACTATTCGTCAGTTCGTGAGTGAGATTTCCCCACAGTTCCTTGTTAATGTCGAGAAAGAAATGTTCAGTAGAACTATTTTATGTATCAAAAACGAAGGATGACACAGATACGTAGAATAACCATTATTGAAGAAAGGACGCCCTTTGAAGTCCCTTTAATAATATTTCCATTTGTGTAAAACACTAATACCTGTTTACTTGTTACTTTTACTGTTTTTTTCTATTTCCACACGTGGAGTTTTTAAGAATACTACTAGTTAATGTAATTTCAGTTTTATTTCTCTATTTTTTGTTTGTTTCATTTGATGTGTATTTGTAAGTTTCATGTGATGTTTTGCGACATAAGTTTTGCTCTTCATTGATATCCTGCTGTCGTATTACTTTGTAAAATTAAAAGTATTACCACCTTATAGCAGTTATATTTTTAAAAAACGTTTATTAAGAATGTTATTCTAAACGTGTTTTCTAATTTTTGCATTATTCTTGAACATAAAATAAAGTTTGTACCAAATATTCGTTTATTTCTTGCTGACCTTTTTATAATCGAGTTATTCGTTGCCCATCTACATGTTTTAAACAATAACAATATTTTTCTTGGAGAAGAGTCTCCAGAAAATTCGATTTTAGTGATAAGCGATTTCGTTCCAATTGTGGTACGAGGGTAGGTTGAAAAAATGTCAGGAACCTCTTTTTCACCACACTGCACCGAAACTTCATATTGGGGCTAATCTTTTACTAAGGAATATATTTTCTTTATAATATTTTTCTCTAGTATAAAGTAGTTTATAGTACCTTAATAGTTTTCTCTAGTATAAGGTAGTAGAAAATAAGGTAATTTACTCTTGGGTCGATTTCAAATTTTCGTATGCTACTTGTATAATCAACGTTTTATTAGGTTTTATGGGCGCTAGTTTAGTTTAATGACATGCCCAAACAACTGACGGTAAAAATAATTTTTTAAATGCAAACACAATTTTTTTCCCATATGGTGCTAACTTTATGGATGGCACTGTATATTGTATGTTGTAGCTTTACGTGCAAATAAAAAACTTACAGGGCCGCGATACCACAATACCAAACTAAATCACCTTGTGTATTGAAATTTCTTTATTTAGCTCAAATTTTTGCTCAGTCTCTTACAAAGAAGTCGTTAAAACCCCTGTTCACGCTCTACCGACAGACTTCTAATGGCCCCGGTTCGACTCCTGATCCCTGATTCTTTCCAGTATCAAGTCCTGTATGAAACCTGTATAAATGGGATGGCTGCCAAAGGTTGCGGTGGATTGGGATGCGGCAACCCAACTTTACCTTACCAACCTTACTTCTTGAATCTTTTCCTTAGCAATGGTGTGTCATTTGACAGATAATAAAATTTGTCTTATAGAATATAAGACGGTAGAGACTATTTTCGAAGTAAATAAAGAAATATTTCATCTATTACGAGGATGGAATAAATAAGGCGCCATTGACTCTTCGATTTAACATAATTATGCACGACCTCTAATTCCCAACACATCGTATTCTATTTCTTTATGAATACAGAAATTACGCGGTTGGATCTCGAGCTTGCTCTCGAATAGTAGAATAATAAAATTTATATGGCAGACTAAAGTTATCTTCACCAAATATATAGTTATTAATACCGACTGTGGTTGTCATTGATAATAGCAGACACTCTATATCCATCCTATTCTTGCTACATTCTATTAGGCTAAAATCAGGCTATTCATATTATGTTCTCCTTGAAATTCGATTTCACAGGCAATACAATTTCTTTAGAACTAAGAACTACATCTTGTAGTGTACTCAGTATTCCCTGTTCTTATGCATATGTACGAGGTCTATAAATTAAGTAATGGGACTGGCAACGTAGCGCTTATCAAGCAACACTGCGGAGACGGAACTTGGAAGGGCGGTAGGTTAACATTTTATGCACCTTCAGTACAAGTTTGAACTTGTTAGAGTCATTTGTTTATTCTTTGTGATTGTTTTCATAAACCGTTTTCTTCTGGTGCGTTTTAAAAACCACGCAGCGGAAGGCCTTCATCTTCAAGAACCGATCAAAATGTCGATGAAATATGGGATATTGTGCGTTAAGATCGTCGGTTCTTAAGACACTTCGAAAAAGGGTCATGAGTGTGAGACCAAATATCAAGAACAACTGGATGTTGCATCATGACAATGCGCCTTCTCACACAGCCATTTTAGTAAACGAGTTTTTAGCCAGTAACAACATTCTGACTTGAATCCTTGTGACTTTTTTCTCTTCCCGAGATTGAAAAATCACCTCAAGGGACGTCGTTTTGGGACCATAGAAAACATTCAAACGGCTATAACCGACCAGCTAAAGACTATTCCAGTATATGAGTTCCAGCACTGCTATGAGGAATTGAAGAACCGTCTCCAGCGCTGTGTGGCTTCCTAAGTTATTTTGAAGGAGACAATCCTGAATTATAATTATATTTGAATAAAAAATTAAAAAAATCTCATTAAAAAAAGTCTCATTACTTAATTTACAGACCTCGTATGTAGGGGCTTCTACATATTGATTAATTTAAAATATAAAGGAGGCTATTTACATACGATATATTGGGTTTTCTCGAGAAAACCTATTTTCCCTAATAATTATACTAGATGTCTGCCTACGAATGTGTGCTTTCGTATTTCTAATATTTCGAGGATCTCAAACAATACATTTATTCGAAAAACAAATGAAATACGTATAATTTGTGAATTCATTAAAAAAAATATGACTTTTTTAAAATGGTGTATCACTTCAGTTTGTAAACTATATATATTTACATACGTAGTACGTACAACTATATATATTTACATTAGTAGTGTCTTCATTATACATATATATATAT